>OY998246.1:17104928-18304928 GCA_963922005.1 Cornus suecica
CTCCTATTTTTTTTTTCCTTTCGTGAATGATGTATGGTCTTGTATATATAGGCAATGGCATAGAGATTCCTTTTTTAGTATTTCATTCTCAAAACTCATCAAAACCCTAAATATAAGTGTATATACATGTATACAGAGGTCTGGAGTCACGGACATGTCATCCAAATAAGCCGGGGATGAAACAGGAAAAGTCACACAAAACCAGCAGAAGCTTGCCGCACTTACGCTTGGGGGCTACGCTTCAAGCATAGCTGGCCTAGCTTCAAGCGTAGGTCCAAGCGTAGATCCCAAGCGTAGATTTTGCAATTCTAGCCACTTTTTAGTACTGGAAGCGTAAGCACAAGCGTAGGGTTTTTATGGAAAACCACTTTTCTCTATGAATGCTCCAAAACGTCCGTCTCGAACCCACGATTCTTTTTGCTAAAGATGACGGCTTCTGAAAATGCTGTTTTTGCCCTCAGGGAGCCATTTTTGTCTCGGATTGCCTTTTTGACTCTCCTCTTGGATGGAAAGAACAAACTCTTCAGTTAATTCACCGAAGTTAGATCCATTTCTTCATTAAGCTCCTAAAACATGCTTTAACACGCAAACAACATAAAAATACCAAATAATGGAATGAAAGAACGTAACAATATGAGTTAAGGGGTCAAAATGACTAATATTTTACACATATCACACCCCCAAACTTACATATTACTAGTCCCTTAGCAATAAACTCAGGAAACTTTTCTTGTGATGATCTTTTTACTCTAACTACTCTAACTAATCTAATTATTCTAACCTAATCCTTTGTTTTTGTGAGGGTCAACGATTACACTTAGCACGTGTAACAAGCCTTTTAAACCCCTAGGTTACCCCTAGTGGACGAGTGAAGTCTCGTGGAGGTTTTCAATGATGGTACCTACAAACATCTCAGTTCTCTATAGTCACGCATTCATGAATTCACACACAAATTTAATTAAGTCATGATACAATGCAAAAGACAGTATGGATGCAAATACTCCCACTCACTACTGAACAACAATTATATCAAACTTCGTGTCATGAATGGTTCCCACTAATAGTGAATGCTTTCGCTACTTTCTACTTAAAATCCAGATAAACTTCCGTGATTTTATGAACATTCAACTACAATATTTCAGTTTCTCTTCTCCTACTTCATTGATCAAACTTTGCCATTTTTCATCAAAACGTAATTTTTCAACTTTCCACTTTTCATATCTTTTTGTCTTTTTAAGTCTCCGGACTTTTCAGCAAGGATTTTTAATCCCAACCAACTGGGCCCGAGCTTTTTCCATGGGATTTATGCTCATCAGTCTTCTCCCCCTTTAAACGCGAACAGTGACATTGGTGATACCAAGTCCCGGTTACTTAGATTAAAGAACTGTTTTTTGCATTTTATTTTCTCAAATTTATTTTCAATTTTTTTCATTTCAACCAAAACATCTCCCCATCTCCCCTTTTATTACGGCAAAATTATTTTTCAACTACATAGTAAAAAATCAACCTATTTCTCATAGTGAATGTGTGTTTGTGCTTATAGGTCAAAGTCGTCTTTCTTAATTTCAATTTCACTCATTCACTCACCCATGTAAAACCACATCACTTCACTAACTTAATCTAATCATTACTCTCATGAATGAGAATATCACATCACATAATACTCATGCATCATAAACACAAACTCAATCAAATTGTAATGTAAAACATTCATTTGTGAAAACAAAGAACTGTTCCAAATTTGTTTTTCCCGAAAATCTTTATTCCTTGTAATACTATACCCTCACCCCCAAAATTAAATCAGACCATGTCCTCATGGTCAAAAATAAAATAGGAGAATAGATACAGTTATCCTTGAAGCTCAATTCTGGATTCCCAAGCACCGCATGAATCCCCTCCCCCAAACTTGTTGTGGATCACCTGTAGATATTATCAACAAAACACAAATACCCAATCATAGCAAGGGAAAAGAAATTTCATCATAAATATCCATAAATTAACACATGTTTTCAAGGAATCAAAGATTTTTTATTATTATTATTTATTTTTTTCAAAAAGAATAAAGAAAAATAAAATTTGATTTGGATTTAAGGGCTTACAATCCTAAAATAAAATAAAAATGAAAGAAACAAAGACGTGGCCTTAAGGGTCTACCGTCCCTACAAATAAAATAACCTAAAAATCCTAAACCTAAATCCTAGTCCGCCTCTTCCTTCCCTTATTCCAAAGAACGTGCCATTTTTCCCATTGTAATATGGCATTGCGACGTCTTTTCCAACCTATCAAAATCCTCCTTTGGATACTTCATGATAAACGTCCCACGCTTTTCATTCATTTCCTTTATACGATCCCCAAGATGCATCTCCATGATTTTGGATAATAAAAAGGGATATGGAAGATAATACTCCATCTCTCTCCACCCTTTTACTTTTCCGCTCACAATCTTCTATATCCAAATCCTGACCTCAAATATTATAGCAGGGAATGACACCCAGTATCCCTTTAGCGTACCAAAGAGTATCTTAATCATCGACCTTCCTCGCCAACTTGTTTGATGATTCTGACGTGCTTGCGCAACAATCACACTATCCAAGTAAAACAAATCTAGTTTCAACCAAAAATTCTCCATACCCTTATCTCCCTTCTTTGGCACATGCATCACACATTATCATTTCCTCATCCGCGTATGGCCATTCTTTCAGTGGTAGCAAAAATTCTTCTTTCAAGTGATCCGGACATCTTAATGGGATGTTCCAAGCTTGTGCAATCAATTTCCTAGTCACCTTTATCGCTCACTCCATTCTGACACTTTAGCCCATGCTACCTCATATCCTGGTGGTCCATCAACTGTCAATCTTTCATAAAATAATTTAACCAACCTAGGATACACCTTTTGTCCAGCTAGGTACTGTAAACGGCTCAATCCTCTTTTGTGTAGGATTGCCTCTCCAAAAATCGTTAATGGATTCATGAGCTCGTTTGGACTGAAATCCAACTCATACTGTAATCGACATAACATGAATGGTCTCAGCATGCTTCTTTTTCTTTTTCGGCTCAAAACCTCCATAAATGTGTTTTCCTCAATTCGCTTCATCTCCCTTCAATAACCGATTGCTCGTCATTCTCAATTAACTCATTCGGATCAGAATAAGGTTCATACTCACTCACCTCATGATCTCCTGTAAGAGAAATAGAAGACGGAACAAAATATGATGATGAACTAGACATCTTTGTGGCTTTCTTACATAAACCCTAGTTTGAAAGTTTTGAGAATTATTTGACTCAAGGGCTGTATTTATAGATGTATGATGTAGGGTAATTGAAGAGGAAAATGATTTAAAACCCTTAACTGACTAGGAAAGGGGAAACAATAACTAATCCAACTCCAACTTGTATTTGCATTCCGTCTCCTTGTCAGATTAGGATTACTCTAAAAATTCTACAAAAATTGTACACAACATCCTAAAGTTAACTTAAACAAATCCTAATACAAGTACAGATACAGATCAGGCCAAAATACCCCGAAAACGGGTCAAAATTTTCAAAACTCGCTCGCTGAACCCTACGCTTCAAGCGTAGACTTAGGCCTGAGAATTTTTTATTTTTTATTTTTTTTTCAAAAAACAAAACTTGTCTTACGACAATCAATCCACTGCCGATACACCCCCAAACTTGAACGCAAAAATGTCCTCATAATGCAAGATAAAATTTTGAAATAATTCAAGCTATCCGCACACACAAAATAAACGTAAAATTCCAGGGATACATCAAATAATTCGATTGAATCATCAAAACTGTAATTTTATATGCTATGAAAATATCAAAAAAAATTAGAAGATAATCATTCAAACGGTCACATCAAGCCCTATACGAAACTATCCACTCGACAATTTTTCTCTAATGTGTAAAAAATAAAGGAAATAAAAATAAAAATAAAAATATAACAAAAACCTAACTAAAACTAAGCTAAGACTCATCATTAGAGGGCGGTGGTGTAGGTGGAATCGGCACACCCACATGCTGACACATACAGTTAAATCTATGAAATAACCGCCTCTGATCCCTCCGTCGGTGCACTGTCTCCTGCTGCCGAGCCCGTCTCTCCTCTGCCAAACTCTACTCTAGCCCCTGCATCTGTGCTATAATAGCGTCAAAATGAGCCTGGGACAAAGTAACAATACCACCCGTAGGTGCCTCTGGCATCACGACATCCTCATTAGCAGCTGACATCTGTGGCATCTAAGCCTTGTGAGCCATACCGGCATCATCCTGAGCTATGCTGACATCAGCCGGAGCCTGCGTCTGTGCATCTGGTGCCGGTATTACACCGAACACTGGTCAGCATCGCATAATATCATCTGCATGCACCCGAGTCCAGACACTAGTCCACATACCTCTAGCATATGGAGTACCATCCTTATATCTATTACGCTCAGCCGCATCCATCTCGATCCCGACATCCATCATAATCTTCATCACTAGGCATGGGAATCGAATCTGAAATCTACTCAGCTTAACCTTGGTCTCCTTACACAGATGAACGTAGTGTGCGTATAGGCCTCCTCACAAAATCTGTAGAATAGAAATCTACCTCTCGAACTCAAATGCGTAGTGGAGAGCTGGGAATGGCGCATAACACATAGTAGTGTGGCTGTGTGGTAGAATCTGATATCGAACTATCACATCCCAGAACCATAGCATAGGATGATAGTCCATCTTCTTCATGCAGTTCCGATGATCATCGGCCCACTGCCCGACAGTCTAAAGTGTAACAGGCTCAGAAATAGACGGAAGTGCCTCGGGCATAGGCGAGAACTCAACAGCCAAATTGGGTGGACACTCGTCTGGAATGCCCCACGCCTCAGTTATAGTCTGGGGGGTAATCTCTATCTCTGTACCTCGGACCACAGTCAATAGTCTCTTCCCCCTGCTGAAGTGGGGCATCTGCAGCCAAAACTCCTGAATCATATCATCGCATATGTGCGGGGTAACCGGGGCTAGAATAGGCAAAAGACATCGAGCCCTCAATCGGCCAATCGTCCAGGCTAGTACTGGTTGTAAAACCTCGAATATCCTCATGAGGTATGTCATCTCTTGCTGATAGCCCTTCCAGAGAGCCCGGTCTAATAAACACTCAACTGATGTTGTCCGGGGTACTGGCAAAAATATGGTCAAAACTCTGGGATCAGCCTCTACTGGTGGCTCCGACACCCTCTCATCAGCCCTATCATCATCATCACCCTCATCGGCGTCATCTCCCTGCTGAGCATGATCACCCTCTATATCCTCATCCATCTGCTCAGCCTACTGCTCCGGCATAGGTGGCAGTGATGGTGCTCGTGGAGCAACTGGCTCAACCACCAAATGACCATGTGGTAATAAGATGTCGCGCCCTTGTGTCGAGGTCTCCGGCTCCTCTGCCTCAAATGACGAGGAAGACGAGGATGCCGAGTTGACATACTGTGGCCTCCTGGAGCGCGTGCTACGGTGGTGGATAGGTGACAATACAGGTGACGATGACCTCGACCTTTGTCGTACTGGTGGATCAACCGCAACGGCAGCCTGAGCCACTCGTCTTGCCGAAATCTTGGTCCGTGCCATGTCTACAATAGGGAATTTTCGAAAGTAAGCAATAATGAACCAGACACCGAATCAAACTCAAACTATATCTAAATATATCCAATACGACGATTAAACTAGCCGTCATCCCAAAAATTCAATATTTAATCCGATTCCAAAGTCGAAAAACTCAACTTTTAGAAAACGGATCAAAACATGATTTTAATCGGGCTTGTTTGTCAATACTAGTTTAGAATAGTTAAATAAGTCATATGAAATCAAAATTATGGAACAAAACTCACCGAATAGAGAGAAACAATGGATTTCCAAAAATTGAGTTTCGGTGACTTTTTGAGTTCTTCACGCGAATCCGGTCGAATCATCACTGATCTTACGATCCGTTGGCAATGAAAGATGAGGAATTGAATGGGTAAATAGTAGGATCAAACCTATCTTTGTATGAATTATTTTGGTTTTGTGATCATCTTTGTTTCCTTTTCCCAAAAATCTTTCAACAGATCAATGGGGGAAGTACCATGATATCTTCTCAGTTGTGTGCTTTTGGAGCTAATATCCAAAAGAACCTCTATGTTGGGTCGAAACAAGGTTCAAATGCAAACACACACACACAATTGACACCAAATATATAGTGGTTCCCCAAAATATGGGTACGTCCACTTTGACAGAGGCTTCACTATCTTCGGTTCGAAACAAACTGGGTATGAGGACGATTACAATCACTCTACTCTCAACTCTACACTCTCACTCACAACATCACAGAGTAACTCTCTGTGGTTTTTCTCTCAAGTGTATCACTCTCTCTGCCTCTCTTCTCTCTGTCCTCTACCTTTACAAACAATATACTGGCTATATATATATAGCAGAGCATAGAACCAAGCCAAAACACTACTTGCCAAAACCACTTCACGCTTAGCAGCCTTGCTTGACTTTGGTGAAGGCATGCCTTGTTTTCTCTCCGCATGCACAGCCGAAACTTTGTTTGATACGGCTTGTGGTTGTCTTGCATGTGGTTGTTGTTGGATACTGTTGAAGAGCATGTTTGAGGCTGCTTTGAATACACAGGTATGGAACCTTACACTCTACGATCTCTAAACCTGTAGAGGATTGGGCAACAATCAAATACCTTCAGGACAATCTACTTATTGTTATTATGTATATGATGCCCTCGTATTCTGATTGATCTAAGGGTTTCTTAGTTTCTTTCGCTCCAATTCGATCCGATTTGACTGTCAGACTATCTGGCATAATTCAATACATTATTGAAAGTAGAGAGGATTGCAAGTAGATTATTAATATTTTTGTAATAAATATTTGTAAATAGACACCAAAGTTTTGAAATCATGTGCCTTTTTATTTTTATTTTTTTAGCTTGTATGAGGTTTGCATTTGCTATAGTGATTGTTGCTAGACCCTCTGGTTGAGGCATTTTTTCCTTCATATATGTCGTAAAAGACGATCTTTTGTCAGCTCTTACAAAAGTGAGGGTATATTTGGAGAGATCGCCATTACCTCATTTTTAACCATAGCTTACTTTTTTCAAAAATTTACGATTAGTGTCATCGCAAATCCTTCCCTTCTTCAATTGCATTGATAGTAAATTTTACCGAAGTGAGGGTTGTTGATCCAAGGAAATTTAAAGTGCTGTGATTGGTTTTATATTAAAACAAATCAATGGGCGAGTTTCTAGTAAACTTCTACATATATTCTGCTTCACTTGTTCGTACTCTATTACATTATCAATCTTTGTTCTATCTATGCTTTAGTTGAACATTTTTTCAATATGAATCTGTTACTAAAGATGCTTGCTTAATATTTTTATTTTCGCAATCATCCGTGCCTTCACTAATGAATACATGAATATTTTCAGTGATTCACCATCTATGCAAGTAGACATCACTGCTCTGACAGCCTTTGTTTGAGCCGAATTGAATAAACTTTGTTTCTCTTTTTGAAGCTCGGGTCGCTCCACTTGCTCTCTTGATGTTGTTGCCATCACTGGTCAGTTTGAGTGCTTAGGCCTTGCTTTAGCTTCTTTAGGGGTTGTTGAATCTGTTACTAAAGATGCTTGCTTAATATTTTTATTTTCGCAATCATCCGTGCCTTCACTAATGAATACATGAATATTTTCAGTGATTCACCATCTATGCAAGTAGACATCACTGCTCTGACAGCCTTTGTTTGAGCCGAATTGAATAAACTTTGTTTCTCTTTTTGAAGCTCGGGTCGCTCCACTTGCTCTCTTGATGTTGTTGCCATCACTGGTCAGTTTGAGTGCTTAGGCCTTGCTTTAGCTTCTTTAGGGGTTGTTGCTTCCTTGGTAGGTCAACACATGTGCTCTTTCCTGCTTATGCATTCATAGCATAAGACTTTTCTACTCAAGCTGAGTTATATACTCATCACTCATGACAGGAGCCTTAGTTGGGCCAGTCTCTTTCTGGGGTTCCATACCTTGGGACTTTATGTTCATAATGATGTCATGCTTGCCTTTGGTAACCGGAGTGATTCGGGCTGCGCACCTTGATTAATTTTCGGGGCCTTGAAGTTAAGGACATGGTAAACCTCCAATGGCCCAAACGAAAACACAGTTGGGAGGATTTGAACCAAAGACCTCATGGTGAAAGATCAGGAACTCTTCCATCCCACCCACACGTCTGAGTTCAGTTTGAGTGCTTTTTACTTGTATTTAACTTCTGTATTTTTGCTTTAAAATCGTTAAGCTTCATGTTGTGTGTCCATTTCCATTTCCATTGATATATATATATATATATATATATATATCTTTGGGCAAATGGCGCTAAACCCCCCCCCCCCCCCCCCCCCCCCCCCCCGTGGTTTGAAAATTGTGCACAAAACCCCCCTCATGGTTTCTAAACCCCCCTATCCTTTGCAAAGTGGGTGAATACACCCCTCCAAAGCCTTTTCCGGTACCTGAGTTGTGAATGTACTTGTTTACCCTTAAATTAGGGTTTTCTATTTTTTAAAAAATAATAACGAAATGTAAAAAGACATTTCTTGTAACACCCTGCTCCAACACTTGGTATGATATTGTCCGCTCTGGGCCCAGCCTGCACGATTTTGCTCTTGGGCTCCTCCCAAAAGGGCTCATACCAATTGGAGACAACACTGCACATATAAGCACATCCCCAGACCTTTACCCGGGCGATGTGGGACATCACAATCACCCCCCTTAAGACCCAGCGTCATCGCTGGCGACCCACGGGTGATGTGCATGCTCCCACACTTAATTTCGGCCAGGCTCTGGCTCTGATACCAATTGTAACACCCCGCTCCAACACTTGGTATGATATTGTCCGCTCTGGGCCTAGCCCGCACGGTTTTGCTCTTGGGCTCCTCCCAAAAAGCCTCATACCAATTGGAGACAACACTGCACATATAAGCACATCCCCATACCTCTACCCGGGCGATGTGGGACATTACATTTCTAGCCCTTGCCCTATACAACGTATGTTTGGATATACACTTAGACACTCTTTGTCGATCACACTTCATTTCTAGACATTTTCAAAACTCATCACACTTCATGTAAGCCATTTTCAAAACTCAGACATTCTCTCTCTCCCTCTCGATCTCAGATTACACTTTCTCTCTCTCTATCATGTAAGCCATTTCTAGGGTTTGCGATTTTCTGGGTTGCAATCATTCTCTCTTTATCTCAGATTACACACACTCTCTCTCTATCATGTAAGTCATTTTAGGGTTTGCGATTCTCTCTCTGTACTCACGAAGCAAGAACCTTCTATCTCTTCAACTAAATCAACGAAGACAAACAGATCTTACAATTTAGGGTTTTGTTTGTGCGTTTTTTTGCGATTATCTCTCTGTACTCATGAAGCAATAGCCAAGTCTCCATTCAACTAAATCAAACTCCTTTTGCGATTATCTCTGTAAGTTTGAATATTTTGTTCTTCTTTTCAATATTAGGGTTATATGCATGTTAGGGTTTATAATATTTTTGTTTTCGAATATTCTTCTAGATTTTAGGGTTTTATGAATAATGAATGAGGTGGGCCTAAAATTGTCGGATTAGCATGTAATTGCTTGAATTTTTTGTTGCTATTGTGGTGGGTCCGAAAAGCCCTAAATTTTTATGCAATGTTCGACAAAATTTTAGGGCTTTTGTTGGTTGTGGTATAAAAAGGGTATTTTTAACCTTTTTGATGAATTTGACAACTGTTGTGAATATGGTGTTTGATGATGTGGGCCATTTCTCTGTTTTATATATATAGCTCATCTTTGTTTATTACGATAACATTAAAGTAATGGTGTCATATGTGGTTGTGGTCCATAGGTGTCTAAAGTGGTCCTATTTTATTGAATTTGCATGCATTTGTTTTTAGAAAATGGGAAAGTTGTACAAGTTGGAATTCCACTATGGTGGGTATTTTGACATGGACCATAACTACATGTATGGAAATGTTGAGCTGCATGAGAATGTAGACATTACTAGGTTAACATATTATTCCTTTTTACCATTTACTATAAAAAAAAATCCTGTGATGGAGTTGGGAGACCAATACCCTTGAAATGTGTTGTTGACACTTCAAAGCTTGTTAAACTGTACAAATCATTCTCAATGTTTAAAGTTTATGTGGTATCATCTCAAGTGGGTAATGAAGTTGAAGGGGATCAAGAGGAAGTTGAAGATGAAGTTGATGAACCTGAAGTGGGGGGTAGTGCTAAAATGTGTGGTGAGGATTCTGGGCATAGTGATGAAAGTGGTAAAGATTCTGGGGATGGTGATGAAAGTGGAGGGGAGCATGATCATCTAGAACAATTGGATGATGTTTCTGTTTATGCACCCAGTGAAGAACTTAGGAGTTTGCATGGGTCAGATTTTGAAGGGGAAGTAGCTAGTGTTAGAAATAATGAGTTTATCCTTAGAAGGGACTTGGGGAAGAAGGCCTTAGAGGTAGGAATGAAATTCACATGTGCTGAGGACTTTAGGGTAGCATTAAGGAACCATGTTATACATAACATATTTGGCTTAAGTTTTCAAAGAATGAGAGGATAAGAGTGACAACACTTTGTATAAATAGTTGTGGGTGGAGAATTCATGCTTCTTTGAACACACGTGACCATAGCTTTGAGATAAGGATATTCAACTCAGTCCATAACTGTCCACCAGTGGATCATTGTAAGCAATTAACCTCTAGAGTCCTTGCTTTTAAATATATTGACCAATTTGGAATTGATCCAACTTGGAAAAATGTTGGAGTACAAGGCCAAGTTAGAAGTGATTTTGATTTGCATGTTTCAAGGTACCAAATAGCTAGAGCAAAGAAGCAAGCCTTTAGTAACATTGAAGACACTTATGAGGATCAGTTTAGTAAAATTGAAGAATATGGTGATTTGTTGAGGAGGTTAGATCCTGGGGTTGTGGTGAAAGTTTACTCAAGGGCTGATGTTGCTGGTAACAGAAGGTTTCACAGAATGTTTTTGAGTTTTTCTGCCATGTGGAAGGGTTGGAAGGAATGATGCAGACCATTCATTGGATTGGATGGTTGTTTCATAAACAATCATTTAAACAGTCAACTCTTGAGTGCAGTTGGGACAGATGGAGACAAGCATTTCTTTCCTATAACATTTGGATATGTGGAGTCAGAAAGCAAAGAAACTTGGCAGTGGTTTGTTGATGAGTTGATGGCATTGATTGGTGGTGCTGTTGGCTTGCCTTTTATATCCGACAGATAAAAGGTAAATTTACTTCAACTTTTACTTTACCTTTACTTTATTTATAAAAACTGTTGCATAATATTAAGTACTATTAATTATTGTTAATTATTATTATTACTGTTAATTACATTGGATGATAATTATATTAATGTAAAGTACTATTTTTATATGTCAATTACATGTTAATTACTGTTAATTAACATTATTACTGTTAATTACATTGGATGATAATTATATTAATGTAAAGTAATATTTTTATATGTCAATTACATGTTAATTACTGTTAATTAACATTATTATTGTTAATTACATTGGATGATAATTATATTAATGTAAAGTACTATTTTTATATGTCAATTACATGTTAATTACTGTTAATTAACATTATTACTGTTAATTACATTGAATGATAATTATATTAATGTAAAGTACTACTTTTAGATGTCAATTACATGTTAATTACTGTTAATTAACATTATTACTGTTAATTACATTGGATGATAATTATATTAATGTAAAGTACTATTTTTAAATTTCAATTACATGTCAATTACAGTTAATTAACATTATTACTGTTAATTACATTGGATGATAATTAATTAATGTCCAAATGTGTGATTTTAAAGGGATTAGTTGATACATTGGAGAATATATCTTATGTGAGTGACCATAGATACTGTAGTAGGCATTTACATGAGAATTTTAGGAAAAGGTGGCCTTGTTTATTGTTGAAAGCTGAAATGTGGAGTGCTTCTTATGCATACACATATTCTGAATTTGAGCAGCACGTGACAAAAATTAAGGAACTAAACAGTGATGCATTTAATTATTTAAATGCAATCCCTTATCATTTGTGGTCAAGATGTGGTTTCTCATACACCTCTAAGTGTAGGCTCAATAGTAACAATATGTGTGAGTCATGGAATTCTCAAATTACACTAGCTAGGGAGAAGCCAATCATACACATGTGGGAGATGATACGTAGATACCTAATGAAAAGATTTGAGTTGAAGAGAAAGTATATGGAAAGCAAGACTGGTTTGTTATGTCCCAGCATTTAAAAAGAAGTGGATGAGTTAAAAGTGGCAGCAAGGAAGTGCACTGTTGAGCCTGCAGGTAGGATGTTGTTTGAGGTGTACATGCAAGGAGCTTGGACACAACTCTAGGAGTTGAAAAAATGAGCCTGTTCAACCCACACCACCAATTAGTAAAGGAGGAAGGCCTAAAAAGGTTAAAAACTATTCTCTACATGTTACAAGTGGTAGGCTAGCTTCTGTCAACATAATAGGCATTGGTCAATAGCAAGATAGGGTACAATATCTAACTTTTGATACATTTAATAGTTTAATATTTACATAAATTCAATGCTGATGGTACAATATTTAACATGGCAGCTTGTATTCAATGCTGATGGTGCATCAACAAGTGGCCAAACAACAATGAGTCAAGCCAGTGAGGTAAAAAGAAGTTCAAAACTTGACAGTGGTGAATTTATGTGAACAAGTATAATTTTATTTGCATGCCTTCAATTTTAGATAAGGAACACTCATCAAGATACAAGAAGAAGTCATGGAGATCAAGTGAATTTCACACAAGAATCAATAAACAGGTATTGTCCACTTTTCATGCTTCTTTTTCCATGTATGATTGGTTTTCTATGCTATTGCTTACATTTTTTTTAATTACAGGTCATATGTTTTTAATCTTAGCAACCTAAGGAGGAATGAAAGTGAACAGTGACATGTGGTCAAATTTGAAGTTTTTGTGAAGGACATTGAAATACATGCATATTTTGTGAAGGAGAGTGAAATACATGCATATATTGTGAAGGACGGTCATCTTTTGTGAATCAATTTGAAGTTTTTGTGAAGGACAATGATATTTTGTGAAGTTATTAGAACATGTAATGTATGACACAATTGGATAGATGAACATGTAATGTAATGTACTCTTGAACATGTGGGAGATATTTTTGTACCCTACTTTATTTGAACATGTTAAGCATGGGCATGTCAACTTGAACATCCCTTGCATGTAATGTAATGTTTTCTATTTATATGAAGGAGTTGGATGCAAGTGTTTTTTGAATGTGAGTGCTCATTTCAAAGTAAGTGTTCTATATAGAACCTGAAGTTGGATGCATATGATATTGTAGCAACTTTATATTGCAGTTTGAATGAGTCGGATACATGTGTCTTTATGAGTGCTCTATATTGCAGTTTGAAGGCATTGATACTGCACTCAAAACTTTCATCCACAAAAACTGAAATACTCAAATACTAGTTCCAAACTGATCAAACTCTGCTAAAGAACATTGCATTTAACAAACTGAAATACTAGTTCCAAACTAAAATAACTCAAAATAGCAAAAGAACATTACATTTAACAAACAAAAATTACAAACAAGCAAACTTGTTTCAACCTAAAACTATATCTACAAACAAACAACACAAAAACCCTAACAAAAATATAAAAAGGAAACACCAAATACTACTTCTAGCATTCTGATTTCTAAGGATTTGAACATCCCTTTCCAACTCTGCAACTTTCTCAACAAGTTCAATGTCTTCACTTCTCCCTCCATGATCTTGCCACTCATTCACTTCAGCTAATAAATTCGCAACAAAACTTCGATAATACTCAAAAAGTGGCTCATCCTCCCACCTCCAGAATTTGCACATCTTGTTTGACTGGAAATTTGCACATCCATAGAATCTTCTTCCAGGATTCAGATTTGTAAATGAAGTGGTTAGGGGAGTTGGAGTATTATATTTGCATTTTACTATTCCATTTGGGCAAGATTTTTTGAGCCTATTAACTGAACTAGAAGAAGAAGATATATTTCTTTGCTAAAGAGAACAAAAATTAGGGTTTTCACGAAATTGGGTCTGCAAAATTGAAATGGAATTGTAAAAGAGAGTGAAGGGCCAAATTTGAGTTGAAGAGAGAGAAGGACTGAGAGAGAAAGAGAGAGATCTGGTGATGGAGGAATGTTAGAGAGAAAGAGAGAAACGAACTAAAATGAGAGGGGTAGTATTGTAAGTAGCTAAGGGACTTTTTGGAATTGAGGAAAAAAATTAACATGTGCCTGTCACGTGCTCATATTCAGTCCAAAAAAGCTACCTGAACAGTGTTACAGGGGGTCACTATGCACATTTTTCCAAACTAGTGGGGCTTAGCACAAAATGAAGTAAATGAGGGTTTTCTGCACACTTTTCAAACTACAGGGGGGTTTAGCGTAATTTGCCCATATATCTTTATTCTTCCTTGATCCGTCTCCTATTTTGATTGCCCCCAATTGAACTTTACAAATGTGAATGTGACCTCTTGAGTTATTTGTGAAACTTTTGTGTACTTGGGGATGCACCTTGAACGTGATCACTTTTGTATGTTATAATTATATGTCCTTATATATTTTAAAGAGTAAATTATACTTATACCCCTTAAGATATGATTTATTATACTTGTATCCACTATCCTTTAAATAATTATAGTTTCACTCCCTCAAATTTCTAAGTTGTAACAAATATCCCCGGGATGAACTTTCGGTGTGGTCAAACTTGGTCAATGTTAGGTGAAATATCTACTAGATTAGTGCTTTCATTTTGCCCCAATTTTTACATCTTAATTAGACAATTAAGGACAAATCAGATAAAAAAATCCAATTTTTTATACCCTAATTGAAAAATATCCAATGATATATATGTCATTTCACCTTTTCAGTAATTTGAATTGAGCTTTGATGACCTAGAGGGGGTGAAATTGTAATTATCATAAAGACGGGGTGTAAGTGTAATAAATCATATTTTGAGTGGGTGTAAGTGTAATATACCCTATTTTAAATATAGAGTTAATTTTTTTTAATGAAGTAGACATTTTTAAATCCTTAGAAGTTCACGCATATTTGGAGAGAGATTTTGCTGGAAAGGATCCTTGTCGTATTTGCTATTAGGGGGCTATGCTTTAACGCCCTTTTTTCTTTCTTTATTTTTTCGGTCGATTCTAAGAAGTATGCATCATTTTGCAGATATAACTAAGTGCGTGTTTGGTAGATGGTTTGGTGCCCTTTTTTTGGGTTTGGGCTGAAAATTGTACACCAAACCATGTTTGGCAAGCTTGGTTCTGGATCCACAGTGGTAAACCATGGTGCACCAAATGAGACAATTTTCAACCCATCTCAATACATGATTTGTCTTGGTTTGGTTATTGTAGCTCCACCCCAAAACCAACAAAACCTACACCATAGTTTCCTCTAACAACAACTCATCAATCATTGGTATACCATTTCATTCTCAACAAAAGTCAACATCGTCATGTTTGCCATTTTATTAAATAAATAAAATAGAATTAAATAAAACCAAATAAATATTAATAATAAATATTAATTAATAATTAATAATAAATAAATAAATATTGAATAAAACATTAGATAAATAAAATAGAATTAATAAATAATAAATAATAAATATTGAGTAATAAATATTTAAAAATAATAAATAAAGTAAAATCAAATAAATAATAAACAAAAATATAATGAATAAAAATTGAGTAATAAATATTTAAAAATAATAAATTGGTAAAAAAAACATCGAGATTTCAAATGTAAAAAGATTATAAATTTTTAAACTACATATACGAACCAATTGAATAATTCTTGCAATATGATGAAATATTATTATCCAATATTAATAATTTTTGTTAAAAAAAATTAATCCTTAATGTATTTTTATTTATATATTTTATTTTTTAAAACATATATATTTACAAAATGTTATTATAAATAAATAAAATGTCAAATCATTCCAAGTTACCAAACATGGTTTGATTTCAGAATTTCAATCCATACTAACTCTACCAAACATGGTCTGGTTTTTCAACTTTACTTTTTTTCACACCAAAACCATCTGCACCAAACATGATTTCAGTTCAAAATAAAACCACATCAAACTCAACCCAACCCAAACCAAAACCAAAAACCAACACCGCACCGATTGTCCAACATGTACTAAGTTTCACTTTTCATTTTTGTTGAGAGCACGTTTTGTTAAAAACTGTTTTCAAATCCAATTAATGTACCAGGTTGGAGAGTGGAAGAGGTTAACATGGTCAACAAGACAATTATAAAAATAGTGTCGTAATTTGTTTTGGCTTAGCATAGCTTGTTCGGATGATTCCAATGGATAAATAATGGAGAGCAACAATTGTGACGTACCAATAACCTTGTGGTCTAATGGTATTGTTATTCCTTTTCAAATTTGGAAGAGGTCTGAGATTCGAGTCCTATAGAATTCATGTGGGGTGTGTGAGTTCCTTACTATTAAAAAAAAAACAATTATGTCTTCATTATAATCCATAATGAGTGGTGAGATATAGAAATTGAGAAGATTAATGAAGGAAATAAAAAGAGAAAATATGAGTTTGTGAAACTATTTATAGTAGAATGCCAAAACAAGATTAGAGTCGAGCTATCATGTGGGGGTGGGGGTGAGTTCCTTAACATTAGAAAATAATAATTGTGACATGTATTAGACACCACTCATCAATATATAGAGAAACTTGTTATCAAAATGTCTTCATTATAATCGGTAATGAGTGGTGAGATATAGAAATTGAGAAGATTCAAGTTTGTAAGAACTGGTACGACTGATTGAGCATTAACATTTGGTTTATGTCGGTTTATTTTGTGATTTTGCCTTAGGCAATTTTTCAGTAGAAATATGTGGAATATGTATGATGTATTTCATATGTGACTAAGGGTCTGTTTGATAATACTTATTTACCACTTAAATTTGAATAGATTCAATACTTATTCAGTTAAATTTGTTTGATAAGAAATTTGAACACCACTTAAAATATTAAGTGTCACTTAAAATGAGGTAAAATTTTAAGTGATAAGGTCACTACTTAACACTAAGTTTGAAGACTGAAAATTTACAAAGATATCAAAAAATGTAATTTTTTTAAGTACTACTTAAAATCTTCAGTACTAAAAATTCAGATCTTAAAATTTCAGTACTTAATTTTCAGTTTTATCAAACAATACCTAATAATTTTAAAATGAGGTGGAGTTCTTTAGTCCACATTGGTGATTGTTTGTTGAAATAGATATGAGGGAAGGAAATAAAAAGAGAAAATATGAGTGTCTAGTTCAACTAAATTTGTGAAACTATTTATAGTAGAAAGGCAAAACAAGATTTAGAGTCGAGCTTGTACTTGAAATTGTGTCAAACAGTGAGATCATCCTACTTGTTGAAATTCAGTTCAGACTTAGTTTGCAGCGTTCCCATGTGCCCATCTCCATTGTTTTATATGTGAAACAAATAAATTCACTCGAAACATAAAGATGTATAATGATATAACACATGGTTTTGTGTTATGTATTTACATATTAGAGTATTCCGATGATTAAATATTATTTTTTCACTAAGAAGAAAACTAGCTTCATAATGAATAATCTGTCTTAAGAGACCACCTAAGCATCAAACCCTAAAAGAAGTTAACAATCGAGGAAAGCATGAGCAGGTTTCAAGCAAAGCCAATGACTGGCAGTCAGTATAAACATCAACCTGTTTGTAACCTCAACACAATATCAACTTCAAGCCTTTCTTAGAGGACTATATCTTGCAAACATTGTGCCAGAAAAGAGGCAACATACATTGGTCTGCCAATGACTCGGAACAACCGAAGAATTCCAGTCCAGTTGGTGTGTCACTGAACTTTGTTGCAGTGAGGATCTGGTGAACCAAAATCCATAGCGAGCCCTATCGATGTGGGCCCGCCATAACACCAGAATGGGATCTGATAGTAATGCCACCATAACTGTCCATGGATTTTGTTAAACGCAGAATCCACATCAGAAGGAAGGATAGGGAATATCAGTCAAAGACTTGGTCACATAGCACATAGTGAAAGAAAAATCATATGCGATTAGGTAAGGTAAATGTAACACAACTTGTTGCAGTATTAGAGATTTACAGTATCTTGAATTTTTAGGTTAGAGATAAAGAATTTGGATCATCTCCTTAGATTTCTTCTTCGGAATTAAACTAGTGGTTAAAAATATGTCATATTATTCATTTATTGTTTTTTTTTTTTTTTTGCAAGTGTATATAAAAAGATTGCATTCTTAGTTTTATGTTTTTGGGCAACTATCATAAAATCCCCCTATGTTTCAAAAACTCCCTTATGATTTTCAATTTGATGAAATACCCTATGTCCGTTATAAAATTACAATATTACTCTTA
The DNA here is from genome assembly GCA_963922005.1 of Cornus suecica. Taxonomy (NCBI): domain Eukaryota; kingdom Viridiplantae; phylum Streptophyta; class Magnoliopsida; order Cornales; family Cornaceae; genus Cornus; species Cornus suecica. Next base: position 17,123,447 of record OY998246.1, read on the forward strand.
CAGTTCTATAAAATGATCAAATTACATTCACTTAAAAAATTTAAAAGACCAAAATACCTTTAAACTATTTAAATTTAATATATATAAGTGAACTAGAGGTGAAACTGTAATTATTCAAATATACTTATGTATTATGATTTTATTTACCTTATATATAATTTTATTTCTGAATAGGGTTAGGGTTTTTGTTTGCTGGCTGTTCTTGAAATACTTTGTCAAGTACAAGAATGTCTTCCTCATCTAACAAGATTCCTGGAGGAGCAGAAAGTTCAGATAGATTCAGTAACTTTCCTGATGAAATCGTTCATGAAATTCTCTGTTACCTTCCGTTCAAAGACCTCTCGTCTCCAGAAGACTCAAAAAGCTGTGTCTCTCTATCCCAGATCTATCTCTCGATTTCGACCTTTACAATTCAGAAAAACTCGACCACTGGGCAGATTCCTTCCTCACCATGCTCGATGGCGCCAAATTGCGACGGTTTGGTCTCAGCAGCCTAAATCGTATGAGGTGGGAAATCATTAGTAAATGGATTCACCGCGCCATAACTGTGTGTAATGCAACTGAATTGGATCTATCGTTTGGAGTGCCAGAAAAGGAATGCCTTTCCATACCATTATCCACTATCGTGAAATCAATCAAACTAGATCTTTCAGAGGAACCATTATGTGCTTCGAGAAAATTGTGAACAATGATGATCCAAAGCTTCTAACCACTATTGCTCCCGACCGAAGAAGAAACTTCCTTCAACTTCTTCACTTTTTTAACCACGCCAAATTGACACTAAGAGACCATTTTTCCTGTAAATTTGCAGACTGTTTTAAACCGGTAATCATCCGATCTCTCATTCTCAATGCTATGTTCTCGTTTATATATCTATCTATATATATATATATATATATAAATAAACCGTTATACTTTAGCCCTCTTAGAAAGAAAATAAAGCGGTGCCGCTAAAATCTTTAGCAATAGATTGTAAATTACGTTCCGATATTGAAAGTTTTTTTAGGTTCCTGTTACAGTAAAAACCGTTGTTATACTTGTCTATACAGAAAATCAACCTTTTGTGCTCTAGGGGAACAATTTTAGTCGGCCACTAATTTTTGTTGTCATTACAAATAATTCTTTTTTCCTTCTTCTGTTTTTAATGAATATAGATATATATCTTAGACACTAGAAAAATAATTTATTCACCCAAGATAGAATATTTCGTTTAAGTGGATAAAAACTCCATGGGGGAAGGTCGTGGTTCAGCATTTCGGTTCAAATACTACTGTGATTTGAAAATTTTGCAGCAAATAATTAAAGCTGACTTTTGTTGCCGCGCTTTTGTAGAAGCTTCATACACATGATCGGTTGGGGTTTATGTTGGAAAATGTGGAGAACTTTGATCTGCAAGTTGATACACGACAAAGAGACTACAAAGTGACTTCATTAGCCTTCTTCTTTGAAAGATTTCCTAACTTGAAGATCTTGATCATCAGATGCTTTAAGTCACATGTTTTCGGTCCGGAGTTTTTGGGTTATGATGAAGTAAGATTACTAATTTACTATTCAACTGAGTTTTATTTGTTTTTCTTAGTATTTGCCACAATTTATATATCTAAGACAATTTTTTTATTTTCTTTGACATCATTCAGACTTTCCAAATAAAGTGCGATTTGTCATTGGTGACTTCCCAAATTAAGTGCTGGGAGGATCGATGTCTTCCATTTATTCATGGATTGAAACAAGCCAATATTGAGATTCATTGGGGATATGAAGTGGGATTCATAAAATATCTGATGAAGAACGCAAAAGCACTAGACAAGATGATCATCACGTTTTCAAGTGATGTTGATATTAGCAGCTCAAGGCGGATTAGCAAAAAGCTATCAGAATTTTATGCCGCTTTTCCTGATGCAAGATTCGATTTTGTATTCAAATGAAGCTGGAATATTACTTTGAAGTCTTTCCACTTATCTGTCTTTTAACCTAAAATTTTGAGAAATGTACAATCTGATGTCCATTAATTTTTCATCATGCCCCAGTGCTGTTTCGACATTCTGTTGCCAATATGTCACTACAAAAGTTGTTATAACACAAGGTGATTTTCCGGCATTTAGACTAAAACAGCCAGTAAAAACAAGGTGCAAAAATTAAATTTGAAAAACAGCTTTGTCGCAGAATTAATGTTTTCTTTTGCTCCCTCTCTTCTTGATATACCCAAAGTTTGCATCCTAATTGAGCGACAACTAAAAACAGCTTACTGCAAATGTATATCAGCAATTTAAGCTGTTTCTCTTGAAGTTTTAGTTTTGGCTTTCAAATCTCATTCTACACCTAACAATTGGAACCTTTGGATAGGGTTCAAAGAGAGATTCAAGAATGAGCCTCAAATGATAAAACCTTGTTATAAGTAGACATTTATTACATTCTGTTCTATATTTGTTATATTACAATGTGAACTCGGTTTGTCTTATTAATCTTATTGATTTGGAAGGTTTGTCCTATTAATATGATTGAATTGTGAGAATATGAGCGGTACTTTCAATATATAATTTACTTTTGAGGGGTGTTGGAATGTGAATTTTGTATATGAAAATTAGCAAAAATAATATATTTTTTTAGAGAAAATGCTTTTACCTGGGTTTGAAAAATTAGCACTTTTCACTACCGGCGGTTTCTGCAAAATGCCAGTAATTATTTAAAACGCCGGTGAAATCTTTTCTCGCACTTTTACCGGCACTTCTTTTGTGCCACTAAAGTTAAAAAATCTTGTAGTGATTAGTGTTGTATTATACTCCATTAGTTAGCCGTACTATAAAATTTGTATTACTAATTGGGCATTAAATATGTGGAATAAGTACGGAGTATAGTCTGTTTTCTTCATATGTGACACAGACTAATGATTTTAAAGGGAGGGGGAGTTCTGATCGCCTAATTCAATATGAGTGAAGGAAATAAGAGACGAAATATCTTATGCTCTGTTTGTTTGTGGAGAGAGGGAGGTGAGGTAAATATTTTTTGTTTGGTTGGAGATAAGTGATGATAAGGAGGAAATATGGAGGGATGAGACATTCATCACTCATTCCCGGTAAAGGAGAGAGAAAACGTTGATATTTATTTCCATTCTTAATGGATGGTTAGTGTAGATTCATCTTCGACAACTCTCTACACAATTCGTATCAGTGATTGAGCATTCTATTTTAGTTAATGTAGGCCAATTTTGTGAAGTTGCATTAACAAGATTCGAAGTCAACCTTAAACTTGAAATTTGGTCATACAGTGAAGTCATCTTAATGGTTAAATTTCAAACACTGTTTTTATCATTCATATCTCTTTTGTTTTTGTTTTTTTTGCTTTTATTTTCTTTTGCTAGAGGATACTTCACTGTTGCATTGTTTTGGCAATTCTATTCATCGAAGTTTCACATTTTCACTTTCTTTTTTCTATAGGTAAATACACACTCACACACCACCCACATTATCTTCTGGAAGACTGACCCCTCACCTCTCCATTTGGAAAGTAAGATTATATCATTGCAACACTTGTGCGCTGGTAGTTTCACATTTTCAATATTTGTTGTATCGAACTAAATCTCATATCATTCTCATGATGGTCAAATCTAATTTCGGTTGGTCAACTGTGCACATAAAAATGAAATGCTTAAAAAAGGAATTTTGGAACCATTCATTTTGTTGCCACCAAGACATCCTACGGTTAAGGTTTGATTAAAAATCAAAATTGATCACACTGTTAAAATTATTAAATTCTTAGAACTCAGCGCTTTAAGAGATACTTTAGTTTATTTTGCATTGGAGCGTGTTCAAGGCACAAGAAATTCTCAGTTCAGTATTACTTTAGTTTATTTTGCATTGGAGCGTGTTCAAGGCACAAGAAATTCTCAGTTCAGTATTAGCTTGGATCGTTGCCCTGTGCCCATCCCCGTTGATATATATTTGATACAAATAAATTCACCATAACTTAACGATATATAATGATGTAACACATGGTTTCGTGTTATTTATTTACACATTATCTTATTCTAATGATTAACTATTCTTTTTTAACCAAGAAGAAAAGTAGCTTCATTATCGATATTCTGTCTTAGGATACCACATAAGCTTCAAACCCTAAACAGAAGTTAACAATTGAGAAAAGCATGAGCAGGTTTCAAGCAAGCCAATGACCGGCGGTCAGTATGATGTCAACACGTTTGTAACCCCAACACAGGATCAACTTCGAGCCTTTCTCACGGGAGTACATTGTCCCAGAAAAAGAGGAAACATAATTTGGTATGTCAATGACTCAAAATAATGGGAAAAAACCCAATCTAGCTGGTCTCTCACCAAACTTTGGTCCAGTGAGGATCCGGTGGACCTAAATCCATATGGTAGGAAGCGGACCCTACCAATGTGAGCCCGCCATAACATCAGATGGGATCTGGTCCATCAGATCTCACTGCACTAAATTGAAGTCCTAGAATAACACCACCACAACTGTCCATGGACTTTGTGAAATGCAGAATCCACATTAGCAGAGGAAGGATAGGAAATATCAGTCCAAGACTTGGTCACATCGCTGATAGCACATAAGGAGAGGAAAATCAGATGTAATTGGGTAAGGCAAGTGTAACACAGCATATTGCAGTGTCAGATATTTACATATCTTGAAATTATAGGTTAGAGATCCGGAATCAGAGCCCTCTCCATAGATCTCTTCTCTCGAGCCTTCTCCAGAGCTAAACTAGTGGTCAAAAGTATGCCACATTATTCAATCATTTTTCATTGGCAAGTGTATCATAAAAATATTGTATTCTTAGTTTTGCTAAGTGATGATGTGAATGTTTTTTAACAATTAGATATTACTCTCGAGAGGAGCAGAGAAAATAATGCAGGAGATGGAGATCAGTAGATTACAGTAATAAAGGCAGGTAAGTTTTCTACCTAAAGACAGCAAAGCCGCAACCTATTCACTTAGAAACGTCAGATTAGTAACCCTCGTTACCAAGACAACGAATATCACATAGACTTTCCAAACTTCGAACAACTTCCAGCTCAGTAATTTTATACCCATCCTGATGACTGAAACCCAAATGTTCTTCAAAGCTTTTGTGCACGAGAGAGAACTCCTTGGAGTGGCTAAAGCAAAATAATGACTTTTTCGGCTTCTGCAGAAGGTAAATGCTTGTTGCCCAAAACCATAGAGGGTCATAGATCGTAGAGGTTCGTCTGGATATGAGCTCCAAAAGCACACAACCAAATGAGAAGGTATCGTGGTACATCCCCCATTGATCTGTTGAAAGATTTTTGGGAAAAGGAAACAAAGAAAATCACAAAACCAAAATAATCCATACAAAGATAGGAGAAGCTAAAAAACCAAATCAATTAGAACATACTTCTTTAATTTCCTGTCTTTTAGTTTTCCTTTCACTGATTACAAATCATTCGAAACTTCCCAAACAAAGAAAATTTCAGTTCAGTATTACGTTGAGCGTTCCCCTGTTCCCATCTCCATTGATATATATTTTATACAAATAAATTCAACACCCACACAGACACAAGATTTTGACATAGAAAAGAAGAGAAAAATAAAAAGAAAGATGGGTTGACATTTTTGTAATATAGAGATATATAATGATGGAACACATGATTTTTAACCATGTATTTACATGTTATATTGTTCTAATGATTAATTATTCTTTTTTCACCAAGAAGAAAACTAGCTTCATTATGGATAATCTGTCTTAGGAGACCACCTAAGCATCAAACCCTAAACAGAAGTTAACAATTCATATAAACGTGGCAGTCAGTATAAACATCAACCTGTTTGTAACCCCAATACAGGATCAAACCTCCTGTCTCCTCACACACTGCCAGAAAAAAGAGGCAACATTGTTGGGTCTTCCAATGACTCACAACTGTCCTTGGACATTTACTGAAAATTGAAATGCAGAATCCACATTAGCAGAGGAAGAATAGGGAATATCATTCAAAGACTTGGTCACATAGCACAGCATAGGGAAAGGAAAATCAGAGTTTACAGTATCTTAAAATTATTGGTTGGAGATCAGTAGATTAAAGTAATAAAGGCAAGTAAACTTTCTACCTATAGACAGCAGAGCCCCATCATATTCCCTAAATGTCAGATTGGTAACCCCCCGTTACCATGACAACGAACAGCTTGTAAACTTTCCAATCTTTGAACAACTTCTTTCATGGATGGACGTACAAAGTTGTCCACACAATTCAGTGCAAGCTCAGTAATTTTATACCCATCCTTGTGACTGAATCCCAAATCTTCTTCAAAGCTTTTGTGCACGAGAGAGAACTCCTTGGAGTGGGAGTGGCTAAAGCAAAATAATGATTTTTTCGGCTTCTCCACAAGGTAATTGTTTGTTGCCCAAAACCATACAGGGTCATAGATCGTAGAGGTTCTTTTGCATATGAGCTCTAAAAGCACACAACCGAATGCGAAGGTATCCTCAAACGTCCCCCATCGACCTGTTAAAAGATTTTTGGGAAAAGGAAACAAAGACGATCACAAAACCAAAAAACCCATACAGAGATAGGAGAAGCTAAAAAACAAATCAATACAACAAACCCTCAACTTCTTTTCCTGTCTTTTAGTTTTCTTTTTACTGATTACAAATGACTATTTGTTTAACCAAAATTTACAAACTTCCCACACAATAAACATGAACTATAATAACCAGTTGAAATACTTTTTTTTAAGACTTTTGTCAAGGGTGCCCTTCCTCAACAGAAAGAATAATAAATAAATGAATGCCTACAATCACCCAAACAACGTAGTTTTTATTGCAATACATACAATTAGCATACATTTTCATGCAATAGGTGCAACAAGAATACCGTTCAAAGGTTCTCACCTTCCTGGAATAAAATCAATTCATCCAAGATATGTAACCTCAAGCAAGAATAGAGTTGAAACTCACCATAAGAGCTGTTTTACATCTTACACAGTTTGGAAGAACGGTCGCTTAATACAAAGAGATATATTCCTTATTCTCCAGTGAAAAAGTGATGCCAACTCTTTTTCATGCCAAAAAGCAAGGGTTCTAAGTTAATGTAGCTGCTTCGTGATGAATAACAAAAACTTATGGGTTAAGTTATATAAGGATGAAAAATCTTGAGTTCATAAACATAGTTGAGGATCAACATGCATATCTAAATTCAATTGAAAAATACCTTTCATAAAACCTGAAAGTGTCTGTTATGATTGATGAAAAAAATCCTATCCCTATCTCAGCGGAAAACATGTGTCCAGGACAACTCAGAGTCCATTATCAAAAACAAATAGCAACTGAAAGTTTCCACTTTTAAGCACTTGATAGGGGTTCTACCACAAAGCCTTTATGTTGACAAACATAAAGAGATTTCACAAGAAAATGCCCAATAGCATCGAGAGACCAGACCTCAAAATCAGCTAAACTATATCAAATAAATTAAAAAGCTCCCTATATAATTACAAAACAGGAATCAAAAAGCATCCGCTAGAAGAAGATTAATTGATTCTATTTTTCCTTAGAAAATTAATTATTTAAAGTATTCCTCCGCTGGTTAAAATCTTACAAAATACAAAATTGGAGTTGACAAAAATTTTGCCGCGTTACATGGCAATCCAAATTATATTAATGTACATTTCAAAAGGCGAATGCTCTAGCCATTTTACATTAAAAGAACACTATATGTAGAAGTTATACTGTATAAGAGGTCCTAAGCACTACATGATATTAGGGGTAAAATATCACTACAGATTTACAGTATACGATCTCCACTATGTCGATTTTCTTTCCATACGTTTGTTGGATAAGATACTACCGATGGGGTTGTTAATTGTTGCAAGAAAAGTCTCTGGACTTTCACTTGTTGAGATTGAACTGAATTGGAGCATGTTACTGACATCCTACCACACACCAAGCCCTAACCCAATAAAATATATGTGTGGGGATAAATGTTTACATCCTAAGAATTTGAGTACAAGATAGATGAAGTTTTTAATTATATCTTTTGAAAAATGATCCTTTGAAGTTCGAAAACAAAAGAAAACAACCCAATCCAGCTCATGATGGAAAAAGGAGGGGAAAGGGGTATATGCTTATAACCACATATATATATACATATTTTTTGATAAGTATAGTATATTATAAAGGAACCGCTCTTAGGGGAGCGAAACCCAAAAACAAAAGGCTAAAAGACTCTTGGACCCAAAGATCCGGAAAAATCAATTTTATCCTTTAGGGATGTACAATATCTGCCCCGTCCCCACCCGAAAAGAGAAGAAATGACCAAGTCCTCAATCGTGCCAATGGAAGATTCCATCTCAAAGCAGCGCCGATTGCGTTCTTTCCACAAACACCCCCATAGACAAAGAGGCGCTGCCCTCCAAAAACTACGAGCGTGGGCACCCATATAACATCCTCGCCAACTCTATGTGTATAGCAAACTTAGGCTCTCCAACTCTACGGAAGCATGAAATTGAAATGAAAAATGACAAGATCAATGAACTAATAAATCCGATCTTCCATTCTTGTGTGCAACAAGTAAGTTGCACCAATAATGAAGAAGATTGTCTTCGAGTGAAAAATCAAAAGAACTATATCTTTGCATCTCTCTGTCTCAACCAAGAGGGAATCTCCGTATGGGGCTAAACCTTATCAATGAATTTTCCATTTTTTTCCATCTCCATTCCACATTTCACAGAGCAAACGACCTTCCATAGAAAAATTGAAAAATAGTCAACTATTTGGGTTTTTCGGAATTCCTTTATCCAGCAACTCAGTTTGATCTTCACCTTTGTGATACCACATGTGGACAATAAAGGGAGGTTTTAATACTAGTTACTATGATCTATCAAGTGGACATGATTATACAATCACAACTATTCACTTATTAACACAGAGAAGGTAATTTACCACAAAACAATCACATGAGAATGCTTACCCGGCCCCAAAAAAAAAATGGTATATATATCTATATTGAGACACAACATGCAGACATACATACCAGAAAATATGTCCGCCCACTATTTGCTAAAGAGGGAAAATACACCTTCAGATATACCAACTACAATGAGCCCTTTTTTTGTCAGACCATCCACTCCATTTTGATATCTCAGTGCCAACTAAAATTCCAGTCCAGTAGTCTAGTTACCACAGAGAGATCTAATATTTCCATTTGTACTAATGTACACCTTAAGAATAGACGAGCTTTTGTGCACAAGAGAGAACTCCTTGGAGTGGATAAAGCAAAATAATGATTTTTTCGGCTTCTCCCGAAGGTATTTGATTGTCGCCCAATCATATACAGGTTTAAAGATCATAGAGGTTCTTTTAGATATGAGCTCCAAAAGCAGACAACCAAATGAGAATGTATCATATGCCCCCCCGTGTACCTGTTGAAAGATTTTTGGGAGAAGGAAACAAATACATAATCTCAAAACCAAAAAGATCCTATACAAAAGGCAGGAGAACCTAACAAACACATCAACTAGAACAAACTGTCTAGTTCTTTTCCTGTCCTTTTGTTTTCTTTTTACTGATTACAAATTGACTATGTTTAACTAAAACAAACTTTCCACACAATAAATAGGTGGTATAACCGGTTCAAATACATATTTCTTAAGACTTTACTTAACAGTGGCCTTCCTCAACAAAAATAATAATAAATAAATAAACAAATGCCTACAATTACCCAAACAATGAAGTTTTTAATGCAATACATACAAGGGTAAAGTGCCTTAAACTCCCATGAACTTTACTCTCTCTCTCTCAAGAAACCCCCCTAAACTATAATTTGTGCAATTAACTCCCTAAACTATCACATTTTGTTACAAAATGCTCCTTTTTTCATAAGTGACCAAAATACCCTTTATTATTCAATTTTACTTAATGCATTCTTCTCTTTAATATAGATTTTGAAATTATATTTACTAGTTTTATGGCAAATCTCCATTCAAACTTGTATAAATTTACACAAAACTTTTACTAAGAATTAGTTAATTAATGCTTTTAAATTGTTTAAATTAAGTAAAACTCCTTTGACCACAATATATATAGCATTAGATAACAAGCACTAGTTGGAACAGATTTCACAATGAAGAAGTGCACTGGGACATAAGCAATGAATTGTGTAGTCTTGAAATAAATGGCAAATACAAAATTATGTTGACTTACAAAAGTTTATAATGACGGGATCAGTACAGCCCGGAGCACCAAGCACAAACTGATGTGGGATTGGTTGCTTTTCACCAAGGACCCCACCAACTAGCATCCCAAAGTCAAAGAGTACTGGATTACAATCCTGAGTTTCGGCAAAAAATAATATCACTAAATCTGAATAGAATATTTTGCCAAATATAGTAACTAAAACGCCAAGTGCACTAAGTATGACACCAGAACTTACCTGCTCAAGCATTATATGTGCAGCACTAATATTGCGAACCAGGTAATGCGGAGTACGACGATGATGCAAAAACTCGAGCAAACGTGCAATACCAATTGCCACTTTGATTCTTTGGAGCCAGGAAAAGCCATCTGCGTTCACACAATACGGAAGAAAAAGAAATCAGTTTAGTAAATGGCATTTTAGAACTGTGTCTCAATCACCAACCATTTTAGGTTTAATATTCAATATTTGTGCTGGACAGCAAGCCAAAGTAGTACATGTTGTCACAAATCCCTAATACCGAAAAATCAGATGGTCTTGTAATTCTAATTGTCACTTCATATGTGCTCGACAGATTAGAGAATAATTAGAAAACTCAGGTTGTAACAGAATAATCGAATGGAAAAAAAAATATGTAATACCTTTCTCAATTAGGTTGCGCACTGTATCCATGGGTTGAAGATCATAAACAGCACCCAGCAGACTATCTTCGCAGCAATAGCCAATCAAATTGGCCAGGTTTGGATTATAGTACATAATTGGCTCCATAAGAAAGATGGTTTCATTCTGGGAAGATGGAAACACACCATATTGATAAATGACAAGGACAGAGATATTTAGCTCCAAATTTAAATTGACACTACATCAAAGTTATAGTTAAGAAGCATGGTTACTACCTTCAATTGGGAAAGGAGATAATCCCGGCCTACAGGGAAGCGTCCTACATCTTCCATAATCTTCACAGTCACATTCTGACCTTGCTGGGTCTTTCCTCGGTACACTTTGCCAAACTGCGTCTCCCCAATCAGGTTTTCTTCACTAAAATTATTGGTCAATTCTTCCAAGTCCTCAGGGGAGCATTTTATGTGATTTAACCGTTTGACCACATCCATAGCCGGACCTAATCTTAAAATGTCAGTACTTAAAAGTAATAGCCGGACCTAATTTTCATAAGAAACCATTACAATAGACAAAAATATGTGTCCTTAATGTGCACTCCCTCTGTCAGAAAAAAGAATGTCCATATCTCCATTATGGGCTGTCCCAAAATAAGAGTCCTTTATTTTCCAAAGTATATACATGATTATACATCACATCAGTATATGTCCTTTGAAATGTAAAAAAAAATAATAATAAAAATTAAAACTGAATATATTTATATACAAATTTAAAGGGGGAAGTTACTACTCTCTCAGTCGCATAATTCTGGTCTCTCTTTCCAAATTTTTTTAGGATCTCCCAAAGTATTCAAAAAGCTATCATTTTTTTTATATATTGTATACTCAAACCACCATTTTCAAACTTCACCATCATAAAATACAACAAATGTCTACTATACATGGACACATGGATAAATTCATTCAATATTACTACAACAAAATACAAAAAAATCCAAGTACCATAAAATGTTAGGGTCAGCAGTGAAAACTAATCTTGAGAATTCTGATAACAAAAAACAGTTTTTTGAGAATAATAAAAATGAGTTATCTGAAAACTGGCATTTCATAAAACTGTTTTCAGATTGAAAACCGAAAATCAGAAAACTGTACAAAAGTCTGCTTGGTTGGGTTTTCTGAAAACAGTTTTCAAAAAATTTAGTTATAAAAATGCCCGTTTTCAGAGAACTTTTTTTTGTTGTTCTCATAAAACAGTTTTTAGATATACAAATCAAGCCGTCCCCAAAAAAACCCATGGAACAGAGGGTGTAACTTTCAAGGAGGACAATGCATTGCACAGTTATTCGGTGTTTTGTAAACAAAAACAATTTTTATTTTTTATTTTTTTTGTCTTTTTTTACTACAATGCTGTTAGAAGCATACCAATAGATAAAGTTGAGAGTACTGGGCATCTAAAATGATCCTACTAATGTCCACACAAATCAACTTAGAAGCATTAATAGGGTTTAGGGTTTATACTGGGTTTGACTGCAAGACCTCAATGTCCTGGAATTGAATTTCACATTGCAGACAATATCAACTATTCTTCCTCTAATTTCACTATAAAATGGCACAAATGTAGATTGAAGACACTATCCAAAAAAAATTGAAATGAAAAAAATATATTGAAAATGAAAAATAAGACGCGTATATGAAAAATTAAATCCAGAGATAGTAAACAAACCGAAATTGCAAACCAATTTAACATAGATTTCAAGTTCCCTTTGAATTAAAAATTACGAACAACAATAAACAAAATGGATAGAACATAACTAGGTCAAATTTTGGGGGAATTCATATATAAACTTCACATGACCGAAAATCAAACGTTTTCTCACCTGCGATTAGAGTAAGGTTTTCGTCTCTCTACAGCTTCTCAGTAAACTAGCCCACGCGTATATATATATATATACACGGATGTATATAATATGCATCTATAAAATTTAAAATGTGTTTGTGACGAATTGATAATAAGTGTGTTTATTCATACGCAGTAGCCCAACCCATATTTTGTGCCGGACTATCAGTATTTTTCAATCAGTATCAAATATCTTCAAAATTTAGCCTTAAACATAGAAAGAGCCAAACATTATTTATAGTGTTCCAACTAATTGCATTTTTTTTTATTTTTAAGGGCTAATTTCACTAAACCCCCCTTTACTATTGAATTTAATCAGTTAACTCCTCCAATGTCCGGATTGCCCCATATACTTTCTAATTTCTTCACATTGCCCCTCACCCTCACATTTCTGTCAAAATACATAAATTATCCTTAATGTATATATTTTATAATATATATATATATTTGAGAAAAAATGTATATTTTTCCGAAATATATATATTTTTTCCAAAATATATATTTTCCCTGAAATATATATATATATATATATTCCGAAATATATACATTGAGGGTAATTTAGATATTTTGACTAAAATGTGATGGTGATGGGGCAAAATGATGAAATTGAAAAGTATAGAGGACAATATAGACACAGGAATGGTTAGTTGATTAAATTCAATAGTATAAGGGGATTTACTGAAATTAATCATATTTTTAACTATTGTTTGAAATCCTCTTCCCTATATTTTTATGTTATTTATCCTTGTGATTGTAATGGTAGCTTAAGGCCCCGTTTGGGAACCATTGTTTTGTTTTTGTTTTGGGAACTAAAAAATAAGAACAATTTTTGTTCTTGTTCTTATTTTTTCAGCCAAAAGAACAAAAATAAAAAACATGTTTGGGCCCCAAAAATATATATTTGTTTTCTCTCTTACACACACACAAACACGATGCTCTCTCTTTCTCTCTCATGGTGGTGGTGGCGATTAGTGGCGTGGTGGTGGTTTTCAAAGGGTATTAGGGTTTTATTAGGGGTTAAGGGTTTGATTGGAGGTTAGGGTTTCAATTGGGGGTTAAGGTTTGATTGGGGGTTAGGGTTTCTAAGGGGTGTTGGTGATGGTGGTGGTGTTCGTGGTGGTGGTTGATGGTTGTGGGTGGTGGCGGCAGGTGGTGGGTGGTGCCGATTGGTGGCGTGATGGTGGGGGAGGAGGAGAACAAATGGGTTTTTTGATGTGTGTATATATGTATGTGTGTATTGAAGGTGGTGGTGGTGGCGGCGTGATGGTGGGGTGACGTTGGTGGTGGTGGAGGAGGAGAATGAAGACGTTTTTTATTTTGTAATTTTATTTTTATTTTTAGGAAAATCCCAAAGTTAGAACAAGAAAACATATTTTTCTTGTTCTTATGTTTTCTACACTATTCAACAAAATTGTTTCCAAAACAAGAACAAAGTGAACAGTAAAAACCCCTCAAACATGTTATGTTCTCATGAACAATGTCAAAAAGTAAGAATAAGAACAAAAACATGCATTTCCAAACAGAGCCTAAGTCATTGGATAAAATGCTTCAGCTACCAAAATTTGATATCTCTTTCCTTAATTTCTAGGTTTGGGAAGAGGAAAAAGCTCAGGGAATGAGTTGGGACGGAAATAAAAAAACTGGTATGTTGTTTTTCCGTAATTTTCTTTTGTTAGTGAATGATATCCGTGACCACTCTCGTGTAATATAGAACTATGTATTAAGGTCATAAAGATGTTAAATTAGATGAAGAAAGATTAAGATGGTGATTATTACATTTATGTCTTCATTTTTCATTAGTACAGTATACCTCACATGTGATGTGTGCTAGCTCTACAACAATTATTGGTATGAGGGAAGAAACTTGAAGCAACAAAATGATATGACAAAATTTAAATTTGTTGCCTAATTTATTGTTTAATGTGATAAACAATAGCTCCAGTGTAGACACTTTTTTTTTTTTTAAGTAAATGTTCTATTTTGGTTGACATTAATTGATTTTATAGCAATCCTTTGTTGCTAGCAACAAATATATTATTTGTGGCCAAAAAGATAATCTTCTGCAACATTTTGGGTTGTATCAAATTGTTTATTAGTGACAAGATTTGTAGCAAATACATAATTTCTTGCAACAAAAATTTAGATTCGTTGCTATTATTAAATTTTTTGCTACCAATTTGTTTCGTCATCGCCTATTGTGTAGTAATTTCATGGTAAATATTTTGTTTGCCACGATGTGTTGGCTCTTTGCAGCAAATTGTGAGTTGTCACAAAAAGGCCTTTTGCAAATTATGGATATAGAGTAATATTTTCATTAAAATTAATGAAAATCAGACATGGTTAAAGGGGTTTTCAACACTTTACCCTATATATTATTTGTGTGGTTGAGTGTCGGGAGTGTATTTTGGGTGCACTACAATTTAGGTCATGTTTGTTACGCGGTCTTGTCTGGTCTTGTCTGGTTTGATGTGGTCTGGTCTGGTTTGATCTGACTTATCTAAATTCTTAATTTAAGGGCTCGTTTGGTAGGCGTTCTGGTCTGCTCTTATCTGCTCCGCTCTGGTCTTATCTGGTCCGGTCTAGTCTGGTCTTATCTGGGTGGTGTTCTGAAAGTTGTTTGGTAAAATTGTCTGGTCTTATGGTCTTATTCAAGTTTTTTGGTCTTATGTTTGGAAAATAATACAAAAAATAAAAAAATAATATATAAAATTCAAAAAATATAATAAGTATGAAATATATATAAAATTTGAAAAAATATAAAAAAAATTGAAAATAATATAAGAAATTCAAAATTAATATATATTTCAAATTTTATAAATTATTTCGAATTTTTATATTATTTTTTGAATTTTATATATTATTTTTTCTTTTTTATATTATTTTCAAATTTTTTATATTTTCTCAAATATATATATATATATATCTAATTTTGTATATTATTTTTGAATTTTATATTTTTTTCAAATTAAATACATTATTTCAAATTTTTTATATCATTTTTCAAAACTTATATATTATTTTTTAAATTATATATATATTTAAAATTTTATATATTAATTTTGATTTTTATATATTTTTTTCGAATTTAATACATTATTTTAAAAAAATTATATTATTTTTCAAATTTTATATATTATTTTCGAATTTTATACATTATTTTTTATTTTTTCTATTATTTTGGAAATTTTTTATTTTCCCAAATTTTCAATATATTTTTTGCATTTTATATATTAATTTTGAATTTTATATATATATTTCAAATTTTATACATTATTTCAAATTTTTTATATTATTTTTTCAATTTTATATTTTATTTTCAAATTATATATATATTTTAATTTTATATATTATTTTTTAATTATATATATTTTTTAATTTTATATATATTTTTCAAAGTTTATGGTCACATGTGTTAAGATAATTGTATATAAGACCACTTGATAACATTATTTTTTGTTGTCTCAAATTACCCATTTTGGTCCCAAGTGGTCCTTGTTTTTTTGGAACCGTGTTGTCAAACAGTGTCCGGTCCCAAAAAGGCCATTATGAGACCGGACCACATGAGACCGGACCGTGAACCAAACAGGACCTAAAAGTCTGTTTGGTAAGCGGTCTGGTCTGATGGTCACGGTCTCACAAACATTGAACCAAACAATATTTGGTAAAACGATCTGATCTTATATTTTCGCTTTAAAAAAATAAAATTATTTATTATAATATTCCTTTATTGTTTATTCATTTATATATTAATTTATAAATATATTCGATTCATTTATTTATTATTATTTAATTCATTTTATTTACTATTATTTCATTATTTAATTCATTTCATTTATTATTATTTCATTATTTATTTATATTATTATTTATTCATTTTAAATTATTTATAAATATATTTTATTAGTTTATTATTTATTCATATATTTATTATTATATTTATTCATTTATATTATTATTATGTATTATTTAATTCATTTTTTTAATTTTATTTTTAAATAATTTTTATTTAATTTCTTATTTATATTATTAATTTGTTATTATTATTTATTCATTTTTAATTAAATATATTTTATTATTTATTAATTTATTAATTATTATATTCATTTTTATTATTTTATTCATTATTTTTATTTTATTTTTAAATATGTTTTATTTATTTTATTATTTATATTATTAATTTTTTATAATTATTTATTAATTTTTAATTATTTCGAAATATGTTTTAATAATTTATTATTCATTATTTTTATTTTATTTTTAAATATTTTTATTTTATTTATTATTTAATAATTTTTAATTATTTATAAATATATTTTATTATTTATTCATTTATTTATTATTATATTATTTAATTCATTTATTATTATTATTTTTATGTATTATTTAAATTATTTTGTATATTATTATTATTTTTATTCAATTTTGGTGTTTGGTAGTCTTAATCTTTGGTCTCAAAAATCTTATTTTGGTTACCAATACCAGACCATACCAGACCATGTTGAACCACCAAAAAAATTGGTTTAAAAAACACCACATTTGGTTCAATTTGATCTAATTCCAAATTTTGAGACCAGTCCAAACAAACATGAGCTGGTCCCTGAAAACCAAGACCAGACCAAACCAGGTGAAACCATAACCACCTACCAAACATGGACTTTGTCACACCCCAAATTTCCTAGGACTCCAAAACCCGAGCCTAAGAGCTAAGGGAGTGAATGCGGAATTAAAAAGAAACGAGAACAATGACATTTAGTCATCAAATACCCACAAAAGGGTAAAACTGTCATTTCACTCCTACAACATGACAAGAAGACCTCTCGGGATCGAGGTAGAAGCAAAACGAAACAAACGGTACCTTAAACGAACCGTTTAAGCATCTGTGCCCACCCAAGGGTAAAATAGTCATCACAAGGATAAAGTAATGATTTCAAGGTATAAATACAAGGTTTGGACCTAAAGGAAGTTATAGGAACAAACGAAACCGAATTTGAAGGTACGAAATGGAAACTACAACATTTTGAAGAAATAGGTCGTCATGAGGTGTCGAGGCTCAAAACGTACTGTCAGTTTCAAACGACCATTACGCCCTCAAAACGGACTCAAATTAAGCGATTCAAAATCCTAACATCAAGAGCCTTAAGTAATCTTTCTAAAAAGCTAAAGATCACCTCAATCCGACATCTGTAGCTCCAGATATGACCGAAAAAGTGAAGGGGTGTCGAAACAGGATCGAACTAGAACATCCTGGGGAAAAATCAGTCGACTAATCAGGCAATCAGTCGACTGATTTGGGCAGTCAGTCGACTAACCAATACCCGTCAATCGACTGACCTGGACAGAAAATTTTGACGATTTGCCAGTCGACCGACAAGGGTCGTCAGTCGACAGAATCAGTCGACTGACCAATACCCGTCAGTCGACTGACCTCACCAGAACTTTTTACGGCTATTTGCCAGTCGACCGACAAGGGTCGTCAGTCGACTCATGGACCCGAAAATACTCAAATTGGTCCGAAAATCACCGTAACAACTACGTATACATGCCTATGCTTAATTATACCCTTGGTTAAGTCCCTACCCCAAATTATACTCATCAACCTTAATTTCTTAAATCAAAAACCCTCCTATAAGGTTTATTAAAGTTATCCGTCTTGCCCCCGGTTTCCGTTTTAAATATCGCCGGTCTTTAAGACTCAAAATCTTTGAGAAATGAGTTTAAGATCATTTTTAAAACAAGGAAGTTTACCGAGCTACGGGGTGGGCAAAAACGGGTTTTTCCATTCAAATCGAAAAGGGTTAGTTTGAAAACCTAGAAAAACGCCGTTTTTGGCCAAACACCTAATACTCGCAAATCATGGCAAATCATCCAATTCACATTCATAACTCCAAGGAAAGGGATTTAATAATGACATTAAAGCGCTCTAAGGCGAAACATGTTATAATTTGTTCAAAATACACATGTATACAATCCGACACCGAAGTGCACCAAAAGAATATAATCCCCGCGCATAGCGCTCCAAGGGAAGTACATAGGCAATAACACCTCGGCTAACATGCTAGTCGGATCAAAATAACATGGTTTTACAAGTTTAGTTTACATGTGAAAATGAACATATTTATCGACCTAATGCCCAACAAAATACGTATGGTCCGCCTCTCACGCACAAAATGGCGGATATGTAGCCACATGTCCACGGAGAAACTACGGGACCCTCCCAACGGGATCATCACCTGAAAAATATATAAGGCGTGGGGTGAGCTCACTAGCCCAGTAGAGGAAGCGTCATTGCCTCCATCTCGGTAGTCCGAGTGGTTCAACCCAACCAAGGTTCATGCCACTAACCCTAGGTCGGTCTCTTGTCCCACATGGCTCTCACGCCAATCCGGAACCCCATCGAACCCAACAAATAAGTTCCCCCAACATGCTCACAACATAATTTACCACAATTATAGCATGCTTCAACATCAATATCATAATCATACATATGGGATAGTTCAAGTGCAATATAACTCAACACCCCCCATAATATGCGCTTGCCCAATATAGGTTAACGAATACATACCCCACTCATTCATAACGAGAAAGAGTACCGCGCCGACCCTTCCCAAGTGATTTTGAAACTTCTCACTTCAACAAGGAAGGCGGTTTGCACGAGACGACCCGTGCCCAAAGATTCGTATAACGAATACACGAGACGACCAACGACTTCGAGAATGAGATGACTCACCCTATACCCCATTCAAGGCTCATTATTCCGTAGGATGGGAACACCCCCTGGCCAGTTGTTGCGACGATTCGACACAAGACTACGTACACATACGAATACATAATCCATATAAACCCTACACCCATGCATTTGACACTACATGGTGTACCCCAAAACGCATAAAGGTTCTTATCATAACCATATGCCATCACAATACATGCTTCTATCAAATAACATTATATTGCATTCAATTTATCACAAGGCTTAAAATTTAACATTTGTTAAGCAATTAATCACAACATAATTTATATCACAAATCATGTTCTCAAATGCCTATTTCATAGTCTAAGCTATCAAGACCAACTTGCATATATATATACGGCATATATACACATAAACGCACACACCCTCATACAAAGACAAACACAAATCGTTTTTCCCCTACCTCAATTCCAAGCAAGAACACCAAGAACAAGCAAGGCCTCCAAGAGTGATTTGAATCCACCCAACCTCCTCCAAAGCCAACACTAAGCTCTACCCAACCAATAGCTAAGCTTCAATGGAGTCTTAAGCAAGAGCTAAATATAGACAACTCCATATCAAAGATCGAATACAAGAATCCAATAATAGAAGCTAGGGTTTGAAACTAGAAATTCTAAAGGAGGAAGAATCACTTACCAAGCTTTGGCTCAAAAGGAAGCTTGGAGCACCACCATCAACTTTCATGCACAAACTTCCTTCAAATTCTCATCATAAGGAAGAGAGAATTTGACAACTTGAAAAAGAAGTAGTGAAGTGAGGGAGAGCTTAGAGAGAATCGTGTGAGAGAAGGTAGACATATTTATGGTGAATGAGAGAATATCTTGCAAATGAGAAAAACTCATAAGTGTAGAGATTTCCCACTCACCCTCTCACCATCCAAGGGTCCAAAATGAAGCTAGGAAAAAGGAAATGAATCCAAGGGCTAGAAATGAGTCTTGCCAAGTGGAAGACTTATGACACAACTCACAAAACTCATTATTTTGCCAAACAAGGCCTTATCATTCAAGGGCTTAGAATAAATATGGGAATTAACAAACCATCCAATGGTTGAGAAAAAGTCTTGTCAAGTGGAAGACCAAGAATAATGGATTATTCCATTTAAGTGCTAACCAAACAAGGCCTTATGATCCAAGGGTCTAAAACAAAGATGGGAGCATGAGATCAAGGGCTAGGAATGAGACAACACATGAAAGGTGTAAATGACCAATTTCATCCAAAGTTGGGATTAATTACAAGAGTGTCATCAAGACTCTTAAATACCCTTTTACCCTTTGTCATCCTCCATAATTACCAAAACGCCACTCATGCCCTAATTCTCACCCAAAATCTCTACACTTTCCACTAAGTGCTCCAAATGTGAAATTACTCATTTACCCTTCGGTCATTTCTTTCCCGAAATCGTTCCCAATAATTTTCATTAATTTCAAAATAAAAATACAACATGTTACGTACAATTTTTATAACACGTACAACATGTAAGGCATGCTAAAACAATTAAACACATTAAGCACATAAGTACATAATTGTTTAAATAAAAAATTTAAATTAACCCGTAAAAATACCGGACGTTACAGACTTAGCTTTTGATGGATAAGTTGTTGCTGTTGACAAATTGCTCAATCTTCCTTTCTGGTTCAGTCTGTGGCCATTTTGGTCATGCAAGTGCTTCTTGAACCATAAACAAATTCTTCATTATATATTCTAATATAACTCCTTCTGCTACAAGATGTAATATATATTTATTTTTAACTCCCGTATCAAAAATTTCAAGATATTTGACAAAATGTGTGGTAAGTTTTATAAATTGAGAATTAAGAATGGCCACAGGATGCACATAGTCATTTATGTTACTCCAATTCCTTTATCTCAGCACATGTACAATTTTTTCATCTCCATTAGAGGACTCATCATACACTTCGCCAATACATAATTTCTTGCAAAAGAAATATAGATTTGTTGCTAATATCAAATTTTTTTTGTTGTTTCTTCACTGCCTGCTGTGTAGTAATTTCATGAAAAATATTTTGTTTGTAAAGGAATGTTGGCTCTTTGCAACAAATTGTGTGATTTGTGAGAAAAAAAAAAAAAAGGCTTATTTTGCCTGTGGATGCTGGTTCGATTTGATTGCCCTAATCAACTTTACCAATGTTGATGTGGCCAGGTATGGCGAAACTTTTCATCGTAGGTGTTTTGACATGTGCTGCAGAGAAGATGCGGAAAAGATCACAAACCTAGCAACTACCAACGACGTTCTGTTCTGCAACTCCACAAAACCTCTTTGGTAGACGACAAAACAAGTAGCAATCGCGTTGTAGTATCTCTATTGACAGCTTCGAAACATATAGTCCTCATCAGAACTTGCTTCATCAATTCCTTATGGAAATGATCCAGCTGTTTCCATCATGTAAGTAAAACAGCATTGGAAATCTTTAAGTCAAATATATTAACCTCTCCATTCTCGCACTTGATGATATCCAGCCACATGCCACATGCCACATGCCACATGCCGAAGGTACGGGTGGGTACCTCTATTACGGTGCAAAACAATAACCAGTCTACAAAAGAAGCATGGTGGTATATAACATTTACCCTTTTCCTGGCCGTTACCACAATATAACCTCAGAAACCGCCACCACTACAATGTTGTGTACTATCTGTTATTAGTTCGTCATTGAATTGTTATCATATGGCTTTCCCAGGTGCTCTATAGTTTAGCTCAGATAGTGAAGATGTTTATTCACATGTTTAATGTTAGTAATTTTTTTTCCCCACTCAAATTGCTGAAACCTGGTCATTATAGGAGACTATCTTTGTTTCCCAACAATCTTTGGAGCCGAGGTTAAGGTTCCTGGCACGCCGGCGTAAATCGACATAATCGGCTGAGGTTCCTGGCACGCCGGCGTAAATCGACATAATCGGCTGATTTAGCTGATTTTAGAGGAAACAGCTCTCCATTTAGCATATATCACCCGAAATTAGTCCAATGACGAGTGGAGGGTTTTATTGGTGAAACTAGTATATCCAATTACATTTCACATATATATGGCATCTGAGAAAACAACATCCTTCTTTCAATCATCATAAATATTGAACAAATTTGTATCCCACATTTGGCGTATCTTATCTCATCGGACTACTTCCAACTACATGTTAATTGGAGAGGATTGTTTTCTTAGAAAAACAGGGCGCAGAAGATGATGCTCACTAACGTGCATGTTGTTTGAATCTTCGAAGTTTTTGTGAAAAATATCATTTGTCTTCACATTTAGGACATTTAGGTTTGAACTGATACATTAGGTTGCTCGTTTTCTATTTTGGTTTATTGGTGTTAGCCAAATGTTGATATGTAGTTTTTATAGTTCTCTCCTAGGGTTTTATTGCATGTCAGATATCTTAATAGATTTTGTGAAAAATACCAATTGTATTCATGTTTAGATTTGGTCTAATACATTACGTTAACTTTTGGCTTGTTGGTCTTATTGGTGCTAGTGAAATGTTCATGATAGTTTTCATAGTTTCTTTCTATGGACCTAAATTTCACAGGAAATTTTCTTTTTCAAATTGAAAAGAAGTGATTATATATATATATATATATATATATATATATATATATTTATCGGCTGACGTAGTTGAACAATTGTGCATTTTCAGGTGAAAGATGACATTTTAGCAGATTACAGAGGAGTTGTGTCCTAGTTTATTATGGCTTAGCAGAGCTTGTTCGTATGATTCCAAAGATAAATAGAGGAGAGCAACAACTGTGGCATGTAGTAGGCACCACTCAAAAACACAAAATTGTACAGACAGGAAAGAGAATTTGAGAATGAATTTGTATCAATAGCGAAAATGTAAAATAAATAAACTCAATTCTTCTCCATTATTTTTTCTTTTGTATATTTTGTTACTATATAAAATGAGTATGTGGGCATGCAATGATGTACAAAACTAAAATTGAAGAGCAAACCAAAGGGAAAATGGTGGATTCAAATTTTCTTAGGGTCCATTTGGGAGCGTGAAATTGGAATTGAGAGTTTCAATTACAAATCTAGTATTTGGATACAACAAAATATTGTATTGGAATTGCATTCCAATTCTAAACCTTTCAATTTCACTACTTGAATGGACATGTGAAGTTGTGATTTTCAATTTTAAATATTCGACACACTAAATACTCTCTCTAACATTTAATTTTTCACAACCACAAACATATAAATACACACATATATATTACATACGCTTATATACACAAAAATATATATATTTTCTAGATTCATATATATACAAATATGAATACACATGCATGCCACACATACACACACATATACATATACATTTACTCACATAAAAACTTACGTATAAACTCACACACATATATACACATGCATATACATACATACGTATACACACACATATATATATTTATATATATATTTACAAAATTATATCTTTATATATATATATATATATATTTATTTATTTATATTATCTAATTTAATTTCAAATCCGTGCAATCAAACGGACTCTTAGTGAATATGTTATATATTAGTTTGGTGCCAAGCGTGAACTTTGAAAATGGAAGCTTAAGAAGCTAACTTTTGATGGTTGATCGAAATACCTGAAGGCTTGGTAAGGTGCGAGTGGAGTGGACGTGTTCAAAACGGTGTCATTTTTATTTGAGGAAAGTTTTATAATTTCACAATTTAATTTTTTGTAACAAAAATTAACAAAACGTAGACATTTCGGCATCACACGTACTTTTAAATGCAAATCTCAAGGCTTTTTCTTTGCATTATGGGGTCAATTCGCCCAAATTGTGAACCTCAGGATCTTATCTGCACTTCGCCTTTGGTTTAATCGTCTTTGAGAGATTGGTATTTGATGTTTATGCATGTAAATATATAGTACCTATTGTCCTTTATAATCTCTTCTATGTCTGTTGCGGCTAGTAGGTTCATTTCATGTCAAATGCTTAATTTTGAAAAGGATGGTTAAAGAAGTTTGTATAAAGTTAAGAAATACAGCCAATCAATCTTCTTACACCCTTTGAGCTCTCATTGATATTTAGAGACGACACTAATTATCCAAATGTCCTCATTAAAAACCATAATGAGTGGTGAGCTATAGAAATTGGGAAGATTCAAGTTTGTAAGAATTGGTGTTGTTATTATATTTAATGGGTTGTACTATATAATTTGTATGATTGATTGAGCATTAACATTTAGTTAATCTAGGTTTATTTTGTGAATTTGCATTATGCAATTGTTTCACATAAAAATATGGAAGATGTGTGGAGTATAGATAGTTCATATGTGTCACAATTAAATATGAGAAGAGAAATATCTTCCTCTCTGGTTTATAGTAGAATAACAAACTCCAATTTGCATTTTAAAAATATTTTATTTGGCCGGGTGAGGAACATGACATTTCCCTTGAATAGTTTCAAACATATATATTCATCTAAATAAAACATCAGTAAAATCACTCACCAAAAACAAAACATTATAATTTCAAATTATAAATAAAACAAGGGTATAAACAAGACAAATATTTTAATATTTTAATATATTGCAAGGAAAGACAGTAAATTTAGCAAATATAACATTACGATAGTAAGGTGTAGTGGTTCAATGAACAGGAGATAGTAAGATTATACACTTACAGATATACATCTTTAGTTTTTGCATCTTTTATATATTAAACTAATTTACATTCACTTTCTATTTTTATTAAACTAACTCTTTACCCTAAGTTTTCATAATCACAAATGAGTCACTCAGTTACTATTTATAGATAACTCATCGTCAATCGAGAGATAAGATGCATTTAATTGAATAGTGTAGAATTTTTTAGATTTATTTTCAAGAACTCTCCATACAATTTTCGTACACTTTTACATAAGTCTTAAACATCCTACTATATAATCTTAATCAAGTTTAGAATCTTCTTGCTTATACTACTTAATTTTAATAACAAATTAATTGTTTAAAATTAGATAATTACAACTTATAATTATATATATACATTTTGCATTTGAACATATATATATATATATATATATATATATATATTCAAATGCAAAATGTATATATACTTTAATACAATTAAAGTGAATAGTATAAGTAATTTTATATATAAGAGAAAGATTATTGCAATAATTTAAAAAATGGATGTGTCTTTTGTAATGGTATTAGGATAAATTATAACAAATAGATAATTCAGGAAATTAATTGTAATTCAGATTTAGTTTGCATATATATATATATATATATTCAAATGCAAAATGTATATATACTTTAATACAATTAAAGTGAATAGTATAAGTAATTTTATATATAAGAGAAAGATTATTGCAATAATTTAAAAAATGGATGTGTCTTTTGTAATGGTATTAGGATAAATTATAACAAATAGATAATTCAGGAAATTAATTGTAATTCAGATTTAGTTTGCAATAATTCATTTATTTCTTTTCACTTTACCCTATAAAATAAATACATATGTGTATATAGTATACATACTATATACCCGAGATTGTTTAATTTGAATTATATTTCGGGCCTCGGCGCTTCTAGAAGAGGTATCACCAATTACCAAGTCTGGTACCATATGTGCCAACTAGTCTGGTTGGCTCGGCCCACATGTGACTACGTCCAACTATTTGTGGGCCTTTGACCAATATAATAACCACACGTGGTCAACGCACCCCCTCAAATATGCTCATATCCATATCAATGTGTCCTCACTTATATTGCGACACGTAAACCTTAGGCCCTGTTTGTGGTATGGTCCCAGGTGGTTTGGTATGGTCTTGTGTTTTATGAGATCAGACCGTATTTGATAGTATTGGTCCTAAATTTTTTATTAGACCAAGTAAGACCAAATCAGACCAAAATGGCCTCATTTCAGACAAAAAAAAAAGGTGGTTCCTGGTGGTCCGGTCTGGTCTTATTAATAAAATATATTTATAAATAATTAAAAATGAATAAATAATAAAAAATTTTAATAATACTAATAAAAAAAAATTAAATAAAACATATTTTAAAAAATATATATAAATAATAAATAATAAACAAAATGAAATAAATAATACCTAATAATAATAATAAATGAATATAATACCTAAAATTAATAATACCTAATAATAATAAAAAATGAATATAATAATAATAAATAAATGAATAAATAATTAAATATATTTATAAATAATTAAAAATGAATAATTAATAATATAAATAATAAATTAAATAAAACATAATAATAATAATAATAAATGAATACAATAATAATAAATAAATATAATAATAAAAAAAATGGACTAAATAATAAATAATAATAATAAATTACATAAAACATATTTAAAAATATAATAAAAACAATAAATAATAAACAAAATGAAATAAATAATAATAAAAAATAAATATAATAAAAAATAATAAATAGATATAATAATAAATAAATATAATAATGAATAAATACTTCATAATAATAATAAAAAATGAGTATAATAATAATTAATTAATATTAAATTAAAAATATATATTTTTAAATAATTAAAAATTAATAAATAATTTATAAATTAAATGAATTAAATAATGAAATAATAATAAATAAATAGAATATATTTATAAATTAATAAATAATAATTTAATAATATAAATAATAAAATAATAAAATATATTATAAAGTGAAGAAATAATAAATAAAGAAATAAATAATACATAAATAAATATTATAATAAATAATAAATAAATAGTAAGACCAGACCGCTTACCAAACAGACTTTTCCATATCATATTAGACCAAACCAGACCGAACCGGACCGGACCAAAAAGACCGCCTACCAAACATGGCATTAATTAGTTCAGTTTGCTTATGCCTTAGTATTTTTATTTACTTTAGTGGTTTGCGAAAAGTAAAATTTTATTTGAAATGATTAAAATTCAAACTGCATAAGAATCATTTTATCCATATTAAAAATTACCTAACCAGTAATAGATGAGTCCTGACCTAAATTAAAAAGTGGAGCACCAAGCGTGTGAGGGTAATAAATAATGAGAATTGATATATATATATATATGGGTAAGTGGCACAAAACATCCATGATGTTTCGATTTTGTGCAAATAACACTCCTTAGTGTTTCTAAACACCCCTGAAGTATCAAATATGTGCGAGTTGACTCCCTCCGATCACTTTTACGGCCAAAAATAGGTCATGTGTGAAAAACGTAATTGAATTTTACTTAAATGCCTAAAATACCCATGACCAGTTACAAAAATACTCTCTTATATGAAATTTGTATAAACTTTACATCATATACTCCACAAACCCTAAATCCCTCTTTCATTCCTTCCATAGGGCACTATTTTTGTTTTCTCTCAACCTCTATCTATTACTTACGAATCTGGTATGCTATATATCCCTCTCCCTCTCTCTCTCTCTACAAAATTGGTAAGAAATCAAGCATTCTCCATTCCTCTTTCAATTTCATTTTATTTTTTTAAAATTTTTTTTTTTGGAAAACCCTCTCTCTTTCTCTCTACAAAATTGGTAAGACCATCAAGCCTTCTCCATTCCTCTTTCGATTTGGTTTTTATTTTTTATTTTTTTTTTATTTTCTAGAAAACCCTCTCTTTCTCACTCTCTCTCTTTACAAAATTGGTAAGACCATCAAACATTCTCTATTCCACTTTCAATTTCGTTTTTTTTTTCTGGAAAACCGTAACTTTATTTTTCAGAAAAACAATAAATTATTTTTCCTGGAAAACCGTAACTTCATTTTTCTAAAAACCAAACAAAGATGTCTTCTTCTAGTTCCGTTAAACATATCAGAAAAACTTGGCCAGCTCCTGAAGTGAGATGCATATGCGATACCCCAACTCCTCTAACAACTTCAATGACATAACGGAATCCCGGCAGAAGATTCTATGGATGTGCAAATTTCCAAGATAAAACAAAGAAATGCACGTTTTGGGTGTGGAAAGATGAGCCACTTTCTGATTATTATAAGAGTTTTGTTGTGGATCTTCTAGCTGAAATCAGTGAGTTGAAAGCTAATGGGGGGAGAACTAGATTGGTTGAGAGAGTGGCAGAGCTTGAAAGGGATTTAAGCATTCTTAGAAGTCGGAAAGCTGAAAATAGTTGTTGGTCCTTGCTTATTTTATTTTTGTTAGGGTTTTTATTAGGTTTGTTTGCAATTATAGTTTTAGTGTGAAAATGATGGTTGTTTTGTAATGTTGTTTTTGGTAACATGAAATACAAATGTTTATGTTGTTTTTGGTAACAAATTGGTTTATGGTAATAAATGTTGTTCATGTATAGCAAATGTGATGATCCTTTCTGGACTCAAAAGAGAAATGGTTGGCTTTCAATTAACAGATATAATGTGGCATGACTTGAGAAAACACTTGTACCCTCTAATAGAAAGGTTATAAAATACTCCTTTTCTGGTAACAAAACGGTTTTTGCTATCAAATGTTCAAATATAACAACTGTTAAAAAATGGTAACCTGTTGTACAGACCAATATATAGCTTCATATATAAACTTGTTCCAATACATTACTTCACATAAATAGAGTTAATCAAACGTCACATGTTCTAATACTCTCTCAAAACGACGTCGTTTTTAGGCAAGGGTCATTTATGGTATTTCGTATATATCAATATTTTCTTTAAATTTCAAAAATATAAATATAAGGGTATTTAAGTAATTTAACACCTCATGCACCGGAAAACAGCTTGAGGGGGTCAACTCGCACATATTTGATACTTCAGGGGTGTTTAGAAACACGGAGGGGTGTTATTTGCACAAAATCGAAACATCAGGGGTGTTTTGTGCCATTTACCCATATATATATATATATAAATATTAGCATATTTTATCTACAAAAATTACTATTCATATGATGAAAATTTCTTAGATCAATAAAATTAAAAGGAAACTGGAAATATTTGGCGGACTATGGTCTGCCAGATAAGATAAAAAACATAGCAATCAAAATTAAAAATTCAATTTGTTTTATCACTCTTCCTTCATGTTTTAATTCCAGAGAATATGATATTGTTTGACAATACTCTTTTTTGTTTTTCTTGATCAAATGTTTGACAATAACCTTCCTTTTAACATCAACCAAACATAGAAAGTCAATGTTATTTTTTTTAAAAAAAATAACACCATTTTATATGTAACAAATAGTTTGGATCTATTAAAATCAAATTGTACTCGAGATATCAATCTATACTTATATTCTACAATTTTTGAACAAAATGTTGCTTTCATGCTTGGCGCGTAATTTTAATTTTGGTACTATGATTTAAATTTTGTTGCTTTCATTTTTTGTTCCCACTTGCATTTCATGTGATCAAATCTTTTTAACTACAAAGTGCAAAATATTCTTCTAAACTATAATCATATTTGCAAATGACCTTCATGAACTATAATTTGTACAATTATCCTCATAAACTATCACAATTATTGCAAAATATTCTAATATAAGTGTTGTATAATTAACAACAATGCCCTTTCTTATTGAATTATAAATTAATATATATTTTCTTATCAACATAAATTACATAATAATTGATATTACTTGGATATGATATTCTACATTACAAGGTTTTACATAACCTTTAAAATCAATTAATAAAGTAATACTTTTAGATTATTTAAAAAAGATTAAGTGAAGTTTAAAATTGTTAAATAATTAACTCAAATCTATTTATGTTAACATGAGAAAAATTGTGTTTATCGTTTGTAAGTTCTTTATGAATATTTATTATGTAAAGAAGTTTTTATTTTATAATAAAATTTTATTATTTAAATGAAACTAAATTTGAATAACATGTTAATTATTTTTTTTAAAAAAATTGTTAGAACTTCTAATTCTATTTTTTTTTCCATTTGAGTATATATTTACTCAGATACAATTAAGGTGGTGTAATTAATATCTTAAATAATAATAAAAAATATTGATGTAATTTAAAGTTTGGACCAATCTCCTAAACATCATAAACATTTACGTCATCTAAAAATTTTAAGAAGGTATCATTGTACTGCATGAGGGCATCTTTGTAATTGTCTATTATTTAAATAATTGACTTGGATGTTTATCCATCACTGGATTGATGTCCAGTTGGAGAGAGATCACGCTGTAGAGGATCCTTGTTCATTTTTCTATAACTTTGGGTAATTGCAATAAATTGATTGTTGAGGAAGATTATTTTTAGTTCAAGAGGGTTAGTTGCAAAAGTGAAATTATTATTCTTATTATTTTTTTGGCATTTTATTCCTTTTATTTCAAATAAAAACACATATATATCTCAAACATAATAAAATGTGTGATTGGGGGAGCTTCTTGAGGATATAAGTCCTTCATTAAGAATTCCTTTGTAAAAGTGCGTTTCAAAATAAAATTTTGTTTGGTGAACCTATTTACCTCAAAACTCATTTGGGAATAAATAATTTATTAATTCAAAATATTACCCTAATAACCATTTATAAAAAAATTGTATAAAAATACACGAACATGGAAAACGGATATGTCATTTTATTTTTGAAATAGAAAAAAAATATTAAACAAAAATTTCACCCTGCAACTCATCTATAATCATTTTGTAATACTAAATTTTTTTTTATTTTTTATTTTTATCTTTTTCTTATTATTAGTCAAACAAAATGTACCACATTTCATTAGACATAGCTAACTATAATCCATGTGTTATTGTCCTTTATCTTATCCATAATTGTTAGTTATATAACTTTAATCAACCAGACCCACACGGTGGAAGAATATAAAATAGGGTAAATTACACTTTGAGCCCTCAAGATATGATGTTACAAATGCACCCCTTGTCGCTTGAATAATTATAATTTCATTCCCTTCATTTGTGTTCAATTTAGATGACCCGAGCTGTGAAATGACTTATCAACTCATGACTATTTTTCATATATTTGCATCTAGTTAAGGATATTCTAAACATTTCATCTCTGAAAAAATAATGTAAGCATTGACTGAGTTTGAGAACCTCGGAAGTTTACTGTGGGTATTTATTTCAATTTAAAAACTTGAGGGGTGTAACTATAATTATTCAAATAACAAGAATGTGAGTGTAATTACAGTTATATAGTGTTATATATCTCGAAAGAAAGGGTATAACTGTAATTTACCCTATAAACTAATACCATTGGCTTATTCCACTACATAGTAGACACCAATAACAAGGACCAACTCTTCTTCTCCCAAAACGAGTGGAGTAGAGATGTAACTGTGTAAAATAAAAAGGCATTTGCTGCTGCTGCTACTACTTAGTACCACGGCGTGTTCACTACGTGTGCACTGCGTGTTCAAGTTAATCCCTTTTTAATCTCTTTCCCCATTAAAAAACAGCTTCATTAGTTCCCTAATTATACTAATCTTTTTTTCACGTTAATACCTTGTTTAGCTACACTATTCCAAAATTCTCTTTCAACGACCCTATTTTACGCGGTCCAAATCACCCCCAATATAACCCTCTCTCTCCCCCATTAGGGTTCCATCATTCTCATACCCCTCAATTCTTCTCTCCTCTCTCCATCTCTCTCAAATTCCTTTCTTGGTTTTCTTTCTTCATCCATGTTTGATAATGGGTTGTTGTTGATTTTCACAGAAGTATTCGAAATCCCATTTGTCCCATTTCTGTTATAGTGCTCTGTTTTCAATTGGGGTTTTTTCATTTTCGACGATTTTGTGATTCGATTGTGTTGTTCTGTTGTGGGTTGGGTTTGTTTTTGACGATTTTGTGATCAACTTGTGGTGTTTGTTTCTGGGTAAGGTTTGATTTTGGGTGATTTTTGTTTTTCCTGAGAAATGCCATTAACGGATTACCAAGGTCCATCAGCTTCATTGACCAATCTGGGCCGTTCGATTCGGAGCTTTGGTCGTGATCAAGTTCATTCCATGGAGAACCAACGCGAAGCCACCACCCAGGAGGTCGAGCTCGAGGCTTTCCAGAGGCTCGTCGCCGACCAATTCCACGATTTATCGGCGGCGGGGCCCGATGAGTTTCTGTCCCTGTCGTGGGTCCGGAAACTCCTCACTGTGTTCCTCTCTTGCCAAGAGGAATTCAGGGTTTTGTTGATCAACCACAAAGAGTACCTGGGTAAGCCTCCAATGGACAGGTTGGTTTCGGAGTTTTTCGAGCGGAGTGTGAAGGCTCTCGATGTGTGCAATGCGATTCGAGACGGGATTGAGCAGATCAAGCAGTGGCAGAAGCAATTGGAGATTGTGTTGTGTGCATTGGACAATCAGAGGACTCTTGGCGAGGGCCAGTTTCGTCGCGCCAAAAAGGCATTGATTGATTTGGCAATTGGGATGCTTGATGAGAAGGACTCAAACACAGCCATTTCGCAGCGAAACCGGTCTTTCGGGCGCAACAATGCTCAGAAGGATCATAAGTCTTTTGGGCATTTTCGATCTCTGTCGTGGAGTGTTTCGAGATCATGGTCAGCTGCTAAGCAGCTCCTAGCAATTGGGAACAACTTGGCTGCTCCGAGAGGGAATGAGATTATAGCCACCAATGGGCTCTCATTGGCACTTTTCACCATGAGCTCTGTGTTGTTGTTTGTAATGTGGGCTCTTGTGGCTGCAATCCCTTGCCAGGACCGCGGCCTTCAGACCCATTTCTCCATTCCCCGCCATTTCGTTTGGGGGGTCCCGATTCTCAGCCTCCACGAGAGGATCTTGGAGGAGTCTAAGAAACGGGAACGCAGAAATGCCTGTGGGCTGATGAAGGAGATTCATTACATAGAGAAATGCGCGCGCCACATGAATGAATTGACCGATTTTCAGTTTCCTCTGACGGAGGAGAAGCAAGGGGAGGTGAGGCTGAAGGTGGATGAGCTAAGACAAGTGTTTGAATCAGTAAAGGATGGATTGGACCCGTTGGAACGCCAAGTGAGGGAGGTGTTTCATCGAATCGTTCGGAGCAGAACCGAAGGGCTTGACTCATTTGCAAGGGCAATTCATCAGTAACATCTATCAATCCATTTCCTGTGGATTCCCAATGTAGAGCTTATGAGTGTGTTCTGAGTCTAGAATCTGAAAAGAAGAAATAAGTTTAGTGGTCGAAGGAGGTAAAGTTATGGTAGTTATGATCTGATATTTTGTGTAAAGAAAATTAGGATTATGCAAATTGGACTTTGGTCGTCCATATGCGTTTGATTTTGAGGTATTTTCTTTCTTGCTGATGCACCTATACATGTTTTCTAATCATTAATAAAGTTTCCATCCATTGTACATATCAAGTATGTGGAGAGTGATTTGTTATTTTTCATTGCTTCTCAATTGCATTCCTTTTTTTGTATGATGAAACATAGGTGTTTTGTGTAGTGATATCTTTGGATGAGTAACATCTGCAGAATGAAACACCCAATGGGGATGTGAATGGGGATTTTTGTTGTGTTCTCTCTTTCCACGGAATGGTTTATTTGATTCTTTTTAATTTCAATAGTTTGTGTAAACTTCATTGTCATGTGTCTCTATGCTAAAAGACTTTAGTAGTTTATACTAAATTGGGGCACTAACACCGTATGTGAGATGTGGAAATTCTTTATGCTAGGAAATTGACTATACCGTCATCTTTAGATATTATTATTATTTTTTTATTTTTTCTGTCGAAGCTCAAACTGTCATAAGTAACTCATAAGAGAGTCCATTTGACCTTCTAATGCAGCCCCCAGCTAGTTTTCGTTCAGTTTTGACCATGGTTCTCACACAAATCCTGATACTCACTTTTACAGCCGACAGACATTATTTGGGTTTGTTATAATGTTACCGTGATTATGACAACAATTATAGAAGGACTTCAAAGTGTGGTTTTGTTCCGGTTCAGAAAGATCTAAAATTGTGTTTCTGAACTTACACTGTAGACTTTTTTTTAGTCTTCAAAAAAGAAAAGTTCCTTTTTGACCCTGACACTGTCTTATTTGGTAACCATGAACTTTATTCTATTGAAGATAAGATTATATGCAAAGTTGTCAATGACTTGAGGCCATGCTCATGTGCTAATGAAAAATATTTGCAGGTTTATATATTCAACAGCACTCTAATGGAACGTGCTTCATTTGTTGACAGGTGGTTAACAGGACAAGTTGAAAATGTCAAGTTCCTTAGGATGGTCTTGAGGAGGTTGTGGGAAAATTATTCATTATTCCTGTATGCCCCTGTATTTCAAATCAATTAAAATAAGAGTTGCATTATTTTTAGATTTAAGACATTTGATGGGGTTTTCTTCAATTAAAACAAGGGGTGCATTATTTCTAGATTTAAGACATATGATGGGGCTTTCAGAGTGAGGGGTCGTGCATATAAATACAATAAGGTAGTTAAAGTTGTTGCCATATCTTCTCCAGCAATTGAGATTAGTTGTTTATTTAGACATTTTATTGTAGAGTGTGCTTGTGAGTAAAGCTGACAAAATGAGGCACAATACGGATATAACATGAATTAAAAGGGTTATGTTGAAACTGTATAAAATATATATATTATAAACCATCACATCACTGTGGTGGGATCCTGAGTCAATTTGGTATTTCATTCACTCACACTACAATAAAAATTATCATTTTAAAAAGTTGAATTCTTAATTTGGGACGAGAAGAGTAGTTTTAATATGAATGCCTTGGACTTTGGTTCCTTTTTATGTTGTTTTTTCAAGTGCATTTTTACAAGTTTCATAGTCAATGGATCAAATCGATTAAATAATAGAAAATGCATTGGTACCAAAACTAATTTCCAATTTTTAGGCCATGTTTGGCAGGCGGTCTGGTCTGGTCCGGTCTGGTCTGGTCTAATCTGATATGAAAAAGTCTGTTTGGTAAGCGGTCTGGTCTTACTATTTATTTATTATTTATTATAATATTTATTTATGTATTATTTATTTATTTATTTATTATTTCTTCACTTTATAATATATGTTATTATTTATATTATTAAATTATTATTTATTAATTTATAAATATATTCTATTTATTTATTATTATTTCATTATTTAATTCATTTTATTTATGAATTATTTATTCATTTTTTAATTATTTAAAAATATATTTTATTAATTTAATATTAATTTATTATTATTATACTCATTTATTATTATTATTATGAAGTATTTATTCATTATCATATTTACTTATTATTTATTATTATATTTATTTATTATTATTATTTATTTCATTTTTTTTATTATTAATTATTTTTATTATATTTTTAAATATGTTTTATGTAATTTATTATTTTTTTATTAAATTTATTTATTTATTATTTAGTCTATTTATTATTATTATTATATTTATTTATTATTATTGTATTCATTTTTTATTATTATTATGTTTTATTTAATTTTTTATTTATATTATTAATTATTCATTTTTAATTATTTATAAATATATTTTATTATTTATTCATTTATTTATTATTATTATATTCATTTTTTAATTATTATTAGGTATTATTTTTTTCATTTTGTTTATTATTTATTATTTATATTTTATTTTTAAAATATGTTTTATTTAATTTATTATTATTAATAATAATTTATTATTATTATTTATTCATTTTTAATTATTTATGAATATATTTTATTAATAAGACCAGACCGGACCACCAGGTACCACCTTTTTTTTTGGTCTGAAATGAGGCCATTTTGGTCTCATTTGGTCTTACTTGGTCTAACCAAAAATTTGGGACCAATGCTACCAAACATGGTCTGGTCCCATAAAACGCAAGACCAGACCAGACCACCTGGGACCAGA
This sequence comes from Cornus suecica, assembly GCA_963922005.1. Classification (NCBI taxonomy): domain Eukaryota; kingdom Viridiplantae; phylum Streptophyta; class Magnoliopsida; order Cornales; family Cornaceae; genus Cornus; species Cornus suecica. The sequence continues at coordinate 17,159,660 of OY998246.1, forward strand.
CCATCTACCAAACAGGGCCTTAGGTACATAACTTCTTTTTGTTTCAAAGGCTATGAAACACTTTAAAAGCTACTTTAAAACTATCTCCGTAAACAACTTTGTCACTACCCTTGCATGAGACACGGTGATGAGAAAGGTGTGACCACTCAAACAATATTTAATTTTTTTACTGAAGAGTAGAAAATACAAATATAAATGGAGTGATCATGATCTTTTAGTGACATTCCTCATGCATATATTTCTTTCATTTAATATAAATGTGTCATATAGTTTCTTTATTTAATATGAATATTGGTTTAGATGCACAAGATACATCTTCAATTTGATAATTACTTATTTACCTGATAATAAATATACATCATTCAATTGGGAATTATTTATCAAGAATTTGTTACTTTTGATATATTGGAGAAAATTAATAATAGAGTGATGTTTTCACATGTGTATATGAATGACAAAATGGTTTGTATGCATGTGTGATGTACGGTTAGAATGTTCCTTAGGAAGGTTAAATATAACATATGGTCTGTATGAAATTGTTTTAACACATGAAAGTAAAAATACTTATTATTTATTAGGCAGTTTTTCGTATGCAGTAAATTTTCCTCTTCCCAAAATACTGTGGACCGGCTCATATTATTACTCGAAATCATTTTTTCAATATACTGATTAAAAAAGCACAACCAATCAAACAAATATCATACTCATAACTTATAAGGGCAAATACATGATTTCTTCACATATGTTTAGCATAATAAGATCTTGAACAATCTATTCTCCTCATGTTATTTTCTTTCGAACACACCCCAACCAGCGTGCACCGGGCACCCTAGCAACCTTGGATGCAGTGACGCTTGGTGCAGACATGGTTCATGTTTATTTATTTATTATTATTATTTTTTGGATAATCGTGATGTTCGGACTAGCTTACGCGCACTTTGACTAATCCACGGGACCCGTGTAAGGCGACCCCCTCACACGAATCAGGTAAGACTTGAACTATGTCATTGGTCGTGGCCCTACCAAATTATTTGCACCTAGTAGAAATTGAACATAAGACCTCATGCTTCTTGAGGCATCAAGTTGCACCCTGGACCTTGTAACTCATTAAATGGTTTTCTAATCACTCGTTTTCAAATAATATTCCAACTCAATTCAGCATGAGACCACTCACTTGAGGATTTTAATTTTGATTTGTTAGTAGTCTCATCTAACAAGGTGGGAGATGAGTATCCTATCTCTACGGCCAACCAAGCTGTTTCATCTAGAGCTTTCAAGAATGCTCTCATTCTAGCTTTTCAATAAATGTAATTCAAGCCATCAAATAAGGGGAACCTAGATACAGAACCTCCTTTACAAGATACTTGTTAGAAAAATTTACTACTATATACCAAGCATGCAATACAACAGATATATATATATGTGTGTGTAACAGTGTACTCTGTGTGTATATATATATATATTATATAAAATCAATGTGTAATAAGTATATATATGTGTGTATAACCAAAAAATAATATATATATATATATATATATATATATATTCAGAACGGAATCGAAAAATCACTTACAGTACAGAAGCAAAAGTGCAGAAATCCAAATGCAGAAGAGAATAATCTGAGCCCTGTGCAACTACAGTTTCCTTAAGACAGATTTGCTCCATCTCGGTACTCAAGGTTGATGAGCAACTATTTTCCAAGATAGAACGGATTTTGTCCTTGAAGAAGTAACACTCCAATCTCCAAAGACCAGCGAACACAACAGATGCATGTACTCAAACTCTAAACCCCTAAAATATGTATATGCAGAAAGAGAGAAAGAGAAAGATGAAGAGGATATGTCCTCTGAAGTATGCAAAAAATGACCTGAGGGCGTTGGCTATTTATAGACCTCTAAAAGTCGTCCAAATTGTTAAGGCACTATTTAGAAGAGGCATTTTAACTGTCTAATTGCACTCACAACTTTTGGTCTAAAACCCAACTGTCCAAGCACATATTCGGACAGTCAATTGTCGAAGCAACAATCACCACCTATCTATTGTAACATGGGTAACCCGCAAGTCAAAACCCGACCCATAAATTGAATAAAATTTATCCAAAAAGAAAGGGCCAAGTCCGAATTAGACCTGCACCCGCGACCCCAAACCAGATCGAGGCGGCATGCACGCGTGTGGTATAGTCGGGTCGGGCTAGGTCCTCCCCCCATTCACAAAACCTTGGGTGCCTTTAAGCCCAAACCCAAAGTCCAAAGTAGGTGTATATAAACACATTATACGTTCATTTTTTATTCAATGTGGGACAAACTTTCATACTCAAGTAAAAATGGGTCACTTTGAGAGATAATTTCTCATTCAAGACTTAATAGTCTTGAACAAATAAATATATCAAATCAATCTTCTCACTAAGGAGAACACATTGGTACTTGGTCTAGCTCATTTCAGAGTATGGGTCCCACTTTTGTTTAAGCACAAAGTTAATAATTTTGAACAAATAAATATACCAAATCAATCTTCTCATTAAGGAGAACGCATTGGTACTTTGTCCCGCTCATTTCAGAGTATGGGTACAACTTTTGTTTAAGCACAAAGTTGCTAAAAATTCTTAAGTTCAAAACTATTTTTCCATCAGTAGTTCCATCTCCTAAGTTCAGGATGTAGTCCTAGGTCATTAACCGAAATCTAGACAATCTTCCTCTGATACCAATTAAAAATATTTGGGAGATAATCGAAATAAACTGAGAGGAGGGGGGTGGGGATGAATAGGCTTTTTTTTAAAATTTAATGACCAATTAAAATTATTTGTGAAATATTTAATTTTAATTAGAATAAATAGGTCATTAATTTTTTTTTCTAAAATAATAATAATAATTAGAAACAGAATAAATTTTCATTAAAAAATATTTTCTGGACAAAACTGTTATGTGCAGCTACGATTGATTGCACTTCGCGATGGATCGCAAATTCCCTGCAATCGATCGCAAGATCGAATTCTGGTTTTTTAGGTTAATTCGAACAATACCAAAACCTAATTCTCAATACAATATATATCAAACAATGATTAATGTAAATGCGGAATAAAAATCTAAGAGACTACTGGTGGGCATCAGGTGTGTACAAAATATGTGGTCAAAAACGATACCTTAACGACACTTTAGGTTTTACCCTTCTGCAAGCGCACATATCAATTGTAGACAGTTTTGCTTGAGTAGGGGAATATCGATCCCACAGAGATGAGGATTGTTTACTTCAATAGTCTAAAAACACTGAATTATATTTTTCCGAAAAGAGTTTGGTTTTGTGAATTATCTAATACTAATGAAAATAAAACAGAAAACAATAATGAATAATGGTTGTGATTCAGAGAGAGGGAAAATTAGGGTTTTCTCACTCCACCACTAACCACATAATATAGTTCAGATTATATATTAATTGCATGAGGGCGATCCATTGACTGTCAATCAGGTTGTACCGCGCCAGCAGTTTGATGCTAAAAAGGATTACTCTCAACCAGATCGTGACAACCCATCTCAAGACTAAACTGATTAGTGCATGCCAACTACTAACAGAAAGTAAATGCAGAAAAATAAATTAAAGCATGAAAATAAACTAAAGCATGTTTATATCAGTTTGTTAGGGCATGACCTGTGTCAACCTAGGGTTTCGAGTTTTATGACGATCATTATGTAAAAAATCACAGATTAAACATCCAAGTTCCAGCCCATAGTGAATAATTGTGATTGTGTAAGATAAATACATTCGAAAAGTCTAAGACAAGAATCAATTCAAATATATAAACTTGTATCATGAATAAAAACGGTCTCTTATTTAACACAATCATCATAGTATAGTCACAGTTTCCCTTCTCTACAATTGAATATAAAATCAGAACTACATTACTTGGCTAAGGTTTTGTGAGAAAACCCTAGATACAAAATTAGTTGATCATGGCTGAGAGAATCTGCATTGTCGGTGTAGAAACGCTCTCCATGGCCTTCTTCTCCGGATCTCTAGGTCTTCAATGGTGGTTCTCTTCTATGGAAGTAAATCTGAACTTTGAACGTGAGAACTTTATGAATGAACGTGCGTGAAAATCCGAACTAGAAACAGAACTCTAAAACTTAACCTAACCCTCTAGTATTTATACACAAGTGAGGGAAACCCTAATGGTTACCCTTTTCCGTAATTTGATAATACATGAATAATCTCCTAAAATATGATGTAAATATGTGTATAAGCCTGTATGTAGAGGTCTGAAATCACCAATCACTTAAAATATCAAAGTAGGGTCAAAACTGAAAAATTCCAAAACAACTTCTGCACGTAAAGGGATCACATGACCACAAGGTAGGACTTACGCTCCTGACCTACGCTTGGGCGTAGGTCTAGGGCGTAGGGTTCCCCTTTAGCTCACAAACCAAAGCGTAGCTTAGGTCTAGTATGCATCTTTTTCTCTCTGACGACGTAGGGTATAATGCATTTTTTGCTGTAAAAACTCGTCTTTTCATATTTGAGCTAGACTGGTCGCCTTTGACTCCCGATACTTGTCGGTGAAGTATTAATGTCTGAAAGTGATATTTTTTCCCTTCTGTGAGATAATGATGTCGGGAAATAACCATTTTTCCCTCTGGTAGCTCTTCTTTGCTTTGACACACCTCTTGATTCCTTTCTCGAGATAGAAACGAACATGAACTCACTTAATTCATCGAGATTAGCTATGTTTCTTCATTAAGTTCTTGAAACATGATTACACACACAAACGGGATAAAAATACCAAGTAATGGAATGTAAAGACATAACAAACACAAAATAGGGGCGAAAAAATGACCAATATTGAGCACATATCAACTACGCACTGGAATTTTACGTGGTAAAACCTTAGAAAGATTCCAAGTAATAAAACAACGGATACCATCGGTATCAAAGCACTATGGATCAAAGAATTTTGTACAGACTCTTCGATGATATCGATGCACTATGGATCAAAGAATTTGTACATACTCTATGAAGAAAGGACTTACAATAACTTTGTCTGCCTATGTTCACTCAACGTCTGAAAGTTTTGATCCACTCGCACTGCATAAAGCTTCTCGCTTCAATCACCGTACTCTGACAGTTTCATTTCTCAACGAATCAACGCACACAGAGTGCAACTGGTGATGTGATGATTTTTCAGCATCTAGGTCTTTCAATTATGGATAAATATCACACATGTTGAAGCACAATTGAAGAGCCCCAAAAATTAGAGAGAACCAGAAGTTGGATGATCAATTAATCTCTCTCTCTTTGTGCAAAAATATATGAACCGTGAAAGAATTGCAGAGCTTCAAAGACTTGCCTTCCTCTCTCAATATCATCTCATAATTCTAGACTTCAATTAGGGCTTAGGTTTCTTGTTCCCCGAGAATTTTCCTCTTCCTCCAAGACTTTGTTGTTTTACCATTAAGTCTTCAAATATTGACCAATATACCAATAGTAAACTTTAGTCACGTCATCAGAAAACCACCTTCTTAAAATTATGGTTCGCAGACCTCGGATCGATCGCAACTTCCCTGCTATTGATCGCAAATCTAATTTTGCCAATTTTCATCCGTTTGCTCCATCTTCTTGTTTTGCTTGTGATCACTTCTTTAACCTTTGACTTTTAAGAAGCTTGTTGAAACTATGCAATCTGCCTAAATTTATCCAATCTCACAATTCACTCAACATTAGTATTGACTAAACATGCCAAAACTAAAAATGTACTTACAACATGAATGAAAAATATCTGCAGGTTTATATATTCAACAACACTAGAATGGAATTTCATAATGTAGAACATGCTTCATTTGTTGAGGACAAGTTGAATATGTCAATTTCCTTAGACTCTGCTTGTGGAGATTAGTTTATTTATTTTCACATTTTATTGTAGACTCTGCTCGGGAGGAGACTTGTTAAATCGTAGTATTAATATGAATGACTTGAACGTTTGTTCTTTTTGGTTCTTTTTTATTCTGTTTTTTCAAGTGTATTTTTACAAGTTTCATAGTCAATAGTGTCAATACTACTTTCCAATTTTGTTTCAAAGGCTAAGAAACACTTTACAAGCTAATATATAACTCTCTCCTTAACATGACTTTGTCAGTACCCTTGCTTGAGACAATAAAATAAGGTATGACCACTCAAACAATATTTCGAAAATTACTAGAGAGTAGAAAATGCAAAATATAAATGGAGCGGTCATATGTATTTGTGGAAAAAATTTGTCAATTGATATATTGGAGAAAATTAATACTAAAGTGATGTTTTTAAATGCATACAAAACTTCTCAAAGGTTTGATGGAATGGCCGGAAGTAAAGAAAAAAAACTCATAATTTAATAAAAAATTTTAGGTGGGTTTTCTCCAAAACACTCCCGAACCCGAATTATGTTATTATTGGAAATCATTTTCTATTATTTTCTTTATAAAATGACAAAATACCTACAAAAAACGTACAAGTACAATTGTAAATACCTACAATTTACAAAATACAGAAATTTGTAAATTGTAGGTATTTTCTTTATAAAACGACAAAATACCTACAAGTACAATTGTAAATACCTACAATTTACAAAATACGAATTTTGTAAATTGTAGGTATTTTCTTTATAAAACGACAAAATACCTATGATTTTTTACCTATGTTTACTATAATAAAATCTTCAAATATTTGTTATTTTATTTTTGTCTAAATAATTTAAGAGAAGAGGTTATTATTTTATGTCATTCTATTATTTTTGGGTCATTCGATTACTTTTCTTTTGTCAATTGTAAGTTATGCTTTGCTAGTATCTAATTGGATGATCAATAGTCTATCCCATGTAGATAAATATATAGAGTTGTACACACACTGACAGTATGAAATAAAGTAAAAATATCTTTTTCACAAATCAGAATAATTACATCTAAATTCAAATGTAATCTGCTTTTTTTTTTAAAATAAAATAAAATAGCCAAACAAGGTGTTTTGCAAATTACTAATAGTTGATTTGGTTTTGCTGTAGTTTAGCCTTTTCTCATGTTTAATTCCTATTAGGTGTAAACTGTAAGAATATTTTTATGTATTATTTATTTATGACATGTTCTAGACAATAATCATATTCAATGCATATATTTTATTTACTTTGTATAAATGTGTTAGCTAGGAATATAGTTTTTTTTTTATATGATATAGATATTGGTCGTCATCATATATTCACTAGGACGATATATTTTTAATTTGGTAATTATTTATAAAAAATATTTGTAAAGTGATATATTAGAGGAAATTAATAACATCTGCCCCGAGAATATTACCGATACTTCGAAGGACTGTGAAGTGACTAAATTCTTGAGCATGTTCTTGAGCATGGATGTATAATTCTCTATCAACTAGCTCCGTATTCAATACAAATTTTGTATTATTTTATATTATAGAAAATTACATATATGAAATCTAATCTTTGATAAAATACAATTTTGTAGTATTATTTTATCATTTAGTCACTTTTTTATGCATTTTCTCAAATTATTAATCTTTTTGTTATACGTTAATTTGGCTTTTCTCCAAAATAGTCCTAAGCACAAATTTTATGACTTGAAATCAATTTTCAATATATATATATGTATTTTATAAAAGCACCAAAACATAAAAAAAAAATATCATAGTTATAACCACAAGTACATGATTTTTTGACATATGTTTAGCATAATAAATTCTTGTAATATCTTTTCTCCTCATGTTATTTTCTTTTTGTCTAAATGATTTAAGGGAAAGCCTATTCTTTTATGTCATTCTATTTTTGGGTCATTCAAAAAACAAATTCCCGTTATAAATTATGTTTTACTAGTATCGAATTGGATGATCAAACTCTAGCCTATATATAAATATATAGACAACCGATAATATGAAATAAATTATAAGTATCTTTTTCACAGTTAACAAAATAATTACATGTAAATTCAAATTTAATATGCTAAACATATACTGAAAAAACATTTATGAAATGAATAGTGTGTATCTCCTTATGAGGTGAATTTTGCGATGTCTTTAATGTAATAGGGTGAAAATGAGTAATGATAATATGAATACAACCTCTATGAGCGGTGGATTTTTCTTTTCTTTTTAAAAAATAAAAAATAAAAAATAGACAAAGAAGGTGTTTTGCAAATTACTAATAGTCGATGGGGTTTTTACTGCAGTTTAGCCTTTTCCAATATATGTTTGTGTGATGCTCTCAATTAATCAACTTCATACTCCATCACAACTCTCTCAACACCAAACACTTTAGCAACATCTCCTTGAGAGTTAAGGAATGTAAGGCTGCCCTGGACATTTGTCAAACCAGATTGGACCAAAACCCAACTGATGAAGCAGCTAGATTGGAAGAGGGGGAGCTGTTGACTGCCTATTGTAATCTTGCAAAGGCTGAGGAGCAATTCTTTTTACAAAAGTCCAGAATCCTTTGGCTCAATGAAGGGGACAGGAACACTAGTTTTTTCATGAAAACTTTCAGTTCAAGATGCAATAGAAAGAAGATTACTTCTCTCACCCTCAATGATGGCACCCACACCAACTCTCTTCCTTGTATTAAAAAGGAAGCCATTAAACACTTCAAGTCTTTGCTTGGCTCCAATTTTTTTTTGCTATCCAGGGATTGAAGCCATTAATCAATGCTACTCTAAAACCATTCCCTCTGAATTCATGCATTCTCTTGCTGAAATTCCTTCTAATGAGGAGATAAAAGCTTGTTTTTTCAATCTCCATAGCTCTAAAAGCCCTGGGCCTGATGGGTACAATGCCCTCTTCTTCAAGAGGTCTTGGCACATTGTGGGCAATGATGTAACCTTAGCTATCAAAGACTTTTTCCATAATGCTCAGCTTCTCAAACAAATTAACTCTACCTCCCTTACTCTTGTCCCTAAAAACCAAAGCCCTACTTCCATGAATGACTTTAGGCCCATCAGTTGTTGCAACACTATTTATAAAGTCATCTCTAAGCTTCTTGCCAATAAACTTCAAAATGTGCTCCCCCACTTCATTGACAAAAACCAAACAGCCTTCATCAAGGATAGGAGGATTGGGGATGGCTTTCTTCTTGCACAAGAATTGCTTTATGGGTATCATCACTCCTCTGGCATACCTAAATGCACCCTAAAAATTGATCTTCACAAGGCCTTTGATTCCCTTGATTGGAGCTTTATCCTTGACACTCTTCATTCTCTCAGTTTCCCTCCTTGTTTCATCCTTTGGATCAAGGCTTGTATTTGCAGCCCTTCCTTCTCCATCTCTATTAATGGGGAGTTGGAGGGTTATTTCAAGGGTGAAAAGGGCTTAAGACAAGGAGACCCCATCTCCCCTTTCTTGTTTGTCATTGCTATGGATGTTCTTTCATCTAGCCTAAAAAAAGCCATTTCTGATGAGCCTCTTTTCAAATACCACTGGAGATGCAAACAAATCAAGCTCACCCACATGTGCTTTGCTGATGACCTTATGGTCTTCTGCAATGGTGATGCTATCTCTCTTGGGGTGATCACCAAATGACTATCCTATTTCTACAAGCTTTCTGGCCTTGAGTCCAACAATGATAAAAGTTCCATCTTTCTTTCTAGTGTCCCTTCCTTGGACCTGACCAATCTAACTAGTATGGTTAATTTCCCTGAGGGTAGATTTCCTTTCACCTACCTGGGGCTCCCCCTCTCCTCTTCAAGAGTTAAAACAAATGAGCACAACTCCCTCATCTCCAAGATTACTGGTAGAGTCTCTAGTTGGACCTCCAAGTTTTTATCATTTGCAGGAAGGCTTCAACTCATTAAAGCTATTCTCATTGGAATGCACATGCATTGGGCCTCCCATATGATCCTTCCCCTCATGGTCATCAAGTCCATCAACTCTATCCTTAGAAACTTCTTATGGTCGGGCAATGTGGAGCAACACAGAGGTGCCAAAATGAGCTGGTCAAACACTTGCAAACCTAAAGAATATGGGGGGCTTGGTATTCCAAATCTTTCTCACCTCAACAGGGTTGCCAACCTCAAGCATATCTGGAATCTTTTCTGCAATGAAGGGTAATCTTGTTGGACAGAATGGGTAAAAGCCAACCTCATTAGGAATAAGAGCTTCTCGGTAATTCAGCCCTCACCTCTTAGCTCTTGGAATTGGAGAAGGCTCTTGAAATTGAGAGGAATCGCTAAAATTTTCATAAAACACCATGTGGGTGATGGTAAAAACATATCTCTTTGGCATGATAAATGGCTTTCTATTGGTGCTCTTGATGATTTCATTGATAGAAGAGACCTATGCAATGGGCTTGGCAGTGATTGCTCGAAGGTTAGTAGGCTGCTCAGGAGAGGGGATTGGAGAATCCCCTTTGCTCTCTCATCCCTCTCTGTTAACGACTGTTTCAGGTTCCTTCTTCCTATCCATCTTGGCTCAAGTGACAGTGTTTCATGGACCTTATCTGCTAATGGTAAGTTCAGCTTCAAGACCACCTTTCTTGCCCTCCAACCGCCCATGGCCGCCTGCCCTCTTTACCATTCATTATGGTACTCTAAATGTATTCCAAGCCACTCTTTCATTACTTGGCTTGCCGTCAATGGTCAGCTTAGTACCAAAGACATGCCTGGAACTTCTGTTGGTGCTCATGCTCTCTGCCCTCTCTGCATGGCTGAAGATGAGTGCCACGCCCATTTATTTTTCAACTGCAACTATTCTTTCAGAGTTTGGCTTTGGTGTATGGAAAAATGTGGTGTTTATCTTGGTAACAAAGACATGCTTTCCATTACTGCTTGGGCCTCTGAATTATGGAAGCCTTCCAACACTTCTATGGGGGTCACTGTTTTTAAGCTCTGCATGAATGCAGCCGTGTATTTCTTATGGAGGGAAATAAATTCTAGAATCTTTGCTCTAAAAGCTTCCCATTCCAGGGTTGTCTGCTCCTCTATTGAGCATTGTGTTAGGTCAAGGTTGTTGTCTTTGAAATTCCTCAACAATGCTTTGCACAGGGATATAGCTGGTGCTTGGAACCTCCCCTGTTCTGTTATGGACAACAGTGATTAGCAGTTGATTGCTTTGTCTTTGTTTTGCTTTCTTGCTGTTAGCATCCTCTTTGAGTTTTTGCTCATTTAGGGTGGTTTGCTTTGGAGCTTGCTCCTCTTGCGGTGGAGTTTCCATCCCTGTGTATAGTTTTCTCTCTTTGGTTTATGAAAATTTATTTACCAAAAAAAAAACTCATTGATTCATTAATTAGTTTGTTAAAATTTGAAAACCACTAGTCATTTTATGGGTATATTCATATACCTAGTTTCCATGAATATTTTTTTTGCTCACTTTTAATTAATTTGTTGAAAATTGAAAATCACTTGCCATTTCATGGGTCCGTGTTTTGTTTTTAGCCGAAACAAAACATACATTTTTGTTATATGGTGTTTTTAGTTAAAATCCGAATCATATTTGGTAACTTTAAGTTTGAGTAATATATATTTTTGTTATATGGTGTTTACACTTTTTTTTGAAACGTTTAAACCATTTATGTTACTGTGCAAAACAAAACACACTGTACCATACATGCGTTATTTAAAACAAATGCATCGATTTTCGATCGAAAACTAAAATATACAAAACAAAACGCATGCGAAACAAACCCTTTCAGTGTATGAATTTCTAATTCATGAATGAACAAGAGATCATCACTCTATCTAAATATTATTATTGTTATTATATACATTTATAACGTAGGGCACAAATGATAGACAAAATCAACAATCTAGGAATTATAATTCGGGTCCGTTTGGATACCCTGTTTTTTGTTTTTGTTTTTTTACTGTTCACAAGACTGAAAAAAAAAACACGTTTGGCAAACGCGTTTACTGTTCACTGTTTTTTCTCCAAGAAAATTGTTTTCTGTGAATAGTGTGTAAAAGTGATGAAAACATCAAATACAACTTTTAATTATTTTTTGAGTTTTTTCACTGTTTAGGTGGTAAAAATAATGAAAACACCAAATTCATAAAATACAATTTTCACCAAATAAAAGTGGTGAAAACACCTTCATCCAAACGCTTTTTTGTTTTTAGTTTTTTCTTGAAAAAACAAAGACAAATACAAAAACAGTTTTTATATTTGAAGACAGAAAACAAATACAAAAAACAGGCTTTCCAAACACACCCTTCAAGTTCTCTTTAATTTAAATTCTAGTTAGTTTAGAAATCCTTATCTAGTTAGTTTTCTTTTGTAATTCAAGTTCTCTTTAATTTAAATTCTAGTTAGTTTAGGAATCCTTATCTAGTTAGTTTTCTTAGATTTGAATTGCTTAAGATAGGTTCTTTTCCAATCTGATGTAATCTATATATACTTGAATTGTTCAATGAAAAAGATACGCCATAATTTTCCATTCTCTTAAATCTTTTATGGTATTAGAGCCTTTCTTCTATTGATTTTTTTTGTCCTCAATCACCAACCATGGCCAATGGAAATAATCAAGTTACAATTCCTAATACACAGGAACCCACCAAACCTCTTACTATCATCAACATCAACAATTCCATAAAACTCACCTCCACCAATTATCTCTCCTGGAAGCTTCAGATGGAAGCAATTCGAATTGGTTATGATCTTCAAACATTTATTGATGGCTCTCACCCCACTCCCCCTGCCACAACTACTGCAAACAATATCCTCACTCCCAATCCAGTATATCAAACATGGTTTCGCCAAGATAAACTGATTTTTGGTGCCCTTATTGGTACACTCACACCATGTCTCATTCCCCTCATCACTCAATCACAGACCTCTTGTGAAGCTTGGAATGTTTTAGCTAATACTTATGTCCGGCCTTCTCGCGGTCATATCAAGCAGATTAATGAACAAATCAATCAAGCCAACAAGGGCTCCTAGACGATTTCTGATTATATGTAATTTATTAAATCCTGTGCTAATGAGTTAGTAGCCCTCGGCAAGCCCATGGACAATGAGGATCTCATTGAGAAAATTCTTGATGGTCTTGATGATGATTACAAGCTTATTGTTGATGTTATTAATGGTCGTAACACGCCAATTTCCTTTGATGAACTACATGAAAAAATTAATCAACAAGGAACTCTCGCTGCGTCTCCATCACTCCAATTCATCTCCTTTTCCGGCTTCTGCAAATCCCGTTAATTCCCGATCCAATTCGGGAAACTCTAGCAACCGTAATCAACGCCCATCGTGGGAGTCTTTCTCAACTCTAACGAGTGCACCTGTCTCCGGCCCCTCCACCGTTGCAACCAGGGATGGACGTTCATCTCCTCGGCCGTACCTGGGTCACTGTCAGTGGTGTCGTGTTCAAGGTTACATTGTTCCACTATGTCCCGTGTTTTGATAGATGCAACCGAACTTACAACCACCTCCAGCTTCTCGTATAACTCCTCATTGGCAACCACGATCTCCGGCTCAATGGCAACCACGAGCCAATTTTGCAACCGCCAACATTTTTGATAATTCTAGTTGGCTCCTTGACAGTGGCGCATCACACCATGTTACCACCGATCTGAGTAATCTTTCTGTCCACACTCCTTATAACGGTGCAGACGATATTATGATTGGTGATGGCACGGGTCTTCCTATTACCCATACTAGTTCAAAATCTTTCTATACACCCTCGCACACTTTTTCTTTCAATGATGTTCTTTGTGTACCTATAATGAAAAGGAATCTTATTTCTATCTCTAAATTCTATCAATCCAATAATACTTCAATTGAATTCATACCTACATCTTTTCTTGTGAAGGATCTACTTACGGGGGCAATCCTTTTGTAGGGTCGGACTAAGGATGGTGTGTATGAATGACCGGCTCTCTATGTCAAGTCTTCTCCTGTAGTTTCCTTCTTTAGTGTCAAGACCACCTCGTCAGCATGGCACCATAGGTTAGGTCATCCGTCGTCGTCAATTCTTAAGCATATTGTTTCTAATTTTCACTTAGAATTATTGAGTCATTTCAATTCAAATTTCAACTGTAATTCTTGTCAATGCAATAAAAGTCACAAGTTACCTTTTTTGATTTCTTCTCTTGTCACTTCTTCTCCTATGGAAATTATATTTTCTAATGTGTGGACTTCTCATATTCATTCTATTGATAATTTTAAATATTATCTTATTTTCGTTGATCACTTTATAAAGTATATCTGGTTTTACCCACTCAAACGAAAATCACATATTTTTTATACATTTATCCAATTTAAATCACTTGTTGAAAATTTTTTTAATCGAAAAATTATCACACTTTATTTTGATAATGGGGGAATATCAATCACTTTCTTCCTTTTTATCCACCAATGGCATCTCCCATTTCACCTTTCCTCCACACACACCAGAACACAATGGGTATTCTGAACGTCGCCATCGTCATATAGTTGAAATGGGTCTATCTCTCCTTTCTCATGCATCCATGCCTCTGTCATACTGATCCTATATCCTATACATTCTCCACTACTGTATATCTCATCAATCGTCTACCTACACCCACATTATTCCATCTTCTTTCCCCATATGTCAAACTTTTTGGGGCCTCTCTGAACTACTCTAAATTCCGTAGTTTTGGTTATCTCTGTTATCCGTGGCTCCGGCCATACTCTTCTCACAAAATTTCTCCCCGCTCATCTCCTTGTGTCCTTCTTGGTTACTCTTCCACTCAGAGTGCTTACCTATGTCTTGATCCCACATCCTCTCATATCTACACGTCGCGTCATGTCAAATTCATATAGTCTATCTTTCCTTTCGCTTCTCTTCAGTCTAAACGAGATCGGTCTTCTCCCAACACACTATCTAACTGGTCTCCCACTGTGTCATTCTTTTCAGTTACCGGCACATCAACCTCGGCTTCGACGTCTGCGCCTCTCGTGGATTCCAGTCCGGCTATGTCTTCAACTCCTGCATTCATTCAGCATTCACGGTCCAGCACCATAGCTCCACCTTCTCTATGTCATAGCGCTCACCCAACTACTCGCCTCTAACCACTCAAACACGACTTGCTGAACCAACACCATCTCAGTTCCAACAGCCCACATCCACCCTACCTATGCTGACCACCTCCTCACCTCCCTCATCCCCTTCCCGAGTTATTGTCACCCGATCCAAAAATAATATCCACAAATCAATTAACAAATTAAATCTTACAGCTCAACTCCACACCTCCAATGACATTAAACCAACTTCAGTGACCCAGGTAATCAAGGATCCTAAGTGGCGTCAGGCCGTGTCTGATGAGTTTGATGCTCTTGTTCGGAATGGTACATGGGACCTTGTTCTTTTTGCCCCAACACAAAATCTGGTCGGTTGCAAGTGGATTTTTCGTATTAAACATTTACTTGATGGATCTGTTGATAGGTACAAGGCTTGATTGGTTGCCAAGGGGTTCCATCAATGCCCTGGAATTGATTATCACGATACCTTCAGTCTAGCTGTCAAACCTACCACTATTTGTCTCGTTCTTAGTATTACAGTCAGTTGTGGCTAGTCTTTTCGGCAACTTGATGCTAATAATGCTTTTATCTAGGGTACTCTATCTGAGGATGTATTTATGTCGAAACCACAGGGCTTCATTGATCATGATCATCCTCATCATGTCTGCAAACTTCGCAAGGCTTTTTATGGACTTAAACAAGTTCCTTGAGCATGGTATCATGAGTTGCGCCAGTTTCTTGTCACCTCTGGCTTCACCAACTCTCATGCAGACACCTCTCTATTTGTTTCCAACAATGGCGGTACGATGATCTATCTTTTAGTTTATGTTGACGACATTATTATTATAGGCAACAATTATGGGGTTGTGTACAAGTTCATTCAACTCCTTGCCCATTGATTCTCTCTCAAGGATCTTGGACTATTAAATTATTTTCTTGGAGTTGAAGTCGTTCCCCACTTTCAAGGCTTGCTTCTATCTCAATGCCGGTACATAATGGATCTGCTTTCTCGCACACACATGATTGATGCAAAGCCTGTTGCTACACCTCTTGCCACTACTCTTATACTTACACTTCACTCTGGCACGATGCTATCCGATCCTTTTGAGTATCGGACTATTGTTGGCAGCCTCCAATACTTGTCACTCACGCGTCCCAACATTGCTTATACGGTGAATAAATGTTCTCAGTTTACACATCAACCTACAAGTGATCATTGGGTTGCTGTTAAACAATTGTTGTGCTATCTGAGTGGGACTTTGGATCATGGTGTTGTCCTCTATCAACCCTCTTCATTGGCTCTCTATGCATTCTCCGATGCCGATTGGGCAGGTAGTAAAGACAATTTCACTTATGTCAGTGCATATCTTGTTTACCTTGGTCGCAATCCTATTTTTGAAGTTCCAAGAAGCAACGTATTGTGGCTCGCCCTTCTACTGAAGCTGAATATCGCTCTGTGGAAACCACTGCAGCTGAGCTCAGTTAGCTCTGCTCTCTACTTACTGAACTTGGTATTTCTCTCTCGTAACAACCAGTGATCTATTGTGATAATGTTGGTGCTATGAATATGTGCTCCAATCCCGTTTTTCATTCTCGCATGAAACATGTTGCTTTAGATTACCACTTTATTCATGAACAAGTTCAAGGTGGCGCTCTTAGGGTGGTGCATGTCTCCTCTGCAGATCAGTTGGTTGATGTTCTCACCAAACCGCTTCCGCACACACGATTTCAATTCCTAAAGAACAAGATTGGACTCTCCACTCGGAGCTCCATCTTGCGGGGGCATGATAGACAAAATCAACAATCTAGGAATTGTAATTCAAGTTATCTTTAATTTAAATTCTAGTTAGTTTAGGAATCCTTATCTAGTTAGTTTTCTTAGATTTGAATTACTTAAGATAGGTTCTTTTACAATCT
This sequence comes from Cornus suecica, assembly GCA_963922005.1. Classification (NCBI taxonomy): domain Eukaryota; kingdom Viridiplantae; phylum Streptophyta; class Magnoliopsida; order Cornales; family Cornaceae; genus Cornus; species Cornus suecica. The sequence continues at coordinate 17,176,514 of OY998246.1, forward strand.
GCTGTAATCTATATATACTTGAATTGTTCAATGAAAAATATACACCATAATTTTCCATTCTCTTAAATCTTTTAACAAATACATCTTCCATAATGTTATTAATAGCTACCATTAAAACTAGAGAGGTCATGAAAATAGTGACCTGCCTTGTAACCACTTGCTAGTTGTTAAGCCATATATGTAAGGTTTTAATTGAAAAAAGTTTATGTGTTAGTTTGGAGGATGTATAGACACATCTCTACATTTATGCATAATATATAAACAACTACCTCAGCCCCGCGACCATAACACAATTGGCATGGACGAGCCTTCTAAAGTTTGGACTAACTGTATTCAAGTTCTAGAACGTAGGTTCGAATCTTAGCTGCTGTGTACCGTGACTTAACGTTATACAAGTTGTGAGATTAGTTCGTGTAATACCCTCAAAGAACGATCTCCTTGGGGTCTGGGTCATAGGGAGATCATCCTTGGGGGTTAGAAGATATAGACAACTACCTTTGTCCTACAAAGTTTGTCCATATTTGACTTATCAATCATTTTTTATGCTTTTATCTTTTCAATTTTACCCCTAAAGGTTTGTTTTTTTAAGTAGAGTCCATTGCATTTTGACTTTAATGAATAATGGTAATTTCGAAAAGTATATAATTATATTATATTGAAATTCGAAACTGTATAAATATTTTGGAACAAATAAAATTAAAAAAATCAACAACTAACATGGCAATATATGTCGGAGGGAGTATACATTATGGACACACTCTTTGTCACCCAATTTAGCCGGGAAGCTAGCTATATGACACTGATCGCCATAACGTGAGACCCACGTTGTATGTTTTAGTTAGCTACATGATCTGTTTTGAACCGTGTTGGAACAAACCTTACTAGTTCATACCCATGTGGATGGTTAAGCTCACATGGACTATATATATATATATATATATATATGTGGGTGGTGACATTTGTATATGTATGTCGATCTTTGTTGCATACTTGGGAAACCAACACCGCGAACCATGCGCTATAGCTTATATATTGTATGCATATGCATAGAGCAGTCACATATATAATTAACTATTATCAAAACAGATATTATGATTATGGTTAATTTCACTTTCACCCCTGAGATCATGCTTTAATCTCACTTTTACCTTCTCGAATTTCAAATATTTCAATTACATTTCATTGGATTTAATTTTTGTCCCACTTAAACTCCCTCTAAGATGACTTCATTTTCTGACCACTATGTAAAATTATTAATTTGTCCTCACAAAACACATATATATATATTTTTTTCTGAATATAGTGTTCGAGGGCAAAGAAGTAATTGCACAAATTAATATTAATAAAATTGACATCTGTTTATCTCAAAGGTTCAACTGAAATATTTAAAATTTGAATGGATCAAAATAAAAATAAAGCAAATTTCAGAAAGCGAAAGTGAAATTATATAATCCTAATTAGTATCATATGCCCGTACTAAATTGTATGGACCAAAGAGACTAATATATTGTTAAATAGAGTACACGTCCAATTTGTTTATTTAAAATTGATATCATTCAAATCCATTATATTGTTAGCGTGCCAAGAATTAAAATCACTACTATAAACTGTAAACCATAATGGTTGCTTAAACAATGTAAAATAATAATAATCGTGATCGTCACATACATGATACATGACCACTTGAAAATTATATACAAGTTGTGAGAAAGTGAGCTAAGGGTTCTTTCTTTAATCTCTGTTTGCTTCTGAGATAAGGTTAATAATGTAATTGCCTGCGGAACCAAAGTTTAATACTACATATAATATTGTATGGTGTCAGCATTTTTGTTGTTATGTTTCCCAAGCCATAAAAATACTTGGACGACATTGCCCTCTATATTTAATCAATTCCATATAAAATATATAACCATGTAGTATTATGTACAACATTGAACTTTCAGACAATATGCCATGTGCCATATATGATATAGCCTTATTACATTGCATATTCATTAGCAACATTATAACAGATTCAAATGATCATTCACAGCTGGTTTGTGCTCCAATTTCATCAGTTTTGACTAATTCAGAAATATTTGAATTTCTGTTTGTAAAAGTACAGGGATTTTGGATCATAGGCTTTTTAGTCAAGCTCAGACTTTTTAACTGGTAAACATGAAGTTTTCTATGGAACAAGTATTTGCATCAGGCACAGTAGTCAATGACTTGGTGCCAGTATGCACGCTTATGTGCTTGAACGAGTAATATATATATTCACACGTTTATAAACGCACTGATATTATAATCGAATCTGATATTTTATACAGTGCTTCATGTGTTAACAGGCAAAGTTGTTCAAAATTTTCAAACTATGTGTTAGAATATATAAGGGTCAAGCCCCATATAGTTAGGTTCAACTTATTTTATATTGTCTTGTTCTTCACTCTCTTATCTAAATTAGATTGACTTGTCTCCCACATCAAATTTATTTATTCACCACACATTCTCATCTATATATAGGGACATTTCTATTGTAATAGATATACTTCAGAATACATTTCAATATACAGAATACAATATTCATTCATCTCTTTATTCTTCTTATTATTATCTTTGTTATATTCTCTCTGTAAACATAATATCAGAGCATCTTTTCTTCTAATATGGTATCAGAGCCTACCGATTCTTGTTAGTTCTTTTCGCGCATTGTCATCTCCGCCGGGAATGACACTCCATCTTCAATCCCCGACAATGATCCTCAATTAAAACCATAGTCTCTCAATCAACTCTCATCACTGAACTCTCAATCTCTCTCTCTATAAAGTCATCTCTCACCACTCTAGACTTTTGTGCCTACATCACATAAATTGTCCGCTACAGCCTTGTCGCCCCCATTCTCAATTGATCACCATCTAATCCTCAATCGATCGCTATCTCTTCCCATCGCCGATTCTCCCTTCTGGTGATGACCGCCTCTCGTATCGATCAATCACCACCTCTTACCGATTGATCATCATTTCTTACCGATCGATCATCATCTCTCCTCGATTGATTACCATCATATTACCGATTGATCGTCATCTTACCGATCAATCGCCGCCTCATACCGATCGATTGCCTCATATTCGATTGGTCGCCTCATTCTCGATCGATCGCCTCATCTTCGATCGATCTCCTAATATCCGATCGATCACTGCCACTTCCTCGATCGATCGTCGCCTTTTCATCGATCGTTTGCCGACTCATCCCGATCGTTCGCCATCTATTTTTGATCGATCGCTAGTTCATCAGCATCAACCAACCTCCTCCACACTAGGCCTGTCACACCACCACCCATCTTCGCGCACACCAACGGAGAGGCTTCACGAACAACCACCACCGCTCATCCTCCACCACTAGACAACCACCATCACCTTCACAAATTCGAACCATCATCATCATCAATCCGCACCAACACCACCAACATCAATTTCACAAACTCCAACTCAACTCCACCGCTCCACCATCTTCCACCACTCTTCTGCAAATCACCATCGCCATCCTATCAAGCCACCATCACCAATAAAATCCTAGTCGGCTCACTCCGACTCTCTTTTACCGACACTCTCTCGCCGGCTCTCGCTCTCTACCCGTTTGGGTACTCTCAATTTTTTCCTCTAGGGGGGGAAATCTCATCTCACATGTTTAGGAAATCAGACCCATTTTTGGGTACTCTCAATTTTCTTCTCTAGGGGGTAATTCTCATCTTACCCATTTAGGGAATAAGACCCGTTTAGGGTATCAGATCCATTTTGGGTACTCTTAATTTTCTTGTCTTATGAAAAAATCTCAATCTGACCCGTTTAGGGTTCCTGACCCATTTTGGGTACTCTGTATCTTATTTTCTCGTCTTGCGGGAAAATCTAATCTCAGAGGTGCTTAAAATCGTCGTTCTCTCTTCGATCAATCATCGTATCTTCTCTCGATTGATCGCTACCTCTTATTTGATCGATCCCCATCTCTTATTTGATCGATCGAACCTTCAATTCTACATCACCTTCTCTATTCTATTTTGGTGATTTAAAATATTTCATTCTTTCATTCATCCCTAATTACACTTTTGGGCTCAAGTTCATGTCAGTTTTTCTCAAAGGTCACAAACTTTGGCGACTAATTACTAGAGATGTTGTCACACCAACCCAGAAGCTACTGAAACTAATCTCAAGATCAACATGCTGATATTTACCAAAGTCCATCTGCCAAGACGATTTCAAGAATTGGTTTCCAAACTCAAGTTGCTCTCTCATTTGCTAACTTGAGTTTGTGTTAGAATATATAAGGGCCAAGGCCCATCTAGATAGTTAGGCCCAACATATTTTATATTGTCTTATTCTGCACTCTTCTACCTAAATTAGATTGACTTGTCCCCCACACCAAATTTACCTGTTCACCACACATTTTCCTCTATATATAGGGATCATCTCTATTGTAATAGATATACTTCAATATACATAATACAATATTCATTTATCTATTTATTGTCTTTGTTATATTCTCTCTATTAACACAATATCAAAGGACATCCTCTTATTAAGATTATATATATACATACACACATATATATTTGACATTTTAACGTAGATGTCCCTGCTTGTTAAAGTCGCATTTCAAGGCATTCATAATCCTTCATTCCAGTAGCAGTTCCAAATATTCTGGTCTCACAATTTGATAATTTGTTTATTTATTTATTTATGTGACTACCATTTGATATATGCCCAGCCCATAACAAATAATGTCCAACAAGCATAAAATATAGGTCTCAAATTAAATTAATTAGGCCAACTTCTATTAAAGAAAACTTAAATTATTAACTAATTCACACTCACCAGTGGTGGATTAGTGATGATAATTTTTTAAAACATTTAACTGAAAATAATTGTTTGAAAAATAATTATCACGTTATAATGTTGTAATTGTGCAGATATGACAAATTGACATATATCATCATTCAATCCTCTCTCTCCTAACATTCAAGTAACAAAAATTAAAGAAATAAGAAAGAAATATAAAAGAAGAAGAACAACAACAAACAAATCAAAATTTTGTTTCCTATCTCAAAACGCAGAACAATAAGCACACCCAAATGTACCGTTGTAGCCAGGTCAGTCCCTAAGGCCCCGTTTGGTAATCGGTTTGGTTCAATTATTTTTGGTCCGGTTAAAGTCTGGTCTTGTTCGGTTTGGTCTGGTCTGAGTGATGTTTTGAAATTCTGTTTGGTAAGCGGTCTGGTTTGATGGTCTTGGTCTGAGAAAACTGGAACCAAACCATGTTTGACAAACTGTCTGGTTCCAAACTTCTTTGAACCAGACCCTGTTTGGCAAACTGGTCTGGTCTTAAATTCCTAGTAAACTGTGAAAATATTGAATATATTTTATATGATGTAATAAGCTTAAAACCTACACATTTAATTAGTAAACATTTGTTAAAATCTTTTTGATTGATTTTTATTATGTATTTCTTACATAATAATGTTATATTGGTTTTGTAAAAAATTTCTTAGAGTATGATTATTGTACTCAAATTATTAAATATAACAATAAATAGGTTTATACAAACCACATTTTTTATTATACAAAAATTACAATTAGACAAATTTTACAAGTCACACACTAATATTACATAACAACTTCAACTGTCGATAACATGTAAATAATGCACTCTGATATTTTGGCTTTTAAAAAAAATTATTATTTATTATTTACTATTTACTATTTATTATTATTATATATTATTTAATTCATTTTGTTTATTATATATTATTTATTATTATTTATTCATTTATTTTTATTTGTTTATAAATATATTTTATTAATTTATTATTTATTATTGTATTTATTTATTTATTATTATTTTTATGTATTATTTAATTCATTTTATTTCATTTAGTTTGTTTATTATTTAATTCATTTACTTTATTAATTATTATTATGTATTATTTAATTAATTTTGTTTATTATTCATATTTTTATAAATATAATTCATTTAATTTATTATTTATTTATTTATTATTTTTATGTACTATTTAATTCATTTTGCTTATTATTTATTTATTTATTATTATTATTATGTATTATTTAATTATTTTTTCTTATTATTTATTTATTTATTCTTATTTTCATATATTATTTAATTCATTTTGTTTATTATTTATTACTATTTATTCATTTATTTTTATTTGTCTCTAAAATTATTTATATTAATTTATTATTTATATTATTATTTATTATTATATTTATTTATTTGTTATTCTTTTTATGTATTATTTAATTCATTTTATTTTATTTATTTTGTTCATTATTTAATTTATTAATTATTATTATGTATTATTTATTTCATTTTGTTTATTATTTATTTTTTAATAAATATAATTCATTCAATTCATTATTTATATTATTATTTATTCATTTATTTTAATTAATTTATAAATATATTTTATAAATTTATTATTTATATTATTATTTATTTTATTATTATTAGATTTAATCATTTATTATTATTATTTTTGAATTATTTAATACATTTTGCTTATTATTTATTTATTTATTATTTTTTATGTATTATTTAATTCATTTTATTTATTATTAATTATTTTTATTTTATTTATAAATATGCTTTATTTAATTTATTATTTATATTATTAATTTATAAATATATTTAATTAATTTATTATTTATATTATTATATATATTTATTATAAATATATTTTATTATTCATTTATTTATATTAATTTTTAATATATTTTATTTAATTTATCATTTATATTATTATTTTATTCATAAATATATTTTATTTTATTTTTATTTATTTATTTTTATTAATTTATTAATTATATTATTATTTTATTCATAAATATATTTTATTTTTATTTATTCATTTATTTTTATTAATTTATAAATATATTTTATTAATTTATTATTTATTATTATATTTATTTATATTTTTATGTATTATTTTAATTAATTTAATTTATTATTGATTATTTTATTATTTTATTATTGTGTTTTGGTTATATATTGGTTAGATGTGGTTCAATTATTGAAGGACATTTTGGTTAAATTTTGGATAGATTTTATAACTAGACCAGATAGAACCACCAAAAATTGTGGTCCTAAAAAATGTCATTTTGGTTCAATTTGGTCCAACTTGGTCTGGTTATATTTTTTGAGACCAAAGCAAAATAAACATGGTCTGGTCTCAAAAACCCATGACAAGATCGGAAATATGAGACCATAAGCGGTAAACAAACAGGGCTTAAGGCAAGGCAACCTAGGTGGTTGCCTAGGGTCTCCGGGCCCTAGGGACCTAATTTGTTTTTTGTTTTTTTTTTTTAAAATATATATATATATATATTAATATTTGTATTTTTTAAAAAAACATATTAATACTTCTATAGCCTTTAAAAAAATTAATTAGTTTCTCAGCCCAATTCAAGAGCCTCATTTCTTAAAAAAAATAAATTATTTTACTATATGTTAAAAAAAAAACCAATTTGTTTAACCGTCCAATTTATGCTAAATCCAAATTTGTAATTTTAGACTACGAAATTTATATAGACTCAAAAAAAAAAACAATCTTAAATTTTTAACTTAATGAAACTAAAGTCTAATACAAATCAAAACATTATTCTAATTAGAGCTAGAAGATTCTTATCGCACTCATACAATGTTTGGAGACTACATTTAGGACTCTCATGACTGCCGCACTCGCAAAACCTAAAGAACTAACATTTGGGATATTGATATAAAGGAATTCCCATCAAATGGGCATGAAAGAGAAGAAAGCTCCAGCTTCCTCCTAGCAGCTAGGATTAGAGGTGGCAAAATGAGACACGTCACGGTAACACGACACGAATACGGCATGAATTAAAAGAGTTATGGTTTACCATAAAATGGTTGAAGCTGTATAAGGGTCGATCCGAATACGACACGAGAATATAAGGGTCGACCCGAACACGACACGAGTAACCCAAACACGACACGTTTGGCACAATTATATTTATTTATGTTCTCTAATTGGTCATGGGTTAAAATATATCAATAAACTATTACTGGATTGTGTCAAATTCAATTTAATTTTGCTGATAATAGGTTAAATAGTTCGTTTTGTGTTAGATTGTGTCAAATTTAATTTAATATATTATAATAAATAGCTAAATAGATTACATGGGTCGACACGAATAACATGTGGGTTGTGTTAGGGTTGAACATATTTGACACGTATATTAACCAAGTCTTTTTCGACAAGACACGATCTCAACCTGACACAAACACGACTCACCGATACGAATTGCCAACCCTAGCTAGGATAGAGGCACATCAAGCAAAGTGCTTGATTGGGAGTTTTTTGGTACTTGAGTAACAATTTTTCACGCAACTATATTTAAGACTCTAACAACTTCAGCACTCACCCAACAACAATAATTTTTCACGATAACACCAAGATGGAGGTTGTTTTTAATTTTTTTAATAGTAATATATTTAATGTGTTTTTAATATATATTTTTTAATTTATAATTTTTTAAGCGTCTGAAACCTTACATATAAAGGGTCAGCTCATATTTGATCTCGCGTTAGGCCTTCACTTATTTTCGAGATTTCAAGGCCAACCCTAGTTCTAACTCAAAGATTCTGCAACGCTTGAAGAACCAAACAAAATTGTATGAGATCAAATTTTCTACAACACTCGATATTCAAGAACTCTTGTCAGTAAGAGGACTCTTAACCACACGATTCAAGGTGAATCCTAGGTGGCCCTTGGATCCGGATCATCAAAGGAGATCAAATCATAGTATATGATCCGTGGAACAGATATCCACGAGTGATATTTACTTACGTAGGAAAATTGTTTAATTGACATGCGTGAATGTGAGTTATAAATAATTTAGGGTTATTTACAGTGACATTCCTTGAGATTTGCTTAAATTACAATTAGATGCAACATTTGTATTTTACAAACGATTAACCCCCTGAGGTTTCAAAAAGTTGACAAAGAACCCCTAAGCCCATGAATTGTCATTTTTGCCCTTGATAAATTACTCAATTAGTTGATAACATATTTTAACTTTGAGATGACTATAATGCTCTTCTACATACATTTCATAGTAATTGTAAAAACTAAATTTTTTATTTTAAACACTTTTTTGTAAAGAGAAAAAAAAATTGTAAACTAAATTCATAAATCTATATATGTATATATATATTATTATAAAATTAAAACTAACTCAAATAAATTAAAATCTAAATGTATATGTTACACTATACTATTAATAATGTTGTGTGTTAAGTGTCTAGTTAAATCTCGAAACACTCAACATGCTAGACTAACTTTAATCAATAATAATTTTATTTTATGTAACAAATATTTTTTTTTCGATCGTTTAATAAACATGCACTTATTATAAAAAATAAAATACTACAAAAAAACTATTAGTATAATGTATTGGCCAAAAATAAAATAATAAAAGTTATATTTTTATAGATGTATGCAAATATACACATTAGTAGCACTTACTATTTTTTTTTGGCCGTTTACTAAGCATGCACTTACTATAAATTTAAAATAGTAAAAAAAAAAACACTATTAAGTCTATTTCAAAATAATTTCTTGAGTTATTTGCCCAAAAACATAATAATAAAAAATAATATTTTTTCTAGATGTATGCAAATATATACATTGGTAGCACTTACTATTTTTTCAAGTTGTTTAATAAACATGCACTCACTATAAAAATTAAAATAGTAAAAAAATTATTATTAGTTACATAAAAGAAAAATATTATTGATTAAAATTAGTATTATTAGTATGCGGAGTGTTTCGAGATTTAAATAGACACTTAACACTTAGCATTTATTAATAGTATAGTGCAACATGCACAATTAAATTTTAATTTATTTGAGTTAGTTTTAACTTCATAATAATAATAATAATAATATATATACATATATATATATATATATATATACATATATGTATATAGATATATGAATTTAGTTTACAAATAAAATTTCTCTCTACAAAAAAGTGTCTAAAATAAAAAATAATTTGGTTTTATAGTCACTATGAAATTTAAGTAGAAGGGCATTACAGTCATCTTAAAAATAAAATATGTTGTCAACTAATTGTGTAATTTATCAAGGGCAAAAATGACAATTCATAGGCCTAGGGGGTTCTTTGTCAACTTTTTGAAACCTCAGGGGGTTAATCGTTTGTAAAATGCAAACGTTACATCTAGCTGCAATTTAAGCAAATCTCAAGGAGTGTCACTGTAAATAACCCAATAATTTAGGATTATTCCCACAAACACCCCATGAGATTTACCATATTTTCACACGGACCCCCTCGATTTTGAATATTCCTACACATACCCCTTTGAATATTGTCCCACTTTCACCCCTTCCATGTTGACACCTTTCGGAACTGTCGTTAATTTGCTGATATCAACCACTAACAATTATGTAAATTGTCCATATTGCCCTTAAAATGTCTAAAATGACTTAAATGTTCGTGGTCGTGTCACTGATATTACATTTGATTTCAGGGATGATGATATTGGTCATCTCTTTGCTATCCCCACTGATAAAATTTCTTTTTACCATCCCTCCGTTTAGTATACCGCTCTTGATTTTCACCCTGTCCAGGTCGTTTGCGTCATTTGTTCTAACTCTGGGATTAATCAAATTTTTGGCCTTGTTTCGAGCATGCTCTTGCCCATTGCACGCCTTATCCATAATTGAAGCCCTTCTTGTTTACTATGTTTTAACTGGTCGAAAAGTGAATTTAGCATTTATTTTTCAATATTTTATTTTGGCCTCTGTTCGCAATGAATCTGAACCTCTTTTCTTCCTTACTCACATTTGCTTTTTGTAATAACCTTAATTTTGTGCATACAATTGTTTTGGTATTTATGATGTGTATGTGTACAATTTATAATTATAATGTATAATTTAGTAATTGTGTTGTGTAATTTGGCAATTATGGTGTGTAATTTGGTAATTGTGATATGTATAAATGTATATTTATGTTGGTGTGTTTATTGATGTAATGAATTAATTTTATTAGTGTAAAGGATGATATATATATATATATGTATATATTTATATAATATAAAGAAATGGGTAATGATGAATGAGGAAGTTGGATTTGAAGTGGAAAGAGGAAGAATTCGGTAAGTGGGAGACAAAAGTTAAAGGGTTCAAAAGCTAAAGGGGCAAAGGTTTTAAAAATAAAATAAAATAAGTGTTAGCATTATTGAAAATGAGGTCTTTCATTTTCATGTTTTAAGATTCATGTTTTGAGAGAGAATTGAGAGAAATCACAAAGTGTTCTTGGAGAGAATAGAGAGAGTTGATGATCTTGGATTAATTTTGGGTTTGAAGATATTAAATCAAAGCCAGATAATTTAAGGTTTGTTACAATTCTATTCTATCCCTTTGGATTTATAAATCCAAGACTTTCGTGAAATAATATGTATAAATAGATATATATTATTTATATATAGTTAATTTTCTATAAAAATAAATATAGAAGTGTTATTATGTATATAAATGCATATATATATATGGATAAATGAATATTAAATGATTATTATCATATATTTCATATTAGCATTAAATTGTATTTTAATTATAAAATACATCTATGATTATGGAAATATCAACAAATACTAGTTAGGAAGCTTGAATAATATTTATAATTATTTAAATAAGTTTCTTGAATTTTCTAGAAATATTTAAAAATTCTTAAAGATTTTTAATGGCAATTTTTGGAAATTATATAAATCTGTAAATCTAGTGTGGCTGATTGTATGTTGTTATGGTACACTTGTTTTTCTAACGATAGAATTATATTAACTCTCAATCCAAGCCTTTTATTTAAATATATATGTATGCTGAAATCTAGTGTGGACGAATTTAGTTTATTATGGTACACTCATTTTATTAACCATAGATTTGGTGAACCTTTAATCCTTACCCTTGAAATAGAATATAGTTATTGGGTATAATCTGGTGTAGGTGTTCTCATATTAAGCATAAACTTGACCAATCAGAATCATCCACCTATATGAGAAATGATCCGGTGTAAATGTGCACACTGTAGGCATGTGAACTTCACTGAAATTATATTAAAACCCCTGAATATTGCTCTAACTTCAGATCTACCCCTAAATATTACTTTAATTATAAATGTACCCCTAATTATATTACGTTTTGACCCATTAAGTTTATACTAATTACATTATGAACCCTATACTTTACGAAAATTACAGATTGGTCTCCCTACGTTGCTGAAGTTACATTGGTATCCCTGTACTGCATTGTAATTACAGTTTGACCCCATATCTTTGGTAAAAAGATATTTTGGATCGCTAAACTTTAAATAAATATTATTGTGATTTCGGATCCTATTATATATTAACATATCATAAAATATGTGAAGGTTAAAATGATGTTAAATATATTCATTATAATGGTTTATCAATGATTATATTATGGAAGTTGATATTTGTTGATTATTGGATATAATGGTTTAATATGTTGTTATAAATCATTATTTATGATTGTTTACATATGTGAAGCATGGGGTGCGCAGTGATGTATGAGATGTTTACTTATATTATGCTAATAAACATATATGTATGAAGTGAGGTATAAAATACTCACTTATTATATGTACAGTGATGCATATGATGCACTTTTAAATCATAATATTTAATTTAAATAATTATGGAATGAGGATTCCTAAGGAACCACAAGGAGACTGATTAATAAACTCACTCTCATGAGTACCACGAGACATAATTGAGTTGTCACGACATGGTTAAATTGTCGGGTACATGGTTAAAATAGAATTGATAAATTCGTAAATCTTATTCTTTAATTAAATAATTTTGGTTGAGGTTTTTAAAAGAACTACATGGAGGCTGACTATTAACGCAGTCTCCTGAGTACCATGAGACATGATTGAGTTGTCACGACATGATTGAATTACCGGGTACGTGGTTAAAATATGGTTTGGAAGAGTTGTCTATTGACATAAAGAAATGATAATGAATATGAATAGATTCATTTATATGTTATTGATGATGCATAGGATGTCTTGGTTATTTATTTTAAAAGGTATAATAATATATTTTTATTTGATTATGGGAAAATTATTATAAAATATGTTTATGCATGGATTGCATTGGTTATTTATTTTAAAAGGTATAATAATATATCTGTTATTTGATTATGAAAAAAATATTATAAAATATGTTTATGTATGTGATGCATTGATTATTTATTCTAAAAAGGTATATTTATATATATCTTTTATTTTGTTATGTAAAAAAGAATTTTCTAAAGAATTTATGAGAAGTGAAAGATAAATCTTATTACATAGGGTTTATTTATCCATGTTGTTTCGTTCAGAGATGTTGGCTTTATCGGTCCTTTGTTGGGTTGTAGTAGTAGTGGACTTGCTCGTGGGTTTAACCCACCTTGTTATCATTTCAGTTCTGGGACAGTTTAGCCACCGGGTTAAGGTATTGAGTCATATCGATTTATTCGGGATCGTCTACTCCATTCCTACTTTCGGTTTACAGTGTATATTGGTTATATAACTGTTGTAACTTAGACACGGTTATTAAAAATGTAATTTTTATTTAGGGGTCCTTCTTAAACAGGATTCATAGGTTGTATCTTAAAGTCTTTTGTAAGATTTGACATTAGTGTTGCTTCCATTATGATTTTATTTTGCAAATTTTTTATTGTATTATGTGTTTTTGTATATAAATTGCATGGTATTTCCCGATCTTCGTGTGTGAGCCTGACCAACTCATGTGTGAAAATTGGGGGTATCACACTTTTTGCTTGACAAAACCAATTTGCCCTTCTCCAGTGAGTAGTCTACCGACAAAGCCATTTTTCTTGACTCTTTACATATGCATCGTCTCCTTCTTGGCATCCATGTTGATGGAACACTCATTTCTCTTGGTGCCTCTGATGTTCTCTATGAGCTTCTCGAATCCGTGTCTCGCTATAAAGAAAATATTTCAAAGATTGATGATCTTTCTCTAGCAGTTGATGATCTTAGCGCTAGCTTTGCTGCTCGTTTAGGTGATCTTGAGTCTTCATTTGATGTGTTTCGGTCAGAGATTTGCTCGGCTTTTCCACCTTCTTGATGGTGTCAAAAAAGGGGATAAGTTGTTTTAGTTTTTGCGTTGTTTTGGTTTTTGCAGCCTGTTATTTTGTCATTGTGGTTCTGAGGTTGAAATTACCTAGAAGACGGTGAACTAAGCCTAGAGCCAGGGGGTGAATAGACTTTTCATGAATTAATTGACAAATTAAAATATTAATTACGGAATAGTCAATTTAAATTCAATTCTATCACAATATAATCCACGCAATGATAAATATAAGTGCAAAAAGTAAATAAGAGACGACTCCAATATTTTTACGTGAAAAAACCTTAGAAAGACTCCAAGTAAAAAACCACGGATACACTTAGGTATCGATGCACTATGAATCAAGAAGTACACATACTCTATGAAATTAGGACCTACAAAATCGTTCTGGCTTGCTGTTATCACTCGACGTCTGAAAGTCTTGAATCACTCGTGCTTCCACGAAGCTCTCCCTCCGATCTCTGTAATATGACGGCTCTGTTTCTCAATGGATCAAATAACCATGAAGCCTCTTGCTTCGATCTCCGTACTTAGACGGCTCCGCTTGTCAACGGATCAATGCAACCACGTTGCACAAGGTGGTGTGATGATTTTTCAGCAACGAATCATCCAATTGTGCATAAAGATATCATGTGTAGAAGCACAATTGGAGAAACTCAAAACCAAGAGAGAACTCGAATATATCTGATCATTCAATAATTTTCTATCTATATGTATCTTTGTAGAAGTATATGAATCTGTAGAAGTATTGCAGAGATCTCTTAAAAGCTACACCCTTCTTTTAGGTTTTACTCATATAAATAGAGACGAGTCTTCAATTAATGGCAAAAATCCTTTTCCTTTCGGGATTGGTATTTCCACCATTAATTCTTCCAAATATAGACTAATATACCAATGATAGTTCAATATACCAATAATAGATTCAAATCATGTCCACTAGATTTTCTAAAACTCACATGCTTTTGAAAATCTAATAGTTTTGTAGAAATGTCTGTCAACTGAGAATCTGTAGATATAAACTCTAGATCTTTCTTAGAACAAAGTTTAGGAAAAATGCAATAATGATTATCAAATGTACGTACACCATCCATAACATAATTTCCAAAAGAATCAATAATAAAACATTTATCAGAAGTGAAATTGACATTATGGTGATTATCACATAGTTGACCAATGCTAAATAAATTAGCCTTTAGGCCTTTAGCATAATAAACATATTCTAATCTAGGTAGACCATAAACAATAATGGTGCTCTTTCCTAAAACTTTTAGATTTTTCCCCATTACCAAAAGTAACAGTTCCAACATTACTCTCCTTGAAATCACCAAATAAGGACTTATTTCTAATCATGTGCCTAAAACATTCACTATCAAAACACCATGAACTAGAATCACATGCTCTAAGGGAAGTATTGACATCAAAACAATGTAGCTCACCTTTCTTAACCCATACTTGTCTAATTTTCAGCGTTCTACTTGCCAAATTAGACAAATTCTTTACCTCTTCACTCAAAACCCTAATTTGATCTTCAACATTAGGCCTTTTTTGAGTTCTTTGCTTTGTTCTTGAATTCAAATTTATTCCTCTTAATTTGAAGCACATGGGTCAAATATGACCTTTCACACCACAATGATAACATATAGGAACAAACCTTTGAAAACCATTATCAAAATTTTTATGATACTTAGAGGTAAAGAGAGGTTTACTCTCAACCGGGTTTCTAACATAAGATTGGAAATTAGAATTTTTCTTAGCAGGAGGAATGTTTCTTATATTAGAATTACATTGAGAGGAACTAGATGTTACTTAAGAATTTTTAACAAAGGTAGTTTTGGGAATGACATTTGAATTATTCGTTGTTCATACGAATCCCAATCCTTTAATGTTTCCCACATATTTACCTACACTCAACATATGATCAAGCTTAAGGGTTCCACTAGATCATTTATAAATAGTTGAGTTAGCATCTTTCAATTCCTTTTCCAAAACCTCAAATCTCGTAGATTTTTCAATCATATCAGATCTTAGAGTGACTAATTCCTTATTTAGATCATCTACACTATTCAAATTCTGCTTCCTTTCTTTTTCAGACTTAATCAATTCTTCAGACCATTGATCTCTTTGTGTTTGAAGCTGATTTAGCTTAAGGTTAGTGTTAGTTAATTCTTCTCTTAAAGACTTTTTTTCCTTGTCAACACTTTTAAATTTAGCAATAGATTTTGGGAAAACTTCTCTAAGATGTGTATACTTGCCATAAATTTTACTATACTTAGCTTGAAGAGAGTCATTACGATCATTATCACTCTCATAATTTTCATCCTTAGAAGTTGCACTTATTGTAGCAACCTTTTTAATCTCATCATTATTAGATGCCAACACTGAATTTTTATCAATCCTTTCATAAGTATCTTGGAGAATATTCCAAACTTCTTTGACAATATCACACGAGGAAATTATCCTAAAGTCACCTTCAGTCACACAATTTAATATTGTAGATAAAGTTTTAGAATTCCAATTAGCATTGTCAAATTCAGCAGAAGACCACTCACTTAAAGAATTTTCTTTTAATTCTTTGGTAGTTTCATCCACAACAGTGGGAGGTGAGTATCCTAGTTCTACGATATACCAAACTTTCTCATCTATAGATTTCAAGAATGCTCTCATTCTAGCCTTCCAATACATGAAATTTGATCCATCAAATAAAGGGGAACTAGTAATGAAACCTTCTATTTCTCGAGGTACATCCATCTTCTAATTTCAAGATCTAATCCTAGGTCGTTAACCTAAATCAAGGCAAACATTGCTCTGATACCAATTGAAATTACCTAGAAGACGGTGAACTAAGCCTAGAGGGGGGAATAGGTTTTTTATGAATTAATTGACAAATTAAAATATTAATTGTGGAAGAGTTAATTTAAATTCAATTCTATCACAATATAATCCATACAATAATAAATATAAGTGCAAAAAATAAATCAGAGACGACACCAATATTTTTAAGTGGAAAAACCTTGGAAAGACTCTAAGTAAAAAACCACGGATACGCTCAGGTATCGATGCACTATGAATCAAGAAGTACACATACTCTATGAAATTAGGACCTACAAAATCGTTCTGGCTTGCTGTTATCACTCGACGTCTGAAAGTCTTGAATCACTCGTGCTTCCACGAAGCTCTCCCTCCGATCTCTGTAATCTGACGGCTTTGTTTCTCAACGGATCAAATAACCACGAAGCCTCTTGCTTTGATCTCCGTACTTAGACGGCTCCGCTTGTCAACGCATCAATGCAACCACGTTGCACAAGGTGGTGTGATGATTTTTCAGCAATGAATCATCCAATTATGCATAAAGATATCATGTGTAGAAGCACAATTGGAGAAACTCAAAACCAAGAGAAAACTCGAATATATCTAATCACTCAATAATTTTCTATCTATATGTATCTTTGTAGAAGTATATGAATCTGTAGAAGTATTGCAGAGATCTCTTAAAAGCTACACCCTTCTTTTAGGTTTTACTCATATAAATAGAGACGAGTCTTCAATTAATGGCAAAAATCCTTTTCCTTTCGGGATTGGTATTTCCACCATTAATTCTTCCAAATATAGACTAATATACCAATGATAGTCCAATATACCAATAATAAATTCAAATCTTGTCCCAAAGTCGTTAGGAATCAATTACTTAGCAAGAAAAACCTTCCAAAATAATTTTGCAATTTCTAATTTTTTGCCATTTACCGAGTACTCGGTGGCTGTTCTACCGAGTACTCAGTGAACACCCATGTGTGCGCAATCGTGCACTAAGATGCACAACTCTTTGAAAATTTTCTCTCTAATGCGCTAAGGCGCACACTTATGTACTTACCGAGTAGTCAGAAACACTCCCACCAAGTACTTGGTGGAACAAAATACAAATTTCTCTGAAATCTTTGCTTCTTTGCATTGTCGCTTCCAACCATTGTTCCACTCGATATCCTTTGTATCTTCACCACTTTATACACACATTTAACACAACAACTCGATCTAAACTCACAACTCTCAACATGATTTTTGATCAGAATCATGCCATTAATAAATAAATGTTCTTACAAAGGCGTTTTATGTGGTTCTATATTTATAGTCACTTTGTTGTTGCTGTGGATCTATGGTGCTTTTGGTGTTTTATGTGGTTCATTGTTTTTACTTTGTAGTTATTATGTCTTTTTTCTTGGTATTTTGTCATTTTGTTGTTTCATGAATGTACTGAAACATTACATAAAATGAAAAAACATCATTTAATGTCATTTTCTTCTACTACTATGTTTTGTATGGATATTTCTATGTTTAATGCTTTAACTAAGTGGGAGCAAAATTGCTCTCATTTTTAAGAAACATTATTATGCACTTGTTAAGGGGGAGCATCATTATATGATACTCCAACTCGTTGCAATCACCAAATATTTTATCACTATCAAAAAGGGGGAGATTGTTGGCCCAAGGATTTTCCAAAGAGAAATAATGTATATTTTGATGATAACAAACCATTAATGGGTGTTTTGGTACTAATGCAAAATTGAGTTTAGTATTTTAGGTGAACAGAAAACGGTTCCGAAATCAAGCTCAAGAACAAGCACGAAAAAGGGCAAAATGGTTGAAACTATCTCGAAGATTCAAGAATTGGGATAGTTAGGACGGTGTGCGAACATTGTAAAAAATTATTTTATGAATGAAAATACCATATAAGCTCAAGTTCTAAAACCGGAATTAAATTTGAATGAATTTGCTAAGACCAGTTTGGCCTTACTGGGATGACCAGTCAATTGACCCTTAATGGGCAGTTGACTAGTGCTTCTATAGAGTTTTAGCTCTCTGGAACACTTGGATCCTAGTCGATTGGTTCGAAGACTAGTCGACTGAAACTCACATTTGAGTCGACTTATGTCTTGGCCTAAGTTGACCGATGTGTAGAGAGACTTTCGAATGTTTATCCTTCTCTTAGATTAGTCGACTGATGGGTAGTGGTAATCAACTGAAATTTAAACTTCAGTCAACTGAAGGTTCAGGCCAGACGATTGGTTTGTCCAACAACGACTCTGAACTTCATTTATGGTTTCTCAACCACCACCACCTTTCCCCACTCTCAGCAAAAATCTTGTGCACTCTCCTTTGAGTGTAACTCACTCTCCTAACCCTAACCCTTGGTATATGTACTTAGAGATGAGTTTTGAGAAGTTATCTTTGTGTGTGTGTGAAAGAAAAATTCCTCTCTTCATCTTCAACAACCAAAGTTTCTCTCAATGAAAGCCATTAAAGGTTAAGTGCAAGCAAGCATATTTATTGAGTGTAACTTCATTTATTGCAAATCATTTTGAAGTTTGTGTCTCTTGATCATTTTTTTATTCTATTGAACAAATCTTTATACCCACTTGTTAGAGAATCTTGATCTAGAGTTCATATATTATCACCAAAGAAACAATTGATCTTATATTCCATAAAACCTTAGGTTTTTGAGTGTTTCTTGAGTTATTCGTCTTTTCTTCAAAAGATTGTAATATAGGGTGAGTGAAGCCCTAGATTCTTCAAGAGAGGATTGTTATCTTGTTTGTGAGACAAGCTAGTTAGCTTGTGTGTAAATGTTTGCTTTTCCACCTATGAAGGAGAAGTTATAGTGAAAGGTTTGTGAAAGTCTCAAGGGGGATCTTGAGCAGAGAAGTAAGAGTTATGAAATCTCGATAAATCGCGGTGTCATCTCTCTATCTCTATCTCTTTACTTTGATATATTTGTATGCTTGTTATTTTTGTGAAGGGTATGGTATTTTAAAAAATTAAATGAGGCGGGGATGGATATAGCCGAACCCGTTTCGTACCACCCCATTGTCATCTCTAAGAGAAAGAAAAAGATAAAAGAAAAAGGTGTTTTGGTCATTTTACATTACATGTGTTTTTTATTTTGTCTTAATATAATATTTGAGGGCAAAAAGGGAAAATCACAAAAATCTGTCTGTCTGAGGGAGTGAAAGTGAGAATATTCAAATTCGAGTGGATCAGTGTGGGAATATGACACATCAGGGGTGTTTGTGGGAATAACCCAATAATTTATGATCCGTGTAAATGACATTTTTCTACTCTTTAATTTCAGTGTCTCCCAATTCTGTTAATTTGTTGGGTGTAAGTAATATTTTTCTTTTCAAATACGGATTCATTAACGAATAATTTTCACGTAATCATGTGGGACCCAAATATTTTTGCACTAGACCATATAACAAATTTCGGTCACCTTATTTGGTTAATTTCTACTGTATATATAACATTTTTTTAAGGAGGAAATTTTATATGTTCTAAATTAAAAAATTAAACTCATGACGTGCCAATAATATTTTTTAATTTCTAATAATAAAACTTGCTTTTGTTTAACGGCAAAATGAGACAGTTTAAAGCCTATGAACAAAAAACCACTTGGCTGAACTTTCAAAAAAAAAAAAAAAAACCACTTGGGTAAAAGTTGTTTGAGTTTGCTACCAGTCTTGTGTAAATCAAACAATGCAAAAGTTTTAACAACTCCAACTATATGATATAACAATACTGAATTAATTAAGGGTAGAAAATGTGAATGTAGTAGATAGTGCCATCATGAATTGCCAATGACATTAGTCAGGTATATTATACTGTTTCCCGCTATAAAACATAAAAGCTTCATTGAGAAGAAATATTTATAAACTAATGAAGATTTACCTTCAAATTATTTCATAAAAAAATTCACTGATATATTGGAGGAAATTAATAATAGAGGGCTGTTTTGGTATAACTATATCTGTAGCACTTGTGGACCAAGGTTAGGGATGCTGCAAATGCTTGGTTCTTCTTAGCTAGCTCTTTGTGTTGCTCCTTTGAATGAGAGTTTGTGTTAGGAATGTGGTGTAATCTGCTTTCTTTGTCTATTTACAGAATATATAGGCAGAATTGTGTATTAATTTGAGCAACTATTTTATCAGTTATTCATCTCATGTCTATTAAAATTTTGATGTTATTAATTTTTTGAGGGTATAAATTAATAAAATTTTCGTTGAAGAGAAATTTTTACCTAGCATCAAATGAAAACATTGGCATGTCTAATATTATATTTCATTTCTTAATAATAAAACTCCTTTTACTTAATAATAAAAATAGGACAAAATCGAATTACTGATAGAGGTTTTATGAGTTGGTCAATAACCGTGCATAAACGTAACAATGCAAAAGCTCTAATTACTCAAATGTATTTATTTTTATAACAAATTCATTAGAAAGATAGTAAATATCAATCTAAATAAAGCCATCTTGAATTGCCAATGATGTTTGTCAGCTAGCTATATGGCTTCTCTATATAAAAATAAGATAAAGTGCAAATATATACTTTTGCAAATTGCAAATAACCTTCGTGCACTACACCTAACTCTCATAAACTATTAATTTAATTTACTATGATCGATTTTAAGTTTATTACAGTAGATTATCCTACCATTCTTAAGAAATTTCTTTATTTTTTATTTTTTATAATAATATTTTCTCTTATTTAAATATCAATTGTATGTGGAGAAATTTTTTTGTGAATGGAAACTTTCCTAATTGTTGTGGTTGGTCATGTGTTTAGAAAATATGTTTAAAAAGTTAACATAAATTTGACCAAAAATTTTATCACTTGCAAACGCACGAATTAATTGTTAAATAGTTAACTTGAGAGAGTTATCGTATCCCACAAAAAGTCATAAATTTTCATGAATAAGTAACTTGAATGGAGGGAGAATTTGATTTGATTTGAATTTTCTTTCATAAAGACAAATAAACAACTAAATTAAATAAAAGCAATTAAAGATAGTGGAGAAAAACAATAGATATAAAGTCTAAAGTATTTTAACTCCACCACTAACCTTGAAATGATAAATTATTTATATAATTGCAAAGAAAGATATATATATATATATATATATATATATATATATAATGTGTGAATCAAATTAGTATTGCTACAAGCAAGTTCCCAATCCCAAATATCAAAGAATCAAACCGACTCGGCTACAACCCATCTTCGGAATCAGCGTGACTTGTGCATGCAACTACTCAACTCTAAACTACTCCTAAATTAAATTAAACTAAAACATGTCAATTTCACATCTCCTTACCATGGCTCGTCCAAACCTAGAAATCATGTTAATGAAACACTATCGTGTAGAAACTTCATTTTAAACTTCGAAGTTCCAGCTCGTAGTGAGAAAACATGGTTAAATAAAAAAAAAATACTTCTATTCAATCTAAGACAAGAATAGAATAAATAATCAATTCTTATATAAAATTATTTTTGTTTTTATTTCAAAACATTTTGTTTGATCACTTATTACACAATCATTACACATGTGTTCTTTAGCTTCCTCTTTACAATTAAATAAAATAAAATTTACATTACTCGGATAGTGTTTTGTTAAAAACCCTAGAAACCATTTATCCTCTCATGGTAGATAGAATCCGCATCGTTGATGTAGACTCCATTTTCTTGTTCGTGTCTTTTTCTTCTCTTTGGCTCTAAACTCTTGAATGGAAGATCACAAAATCAAGGGAGAGACAAAGACTCCTAATTCTTGAATGTGAGTTCTTTTTTATAGAGAAAAGACTCATCTTTTGGTTGAATTTTCTTTGTTTTTAGCTGGAATCCTTTTTTGAATAGGTTTCTTGTGAAAAATAGTCAATTATAGTCAATACTGCCCAAAAATACGTAGAAACAGCTGCCAAACAGGTCTAGGAATGCTCAACAAGTTAGAAAGTGGACCCCTTTTTTGGGCCCTGATGACCCAGGTGCGATCGATCGCAAGGGAGCTACGATCAATCGTAAGGCCTGGGTTACGGGTCCTACTCTGATCAATCTCTGTTCAGTCTCTACTTCATTTCAGCTCACTTTCTGGACTTCTTTCTTTCATCCTTTGCTCATAATGACCTCGTTCTTTAGTGGTTTTCTCACATTTGATCTCTCCGAATCTAAATTTCAGTTAATTCACCGAAATTAACTCATTTTCCTGTTAAACACAACAAACCACATAACGCATCCAAGTAATGAAATAATTAGACTAATAATGCTAAGTTAGGGCCTAAAATACATCATATTCTGCACCTAACACTAATACATCACTTGCCCAATTTGGGGCAATTCTTTCTATATTTATATAAGATGGAGTGGGCTTTTTAGACCATTCCCCAAGAAGCATGACCTAATGGTCATTTATTTTGTCCTTTTGTGCAACTGTCGTGTAAATTACAAATATACCATTGGCCTTTTTTTAGCGAGCAAGCGAAAGGGTCTTCACGAAGATGTTTAGTGTTTTTGATGATGCCCAATGGTTTTCGAGTTTGCCTTTATCTAGTGTACATTGGCCCGAAGACCTTCTTGCTTTGGCTTGATTGAGGCTATGCTATTGCATTCTTTAAATTTGCCTTGGATGATTGCAGGTGTTCTCGAAGACCTTCCTTGGGCGTTGTTTTGGGTTTGAATGAATTAACGCCTATAGGCCTTGAACTGGACTGGGCTAGGATCGTAATGAATTTCACAGGCCAATGATTTTGGCATCACACATGGCCCCTCAGGATAAGGCTCATTATAGTTGATGGGTCATATTCAACTTGAAGTGGTCGCAAGCTAGGTTCTGGTCTCAATCGATTTAATGGTTGGCAAACACCATTTAATGCTGATGATGTCACTTCACTACTTTTGAGGAACGATTGATTTCCTCATTAAGGCGTGCACCACTTTTTCGTGGTGACCCTTGGTTTTCAGATGCAAGACACTTATATATACTCATTCCTTGATCATTCGTGGAACTTTTTCCTCCACGTTCTTGCTATCTTGATCTTTATCGGAGTTCTAAAGCTTTTCTTCACCGGAATACTCTTCGTTCTTTCTTTTTTCTTGTCAGCGTAAGTTTTTCGTTCCCTTTTTTCCTTTGTTCTTTTATTTTCTTTGTCTTTACTCACCTCCTCTTCCCTTTTTCCTTTTTTTTGACGACATGAGTCAATAAAGTTCTCACATTTCTATCTCTTTCGTCCACACCACCGACTAGTCTGATAGTCTCAACCTTAACCATGTTTTCATGGTTGTTGACTCACCTCAAGAGAGACCCATTCAAGTCCCCTCCGCCAAAAATTATTGGTCCTTCCGGCAAAAAAAAATACACAAAAGAATGCTGGAGTGTTCTGGCATCCCCTAGGCCTCATGTGAACATTGAGTTTTTGATGACTGAATGCCTAGTACCTCCAGAAGTTATTATGAAGGAGTACCCTTTTGAGGAAAACTTTAGGACGGGAGATGTGGTAAAAGAGGGAGAGCTTTTGGTCTCCAGCCATTATCTTAAAGTCTTTTATTTTCCCCTTCATCCTTTTTTCCACTTGGTTCTCAGCCTGCTGGATCTAGCGCATCTTCAAGTTAACCCTAATTTAGGGTTTTAGCAGCCCTTTTGTCCACTAATAGGAAGAGGAGTTTTGACCTTAGTGTTTTTTACCTCATATTTTCTTATAAGATAGTAAAATTGAAGGCCATGAATGGCCGTTGGAACTTTACTCCCTTAGTTAAGGAGATGGTCATCTGTTCTTGGCTAGTCTCTTCTGAAAAGTATTAGAAAGAGAGACTAGTCTTGATAAATGGACTATGGTCGAAGCCCTCATCCAGTGTTTTCCCGATCCCCAAGTCATTCGAGGACATAAAGCTTCCTCCCTCCATAATCCCAGTTGTTTGTGCGCTAATTGTGACGTACACTTAGCTATATATATATATATATATATATATTTTCCAATTTGGACCCTTCTCTTCTAGATCCGAATAAAATTATGGGTAGGGTCTAGTTTCTGCGAACTCATTGTCCAGATATTCTAACTCCTGCTCGTTTGCAGGCGTTTTCCCGTTCTAAATCTTCAGTGATGGCACAACAATGCTTAAAAGGATCATAAGTAGAGCTGAAAAAATGAGGCATGACACGAACACGTCATGAATTAAAAGAGTTAGGGTTGACCATAAAAGGGTTAAAGCTGTATAAGGGTCGACCCGAACACGACACGAGAATATTAGTGTTGGGTTAGGGTAAAACCCGAGTAACCCGAACAACCCGTTTGACATGATTATATTTATATTTATTTTTTTATCTTATCTAATTGGTCATGTGTTGAAATATATCAATAAGCTATTATTGGATTGTGTCAAATTCAATTTAATATATTATAATAAATAGGTTAAACGGGTTACATGGGTCAAAACGGGTAATCTTTTTAATAAATGGGTTGGGTTAGGGTTGAACATATTTGACACGTATATTAACGAGGTATTTTTCGACACGATCCATTTCAACCAGACACAATCTTAACCCGACACGAACACGACCCACATACACTAATGTCCGGCCCTAATCATAAGTCTTTGGGGGCATTTTCGACCTTTGTCGTGGAGTGTTTCGACATCATGGTCAACTACTAAGCAACTCCAAGCATTTGGGAACAATTTGGTTGCTCCAAGATTTTAGCCACCAACGGACTCTCATTGGAACTTTTCACCATGAGCTCTGAGTTGTTTATAATGTGGGCTCTTGTGGCTACAATCCCTTGCTAGAACCGCGGCCTTCAAACACATTTATCCATTCCCCGGCATTTCGTTTGGGGAGTTTTGATTCTTGCCCTCCACAAGAGGATCTTGGAGGATTCGAAGAAACTGGAACATAGAAATGCCTGTGTGGGGATGAAGGAGATTCATTATATAGAGAAATGCGCGCGCCTCATGAAGGAATTGACCGATTTTCAGTTTCCTCTTGAAATTACCTAGGAGACGATGGAATAAGCCCGGAGGGGGTGAGTATGCTTTTTATGGATTTAATGACAAAATAAAATTAATTGTGGAATAGTCAATTTTTTAATCCAAATTATTTAACAAGATTAATTATGCAAAGATCAATATAAGTGCGGAAAATAAATCACAAGACGACACACGATATTTGTTTATGTGGAAAAATCTTGGAAAAGTTTCCAAGTAAAAAATCACGGATACCCTTGGTATGGATGCACTATGAATGAAAAAAATTGCAAACTCTATGAAGTTAGGATATACAATAACTCTGATTTGTTGTTCTACACTCGAGGTCTGAAAGTCTTGATTCACTCGCGCTCTACGAAGCTCACACTTCGATCTTCGTACTCTGATAACTCAACTTTTCAACAGATCAGTTTTCATGAAGCTTCTCGCTCCGATCTCCGTACTCTGACGGCTCAGTTTCTGAACAGATCAATGTAAACACGTTGCAACTGGTGGTGTGATGATTTTTAAGTAACTAGATCATCCAATTATGCATAAAGATCTTAAACGTTGAAGCACAATTGAATATCCGTCAAAAACTGAAGAAAATCTTGATATAGGATGATCAAGTAATCTTTATCTCATCTCTCTCTTTGCAAGCGGATCTGATCTATGACGGAATAACAGAGTCTTCATAAAAAGCCACAAAAACCGCACCTCTTCTCTCAAGTTTAACTCGTATATATATAGAGAAAAGTCTCCAATTAGGGTTTGGATTTGTTTTCCTCCAAGACTTTGACTTTTGACCATAAAGTCTCCAAATATTGACCAATATACCAATATTAACCCTTAGACACATCCTTAAGTGAATAGAAGTTCATAAAGTATTAGAATAAATTGTCTTAAAAAACTACAGTTGGCGATCCCGAGATCTCGGGAGCTTCAAATGGCGTTGGATAGCGTTTCAAAATCTCTGGAAGTTGTGCCATTGATTTCGCAAAAGCGGTAATTTTTTGTAATTCCCGAGATCTCAAACTTTTTTTTACAAAGTCTCGAATACGAGATCTCGGCTACGAGATCTCAGCAAGACCTCATGCAGTACAAAAAATTCAAATTTTGTTATTTCTTTGCATTATCGCCTTCCAACCAACTCAACTTCACTTCTCTTGTATTCTTGGCTACCTTATACTTGATTTGTGACATTTGAAGAAAATTTTTGATGTCGCTTTGACATCTTCGTTTGATCTGTCAACTTAGTTAACCCAACCCAAAACTCACAACACTCAACATAGTTTTTGATCAGAAGATGCCATTACAAACAAATGTTCTTACATTGACGGATGAGAAGCAAGGGGAGGTGAGGCAAAGGTGGAGGAACTAAGACAAGTGTTTGAATTAGTAAAGGATGGATTGGACCCGTTGGAACGCAGGAGATGTTTCATCGAATTGTTTGGAGCAGAACCGAAGGGCTTGACTCATTTGCAAGGGCAATACATGAGTAACATCTACCAATGTAGAGCTCTGAGTCTAGACTTGTAATGATCTGAAAAGAAGAAATAAATTTAATGGTTGAAGGAAGAGAGAAAGTTATGGTAGTTATGATCTGATATTTTGTGTAAAGAAAATTAGGATTATGAAAAATGGACTTTGATTGTCCATATGCTTTTGCCTGGCTTTTGTTGCTATATATACTAGTGTACAATCGAAATTTTTGAGTTATTTTCCTTCTATACATGTTTTCTAATCATTAATAAAGTTTCCATCCATGGTACATATTACGTATGTGGAGAGTGATTTGTTGTTTTTCATTGGTTCTCAATTGCATACCATTTTATTTGTATATTATTGATCTTTTTTTTTTTTTTTTTTTTTTTATAACCGGGGTGATTCGGGCCAGCTTGCGCCCAGGGGCCCTGAAGTTAACGACCGGGTAAACCTTCAGTGGCCCGGACGAAAACGTAGTTGGAATGATTTGAACCTAGGACCTCATGGTATTAGTGATCTCTTTGGATGAGTAACATCTGTAGAATGAAACACCCAATGAGGATGTGGATTATTATTGTGTTTTTTCTTTCCACATAATGGTTTATTTGATTCTTTTCAGTTTCAATAGTTTGTATAAACTTCATTGTAATTTGACTCAATGCTAAAAGACTCTAGTATATACTAAATTAGGGCACTAACACCATATGTGAGATGTGAAATTTCTCTATGCTAGGAAATTGACTCTGCTGTCATATTTCGAGTATTTGGTCAAGCTCAAACTGTCATAAGAGAGTCCATTTGACCTTCTAATGTAGCTCCGAGGTAGTTTTTACTGGTCCTTGGGCTCCATTTCTTCTTCAATAATCCAGCTAACAGGATTCTCATAGTGAGCCATTAATACCATTCCATTTAGCTCATTTGTGTCTTTCTTTGCAAAGTACACATGTTCGTCATTTTCATCTTCTTCTGGTAGCTCTCTTCTGCATTCACGGGCATAGTGGCCGTATCTGTTGTAGTTATAACACTTCACTTTTCTTCTCCCATAATCTTCTCGTCCTTGATAGCCACGATTTCTGCCTCGACCTCTTTGTGAATTTCCCCATCTCTCTTCTCTGGCTGAGAACTTTGACTGCAGGACTTGCTCGTCTTCTCGGATGCTTGAGGTATTCTTCTTGTTGATTCATTGTTCATGGATTTCTAACGTGGCTTGTAACTCGTCAACAGTCATGCCATCCAGATTCTTCGATTCTTCAATGGCTACAACCACGTACTCAAATTTCGAATTGAGTGATCACATTATCTTTTCGAGCACATGTACATCTTCGATATTTTCTCCACATCCTCTGATCTGATTCACAATAGTCAATATTCTGGTAAAGTACTCAGAAATTGACTCACTTTCCTTCATCTGCAGCAATTCAAATTCCCCCCTTAGACCTTGAAGTCTAATTTTGATCGTCTTTCAATTCCTCGATTTGCTTTACGAAGAATTTCCCATGCTTGCTTGGCGGTGTTAATAGCGGAGATCTTCTCAAAACTTGTTTCATCTACACTCTGATAAAACAGATATAACGCCTTCTTGTCCTTTCGTCTTTCTTCTTTAAGCTCAGCATGTTGGGCCTGGCTTAGATTCTCTACTTCTTCGGGTTCATCATACCCTGTATCGATCACATCCCACAAATCTTGTGAGGCTAAAAGGACTCTTATCATGATACACCACTTCTCGTAGTTATCTTTGTTCAGTCGCGGAAGCTGGGGCTGGAAAAAATTTCTTGAGGACGCCATCGGATTTGCTTAAGCACTTGAGGTGCTTATTTCTGAAAATTGATATTGAACCTGGTCAAACCGATTGCACGGTAGCGTCCGGAGCATTCCGTTTAGTTAAAAACAACTATTCGTTTGCTCAAATTGGAGTTAAAATGAGCTTGGAACGGACAAAATACCAATGAGGGCAAACTTGTAATTTTTTAGAACTTTGGCTGACGTGGCAGATGACTGGGAGTGACACGTGTCGACCTCTGATTGGGCCACGTATTAGCTTCTGATTGGGCCACGTGTCAACTGGTGGTTGGTGCCACGTGGCTGGCTGTGCTGATGACACGTGTCAGTCAATGATTGGCGACACGTGTCGGTCTGAGTGGATGACACATGTCAGATGATGTGGCAATTTGATGACGTCACTGATGATGTGGCGCGCGTGGGGGGCACGTAGGCGCGTGAATGTGCGTGGTCTTCACCGGCGGTTGGAGGTTGAAGATAAATGGGGCGCGTGGCTGCGCATGGTTGTCACTCGCCGATCTTCAGGCGGTGCGTGAGGGCGCGTACGGTGGTGGTTTGGCCTGAAATTTTCGGGATTACGTTCCTGCTAGAACGGAGAAGCTAGATATGTACTCAAACTATTGGTTTGAACACCTATGACTCACGAATAGTCTTTGAAAGGTTCGGCTCTGTTTTGGTTCTTCACTTCTGGGCTTGCTCAAGCTTCACCAAGCTCTGATACCATGTTGAGAAATCACTAATGGTGATTCTTATGCCCAGGATCTATACAACTTATGAGAGAAACACTCTTTTATTTCAAAACTCACACTTTCAAAATACAAAGCTTTTCTCTCTTTTCTTTCTTTTCTTTGCTTCTGACTTCTAATTCTATAACTACCATACAACCTGTATATATAGAACTGAGTATAAGACAAGACAAAACACAAATCACTATTTGCCGTCATTCTTGACTTCGGTTAGATTTACGCATGCACAATCTTCACGCATGCTTTGTGAACTCACGCATGATGTTTGGTGCAGCTTATTTGGACCTTTGCATGCATGTGGATATGGATAATCAACTTCAAGTTTATCTTTCAACAGTCTTTAGTCAATCTGAAAGTTTGTTTTTGACCCTGACAGGCTGACATTGGCTTATTTGGTAACCATGAAAATGAAAATATGTGCAGGTTTATAAATTCAGTAACACTCTAATGGAATTTCATAAATGTAGAACATGACAGGACAAGTTGAAAATATCAAATTCCTCAGGATGGTCTTGAGAAGGTTCTGCAATTGAGATGATTTTATTTATTTTGACATTTTACTTGTTAAATGGTAATTTTAATCTGAATGACTTGGACTTTGGTTCTTTTTTAATCTGTATTTTCAAGTGCATTTTTACAAGTTTCATATCAATGGATCAAATAGATTAAGCAGATAGAGAATGTATAGGTGCCAATACTAATTTCCAATTTTCACGAAAAGAACTTCTTGTTTCAAAGGCTTTGAAACACTTTAAAACTATTTCCGTAAACATGACTTTGTCACTAGCCTTGCATGAGACGCAATAATAAGAAATGTATGACCACTCAAACAATATTTCGAAAATTACTGGAGAGTAGAAAATGCAAATATAAATGGAGTGATCATGATATGTTAATGACATTCCTCATGCATATGTTACTTTTTTATTTAGCATAAATTTGTCATGGATATAGTTTATTTAATTAGTATGAACCTGTGTTTGATTAACATATATAACTATTGACTATGAACTATGAAAATACATTTCACTTGGATAACTATTTATTAAAAAGTGATATATTGGAGAAAATTAATAATACATGAAATTACCTAGACGATCAAAGAAAATAGCCTAGAGGGGGGGGGGGGGGGGTTGGTGACTAGACTTTTCGTCGATTTTATGACCAATTAAAAATATCTAGCGGAAATTCAATTTTAATCAATCACGAAACCCTAATTCTCTAATCAGATTAAATCAAGAAATCATAAATATAAGTACAAGAAATAAATCATGAGAAGACACAAAGATTTTTACATGGAAAATCTTGGAAAAACACCAAGTTAAAACCACAGATACGCTCGAGTATCGATGCACTATGAATTAGAGAATTTGTACAGACTCTATGAAAACAGAACTTACAACCGCTGTAATTTGTTGTTCTTCACTTGGCGTCTGAAAGTCTAGATTCACTCGCGCTCCACGAAGCTCTTGCTCCGATATCCGTACTCTGACGGCTCCGCTTCTCAACGGATCAAATAACCACAAAGCCTCCTACTTCGATCTCCGCACTCAGACGACTCCGTTTCTCAACGAATCAAAGCAACCATCTTGCAATCGGTGGTGTGTTGATTTTTCCAAAATCTAGGTCATTCAATTATGTATAAGACTATCGATGTAAAAACACAATTGAATAAACCCTAAACAAGAGAGAACTAGAAGATATAAAATCACTCAATGATTTTTTCTCTCTCTCTATCTCTGTAGAAGAATATGAACTGTAGAAAAACTGCAGAGATCTCACCAAAAGCTATCTTAAAATATGTAGAGACTCCTATTTATAGAGAAGATTGAGGAAAACCCTAGGTTTACCCTTTCTCGTAATTTCACATCAAACTGAGCAAAACCCTTTGATATGGTCTTCAATATGTATATATCACGTATATCAATATTTAGAATCGTAGCCACATCAAGAGATATCAAATCGGGATCAAAATCGAGATTTCACAACTTAGCTTCGCAGCCCCAACTACGCGCGGCACGTAGGCCTTTCTACGCGTGGCGCGTAAGCCCTTTCCGATGGGTGTAGATGGGGCGTAAAAATGGCACTTTCTAGCCACTTTTAGCTACTGAGTCCGTAGGCTGATTGTATCAAAATTTATGGAAACCACTTTTTTTGGGAATAGTGTCGTTTGAACCCCCCTCGACTCCATTAGAATGATTCTTGAAGTTTTGGCTCCGAAAAATATCGTTTATGTTCTCCGGAATGCATTTTTCGCTTAAAATTGCTCCTTATTCATTTCTCTTGTATTTTTCTCATCCTTTAAACTTCATTTGAATTTGACACAGCTTGTTGATGTCTTTGCTCGACCAATTGAACTATCCTAAACCTATCTGACTCCCAATTCACTCAACATAGTTATTTTCTAGAACATGCCAAACACAAACAATAATATAAATGTTCTTACAATCTCCCCCTTGGCATTTCTGAGACAAAACCATATTTTACAAAGATATCCTCACGAATAACAATATAATATCTATACATATGAACACACACCCACAAACATAGACAGAATATTAGTTTGCCCTTTTGACAATCTTCTAATCCTGTAACCACAACACCAAACAATATACCATGAAAAACAAGTGTGAAAAACAGATATAAATCAATATAATGATCATAAAAATATCCAAACAACAATGCAAATACAATGATCATCATAGAAACTCTCTCCTTCTACTCCCCCTTACTAAATACTTCTCCCTTGATCGGCTCAATAGGTTGGCTAAAAATATGCTTAAAAATATAACCTAATGCGACCTCATTTTGCCTATCGCAAGCGTACGAGTCAGTTCGTAGTATAATATAACTTGAGATAAGGATTACTGATCCCACAGAGACTAGGCGTTATTCGAACCCTAATATGATAGTATGCTTGAATTAAGAGTAAAAATGGTTTTGGTTTGTGATTATAGCTATTTTGACAATAAAATAAACTAATTAAAACAAATAATGAAATGGTTGAGAAAATTCAATAAAGAGAGATACTAGGGCATATCTAGCGCCACCACTAGCTTCGTAATGTAAACATGTTATTCATTTTATTGTGAAAGGGAGAGACATCTTCTACAAATCAGACTAGTGTCGTTGTAAGTGAGCTTCTAGTCCCCATCAAAGATTACATTTAACCGAGCTCGGTCACAATTCATCTTCGGGTCAAACATGATGTGGATATGTTGTTACTCTACACTACTTCTACTTGTATTAAATTAAAAACATATCCATTCATATTCCCTTAGCATGAATTGTCCAAACTAAAGCTTCATGTTTTAAACACTGTTATATAGATAACTAACAACCTAACTTTCGGAGTTCAAGCTTGTAGCAATTAGATGCAGTTATGTAAGAATTAACATTCGATCGATCTAGAATAGAAAAAATGTAAATCTTATATAAACATGATATTCGATCTATTGTCTACATGAGCATTATAGAAGTGCTTTTTAGCTTCCCTTTCCACAATAAAAATAAACAAAGTTTAGATTACATTACTTGAACTAGGGTTTTTACTTGGACTAAGGTTTTGCTAGAAACCCTAGTTACCGTTTAGTTACCCAAGGGTGTCGGTGATTTCATCCTCAGTGGTGAACTTGACCCCATGGATCTCCCGATGTTCTCTTCCTTCATCACCTCGTGGTGTCTTGTTTTACGCCATAATCTAGTTGGAAAGAAGAGGTGATTAAAAGATCCCTAAAAGCTTATCTGAAACTTGTATTTATAGATGTGGAGTCTTGTAAAAGTTGGACTCTTTGATATATTAATTAGAATATATTTAAAATACATCCCAACACGTTTCAGAATGT
Organism: Cornus suecica; assembly: GCA_963922005.1. NCBI lineage: Eukaryota > Viridiplantae > Streptophyta > Magnoliopsida > Cornales > Cornaceae > Cornus > Cornus suecica. The sequence continues at coordinate 17,210,331 of OY998246.1, forward strand.
GCAAGATGTCAATCGGCGTCCACAACATTAAGCTGATTTGTGACCTGGGATAGATCCCATATTCTATCCCAGAATAACTCTCGTCAATTCCAGCGCCTGAAGGTGGGATCGATTCTAAAACAACAAATGCTTTTATTCTTGTTTGAAATTCACCCCATGCGTCTTGGTTGCTTCCACTTACCTCCAATGCACTTGTTTTGTCTTTTTAACCTCCCTTTAGTCTATTATTGCACCTCATTTTATGTCGGCCTTGGTTCTTGAATGGTTATAAGCTAGTACTTCAATTAATTCACCGGATTTAGCTCGCTTTACACGTACTGAACCTGAAACATGCTTAAACATAAAAATTGGATAAAAATACCAAGGTAATACAATATAGAGACTAACAATACCGAATTAATCGCCTAAAATGTGTAACATTTGGCTCTTAACAAGCCCCCAAACTTCAATACTGCTAGTCCCTTAGCAATTAACTCATTGGTACGACATCCTCCTTTTTATATGCTGCTATGTACGTTAGTTCGATCAAGTCAATAGACTCGACTACCCCCAGGTTCATTTCCATGTTTACGTAGTGCTTCAAACGCCGACCGTTCACTTTGAATTATTTTCCATTTTTCGGGTCCGCGAGGTCCATTGCTCCGCAAGGGTAAATCGGTTTAATTTTATATAGTCCATTCCATCTTAATCAGAGTTTACCTAGGAACCATTTTAGCTTCAAATTACGCCGCCGTCTCCTCCGTCCAAGCTCAAAGAACTTAAGACGAACATGCTTAGCATGATGCGCTCTAGTCCGAGGTGTGTAAATTCGAACATCCTTATAAGCGTAGTCCCGTATCCCCTCATACTCAGTTCTTATTCGCGGATCTTCCCAATCATATAACTTATCCACAATGTTTATACTTACTAATTTCTCATATGGAAAGTGTTGGCTTTGACATTTACGGTCGGACAATAATACCTGTTTTGATGATCACAAACCATTTATGCGTGTTTGGTACTAATGAAATTTGAGTTAAATGTTTCAGCAAAAGACAGGAAAAGATCACTTGGAAAGAATGCTCAAAAATGAATGCTTAACACAAAAGCAAAAAATGAAATTCAAAAGAGCAAAACAATAAAGGACAAAATGGTCAACGAAAAGTGGAAATTGAAGACTCAAGACCGGGGTAGATAGGTTGGGGTGCGTATACTGTAAAAAGGTATTTTATGCGTTGATTAGTCCTATAAGCTCAAGTGATAAAAGAACCGAACTCAAAACGGAACAAAACGAACAATTTAAGTCATCGGGTTTCACCCAGTCCATGGCAGTCGACTGGCAGTGACCCAGTCGACTGCCAGTATAAAACTGGGCAGTCGACTAGAATAGACAGAGAGTTTGAGATTTTTTAATCGCATTAGTTAGTCGACTGGCTTTTCAATGCAGTCGACTGGCTCTTGAGGCAATCGACTGGGTTTCTTGAGCTAGTTGACTGGCAGTGACCGTTGGAAAAAATATTTTAAAATTCAGATTGGAGGCAGTTGACTGGGATTGAAAAGAAAATCGATTGGCTAACCCAACTTTTGACAAAAAATGATTTTGAAAAATATTTTTGCCCATCACTTGGTGTTTTATTCTCTCAACTTTTCCATGCTCACTCTCATTCTCTTCATGAGTGAGATTTTGGAAATTAGAGATTTCTAGCGTGAGAAAATTTACAAGATTTCATCTTCATCTTTCTCTCTAGCACACTTTGAAAAACCATTGAAGGCAAGAAGCTTGATTTGCAACTCAAATATTTTGAAGCTTTAAACTCTAGTGTCATTTTTATTCTCTTGAGCACACTTATTGAAATCATTCATTTGAGAATATTCATCTAGAGTTCTTGAAATATCACTTAAAAACACTTGAGCTTATATTAATCAATCTTCCATAAAAACTTTAGGGTTTTGAGTGTTTTTTATTTCTTGAGTGATATATTGATTGCATACACAAATTTGTAATCTTGGGTAAGTGAGGCCCTTTGATTCAAGAAAGGATTGGTCTCTTGAATGTGAGACGAGCTCGTTAGCTCGTGTGTAAAGGTTTGTTATTCCACATGTAAAGGAAGAGCCATAGTGAAAGGATCGGGAAAAGTCTCAAGAAGGGGTTCTTGAGCCGAGGAGTAGGAATTACCGAACCTCGAAAAAATCGTGGTGTCAATCTCTTTATCTCTATCTCTTTATTTCAATATTTTGCATGCTATATTAATATTGTGATAAGTTGCTAGATCAATTAATTTAAACTTGTCATTGAAATAATTGCTTGTTTCTCGAAGTGATTGATTATTTGATATAGCTTAATTTAATTTCCGAAACGATTTTAAAGAGATTCTTAAACACCCTATTCACCCCCCCCCCCCCCTCCCCCCCCCCCCCCCCTCTAGGGTCAATTAGTGACTAACAATTGGTATTAGAGTCTAATATCTACATTTTTTAGACTTAACCGTCTTAGAGAATGATCATGACCTCAAATTTAGTCACCCACGTTGAAGGACAATCTAACAATAGGCCCCCATGGTTTGATGGTTCAAATTATAGCTATTGGAAGACTAGAATGATAGATTTCCTTCAAGCTATTGATTACCAAATTTGGCAAGTTATTGTTGATGAACCTTTTACTATAACCAAAGTTGTAGATGGAAAAACAATTCCTAAATTGCCGAATGAATGAGATAATGATGAGCGTAGGCTTATGTCTTTTAATGCTAAAGCCAAGGTTAATCTAAATTGTGCCTTAAGCCCAAATGAATTTAATCATGTTTCTACTTGCTCCACCGCTAAAGAAATGTGGGATAAACTAGAAGTTACTTATGAAGGTACCACTCAAGTGCGAGAATCTAAAATTGATATACTCATGCATGAATATGAACTATTTGCCATGAAGGATGATGAAAATGTCAATTTTATGATGTCTTGTTTTACTAATATTTTGAATGGACTAAAGCATCTTGGTAGAATTATTCCTATATCCGATGCGTCACGCAAAGTTATTAGAAGTCTTCCGGTTAAATGGGATGCAAAAGTGATGACAATTAAAGAAACACATGATCTCAACACCATGAGCCTTGACTAAATTTTTGGGTCTCTTCTCACTTGGGAAATCACTTTAAAATCTCGTGAAGATGACTCCAAGTCGAGAAAACATGTAGCTCTGTAAGCCTCTATAAAAAATGAAGCCAATGAGCCGATTAAAGAAGAGGTAGATGAAGACATCGCCTTGATCACCTAAAAATTCAAGAGGTTTCTTCAAAGAAAGAAAACCAATGGTGGTAGATTCATAAGGAGGAATGAGCCAAGAGGGAGCCTCCAACATGTTTCAATTGTGGAAAGTCGGGACACTATAAATCCGATTGTTTCAAGCTCAAAAAGGAGAATGAGAAAAGGCCAAACAAGATAGCTATGAACGCTACATGGGATGATTATGACTCATGTGATTTGGATAAGGAAGAAAATGGCGAGAAAACGGCAAAGCAAAGGAATATGAGGTATATCTAAACTCCCACACTTTAGATAAATCTAAATTGTCATATGAAGAACTTCTTACCTCTTATAATGAATTACAAGATGCATTCGAATAGTTGCATGATGAGTTTGAAAAATTAGCTAGCAAGCACATGACGCTTAAGAAAGCTAAATCTTCATGTAGCTCAACTTGTTCTTCCATAATTTCTTCAAGTATAACGGATGATAAAAGCATTGAGCTAGAAAAGGAAAATTTAGTTTTGAAAAAGACTATAAATGATCAAATCAATGTTTTGGCAAAACTTACAAAAGGAAAAGAAAACTTAAGCATCATGTTAGGAAGACAAAGAAGATCATTTGATAAAAGTGACTTAGGATATGATGCTTTTGACAAAAATGTTATTCTTTTGAAGAAGAGAAAATCATTGAGGCATACATTTACAAAACAATCATCTCATGCATCATCAAATGATCATAAGCATGTTACATGTTATTATTGCAAGAAAAAAGAACATAAAGTGAATGCTTGCTTGCGTAGAAAGGAAAAAGTAATAACAAAAATGATTTGGGTTCTAAAAGGAACCATTGCATCTCTCTCTAACTTTAGTAGACCCAAAGTAAAATTGGGTACCAATGAACTTCACTTAACTTTGTAGGTATGCTTGAAGTCCGCTTCAAAGGATAAGTGGTTCCTTGATAGCGGATGCTCAAGGCATATGACGGGGGACAAATCAAAGTTCAATTCTCTTAAATCCTATGAAGGAGGAAATATCACTTTTGGGGACAACTCTAAAGGCAAAATTATTGGAATCGGCTCCATCGGTATATTTTCCTCTCTCTCTATTAATAATGTGTTATTGGTTGATGGCTTGAAACATAACTTGTTTAGTATTAGTCAATTATGTGACAAAGGCTATGATGTTATTTTTAGGTCAAATGCATGCATAGTTGAGAAAGATGGAAAACAATTGTTCAATGCTAAAAGAAATGGAAATTTGTATACTATGTTGCTATGTGAATTGCATGAACAAGATATTAAATGTTTTGTTACATCTAGTGAAAATAGTTGGCTATGGCATAGGCGTTTAGGACATGTTAGTATGAACCTCATTCATCGTTTATCTAAAAATGATTTAGTCAAAGGCCTCCCGAAGACTAAATTTTCAAAAGATAAAGTATGTAATGCATGTCAAGTAGTCAAACAAGTCAAGTCTTCTTTCAAGAGAAAGAAAGACATCACCACTTCTAGACTGTTAGAGCTACTACACATGGATCTTTTTCGTCTGGAGAAAACGGCTAACTTAGCCGGGAAACTTTATGTATTTATTATAGTTGATGACTACTCTAGATATTCTTGGATTCACTTTCTTGCTCATAAAAATGAAACTTACTTCATTCTTGATAAGTTTTATAGAATTATTCAAAAAGAAAAAGATTTGAAAACCAAGAAAATTCATAGTGATAGGGGTAGGGAATTCGACAATTAAGATTTAGAGAAATTATGTGATGAACTTGGTGTATCTCATAATCTCTCAGCCCCTAGAACCCCTCAAAAGAATGGTGTAGTTGAAAGAAAGAATAGGTATTTGCAAGAAATGGCTAGAACTATGTTAAATGAACACAACCTTCCCCAAAGCCTTTAGGTGAAAACGGTAAACACCGCTTGTCATGTCATAAATAGAGTTATCATTCGAATGAAATTGGGAAAAATACCTTATGAGTTATGGAATGGTCGAAAGCCCAATATTGGGTATTTCATGGTGTTCAGTTGTAAATGTTTTGTGCTAAATGATAAGGATAACTTAGGAAAATTCGTCTCTAAATCGGATGAAACAATTTTCTTAGGATATTCTTCAATAAGTAGAGCTTTTCAAGTTTATAACAAAAGAACTCTAACCATGGTTGAATCAATTCATGTTGTCTTTGATGAATCACCACCACTACCATTACCTAGAGTTGACCTAGATGATGATGAAGTTGTAGGGATTTAGAATAGTTTAAATAATTTCAATATCTCCAACTCATCAAGTAGTAAAAAGAAAAAATGGTGAAGTTGAGCATCAATCCAATGATGACTTGACAAACTCAATTCCTAAATCATGGAGGATTGTACACAATCATCCTCTTGATCAAGTCATAGGCAATCCATCAAAAGGGGTTAACACTAGATCTCAACTTAGAGACTTTTGCAATCACATGACATTTGTGTCCCAAATCGAGCCCAAGAACTTCCACGAAGCTCAATGTGATGATTCTTGGATCATTACCATGCAAGAGGAACTAAATCAATTTGAAAGCAATCAAATTTGAGATTTAGTTCCTAAACCCGAAAATCAAACTATAATTGGCACAAAATGAGTTTTTTGAAATAAAAAGGATGAAAATGGAGTGATCATTCGAAATAAAGCAAGATTAGTACTCCAAGGTTATAATCAATAAGAAGGCATTGACTACGATGAGACTTTTGCACCCGTAGCTAGACTAAAAGCAACTAGAATGCTTCTTGCATTTGCATCATTTAGAAATTTTACTCTTTATCAAATGAATGTCAAAAGTGCTTTTAAATGGTGTCATAGAAGAATAAGTTTTTGTAAAGCAACCACCCGGTTTTGAAAATAAACTTTTTCCAAATCATGTTTTCAAATTAACTAAGGCCTTATATGGTTTGAAGCAAGCTCCTGGAGCTTGGTATGAAAGGCTTAGTGGATTTTTTATTCAAAATGATTTTACAAAAGGTAAAGTTGATAACACATTTTTTACAAAAGCCATTAAGAATAATTTGTTGATTGTCCAAATATATGTTGACGACATTATATTCGGCTCAACAAATGATTCTCTTTGTAAAGATTTTGCGACAAGTATGCAAAATGAATTTGAAATGAACATGATGGATGAGTTGAACTTCTTCTTAGGTTTGCAAATCAAACAAAGCTCGGATGACTTATTTGGTAGCCAATCAAAGTACACTAAATATTTGCTAAAGCGATTTGGTATGGAGGTTACCAAACATGCAATAACTCCTATGAGTACCTCTATTAAGCTTGACAAAAATGAAAATGGTAAATGTGTTGATATTACTAAATATAGAGGCATGATCGGTAGTTTGTTTTACTTAACCGCTAGTAGACCGGATATAATGTTTAATGTGTACTTATGTGCTCGTTTTCAATCTTGTCATAAATAATCTTATTTGCTTGCCGTGAAACGTATCTTTCGTTATTTAAGTGGCACAATCAATCTAGGACTTTGGTATCCTCGGGGTACTTCACTTGATCTCATTAGCTATTCGAATGCCGACTTTGCCGGATGCAAAGTGGATCGCAAAAGCACAAGCGACACATGTCACTTTCTAGAACACTCCCTTGTATCTTGGTCAAGTAAAAAGCAAAACATCGTTGCCTTGTCTACCGCCGAAGCCGAATATGTTGCGGCTGATAGTAGTTGCGCTCAAACTCTTTACATTAAGCAACAATTACTTGATTTCGGTATTATTTTTAATAAAGTGCCTATCAAATGTGATAATACTAGTGCTATTTGTATTTCTAAGAATCTTATTCAACACTCTCACACCAAGCACATCGAGATTATGCATCATTTCTTACGTGATCATGTAGCTAAATGAGACGTTGAATTGATCTTTATCGACACTAGCAATCAATCAGCGGATATTTTCACAAAACCCCTCCCGGAAGAATCTTTTTCAAAAATTCGTAGGAAAATTGGAATAGCCATTGACATTGAAGTGTTAGTGTAATTGTTTCGGGCACCGAACTTGCAAAATATTTTTTTTCAAAAAGTTTAAAATTTCAAAATTTTAAAGGTGTCAGTCGACTACCTATATAAAATAGTGGGTTTGGCAGAGAGTTTAGACGTTTTTATGATGTTTAGCCAATCGACTGCCTTTTTTTGGCCAGTCAACTGGGTGAAGAGCCAATCGACTGCCTCTGCGCGAATTGGTTTTTTTTTTTTAACGGTTTCTCTTCCTCTTCTTTCATATTCTCTCACCATCACCTCCAATTTTCAAGCCACCTCTTCACTCCTTCTTCACCTATATATATATATATACACGTATATACATACACCCATATATCCCATATCTTCACTTTCTACCCGAATTTTCTTCACCATGTCTCCATTCCTACGGGTTCTTGCCATTTTCATGGCCCCTAAGCCAGCTCAAGGTCAACCCACCCGCAAGAGAACTCGTCGCGGTGGCAGTTCTCCTCCTCCTGCGCCCCCTGTCATACCAGAGGATGCCGAAACATAACTTCTTTTTGTTTCAAAGGCTATGAAACACATTAAAAGCTATTTTAAAACTCTTAAACTTGACTTTGTCACTGACCTTGCATGAGACACAATAATGAGAAAGGTATGGTCATTCAAACAATATTTAATTTTTTTACTAAAGAGTAAAAAATGCAAATATAAATGTAGTGGTCATGATATGTTAATGAGATTCCTCATGAATATATTTTATTTACTTAATATAAATGTGCCAGGGATATAGTTTCTTTATTTAATATGACTCTTGGTTTACATTAACATAGCTATGGAGATGCATAATCATTTATCAAAAAAAATTGTCCATTGATATATTGGAAAAAATTAATAATAGAGTGATGTTTTTAAATACGTAGAAGAAGCACATACCGACGAATCTTGAATAAATTAAATAGTTTCAAAAATCTTATTTTTGTTACTGCTCCAGTTCATTGTACTTTGATTGGAATTTGGTATTAATTTAAATTGTATTAAAAATAAGATTCCCTATTATTTTATCATTTAGCCACTTTTTCAATAGCACTAAATATCATAGTTATAACTACATGTACATAATTTTGATATATGATTAGCATAAAAAAATCATAATTTTGATATATGATTAGCATAATAAAATCATGAAATATATCCTCTCCTTCTGTTATTTCCTTTTTGTCTAAATAATTTAAGGGAAAAGCCTATTATTTTATTTTAAGTCATTGTATTTTTTTTGGAAGTTGTAGCTTATGTTTTACTAGTATCTTATTGGATCATCCAATATAAATTAGACCTACTAATCGTGTGAAAGGAAGTATAAGTATTTTTTTAACAGTTTCAGAATAATTGCATGTAAATCCAAATGTAATAGGCCAAACATATACTAAAAAATTATTTGTGAAATGAATAAAGTGTATTGATTTATGAGATGAATTCTGCAGTGTCATTGATTAAATAAATGGTGAAAATGAGTAATAATAATATGGATACAACCTGATTTTTTTTTTTAATTAATAAATATTAGTGAAAGAAGGTGTTTTGCAAATTAATAATAGTTGAGGGCTTACTAGCTAAAGAGTAGCTTAATTTGTTATACGCAATTTATTTCAAAACAACTAAACCCTGTTTCAAATATATATGGCTTAATTTGTTTGGATATGATTCTAATTATGCTTCCCTCCAATCACCATATTTGTCCCTATTGATTTAATCAACTCTTAGTTGACAAATCTGAGTTCAATTATTGATTTAGGAGAAACAGTGGTATATATATATATATGCTAGTTTTTTTTCCCGGTAATTCCATATATGCTAGTTTGCAGTTGCGTTATCGACATAATATTCACGTACAAACACATCGTCCATGATGTTATTAATAGCTAGAGCAATTCTACATGAAAATAATTTCATGATAATAACATGAAATGGTATATCTCTACATTTATGCATAATAGACATATATACGATATGGACAAGCTCTTTGTCACCAATTTAGCTTCCAAGCTAGCAATAGTCCTGTTAGTCACTAATTAACCCTAGAGGGGGGTGAATAGGGTGTTCAAAAATATTTCTAACTCTTTTCGAAATTGAAACACTCTATAACCAAAAATCAATTTCTCAATAAACAAGTGGATGATCCAATTTAAAATTCTCTAACAATTAATTGCAAGACAATTTATAGCATACAAAATATTCAAGTAATTATAGCATGGAAATTAATCAAGTAAAGAGAAAGAGATAGAGAGATTGACACCGTGATTTTTTCGAGGTTCGGTAACTCCTACTCCTCGGCTCAAGAACCCCTTCTTGAGACTTTTCCCGATCCTTTCACTATGGCCCTTCCTTAATAGGTGGAATGGCAAACCTTTACAACACAAGCCTCTCGAGCTTGTCTCTCAATCAAGAGAACAACCCTCTCTTGAACATTCGGTGGACTTCACTTATCCGAGATTACAAATTCGTATGTAATCAATAAAATCACTCAAGAACAAAAACACTCAAAACCCAAAGGTTTTTATGGAAGATAAATCAATATAAGCTCAAGTGTTTTTTGTGATTTTTCAATAGCTCTAGAAATGTATTCTCAAAGGATATGATCAATGAATGATATTTGGAGAATAGGAAGAGATACTAGAGGTTTTGATTTTCAAATAAACTTGTAGAAAATCATATTTTCAAAGCTTGGTTTCAATAACTTTTGTAGAGAAAATTTCTGCAGAATTTTGAAAGTTTTTCTTCCTCTTCTTTCTCTTTTGTTTTTCAATCTCTTAGCTTACAATACACATATCTCATTCTATATATATCAATACAATAGGGTTATGAGAGTGAGTATTGATTTAGAGAGGTCAAGAGCCGTTTGAAATCCATTAAACATGATGCACAAAACATGGAAATTGTTTTCTGAAAAACTGTAGAATTTGAGGTTCAAACTAGTCGACTACTTTGAGCTTCTAGTTGACTACTTTGAACTTCTAGTTGACTAGATTGGTTCCAGTCGACTACTTTGGAGCTTTAGTCGACTACTTCAAAAATGGATGAAACCTTGATGCTACTGATTGTTTTAGTCGACTACTAGAGAATACAAAGGATTCTTCTAGTCGACTATAACTTGAAAAACATTTAATAAAAATATTTTTCTTTCCTTTTAAGTTTGGTAAAGTGTTTTTCATTCCATTTGAGTTCGGTTCATTTTATACTTGAGCTTATATGATAATATCGACGCATAAAATTACCTTGTTACAATGATCGCTCCCCGACCTATCTACCCCGAGTCTTGAGTCTCCGACTTTCACCTTTTGCGTTGAATATTTGAATTTCCATTTTCGCGCTTCAATTTCTTTCTCGGCTTTTCGCTTTTATTCAATCTTTCTTTCCGAGCTTGCTTTCCAAGTCGTTTTCTTTCCGTGTTTGTTTTCCGAGTCGTTCACCTGTCTTTTGCTGAAAACATGAACTCGGTAATTCATTAGTATTAAACACGCTTTAAATGTTTTGTTAATATCAAAATAGGATTTATTGTCCGAGAATAAATTTCAAGGCCAACAATCTCCCCCTTTTTGATGTTGACAAAACATTTCGTGTTTACGTGTAAATGGTGAAGTATCAAGTGATACTCCCCTTTAGTAAATATATTTTTGCAATTTCATACAACTAGCATGGAGGCACACATACACATGACTTACACACACGAAAGCAAGATACACGAAAACAACTAACTTCTCCCCCTTTGGCAACATAAAAAGGTGGGAAGTGACGGTTGAATAAAGAATTTTTCATGCTAATACATCAACGTCCAAAGCCAACTCAATTTCTCTACGAAATTTTGAAAGAGAATCCTCCGGAAAAGGCTTTGTGAAAATATCCGCTAATTGATTTTTAGTGTCAATAAAAACCAATACAACGTCTCTTTTTAGCAACATGATCACGTAAGAAATGATGCCTAATCTCGATATGCTTAGTTCGTGAACGATGAAAAGGATTCTTTGATATACAAATTGCGCTTGTAATACCGCATTCAATGAGCACATGATTGAAAATAAGCACATAGTCATATGCATAATGCTTGGGATTTCTTCCCCTATCACCAATGAGCAAAGCTCCCCCAAAGAATGTGCATACAACATATACTTATCAACTAATTTTCTCCTCCTATGACATCATCAAAACGAATAGATACAATTAAGTACAAGAAGAGAATCAAGTTGCATAAATGAATTGTGATCATAGAATATATCATTTGAAGTAACACAAACTCATATTTACCATACTTTTCATGAATATGCTTAAGATGATACCAACTTACAAACATAGCATTGCATTCATGATGGCAACAAGGATATGTTAGCACATGTTATCAATGATGACTAAAACATTTGTTTGATTTTTATAGACAAATAGGATATATAATCAAAATAGATTTTCATATATGAAGTACATGTCTCAAGTGAATGACTCAAACGAAGAGTAACTTAATGTTCAAGTGTGTGTGTTTTGAATTAAAGCTCAAACCATAAGTATTCAACATACTATATGTAAACAAAGAACACTCAAACACTAGATCATTTAAACTCACATAGTCATGTATGAAAATTCACTTAAAAACACATATGAGCATTTAAGAATAAGTCAACAACACCTTTATCTTAATCACATGAAAATAAATAAACACATATGCAACATCTAATCATAGAATGTAATGTGAATAGAGTAAAAATTATGACGATGACTAAGAAAAGAATATTCTAAAATAAGCAAGTGAAAAATACACAAGACAAATGCTAACACATTAATGTTCAGAGGCATTTCCATATCTTTATGAAATTTTACACAATGAGTTCTTTTGGATAAACTTTGTGAGAATATTGACGAAGAAAATTATAATCATGAAGGTTATCTCAATATTTCTCATAAGTGCATGTCTTTGAAAACTTTAATGTAATGACAAAGATATGTAATCTTCACAAGTACTAAAAACACAAGATATAGAAAATATTGTATATCATTGAGAAAATCATAATAATGCAAGAACAATAAAAACATATGTCTTTCATGATATGTACACATAAAACTCATGAAACATGTTTCAATAAACATTCAAGATAACAACATTTGAGCACAATATCTCCATCTTTTCAACATGCTTCCTTCAAAGAGGAACCTATAGTACCTTTTCATAATAAAGATCCAAACATATATTAAATAGCTTCAACCAAGGTTACAATTTCAAACAATAAAGGCTAAGCACATGAATATCATTTTTATGAAAATCTTTATGCAAATACCTCTAGAATGATTACCAATAAGATATATAATAGAGGATGATGAATTATTTAGTCGCATAGAATTTCATCACATATTCCTTATCCTCATTTGCACTAGATAGATTATTCAAATAAATTATGCTCTCTTGAGGTTTACTAGTTTCGACATATATGATTAAACATATATTCCAAGACCAACCAAAATTCACTTCAAAATTAAACACCTCAAATAAATGTTCAATATGTCATATCAATAGAATTTAGATAAAACACTAAAATCATGAAGGCCTATGAACAAATATCAAGACATAGCTACTCAAGTAATCAACCAAAATCAAGTGAAATAGCTTTGATGGTCTAGAGTTGGACATGACTATATTCTTTACAATTTATGCATGATCAAAACTTACATTCATATATCCAAGTCCTTTCAAAGCAAGCTACTATCAAGAATTCATCAAGAGCATAGTTAATTGCATGAACCAAGTAGCCAAATACATTTATTACCAATCATCAAATTTACTCCATGGCATATCAATAATGTTACAACATACTTGAATAAGCATATGTATGTCATGATAAATCTCATCAATGAAAACACATTAGTCATGGAGGATAAAAAATGTGTACCATGGTGCTAGCTTTACCCATTTTACTTAGTGTTGCTTGTAGATGATTTGTATTGTCCACTCATTTTGTGAGAGACTTTGATTTCATCTCCCCTTGTAATTTAAAGCATTACAAATGAAGGAATCAATCCACACCTACAAAACACACTCAAGTAGCTTTCTTTGGTACCCTTTTTGCTCTAGGGTCCATTTGTGTTAGCACATTTATGGGCAAGAATCATTATAAGCACATTAGCACAAAATCAATGATCTTCAACAACCATTATGCTCCAATTGAATTTACCATTCAAGAACATTTTTATGAAGTGCATTTGTCAATTCAAATAGTAGGATATGCTCATGGTTATTTAACAAGTACATGAATCAATATGAAATTTATAATAGGAATGAAACTCTATTTTATATATGAATCATAGTAGCCAACCATATGCATCATTCATGTTCAATTTTCAAGAGTTGATAAGAAAACCGATATAACTTTCCTTGATTAGCAAAAATAAATTATATGCCCTTTTTCAAGATTTGTAAAGCTATAGCGCATAGGAAGATTCATTTTTTTTCATTTCAAAATTCTTTGAACATTTGAAAGCACAATGAAAATATATTTTCATAAGAGTCACCCTTTTAAAATAATTTCACTCTAAATCAATGTGACACTTTTCTCATGCAATTTCAAAAAACAAAAGAATGTGATACATGAACAATGATCATTTATCAATCAATCAATACATTCATAAATCAACATAGTATACAAATTTCCGTTTCTTTTAGCATTTGACAATTGTTTCCCATCTTTCTTAACTAAGCATGCATTGGTCCTAAAAATAACGTCATAGTCATTGTCACACAATTTGACTAATGCTAAATAAGTTATGGTTCAAACCATCAACCAAAAACACACTATCTATAGAGAGAGTGGAAGATATACCAATTGAGTCAATCCTTATAATTTTGCCTTTAGAGTTGTCTCCAAAAGTTACGTTTCCTCCTTCATAAGTTTTTAGAGAAAGTACTTTGATTAGTCTCCCGTCATATGCCTTGAGCATCCGCTATCAAGAAGTCATTTCCTTTAAGGCGGACTTCAAGCATACCTACAAAACAAATTTAAGTAACATTTGTTGGTACCCAACTTATCTTGGGTCCACTAGGGTTAAAGAGAGATGCAATGGTTCCTTTTGGAACCCAAATCATTTTTGGTATAACATTCTCCTTTCTATGTAAGCATGCAATGGTTCCTTTTGGAACCCAAATTATTTTTGTTATCACTTTCTTCTTTCTAAGTAAACATGCATTTGCCTTATGTCCCTTTTTCTTGCAATTATAACATGTAACATGTTTATGATCATTTGAGGATGCATGAAATGATTGTCTTGTAAATGTATGCCTTAAAGATTTTCTCTTTTGCAAGATAATAGCATCTTTATCAAAAGCATCATACCCTAGACCACATTTATCAAATGATCCTCTTTGTCTTCCCAACATAATACTAAGGTTCTCCTTTCCTTTTGTAAATTTAGCTAAGACATTTATTTGATCATCTATAGTATTTTTCAACCGATTATTTTCCTTTTCCAGCTCAATGCTTTTGTCATTGCATGAAACTTCTAAGTTGGAAGTATTAGAGCTACATGAAGATTTAGCTTTCTTAAGAAGAATATATTTTCTAACTAACTTTTCAAATTCATCATGCAATTCTTCAAATGCATCTTGTAATTCATCATAAGAAGAGAGAAGTTCATCATATGATAATTTATCTTTATCTAATGAATGTGAATTTAAATGTACCTCTTCTTCATTTGCCGTGAAACAAGGGTTTTCCATTTCTTCATCATTTTCCTCCTCACCCGAGTCACATGAGTCGTAGTCATCCCATGTGGCATTCATAGCCATCTTGCTTGGTCTTTCCTCATTCTCCTTTTTGAGCTTGAAGTAATCACTTTTGTAGTGTCCCGGCTTTCCACAATTGAAACACGTTGGAGGTTCCCTTTTCTTAGGCTCGCCTTTTGATTCGATTCTCCTCATGAATTTTCCACCATTGGCTTTCTTTATTTGAAGGTATTTCTTGAATTCTTGAGTGAGCAACGTAATATCCTCATCCACTTCTTCTTCATTAGGCTCAATGGCTTCATTTTTGGTAGAGGCTTGCAAAGCTATACCTTTTCTTGGCTTGATGTCGTCTTCACGAGATTTCAATGTGATTTCCCAAGTGAGTAGAGAGCCGAAAATCTCATCAAGACTCATGTTGTTGAGATCATGAGCTTCTTTGATTGCCGTTACCTTTGCATCCCATTTGGCCGGAAGACTTCTAAGCACTTTGCGTGATGCATCGGATCTAGGAACAATTCTACTAAGATGCTTTAGTCCATTCAAAATGTTAGTGAAACGAGACATCATAGAATTGATATTTTCATCTTCCTTCATGGCAAATAATTCATATTCATGCATAAGTATATCAATTTTAGATTCTCTAACTTGAGTAGTACCTTCATAAGTTACTTCAAGTTTATCCCACATTTCTTTTGTCGTGGAGCAAGTAGAGACACGATTAAATTCGTTTGGACTTAAGGCACAATTTATATTCACCTTAGCTTTAGCATTAAATGACATAAGTCTACGCTCATCATTATCCCATTCGTTGGGCAATTTGGGGATTGTTTTTCCATTTACTATTTTTGTTATAGTGAAAGGTCCATCAACAATAACTTGCCAAATATGAAAATCAATAGCTTGAAGAAAGTCTACCATTCTAGTCTTCCAATAGTTATAGTTTGAACCATCAAACCATGGGGGTCTAATAATAGATTGTCCTTCAACGTGAGTGACTAAATGTGAGGCCATGATCGTTCTCTAAGACGGTTAAGTCCAAAAAATAGAGATTAGGCTCTGATATCAATTGTTAGTCACTAATTAACCCTAAAGAGGGGTAAATAGGGTGTTCAAAAATATTTCTAACTCTTTTCGAAATTGAAACACTCTATAACCAAAAATCAATTTCTCAATAAACAAGTGGATGATCCAATTTAAAATTCTCTAACAATTAATTGCAAGACAATTTATAGCATACAAAATATTCAAGTAATTATAGCATGGAAATTAATCAAGTAAAGAGAAAGAGATAGAGAGATTGACACCGTGATTTTTTCGAGGTTCGGTAACTCCTACTCCTCGGCTCAAGAACCCCTTCTTGAGACTTTTCCCGATCCTTTCACTATGGCCCTTCCTTAATAGGTGGAATGGCAAACCTTTACAACACAAGCCTCTCGAGCTTGTCTCTCAATCAAGAGAACAACCCTCTCTTGAACATTCGGTGGACTTCACTTATCCGAGATTACAAATTCGTATGTAATCAATAAAATCACTCAAGAACAAAAACACTCAAAACCCAAAGGTTTTTATGGAAGATAAATCAATATAAGCTCAAGTGTTTTTTGTGATTTTTCAATAGCTCTAGAAATGTATTCTCAAAGGATATGATCAATGAATGATATTTGGAGAATAGGAAGAGATACTAGAGGTTTTGATTTTCAAATAAACTTGTAGAAAATCATATTTTCAAAGCTTGGTTTCAATAACTTTTGTAGAGAAAATTTATGCAGAATTTTGAAAGTTTTTCTTCCTCTTCTTTCTCTTTTGTTTTTCAATCTCTTAGCTTACAATACACATATCTCATTCTATATATATCAATACAATAGGGTTATGAGAGTGAGTATTGATTTAGAGAGGTCAAGAGCCGTTTGAAATCCATTAAACATGATGCACAAAACATGGAAACTGTTTTCTGAAAAACTGCAGAATTTGAGGTTCAAACTAGTCGACTACTTTGAGCTTCTAGTTGACTACTTTGAACTTCTAGTTGACTAGATTGGTTCCAGTCGACTACTTTGGAGCTTTAGTCGACTACTTCAAAAATGGATGAAACCTTGATGCTACTGATTGTTTTAGTCGACTACTAGAGAATACAAAGGATTCTTCTAGTCGACTATAACTTGAAAACATTTAATAAAAATAGTTTTCTTTCCGTTTAAGTTTGGTAAAACATTTTTCATTCCATTTGAGTTCGATTCATTTTATACTTGAGCTTATATGATAATATCGACGCATAAAATTACCTTGTTACAATGATCGCTCCCCGACCTATCTACCCCGAGTCTTGAGTCTTTGACTTTCTCCTTTTGCGTTGAATATTTGAATTTCCATTTTCGCGCTTCAATTTCTTTCTCGGCTTTTCGCTTTTATTCAATCTTTCTTTTCGAGCTTGCTTTCCAAGTCGTTTTCTTTCCGTGCTTGTTTTCCGAGTCGTTCACCTGTCTTTTGCTGAAAACATGAACTCGGTAATTCATTAGTATTAAATACGCTTTAAATGTTTTGTTAATATCAAAATAGGATTTATTGTCCGAGAATAAATTTCAAGGCCAACAAGTACTATTGGAAATTGAATGGAATATCGGGTCGGGTTTTACCCACGGGTTGACCTGATTTGTAGAAAGTTACTTCAACTGTTTTAGACAGTTGAAGTGCATCTTCTTAACCAAACGGTACCAACACAGTTGTAATGTCCCAAACATTACAACTACAATTTTTGTGTCTATAAATAAACCAGACCAGAGTTTCACTTCGAATGAACTTTTCAATTATTATTCTCCTTCTCTATTTGGTCAGTCTCTCTGCCATACTCGTATATATATATATATATATATATATATATATATATATATATATATATATATATATATATATATTGGTCGTATATACATACGATTGCATATACATATATACATACCAGTGTCATTCGGTTCGAGTACAAACACAGATTAATTGAGTTCGCTGGCTATTGGAGATTGGAGTGCTACTTCTCCAAAGACGAAATCCGTTCTATCTTGGAGACAATTGCTCGTACACCTTGAGCACTAGGGGAGCAAAATTGTCTTAAGAACACTTGATACATAGTGCTCGGATTTTCTGTTAACATTCATTTTCATATTTTACATTCTGCATAATACTGTAAGTTTTAATCTATTTACAATTCTGTTTGTGCTTCTGTTTTATACTGCTTCCAAATATACACTATGTTCTTTTTCTGTTAGCATATATATATATACACTGTTGATTCACGAAATTTATATATATATATACATATTTATATATATACACTGTTGATTCGCGAAATTTATATATATATATATAATAGTTCAATACATTCAGTCTAACAAGTACTGCCACAACGTGAGACCCACATTCTATGTTTTAATTAGCTACATCATCTGTGTTTTGAACTGTGTTGGGACAAACCTTAGTGGTTCAATTCATGTGGATGGTTAAGCTCACATGGACTATATATATATATATGTATATATATAGGTGGCATTTGTATATGTATGTTGATCTTAATTTGCTTCATACTGGGGAAACCAACACCGCGAACAATGCGCTACAACTTATTATATGCATATGCATAGAGCAGTCATATAATTCACATGAAGTGGCTGTGTATATGGAGAGTGAATTAGAATAATTTTGTTTGACAGAGATTGTCTTTTCGTTAGAAATGGTTACATCAGCAATCAGCATTGTAAAATTACAAAGTTACTATTGTCAAAAGGGGTAATTACAGTGACGTCCCCTTGGGATTTGTCGTATTACGTCCACATCTCCTGTCTTTCAGGTAATTACAGTGTCCTCCTTTTTAAGTGATTGGCATTCATATTCGTCTGCTGAAATTATAAATTACTCTTATACCCATATGTTTATTAAATGTCTTCAGAAATAAGGTCTTGTTCGGCATAACTTCTGTTTTTAGCTTCTCGCAGAAGAAAAAGAGAAGCAGAAGTTGTTTTGAGAAGCTGGTACCCCCAGCTTTTTTAAAACGTTCTTCCAATGCCCAGAAACTCTTCTAAAAATTTTGTCAAACACTATTCAAAACAGCTTTTACCTTCAGTGATGCAGGGGGATCCGAGTCAGATGATGTCGAGCTGTCAGATTGCTCATTGATGACGCTGGATTACCTGGAGAGGGAGGATCAGCGCAAAGATGACAAGAAATCGTGATCTAGCCTAATTTGGGGCAGTTTCCGTGCATGCGTCGGTTTTTTTGCCATAACTAGAGCTACGAGTGTCGAATTTGCGCCCGTAACCCCAATTCGGAAAGCTAAGCTCGGTGCACATCGTTTCGAGCCCCAAATCCGTTGTTTTCCTTTTTAAATCTTTAATTTTAGTTAATTTTTGCTATTTATGGTAATCTTTTATTTGTCAATTGGTAGGTGATTCTGAACCCGATTTGGGCCAGATTTTTGGCAATCTTTTTATTTTCTTCCGTATTTTGTTTTGGTAGGACTTTTAGGGTTTTGCTATTTTTGGCAAAAATCCCATTAGGGTTCGATTTTCAGCTATTTAAACCCGGCTTGTGGGTTGTTTTTTATTCAATTCTTGATTATAAACAATTTTATTGAATTCCAGAGTGTTCTCTGAAATTTTGGGTCGAATTCTCCTGTTCTTTTCCTTGCAAATTACCTATTGCATTAGCCTGCAGAATAATCTCTATTCTGTCCGGCATCATTCAGGAAGCCAAAAACAGCGTTTGAAAAGTCAATCCAAACAGAGCTTAAGTAAGAGTGTTATATAATCATTCATGACTGAAAAATTACTAACGTAATTGTTGATTGATTTTGATTATGTGGAAGTTATTCAGAAGGAGTATAGGTTCCAAAATTTAAACTAAAGGAGAGTTAATAGTAATTATTCAAATTAAAGGGGGGGGGGGCGGTCATAATTTAATAAAAAGGAAAAATAACTATAATTATCCCTTGTCAATATAGTTATTATCATGCCCCTAATGAGTCTCTTTTGAAAGCGACTAATAGTGTTATAAACATTGTTATGCACATAGTTCCTTCAACATGCATAGTTAGATCATACCATATCATTTGAATTTGTTATGTAATTATTGCGTCAGCAATCGAAATCGATACTCTGAACCATATATTATAAACATAGTTCCTTAAACCACATAAAAGTATTGTCAATGACATTGATCATCACATGACCACATACCGATTATAGTAAAAGTTTGTAAAAAGTGACCTAAGGTTTCGTTCTTTAATCTCTGGCTTCTAGACTAGGTTAATAATGTAATTGCCTGATGAACCTTGATTAGTGAAAAAATCTAGGATTTGGTCGTCACACAGTTAGGACACTCCTCCCGTTGACCCAAGTTTAATATACTAAATTGTATGGTGTCATATAATGTTTGTTGTTATGTTCCCCAAGCCATAAAAAAATACTTGGTCATTGCCCTCTATATTTAATCTATATTTAATCAATTCCGTATATAACTACTTATTATTCTGTAAAACATTGAACTCTTAGTCAATCTGTCATGTGCCATAATAGCCTTACTATATGGCATATTGCATATTTATCAATAACTTACGTAATCACACTCATGGTTATGGTATAACGAACTCTGAGAATATCAAGACATATCAAGAGAAAATTAATGATACCTAATAATATTATCATATTACAAAATGTTACAAATCGAATGATATATATTAGGGTTCTATTTAAACCTCTGATATAGTCCCGGGCGGGTTTTGCTTCAATTGCAACAGTTTTGACCCATTCAGAAATATTTAAATTTTTGTTTGCAAAAGTGGGAATTAGATCATAGTTTAGTCCAGCTCACACTTTTAATTTGGTAAACATGAAGTTTTTCAATGGAAGAAGTATTTTACACAAGGCTGGTCCATGACTTAGTGCCATGCTTATGTGCGTGAACGAATAGTATACTCATTACTCACACGTTTATTTATCATATAAGCAATGATATTCTAATGGAATTTGATATATACATATATATATATATATATATATACCCTGCTTCATGTATTGACAGGCAAAGTTGTTCTTTTCAAACTCTTGATATGATATATATACATCAATCATCAATGTATGTGTGTGTATACGTATATATTTAGTTTCACATTTTAACGTAGACCCTGCTTGTTAAAGGATGTTATAGGGCAGTCACAATCCTTCATTTTAGCAGCTTCACTAAAATTGTTGGGTAAGCCGTAATTTACTCACATTGGTTGTTTTTTCTCATATTGATGAATACTGTATTTTGTCTTATTAAAAAGTGACACTTTCACCATAAACGTGGGATTCACATATATAAGAATTATACAATCTAACAGCTCTTAAATTTTTCATCTCCTTATATAGTTAATTCTTTAACATAAATAACATTTTCGTTGTTAATCTTCCACGTCTACTCTTAAATGTATACAATTAAAGGAGATTGAATCAGATGATATAATTTGTTTATAAGAGGTATTCATAATTGCACATATTACGTATGTGGAGAATGATTTGTTGTTTTAATTTCATAGGTTCTCAATTGCATATATACCATTTTATTTGTATATGATGAAACATGAGTGTTTTGTCTGGTGATCTCTTTGGATGAGTAGCATCTGCAGAATGAAACACCCAATGAAGATGTAGATGTGGATGTTTGTTGTGTTTTCTCTTTCCACATAATGGTTTATTTCATTCTTTTCAATTTTAAATATTTTGTATAAACTTCATTGTCATTTGTCTCAGTGCTCAAAGACTTTGTACTTAATACTAAATTGGGGCACTAACCCATATGTGAGAGGTGGAAATTCTATATACTAAGAAATTGACTCTGCTGTCATCTTTTGAGCATTTGGTCAAGCTCAAACTCTCATAAGAGAGTCCATTTGACCTTCCTAATGCAGCCCCCATGTAGTTTTTGCTCAACTTTCATCAGTTTTGACCATGGTTTGCTATATATATATTTTTTGGTAGGTAAATACTCACACATGACACACCCCCCACCCCACACACACACTCTCACACACTCACACTTTGGGGAAGAAGGTGATACCATTAGACTATAATGCCTTTGGTTGCCATATACTTCCGATATGTTCCGGTAATTAATGTTTTTGGAAGATGTGAATATTGATACATAACATTGACACTCATCCGATACTTACTTTTAAAACTTTCATCAGCTTTGACCATGAATCTCCATATACTCAAGATACATTCTGGTACACAACGTTTTAGAAGATGCCAATACCAGCATGTAATGCTCACTTGTTAGATACTCATTTTTTAAAGTGATATTGCCAGATCCGTCACACCGTGACAACAATAGTGGGACTGCAAACCATGGTTTTGACCAATTCAGAAAGCTCTAAAATTGTGTTTCCAAATTTACATTGGGAATTAGCTCTTATTTTTTACCGTGACATTGTCTTAGTTTTGGTATCCATGAACTTTGTTCTAATGAAGATTAGATTACATCAGACAAAGTTGTCAATGACTTGAGGCAATGCTCATGTCCTCAAATGAAAAATATTTGCAGTTCTATAAATTCAACAAAACTCAAATGGAATTTCATAATGTAGAACATGCTTCATTTGTTGACAGCACAAGTTGAAAATGTCAAATTTCTTTAGGATGGTATTAGTTTATTTATTTTGACATTTTATTGTAGGGGACTTGTTAAATGGTAGTTTTAATCTGAATGACTTGGACTTTGGTTCTTTTTTATTCTGTTTTTTCAAGTGCATTTTTACAAGATAGTCAATGGATCAAATAGATTAAAAACTAGAAAATGCATGGGTGCCAATACTAATTTCCAATTTTTACGAAAAACTTCCCTTAACACGACTTTGTCACTAGTCTTGCATGAGACACAATAATGAGAAATGTATGACGACTAAAACAATAATTAAATTTCTTTTTACTAAAGAGTATAAAATGCAAGTATAAATGGAGGGATCAGGATCATGATCCGTGAATGACATTCCTCATGCATATATTTTATTTATTTAATATAAATATGTCACGGATACAGAATCTTGATTTAATGTGAAACTTGGTTTAGATTAACTTGACTATGAAGATACATCTTCAAGTTGGTAATTACTTATCAAAAAAAATCATCAAGTTGATATATTGGAGAAAATTAATATTAAAGTGGTGGTTTGGCGATGTGGTCTCGCGATTGTTGTTAACAAAACTTTCGTCAAAGCTTTCATAATTACACCACCTTCTAGAACTGATGAAGCAAGAGGGCCTTTCGTCAAAGCTTTCATAATTACACCACCTTCTGTACATGTATAAGTAACAATGTATTTAATTTCAATAACGGTATAGTTGGAATTATACACGGTGTCATTTTTATTTATTTATTATTATTACTTTAATGGTAAGAAACACACACCCACATGAGCCCATAGGGCTCAAACCCCTAACCTTCCCTTTGAGGAGAAAATGTGATACCATCAGGGTATAAGGCCTTTGACAAATGGTATCATTTTAACTGAGGTCTTTTTCGTAAATTGTCACTTTTGTTAATGTAGTTAAGCTCAAATTGATGGACAGGGGTTATTCTCATTCTTGTAGACCAAGGTGTATTGACTGACTATAAGGACTCTCTTCATATATATCTATTGAAGAAAGTTGTGTCACCGTGGAGAGTTTCTTATTTGGAAGCAAATTAGCCTAGGGCTCCAACTTGGACAGAGAGTTTCTTATTTGGAGTTGTTCTGTAAGACCACAGTACCTCTGAGAGTTTGTCAGGCTAGAAGCCTTCAGCATCTTCCAACTTTTTCTTCAGGGTGTTCAAGATCGTCCTGTTGGATCTTTCCACCTAACCATTGCCTTGGGGGTATGCGACCGAGGAGGTTTTGAGTTGGATCCCATGCTGGTTACAGAATGCCCTGGTCCACTTATTGCCCAGATTCCTTCCGTTGTCAATTATAATAACTCTGAAGCGGCAGATTATGTTTATTCATATGAACTTGATCACATGGTTATGGGTAATAGTAGAATAGGATTCTGTCTCTACCCATTTGGTGAAATAGTATGTTGCTATGAATACCTAATTAACTGATCTGAGTGCCATTGGTAGTGGCCCCACTACATCTATCCCCCATTGTGCAAAAGGATGAGGGTTGAACATCGGGTTTAGGAGCTCCGGTGGGAGATAAATGTTGTCCCCATGGATCTGACACTTATGACACCTTCTGACATAAACTTTAGTATCCTGGGAGAGATATGGCCAGAAGTAACCTTGATTCAACACCTTATAAGCGAGCGACCTCCCTCCCGAATGATTGTTACACGATCCTTTATGGATTTCCTTCATTATGGCTCTTGCTTCCGTGGAGGTAAGGCACCTGAGGTATGGTCCGCCGAAGGATTTTTGGTATAGTTATCCGTTGACAAGGGCGTACCTTGCTGACTTTATACATACCTTTCGTGCTTCAGCTTTAGACTCGGAGAATAGGCCATTTATGATATATGATACGATCGGGTCCATCCAGATCGGTTCCCATGGTATTACGCAAACACTATCTGGTCGTTGCGTACTGGAGGTATCCAAATAGTCTATTAGGCCTACCTTGGTCAAATCTTTGTTGTTTCCTGAAGCTATATTGGTTAGGCGATATGCATTTTCATTTTCTTCTCTAGGCACCTACTTGATGTTGTACTAATAAAAGTGGTCAGCTCCTTCAGAGCCAACCTCATATACGGCTCCATCTTCTCCCCTACATCGTAGTCACCATGTACTTATCTGACCACTAGTTGTGAGTCGTTGTAAATCTTGATCCGCAGAACCTGGAGGCTTTAAGCCAATCTGATGCTTGTCAGGAATGCCTCATACTCAACCTCATTATTTGTGATAAGAAACTCCATACGGACTGATTGTTGGATGCGGGTTAGTGTTATAATCTTGAGTCATATTCCGGAGTCGGTTGACCCCACTAATCCATCTACGAACAAGGTCCATTCGGGTTCTTCGGGCTCGATTCAACTTGTTTCGGGCTCTACTTCGAGTAGGAAGTTTTCTAGCGCCTGCCCCTTGATGGTTGTTCTGGGTACATAGGTAATGTTAAAGGTTCCAAGCTCAATTGCCCATCTGATTATCCTACCATTCAGATCAGGTTTTGCCATAATTACCCTGATGGGCAGCGTAGTCAGCACTATGATCGAATGGGTTTTGAAATAATGTCGGAGGCATCTTCTCTCGTTGACTAGTGATAGGATGACTCATTCTGCCATGTAGTATCTGGTTTCTGCATCGGCCAGGGACTCAATGCTGTAAAAGACGGGCATCTGACATGTCTTCTTTTGCTTCACTAGTGTTGCGCTAGTTGAAATTGATGATATTGCTAGGTAGAGGTGTAGTGGTTCATCTGTCTTAGGTGATGCTAGAATTGGCTGACTCAAGAGGAATTCCTTCAGTTTCTGTAGGGCTTGTGCCTGCTCCGGCCCCCACACATTCACTTCACGGGCTCTGATCGCTTGGAATAATGATTTGCATTGATCGGTTAATATGGAAATGAACCGGCTACCCTTCTAGTCAGGGTCTAAACATCCTTTTGAGTCTTAGGTTCTTCACTGTGTATTAGAGCTTTCACTTGAGCCGGACTAGCTTTGATGCCCGTCCGGTTCACAATGTGCCCGAGGAACTGTCTAGATGAGACTTTAAATGAGTATTTTGAAGGGTTGAGCCTCATTTCGTACTTACGAACCGTGTCAAATACCTCCTTCAAGTGATGGAGATGATCCTTATTCCTCTTGCTTTTGATAATAGTATCATCAATGTAGGCCTCCATCGTCTGACCCATATAGGCCCAAAGATTCTTCTAACCAGCCTCTAATATGTAGCACCTACATTCTTCAACCCAAAAGGCATTACTTTATAACAAAATGTACATTCTTCAGTGATGAAAGACGTTTTCTCCTCGTCAGCAGGGTTTATTGGGATCTATTTATATCTGGAATATGTGTCTAACAATGATAATCTCTCATACCCAGTTGTAGCATCTACCATCTGGTTTATTTTGGGCAAGGGAAAACAGTCATTCGGACAGGCTTTGTTCAAATTGGTGAAATCCACATAGACCCCCCATTTGTCGTTCTTTTTTTTGACAACCACCACGTTGGAGAGCCATAAGGGGTACCTGACTTCTCTGATGAACCAGGCCTCCAGTAGCTTCCTCACCTCTTCCGCTATAATCTGGTTCATCTCTAGTAAAAAGCGCATATGCTTATGTTTTACTAGTTTGGCTTCAAGATCGACATTCAAATTATGTTGATTTGTCAATAGGCTGATGCCTCACATATCGAGGTGTGACCAGGAAACGATATCCAAGTTGTTTTGGAGGAAACTGATCAGCTCCTTATTTTCTTCTGGTGAGAGGAAGGAACCAATGCATGTGGTATTGTTTTCTCCTATGGGGCTGATATCAACTTCCTAAAAGGGCTCTGGGGTGGTCTAAGCCTTCTAATATTTGTCATGAGAGTCTGATTGTAATTTTTATTTCTCGTTATACTGAGGCCCCTCAAGATCCTTTTGTATCAGCTCGTTTTTGTGACTCGCGTTCCTCAAGGTTACCGCATAGTATTCTTTGGTTGCCACTTGGTCTCCTGGTATATCCATCGTGTCTATTCCATTTGGATCAAGGCATCTCATAACCTGATGCAGGGTAGATAGGACCCCTTGCATCTGGTAGATCTATCATCTTCCCATCAGCAAATTGTATGATGGTTTCACATCTACCACCACAAAGCCTTCCTTCAAAGTTCTCCAAGTGGCTAATACGGACAACTGTATTACGCCAATTGGCTTGAGAATCTGTGGATATAAATTCTAGATCTTTCTCATAACAAAGTTTAGGAAAAATGCAATAACGATTATCAGATGTACATACACCTTTCATAACACAATTGCCAAAAGAATCAATAATAGAACATTTATCGGAAGTGGAATTAACATTATGGTTATTATCGCATATTTGACTAATGCGAAGCATATTAACCTTTAGGCCCTTAACATAATAAACATCTTATAATATAGGTAGACCAGAAGCAACAAATATGTCTTTTCATAAAACTTTAGATTTTTTCCCATTACCAAAAATAGCAGTTCCAATATTACTGCTCTTGAAATAACCAAACAATGACATATCTCCAGTCATATGCCTAGAACATCCACTATCAAAACACCATGAACTAGAATCACATGCTCTAAGGGTAGTATTGACAGCAAAACAATGTAGCTCACCTTTCTTAATCCAAACCTGTCTAATTTTTGGTGTTCTACTTGCCAAACTAGACAAATTCTATACATCTTCACTTAATACCCGAATTTGATCATGAACATTTGTTGGCCTTGAAATTTACTTTCGGTAAACAATACCAAAATTGATGATAACAAACCATTAAAGAGTGTTTGAAACTAATAAAAAATCAAGTTACATGTTTTCAGCAAAATACAGGAGAATGACTCGAAAACTTGCTTGGAAAGAAAGCTTGCACAAAAGCAAAAAAGCGAGAAATAAATTGAAGCACGAGAATGGAAAAAGACCAAATATTCAACGAAAAGGCGAAATTTGAAGACTCAAGACTCGGGGTAGATAGGTCAGGGTGCGATCATTGTAATAAGGTATTTTATGTGTTGGTAAAATCTTATAAGCTCAAGTAATAAATTAACCGAACTCAAAATGAACGAAAAATGATTTAAAACCCAGTTTTCTTTGTAGTCATAGTCGACTAAGACTAATCATGTAGTCGATTAAACCATGATGAAAGTTAGGGTCTCATTTAAAATTGATCTATAGTCAACTAAACTACCATGTAGTCGACTAAACCTTTTAAAGTAGTCGACTAAATCATGTCGGAGATTAAATGGAATTTCATCACATCCATTAGTCGACTAAGGCTTCTTAGTAGTCGACTAAAGACCACCATGTAGTCGACTAAGTCTTCATCTAGTCGACTAAAGACTACCATGTAGTCGACTAAGCCCTCTGTGTAGTCGACTGAACCAAGACGATGACTTATGAATTATTTGAAGAGACTGTATAGTCGACTAAAGGCTGTTGTGTAGTCGACTAAAGCATCATTATTATGAATCTTTATAGAAACGTTTGCCCATCACTTGAGCCAACTGTCTCAAACTTTTTGAAACGGCTCTTGTCTATTTTTAAATGTGAGATCCAAACTCAAAACCCTAAAGCCTCCATATAAAAAGAAAGAGACGGGTGTTTTTAATGGTGTGGTTCCATATGTGAGAAAAATACTAAGTTTTCATCTTCATATATACTCTTTGAAAAAGCCATTGAAGGCAAGAAGCAAAACGTTTGATTTTCTACAAAATCTCTGAAGATTCAAACTCTAGTATCTCTTCTTATTCTTTGAATATTATTCATTGACTATATCCTTTGAGAATACATATCTAGAGCTGTTGAGAAATCACCAAAAACACTTGAGCTTATCTTGATTTATCTTCCATAAAAACCTTAGGGTTTTTGAATGTTTTTGTTCTTGAGTGATACAATTGATTACATACAATTTTTGTAATCTCGGGCAAGTGAAGTCCAACATTTTTCAAGAGAGGATTGTTCTCTTGATTGAGAGACAAACTTGTGCTTGTGTTGTAAAGGTTTGTCATTCCATCTGTGAAGGAAGGGCCATAGTGAAAGGATCGGAAAAAGTCTCAAGAAGGGGTTCTTGAGCCGAGGAGTAGGAGTTACCGAACTTTGAAAAAATCACGGTGTCAATTTCTCTATCTCTTTCTCTTTACTTCAATATTGTGCATACTATATTAACCGTGTGATAATTTACTAGATCTCTTAAATTGAATTTATCATTGAAATAATTACTTGTCTCTTAAAGTAGTTGTTAACTTGATATAGCTTGCTTTAATTTCCGAAAATATTGAAATAGATTTTTGAACACACTATTCACCCCCCCCCCCCCCCCCCCCTTCCCCCCTCTAGGGTCAATTAGTGACTAACAACATTGAATCATGTTTTAGTTCTCTATTTCTTTTTTGATTTCAAAGTATTTCTTTTTAACTTTGAATAGTAGGGTAGAATGTGTCCTTTCTCTCCTCAATGATGACATATAGGAACAAATCTTTGAAAAATATTATTAGAACTCTTATGATACTTAGAGGTAAATGGATGTAACACCCCATTTTATTTTCCCAATTTTCTGGAATTATTTTCGATTTATTTTCGATTGTGACGTCACTTATTCATGACGTCATGGTTATTCTTGGCATTTCATGTTTAAATTTTTCGCGTTTACGTCTGCACTCGACTGGATGACATTGCGATTTCTCCTCGATGATTTCGTGGACTTTCTTTGGCAATTATATGACTTGACGTGATAGTATTGTTTCTGACTTAGTGATCCGTTGACGTGAGTTCTGGATTCGACAGCACGACTCTGCAATCGTCTCTTTGATGACTTCATCGAGTTTCTTTGGTGATTACGCTACTTGAAGTAATGTTTCGTGTTTCGGACGTGGCTAGAGGTTTACGTGGGTTTTAGTGCCAATTAAGTGAATTCGTTTTGACGCTCGACATTTAGTGTTTCGACTGGGTGGTGGTACGTTTCGGCATTTAGTGCGTTAAGGGTTCGACGTTTTGTTTTCCGTTGTAATGGGATTAATATGTGTTTCATTTGATTGACGTGCCTTGTTTAGCTGGCGTGCTTTAGAGTATTTGTATTCTCCTTTCTCGTTTTCTACATTTGTATTTACGCGATATAGTTGGGACGTTATCATTTAGCATCTTGTCAGGCTTAGGATGTGCTAGGTGACGTGAGGAGTTATAATTTTCTTTCGTATTTGGTTTAGTACGTGCTTTGTCTGACTGACGTACTCTGTGTTTATATGTACGTGTTTTGTTTGTTTAGTGTGCTTATTTCTTCGTGTTTCTAAGTGCTCCAATGTGTTGATGTGGTTGTACTTGATTATTGCTTTGGATTCTTTTCGTGCCTTATTGCTTGTGATTATTCGTTGGGTCTTGTACGTACCCGATGTTCTGGTGGTTGGGTTTCACCCCCAGACTATTTATTTCAGTTTATTTTATTTATTCGGCATTGCAATTTAAATCGGAGTTGTTAAGGAAGTGTATGGTTCGTGGGCTTGAGCTGATTTATGATGGAAGTTAATTTAGTGTTCGGGTTTTACACCTCGGAGTATATATTTTTTATTTTAGTAATTATCAAGCGTCCCGTAGATTTTCCGGCTACGCGTGTCATCGTTTAGGGATTTTTCGATAATATTCCATATAAAATTATTTATTAATAAATTAAGGTTAAATGGTTATCTTTTACTTTCTGCACTCGACACGGATGATTTTAGACCGTTTCCTCGCGGTGGTTATTCGGTTGATGGTTTAACGGGCCATTGGGCCGGGAATTTTCTCGCAATATTTTATAATTGATTATTTTAAAGTGGGTGATAAATTTTGGGTTATTATTATTACATAATAATTAAAAATGTGTAATAATAATTATTGGTATATATATATATTAATGGAAATTATATATATGTATATATGGATAAGGGATGTGTGGCTGAGAGAGAAGCGATGCATCATTTCTTCTTCACACGATCCACACACAAGCAGTCGTCTCCTCTCTTCTTCATCTTTGACCTGTGACGAGCTTCTTCTTCTTCATTGGTTTGACGAGAGAGAAAGAGAGAGATGGGTTGTCGAAGAGAAAGAGAACCGGTGTTAGATGGTTGGGTCACAGCTGAAATCGCGACCTGGTGGTGCGAGGTGTCGCCGGTGAGGAGCGGCGGCCCAGGTGACAACTCGCAGCAGTGGCTCAGTGTAGAGGAGGCGAGCCGGAGTTGGGTGTTGATCGCGGCTGGAGGGAGACACGATTGGCCGAAGGTTTCAATCGCGACCTAGGGTTTCAGTCATGGGGTTTGGTGGTTTGTGACCTAGGGTTTAGCCAGGGTTGGCAGCGACGTGGAGGTCGTTGGTGGTGGCGACGCTGGTTCGCGCCATGATGCGCGTGACAAATAGTGGCGAGTTCGGCCAGACCGAGTTGGGTCAACTCAGTGCCGATTTGGGCTTCGTTTGGCATGAAATTTTGAGGATAGCTTGTTCCTGATGTCGTACATGATATATCCGAATTTGGTGAGAAACCGTTGAGTGGTTCGCCAGAAATTTCAGATTATAGGTACAATTTTTCGGTTTGGTTTTCGTTAGATTTGTTCAAATTTATTTATCACTTGCTAATGGGCTTCATATATATCATATAGGTCATCGAGATGGACGTTTCGGTATATTCGAAATAATTTTTGGGCGACTTTGGTCGGCGGGCTCTATATTCGGGCGCCGACACTGTTCACAGCGAGCACTGTTCAGGACTGTTTGTAAGCGAATAAAATAGGTTGGAATTTACATATATATATTCTTATATATATGCATATCTGACACTCACTAATAGTGCGTAGAAAATGTTAATAAATCTTCGTTGCATGTTTATGGGTAAATAAAAACGTTTAATTAAATTCCTAGTGATAGACGGAAATCTAGGAATTTTATAAAATTTATGGAATACCCATAAATGAATTAAATGATGTCGAAGTTGGAAATTCCTTTGGAGAAATTAAATAAATTAGTTCCCTGGAGAAATTAAATAAATTATTTCTCGGAAAAGTTAAAATAATTATAAACCTATTTAAATTAAATCAATATAGGTGGTTTGGTATCCCCTTGAGCTCGAAATAGGTTTATAGAAAGTGTATGTGGACGTAGATCCGGTTAATAAATTTTTCCCCTGTTATTTATATTTTATTGAAATAAAAAAATAAGTTAGGGGATTCACGAGAACGAGGGACGTTAAAACTTAGACCTGGTTCTAGTTCCCTTGTTGTTGATTTTCTCGTAAATTATAAAGAAATTAAATTGTGAATTTAAGTTGTCTAATTGTCACTAAGGTGGACTAATTTGAAAACAATTACTGAAAATTAAATGAAAAACATGCGAGCTTGTAAGAATTTATTAATATCGGGAGATTGAGAACCCAGATGATGTTGAGATAAATTGACGTGATTTGCTGCTATAATTGAATTATAAGGCATGCTTTTAAAAAAATGAAAATGATTATATATTATGGATTGGTTGTATAAAAACGGATTGTGAGATATATATTTTTCAATTGATAATGTTATATTTCGATTATTGACTCACTATTGAGGCATGATATACATATTTCATACACCATGAGCATTGATATTGCATTGGGTGTGGTTTCATGTCTCATTCATATACCATTGGTGTGAGTGAGTCTTTCGGGTCGTCGCAACAACTGGCCAGACAATGTTCTCGCTACCGGCGGACTAGTAATCCGGGAATCAGGGAGGCGTGGGAGGATTTGATCCGAACACGGTATGTTTTTCACGAGTCGATAAATTCCTCGTGGTTGTGTTACTTTGGCGACATCATACCCGGGTGTTCCTTGTTAGATAGGGTGTTGTTGGCATTGACATTGCATAGCATTTACATAGAGCTTTCATTCATTTATATGATCATGTATTGATCTTTTATACTGTTGATATTTGTTGTTATTGAGCAGATGGTATCTGTATTGTGATCAAATTCATGTTTTTCCTTGGGAGCTACGGTTGAGTGGTTGTGATCGGGATGGTATTTGTAAATTCATTAAAAATGATGGAAAGTAACTCAATGTGATTAAAAGTTAAAGATTTTAAAATTTAAAAGAAAGGAAATGTAACAATGTTAAAACCTAGATTAGTGGAGCCACGATTGACATGTGTTCCAGGTGGTTACGTGACTATAAGTGGAAATAGGCTTTGGGGTGAAACTATTCCCCTTGAGTTGGGCTCTAGTTGAGCTGGTTAACAATGTACTGAGACTTCATTGAGTTAAGTGTGGATATAAATGAAAAGAGGTTTTGGTAATTAACTGCCCCTCCCCCGAGTTGGGTGTCTAGTTGCGTTGGTTAACCCGTTACAGGGACTTAGTTGAGTTTGTAATGTTCAGCCATATAGGCCTTCGTGGTTGGTGAGTGGTACTACCACGGGATGATTATTAGACCACTTCGGTGGTGTGAGGAGTTTAGAAATTCAAAGGTTGCTCTAGGTTCATAAATCCTGCTGTCTCTCTCTCTTTCGACTGTTGATATTTGTGGACTTGTTATTCTTTCCTCCCATTTGTGGGATTTTTTTTGAGTATTAAACCGTGGTTATTCTGGTATCTTGAAATCTGGGTCATAGTTTGGATCTTTGGGATCAAACCGGAGTTTTCTCAAAGTTTTGAAAACTTAAAGCTTTTGAATTTTTATAAACCGTGTTCTTTAATTACCCTGGTGCCCGTTAACTATTTTTGAAAGTCAGAAATCAAAAACTTGTTTTGTAAAATATGTTTAAATTCTTAGGACCAGGAGTACCGAATGTAAATTCGCTTTTGAAAGAAATTTCTGAAAATATCATTTGAAATTGTTTTGTAAAATCGGTGAATTAGGGCACGGGTTGCCCCAGTTCTAGAAATCTCGATGTTATTTATGAGATCTCGGCATCGTTAGAGGTCGATAAATCCAGGTTCCTCCTAGCTTGTTGTCTGGGATTCCTTCTTGTGCCCGGTTTTGTTTGGGCACTCTTACGGGATTATTTTTATAAAATTTTAAATAAATGTTAAAGGTCTTAGGAACATATTTGAAAGAGATTTTAAAGTGATTTTAAAATGGTTATCGGTTTGAACTCTAGTAGTTCTTCCTTCTCGTATAATTATTCCTTGGGTTTGAGCCCGGACTTGTGATGTTGAGTTATGCACACCTAGTGTGATTCCTATTGTTTCGGTTGGGTTCAGAGACGTTGGAACCAAATAAGATTTGACTGGGTCCTAACTTTTTCTTAAAAACCGGTTGAATCCTTCGGGGTTCAACGTTTTTCTTTAAAAAAACCCGAGGACCATGGCATCTGTTTGGGACTAAATGACTCCAATAACCCTTTCTAGTGCCTAAATAGGCAGTGTGAGTTAGAGATAGTTTAGTTGGTTACCGAATTCGGTGTGGGGATAGTATCTTCCTTTTTTATGTTCCTGCGAGTGAACGGGTTGGTACACTGGTTATTGTATTATTGTAAGTAGAAGAACTGAATTAAAGATAGAAAATGTGATAGCGACTTTCTCTCTATGAATGATTTGATAGTGATGCTAGTTATGAGCGATGATCGAGTTGTGGGCATGGTTATGATGTTTCACTTTCGATAGTCCTAGTGAGTGATCTATTTACCTCCTAGGAACCTTGAGCAGCGTGCTTGGTGCACGGTATGGTAGATAGTTAGCCCTTATTGTATCTCTAGATGAGAGTGGAGTTCAGACTAGTTGTCTATAGGCCTAGGTGACAGGCCTAGTTATTTACAAGATGATATATATATATACGTATACATGTATTGTTTATATTTTCGTTGATCTGTAATTCTTATGATATCCGTAGTGTATGTGAGGTTATTGATGGGGTCTTGGATTGGCGGGGGTGCCATGTGAGACGATCGACTGACCTAGGATAGATGCATGAACACGGGATGGTTAGCGTTTTCTAGACGGCTATGAGTGTGATGTTTTGATATTATGGTGAGCTCGTGGTTTTGCTCACCCCCACAACAGGTTGCAGGTTTGCAGGTGGATGTAGCACGGTATACTCGGCGGCGACGATACGGGTGATTTGGGACAGTAGTTTTATTCCTCATTTCATAGTCATACTTGTGTATTCTTTTATTCTCTTAGGAGCCAGGATGTTGACAGATTCCCTTGTGTTGTATCTTCAGTCTGTATATTTATTATTTTTCGGGGTGCCTTTGTATCATTTCGGCACTACCGTATGATTTTCTGTATTCTTATTCGAGCTTGGTGGCTCAGTTGGTTTTAGAAAGGGTCGTGTAGAGGTAGGGGTGGATTTTCTTTCCACTACCTCAGCCCTAGTAGGTTTCTGGAATGTTGGGTTGCGTACCATTGATTCTATTTCTGTTGTTATGGGCAGGTTATTCTGTTGAGTTGTTTTTGGGTTGTCCGGATGTTCCATTTACAAACAAAACTCTGCCGGATTTTCGTTAGAATTCATTACTGAGTTTCTATCACTCAGGTGGCATGGGATACCTTGTTTTCATTCTTATTCCATGTATGTCGTTGTTATTATTGATTCTAGTGGTCATTTTCCGTGACATCATGCCTCGGGATTCGCTGATTCTCCGGATTGGAGTCTCAAGAATAACAGGGCATTACAATGGACGTTTATTCTCAATCGATTTTCTAACATAATAATGGACATTAAAATTCTTCTTAACAGGAGGAATGTTTCTTATATTAGAATTACCTTAAGAGGAACTAGAGGAAGTTAAGAAGCTTTAACAAAAATCATTTTGGGAGCAATATTTGAATTCATCATTGTTCCTTTGAATCCTAACCCTTTAGTGTTTTCCACAAATTTACCTATACTCAACATATGATCAAGCTTAAGGATTCCACTAGACCATTTATAAATAAATGAGTTAGAGTCCTTCAATCTTTTTTCCAAAATCTCAATTTTCGTAGATTTCTCAATCATATCAGATCTTAGAGTGGCTAATTCTTTATTTAAATCATCTACACTCTTTAAAGCATGTTTTCTTTCTTTTTCAGACATAATCAATACTTCAGACCATTGATCTCTTTGTGTCTGAAGCTGATTTAGGGATAAGGTAGTATCGGTTAATTATTCTCTTAAGGATCGTCTTTCCTTCTCAACACTTTTAAGTTTGACTATACATTTGGAGAATTCTTGGCTAAGATGTGTGGACTTCTCATAGAATTTATTGTATGAATCTTTATACGAATCCCCAAGATCTTCATTATCCTCAGAATTTTCATCCCCAGACATTGTCCATCTTGTAGCAACTTCTTCAAACTCCTTACTTTGTGGTGCAAGTGCAATAAACTCCTTATACCTATCATCCAAATCAGACTCAGCAGAATCACTAGTTGTTCCATCATCTGATCCACCATCCCAAGTGACAGCTAGACCTTTGATTCTTTTTACCTTATTAGCACACTCCGCAGCCATGTGATCAAATCTTTGACACTCAAAACATTTAGGTTTCTTCTTCTTAGGGTCAAACTTGTCATTTTGATTTTGAACTTTATTTTTATTTTTAAAATTATTTGAATTATCTCCAAATTTTTGTCCTTTAATCGTTTCTTGACTATAAGAAGATTTTAAAAACTTATAAAACTGTTTCATGATCATGTCAACCTGCCCTGAATTACTATCACCTTTCTCATCAGACTAAATATGATCCTCCTTAGTAGTTTTAAAAGATATACTCTTCTCTTTTAACCTGCTAAACTTATTAGGGGGATTTTTTAACATCTCCATCTCATAAGATTTAAGGTTTCCAGCGAATTCTTCAAGTTTAATCTCTTTAAAACTCATTACCTCTAAGATAACAGTAACTTTAGACCGAAATCATTCAGGTAGAGACCTAAGAATCTTTTTCACTATGGTACTCTCAGGAATAGGCTCTCCTAGATTATGACAGCATGTTACTATATCAGTTAATCTAGTCTCAAAGTCAGCATAGACTTCATCATCTTCCATCTTAAGCTGTTCAAATTGTGAGTTTAAAATTTGAAGTTTCGATTGTTTAACTTTCGAAGTTCCCTCATAAGTAACTTGGAGAATATCCCAAGCTTCTTTTGCAATTTTGCACGTGGAAATTCTCATAAACTCACTCGCGGTCACAGCATTCAAAGCTTTGGAGTTCTAATTTGCACTATTAATCTCAGCAGGAGTCTACTAGTTAGATGGTTTTAATTTAGATTTATTCGTAGTCTCATCCATCACAGTGGGAGGTGAATATCTTACCTCTACGGCATGCCAAGATTTCTCATCTAAAGCTTTTAAGAATACTCTCATCCGAGCATTCCAATACGCATAATTAGATCTATCAAATAAAGGAGACCTAGTAACGAATCCTCCTTCTCAAGGTACGTCCATCGTCTAATTTCAAGATCTAACCCTAGGTCGTTAACCTAAATCAGGGCAAACCTTGCTCTGATACCAATTGAAATTACTTAGAAGACGGTGAACTAAGCCTAGAGAGGGGGGTTGAATAGGCTTTTGTGAATTAATTGACAAATTAAAATTTTAATTGTGGAATAGTTAATTTTAATTCAATTCGATCATAATATAAACCACGCAATAACAAATATAAGTGTAGAAAATAAATCAGAGACGATACCAATATTTTTACGTGGAAAACCTTGGAAAAACTTCAAGTAAAAAACCACAGATAAGCTCGGGTATCGATACACTATGAATCAAGAAGTATACAGATTCTATGAAGTTAGGACTTACAAAATCACTTTTACTTGTTGTTATCACTCGACGTCTGAACGTCTTAAATCACTCGCGCTACCATGAAGTTTTCACTCCGATCTTCGTATTCTGACGGCTCCGCTTCTCAACGGATCAAATTACCACGAAACCTCCTACTTCGATCAAGGTGGTGTGATGATTTTTCAGCAATGAATCATCCAATTGTGCATAAAGATATCATGTGTAGAAACACAATTGAATAAACTCAAAAACAAGAGAGAACTCGAATATATCTGATCACTCAATAATTTTCTCTCTCTATATATATATTTGTAGAAGTATATGAATCTGTAGAAGAATTGCAGAGATCTCTCTGAAAACCACCCCTTCTCTTTGGTTTTACTCATATATATAGAGAAGAGTCTTCAATTAATGGTAAAAATCATTTTCCAATCAGGATACATATTTCCACCATTTAAATCATCCAAAAATAAACTAATATGTCAATGATAATTAAATATATCAATAATAACTTCAAATCATGTCCCAAAGTGGTCAGGAGTTGATTGCATATCAATAGAATACCTTCCAGAAATAAATCTTCGTAATTCCCAACTTTTGCCATTTGCCACTTACCGAGTACTCGGTGACTATTCTACCAAGTACTCGGTGAACACACAATTGCGCGCAACGGTGCAAGAACTCGCACAGTTCTCTGGAAATTTACGCCACTTTACATCTTACCGAGTACTCACTAATATCCCCACTGAGTACTCGGTGAAACGAAATTGCGAAAATACTATTTTTATACATTACGGCTTCATCCAATCCCTTTGCATCTTCACCACTTCAAACTTGATTAACCTAAATTAAAACTCTCAACATGGTTTTTGATCAGAAACATGCCATTACATAAACAAATGTTCTTACAAAATGAGTAGTGTGTATCTCTTTATGAGATGAATTTTGATAATAATATGGATACAAGCGTTGGGTTTTTTAATGGGAAATTTTTTTAAAATTATAATTTTGGGAGTATATATTGTAAAAATGACAACTTTCAAAAAACGATTTAAAGAAAATGATAAAGAACAAAATAATTACAAGAAAACAAAATATTTGCAGGTTAATAAGTTCACTAGGGGTGCAAATGAACAGAGTTGTTCGTGAATAGCTCGGGCTCGGCTCGTTAAGAGCTCGACTTGGACTCGTTCGTTAAGCAAACGAGCCGAACTTGATCTCAATTTTCAGACTCGTTTAAAAAACGAGCCAAGCTTGAGCAATAGTGGGCTCGGCTCGTATATGTTCGTATTAGTTCGTAATTATAGGCTTGTTTGAGTTTGTGAACATTGGCTCGTATAAAGCTCGTATTAGTTCGTAATTATACATTTAAATTGAATTTTCTGCCTAATAATATCTTAATTATTGCTTTTATATTTTTATTTTATTGCAAATGATTAAAAATTTAGAATTGATTTTATATATTAATTCTTATTTTTTCTTAAATGAGACGAGCCCTAGTTTTTCAGGTTCATGACGAGTCTGAGCCTGGTCACAAATTTTAGAGCTCGCCATGAGCCCGAGTCTAGCCCGAACAAAACTTATAAATGAACCAGCGCGAGCCGAACATCCCAAAACTCGGTTCCGCTCATTTGCAGTCCTAAAGTTCACTAACACTCTAATAGGATTTCATAATGTAGAACCTGTTGTTGGAATTAATTCATATCCCACACATAAGAATTAATCCCGCCCAAGATCACAAACACGTGTATTTACTCACACGTATCATCCACACACAACACACAAAGAACACAAGAATTTATAGTGGAAAATTCCAAACCGGAGAAAAACCACTTCGTTGTCAAAGAGAACCAAAGAAATATCACTATGTGAAAAATTGTTACAATCACACCAATTTTTCTCTCACTACCCACAATCCCAATACATACACACTCTACCCAAGCATATACTAACTCATACCCTTCTATTCTCGAATTAAGAGAACCAAGAAAGAAATTTAACTAAAGTCAAAATACAATACTTGAAATGCTTTTGACGAATACAAAGAAACAAAGGCTTAAGCTCCTTATATAGGCTCTTTAACTCTTTGTTTGTTTTTTCCTCCTTTATTTTTGCCAAATCCTAACACCTATTTCATCGGTGACAGGACAAGTTGAAAATGTCAAATTACTTAGACACTCCTTGTGGAGATTAGTTTATTTATTTTGACATTTTAATCTGATTAACTTGGACTTTGGTTCTTTTTTATTCTGTTTTTTCAAGTGCATTTCTTACAAGTTTCGCAGATCACAAGGGGGTGATTCGCAGATCACACACGCATATATCACCGGAATAATATAAACGTATATTATTCCTAACTCTCTCTCTCTCTATTTCTGTGTATTCTCTGCGCACCGCATGTGCTTTACTCGCACTAGGTGTTTCACTCACACCGGTACCAGCCCTCTCGCGCCGGCCTAATCTGGCTCTCTGGCGCCGGCTTATTCTGGCTCTCTGCCTGGTACACCGAATACAATAGGCTACACCTATATTTATAGGAGAGGCTAGAGTGGAGGACAAGTCAATCAATCCAATTAGGATTGATCTCCTACCATAACTGTGATTGCTTGATGGCTAAGTTATATTCCCCCTTAACAAAGGAGTCACCAAATATAACAAGATCCTAGTCAAATAGAGATATCTTGGTGGCTAAGTTTAACTTTCCCTGCAAGGAAAGGAGTCACCATATCTAACAATCCTCAGTTAAGAGCCTCTCCTGAATTGCCAACCATAGGCAGAATGAGTGCTTAGGTACTCTATTGCTGAACGAAACAAGTTTAAAGCAAAATATGTTGGGGGGTTGAGTGTTAATGTCTTTGATGGTGTGTTTGACGGTATAGGTTTTAGATGGTGATGGGGTCCATTGGATACGGTCATTAGATGATGAAGAAGGATGTGGCAGAGTGGAAAGGTCAAAATGAGGGGCAATAAGGTTCCTAAGATACCTAGGCCAATCCCAAAGACCATTAACTATTAGGGAGGATACCTTGGATTGAATGTTGATTTGCCATTTATTCCTACTATGAGAATCACTTAGTAAGTTAAAAATTGGTCCGCATGGTAGCCAATTATCAAAAAAAAAATCATAGTATCTTTACCCTTACCAACTTTGTGTTTGATGAATTGTTGAGCCAAATCCTTGTGCTGAAGCAATTTTTTCCATAACCAAGTTGCATCTTGAGGAATAGGGATTTCCCAAAGGTTCTTCCTTCCAAGCAAGCTCTTGACAGTGCATTCCTTCCAAATATTTTCAGTGGTGTTTGAGCTTAGAGTCCATAGATGCCTTACAATTGAAACATTATTCCAAGCTTGTATATCTTGAATGCCCAGTCCCCCACCTTCTTTAGATTTGCACACCTGATCCAAGCTAACTTTGGTCCCAAACTTTGTTATTTTTGGGCCAGTCCAAAGAAATCTTTGCAAAATAACCTTGATCTGTTTACACACCTTAGTAGGAAGGATTAGTAGATTAGTCCAATAAATGTGAATGTTAAAGAGTATAAATTGGATTAATTGCAATCTGCCAGCAAATGACAAGGCTCTAGATGTCCAATTAGAGATTTTGGCTAGCATGCTTTCAATAAGACACTGGCAATCACCTGATTTAAGACCAGAGGAGAGAAGTGGGATACCTAGATATCTAATAGGCAGTGAACCACATAGGAAGTGAAACAAATCATAGACTTGTAAAATAATATCCTCACTGACCCCACTGAAAAATAAATTGCTCTTCTTGGGATTAGGGGTTAAACCAGAAAGCAATGAAAAGGAGTTAATTAACTGTTTGATAATGGTAGCAGAACTAAGGTCACCTCTAAAAAATATGAGCACATCATCTCCAAATGAAATATGCGAGAGATTGGTATTTTTACATCTCCAATGGTACTTGTAGAAACTGTTTTGTGGAGTTCATGATGTTTGTAATTGAGGAAAGTACATCCATGGCTAAAACAAACAATGGGATGTATTATCCCCTTGTCTCAATCCTTTAACACTCTTAAAAAAAACCACAGAGTTCACCATTAACTGAAACTGAGAAGGTGGCAGTGGTAATGCAAGCTTTGACCCAATTTATGAAAATATGGGGGAATTTTATAAGGAATAGAATGTCATGGAGAAAATTTCAATCTAAACAATCATATGTTTTATGCAATTCAACTTTAAGGGTGCATCGTGGAGGGTTTAACACCCTATGATAACCCTTAACAAGTTCATGTCCAAGAATAATTTTGTCCCCAATCCTCTTCCCTTTGATGAAAGCATTTTGAGCTTTATCAATGAGTGTAGGAAGAATAGGCTTTATCTTTTCAGCAAGTAGTTTAGAAATGCACTTGTAAACTACATTGCAACAAGAAAAAGATCTATAATCTGAAGGTGAATCGGGATTTGGGACCTTAGGAATCAAAGCTAGGTAAGTAGTGTTTATCTGTTTTAACATCATTCCATTTTTCAAAGAATTGCTTAATGGCATTAGTCACTTCATAGCCTATAATGTGCCAAGCTTTTTAAAAAAAATAAGCATTGTATCCATCAGGTCCAGGGGACTTGTTAGACTTGATAGAAAACAAACAATTTTTAATTTCACAATTTGTTGGAATAGATGCAAGTCTAACACTAGATTCCTCATAAATCACTTTGTTAACAAATTGAGATAAATCTGGGTAGCAATGAGGATTGCTACCTAGTAAGCTATGGAAGTAGGAACAGAACCCCTCCTTGATGTCACCACTTTCATTTGAAACAGTGTCATCCTCCAATTTAATGCTTGCAATTTTCTTCTTATTGATTTTGTTAAGCTCTGGAAGTAGGAACAGAACACCTCCTTGATGTCACCACTTTCATTTGAAACAGTGTCATCCTCCAATTTAATGCTTGCAATTTTCTTCTTATTGATTTTGTTATGCACACACTTGTTAAAGAAACTTGTATTTTGGTCCCCAACAGCCAGCCAGTGAACTCATGCCTTTTGCTGAAATAGTTGTTCCTCAATTTTTCTCAAGCTAGAATAGATGGTTAATAGTTCTTTCTCTTGTTCTCTAAGTACAGGATTTGTAGGATCACCGTCAAGGGCAAATTGACAGAAAACTAATATATCTTTAGATTGAACAACTCTATTTGATACATCACTGAAAACACTATGATCAAGGTCCTTGATAAATCCTTTTAGGATTTTAAGTTTGGTTGTCACCTTGAACATAAGACATCCATCAACCTCTCTATCCCAAACCTTGGTAACAGTCTCCATAAACAATGGATGGTCACACCAAAAATTATAGAATCTAAATGGGCTTTTCCTATTAGTTTTGGGACCCATAGAAACCACAATTGGGCAGTGGATAGAGCATATAGGGGGGTGAATTTAGTAGAGGAGTTTGGGTGAGTGGCAAGCCATTGAGAGTTAACTTACACTCTATCAAGTTTCTGGTGTCACACCCCGAATTTTAAGACCCAAAACCCGAGGGGTTATCTGTGGGGTTAAGATTTTAAGAAAATAATAGGTAGAATTATTAAAAGAAAATATAAATGTCATCTTATGAATTTATTTCTTTCAATTCTAAAAAAATTAAAACCTATTTATTTATAAGTACATTTAGTAAAAATTTGGGCGGCATATCCTTTAAAATATTAACTCCCAGAAGCGATAAAACCTGTTGATATACTAAAATATGAAATAAAACCCATTTTTAAATCCATATTTCAAATCTTAATCTCAATAGGGTCCATCAACCCACCACATGTCATCCAGACTTTATTTCAAACATAAATCTCATTTAAACACCATATATTACATAAGGAGTCTACAAACATAGTATTTTACATCCCCAAAAGTTTACAAACCAAAAGTGAATAAATACAGAAAAATATACAACAAAATCCTTCTACTCCTAAACAAGTACGGCCAATCATCAGGTGAGTAGAAAACGTCACGCCACAGCTACAGCTAGCGTCCACTAGGACCTGCATCTAAGGGGATATGCAAAGGGGTGAACTCTAAGCCCAATAGGGACGGGATAATAACTAACAAGTAGCATATAGCATGCAAAACATTCATATGGCACATTAGGATATAATAGGACATAGCAACAACAAAATCAAACATGTCAAAACCCATAAAGTTCTTTAAATTTTCCACACACCCCAAAGTTCATATCTTGAATCCTTTTAGGGACCCTTTAACCCTGGGGTCGTACTCCTCGCGTAAGTCTTCATTTCCTTTTAGAGACCCTTTAACCCTGGACTGTGCCGCTCGCGTAAGTCTTCGGTCATTTCAGGGAGTGTTTAACCTTAGGACAGTGCCCATAGGAATTCCTTAATCCCTACGACAGTGCCCCCACGTACTACCCATTTTCCCCACGGTCGTTAGAGTTAGATTAAAATCAATTTATCACAAATATATCAAACTCAGCTCAGTTCACAACCCAACAGCAAGAATCATCACAAATACTCAAATATGCCAAGAAACATTCAATTTAAGCCAATTAAGCACCTACGCCACAAACCCATCTCAATATGCATGCAATATCAAATATAGATACCAATTTAGAGAACAAATCACTAAATTTTTACATACACCCCTCAAGTAAATACTGATAGAGCATGCATCAATATAACCACTAAATTAACAATTCTATGGTAATAATTGCTATAGAAACCAAAAATAATTAATAATTTCCCACAGAAACAAAATATATATAAATCCCTACCTTTACTGCAATATAATAGCGAAAGTTGTTTTCCTTCTCTATCCTTACTTTCCGTTACTTCTAGTAATAGTAGGCTTAGTAGCTCTTTCACTTGGTTCGCCTTCCTTAATTCAAATAGTAGCCTCCACTATTAGTCTCCTATCTATATTTCCTATTTGAATTGATCACCCAGCTTCGAAAGCCAAGCTTTGTAATTTGTGAGGTGAAACCACAAAGTAGTAGAGAACCCCTGATTTTCTGTAGGAAAATAACGAAACCCCTGCTAGGTACGTGTCATAAGCAGAGGAATATTCACATGCTGAATCATCACCCATCTATGTATGTCTATACGTGTATCTATATGGTCCTACCTTATTTTTAAAAGGGTAAATTACACAAACCATCCCTCAACTTTGCCCTAATTACAGGAACTACCCTAATATTTCATTAATATCAGTTACCACCCTTAACTTTTGCTCATTTGTAACATTTTCCCCCCTCCGGTAGAAGTCAAAA
Source organism: Cornus suecica (assembly GCA_963922005.1). NCBI lineage: Eukaryota > Viridiplantae > Streptophyta > Magnoliopsida > Cornales > Cornaceae > Cornus > Cornus suecica. The sequence continues at coordinate 17,254,886 of OY998246.1, forward strand.
CCGGAAAATGGGAATATTGGTCAAAGTACTATTTTTTGGAACTGAAAACCCTATTTTACCCTTACTACCCATACATTTACATTTTAACGATTACTTTTGTAATGATAATTACTAGAATACCCCTACTTAATTTGTTAATTTGATAAAACAAAAATAATGTATAAAATTATATATTTATAATTCAGAAAAAAATACTTTTTATAAAAATATATAATTTCGGAAAAAAATATAAAAGTATTTTTATATATTCGGAAAAAAATATTCGGAATATTTCCGAATATTTTTTTTTCCGAATATATAAATTCCGGAAACTTCCGAATATTTTTTTTCCCGAATATATAAATTCCGGAAATTTCCGAATATATAAAAATATATAATTTCGTAAAAAATATATAAATTCCGGAAAAAAATATAAAAATATAAAAGTATTTTTTGAATTTATATATTTTCCGAATTTTATATACTTTTTATAATTTTATAAAAAAATTTCAAATTTATATATTTTTTCCAAAATTATATATTTTCCGAATTTTAAATACTTTTTATAATTTTATATTTTTTTCCGAATTTATATATTTTTTCAGAAATTATATATTTATTCACTATTTATTATATATGTTAATTGCATTTCTGTTATTATAAATTTGAAAGCTATTGGTAATGGGAACAAATTTGATAAAATTTATATTTTGTACTATCCAAAAGATAAATTTTTGAGGGTAATTATGTAAATTCACGTGGCTCTAGAAAATTCTTGAAATATTTCCACATATATGAGGGTATATCAGTCACTTCCCTATTACTAACAGTTGGATCATTGTTCCGGTGCAGTTAAGGGGGTAATTGATATTAATGAAATGTTAGAGATACTGACTGTAATTAGGTCAAAGTTTAAGAATGATTTGTGTAATTTACCCTTTAAAAAACTATACTCTTATATATATATATATATATATATATATAAGCTTATCATGCCAACTTGTGTACCATGTTAACATGTGTAAAAGTTGTTATAATGAAGAGACATGTGCTGGAAATTAAATTGTGACACCCATGTCACTGAAATGATCTTATATAATACTTATACACCATATGTTATATAATATCTAATTCAAGACACAAATCATATATGGATACCATGGTTCGCCGTAATGGGCAGTTACGTAATGATTTTACGGTTTGTCGTTATCGTTATGGCACCGTTTCCCGTTTTCCGCATCCGTAATGGACGTTACGGGTGCCGTAACGGCCGTGGTGATCGGGATCCCGATTTTTACCGGTTCTGAAAATATCGTAACGGTTAACACAATTGAAGTTTTTCAAAAATTTGGATTAAAAAGCTTTATATTATGTATATGATATGATAAATGTTACTCCATCAGTTACAAAGAAAAGATGGTCTACTAATGATGAATCAAATGTCCACTAAAGATACAGCTCAAAATTGGCAATCTTTTCATGAACCTCAACCAGAGCAACAAGATCCACCACGAAATTCATTTTGGTGGTGAACCATGTATCTTTTTAAAAATTATTTTACATTGTTGGAAATAAATTATATCTTTTGTGATTTCAATTTTTTATTTATTTAAATTTAAATTTAATTTAATAATATCATAACAAGTATATCATAAACATTCAAATAACGACGACACCATTAGATTTATTAATAACTCATTTTTTTATATTAAAATTCTTTAAAAAATTAAATAAAATTTACTTAAATCTACCAAAAAATCATCTTTATTCATTCATGTTACCAAAAGTATCCAATTAGAACATTTTGGATAAGATGTGCAAGATTTTAAAAAATTCACGCTTGCGATAATCGCGTCCCGTTACGTAACCCCGTTACCATTACACCGAAACTGTTACCGTTACGACGAACCATGATGGATACTAAAAATAAAACACCCATGCACCTCATGATCTTACCAAAGACGGCCCACAACTGTAGCTCAATATTTGTGTCATGCCCACCAATTTAATTTAATGCATGAATGTTTCGAAGGTCACAAATCAACTTTCATTAAGTTATACAATATAAATGTTATACTAATGAAGAAGCATCATCCGAAGAAAATGTGTCTTTAGACGGTGTTAATTTATCTGACCAGCAAATTCTGCATGGTATTTATATTCGTAGGGAATCCTCCACTCCTACAGCATCTGAATTGATAATACTAAAATTTTAAATTAATTAGATATTACTATGCACGTAAAAAAAATTTGAACACAATAAAAATCTAGAATCTTACATCTGGGCTATAACATCACAGCCCTGAACCTTGTTAGTCTAAGTGTGCAGGAAGCCAGTGAACCTTAGGTCATCAACCTCAATGTCTTGAATACACATATTGAAATCATCCATAGCAGTTGTCCATAGGTTATTTCCTCCAATTTTTTCACTAGGACTCCTTTTAGTATTGAAATCACCCATCAAAATCCAAGGGGCATTAAGAGTATCAGAGTAGATGTTGGCTAGATTCCTCCAAAGAGGTATTCTTTCCTCAAATTTATTCAGTCCATACACAAAAGTAGCTAAGAACTGAGCACCAGTGTTAATGTATGTCACAGAGTAGCGAATTAATTGATCAGTCCTAAGTAAACACTCTATTTTGACAGTTGATTGATTCCACAAAACCCAGATTCTTCCCAAGGGAGCAAAATCATTATTAAAAATGAGAGGCCACTCAAAATTTGTATGATGGACATTATCCATATTAGGGGCTCTTATCTTTGTTTCCAGTAACCCTATTACATCCAATTGATTATTACAAATGAATTTCCTAATCTCTTTATGCCTTGTGGGGTTTGTTCATACCTCTGAAAGGAGATGGGAGAACATGAGGGAGACAAGCCCCTCACCAACTACATGAGGGGGAGAAGCAATCAGGGACTGCTTTAAACCCACAGGAATAATCACTTGCTTAGAATGAGTCTTAACTATTTGCCAATGATTTTCACCTTTATCCTTGTTGACATTACTCTTGGGAACCCATTTCCCAGTTACATTAGGGCAGGAAGAGTTAGAGTGGCCAAAACATAGATTGGGGAAGCCATTGGTATTCCACCCCAATTTCCTTAAAGGAACCATCCCTCATTCTTGTCTAGACAGATCTAGGCACTTGGTTAGAAGCCTAAACCTCTACATATATTTTAGCATAAGACAATCTTTTCTTAGAATCAGTTATTTTCCAGCATCTAAGGGTACATTATGGAATTTGACCCAAACAGGAATGGAAGAGCATGTCTCTTTAGTGAATTGCATGTTAGGTCTCCATTGTTTAAGAATTAAATATCTATTGGCAAACATCCATGGCCCTTCATCAAGGATCCCCTTGCAATCATTTTTATTTTTAAATTTGAACAAGAAAAACCCATTGTCAATACCAATAGTTTCAATAAGTCCTCTAGGACTCCAAATTTTTCTAGCCATTGTACGAACCATACTAAAAGGTAATCTTTTGGATATAAAAAATCCTACAATGCATGATTTCCATTCCAGGATGCCTTCATCTAATGCACTCAGAGGAGGACTAGCAATATTGATTCCATTGACAGATAGTGGCTGAATATATTCTAAGTTAAGTTTAGGAATGGCAGCAATATCAGTCCATAGGTTAGAACTAGAAGGTGGTTGAGGGTTGGGAAGATTGTGTGACAGGGGGCCACAAAGCTGGAGATGGAAGTGTTGGAAGTTGGTGAGGTAAAATGGTCAGTGAAGGGACAAGATGAGGGAAACAATCTCCTAAAGCCCCAGTCAAAGGGGTAAAAAGTGGAACAACAGACATGAGGGAAAGTAGATGACACAGTAGGTAAAAAAGTGGGAGGACCAGCTGTAGGTCCAGAGATAGGGTTACTTTGTGTCAGGGCGGGGAAAGGATGCAGTAACATCAGGTGCGTGAGCTTCACCTCCCACCAAGGAGCCATCCAAGGACACTAATAAGGGTGGGTTTGGAAAGCCTGTTTTTTGTATTTGTTTTCTGTTTTCAAATATAAAAATTATTTTTGTATTTGTCTTTGTTTTTTTAGGAAAAAACTAAAAACAAAAAAGCGTTTGGATGAAGGTGTTTTCACCACTTTTATTTGGTGAAAATTATATTTTATGAATTTGGTGTTTTCATTATTTTTACCACCTAAACAGTGAAAAAACTCAAAAAACAACTAAAAGTTGTATTTGGTGTTTTCATCACTTTTACACACTATTCACAGAAAACAGTTTTCTTGGGGAAAAAACAGTGAACAGTAAACGCGTTTGCCAAACGTGTTTTTTTTTTAGTCTTGTGAACAGTAAAAAAACAAAAACAAAAAACAGGGTATCCAAACGGACCCTAAGGCTCCGTTTGGCAACCCGGTTTTGGTCTTGGTCTTTGATTTCAAGACCAAGACCATGTTAGGTTGGCCGGTTTTTGACTTGGTTTTGGACACCCTAAAACCAACCACTAAAACCTGATTTTGGCCCACCATTTTTTACTTTTCTCTCTCTCTCTCTCTCTCTCTATATATATATATATATATATGGCCGAAAATATGAATTATTTTGAAATTTTTTTTATATTTTTCGGAAAAAAATTAATTTCCGGGAAAAAATTATTTTTTCGAAAATAATTATATTTTTCAGGAAAAAATAAATTTTTGGGAAAAAAAAAATTAATTTTCGGGAAAAAAATCATATTTTCGGACAAAAATTAATTTTCTCCAAAAAATTATTTTTTCGAAAATATTTATTTTTTGGAAAATAATAAATTTTTTCGGGAAAAAAATCATATTTTCGGAAAAAAATTATTTTTCGAAAATAATTATTTTCCGGAAAATATTTATTTTTTCTTCAAAAAATAAATTTTTGGAAAAAAATCATATTTTTGGGAAAAAATTAATTTTCGGAAAAAAAATATTTTTTCGACAAAAATTATTTTTTCGAAAATAATTATTTTCCGGAAAATATTTATTTTTTCGGAAAAATTTATTTTTTCATCAAAAAATAATTTTTTGGAAAAAAATCATATTTTCGGACAAAAAATTAATTTTCGGAAAAAAATATTTTTTCGACAAAAATTATTTTTTTGAAAATATTAATTTTTCGGAAAAAATTAATTATTTTTTTTTCCGAAAATTAATTATTTTCCAAAAAATTATTTTTTATATTTTTCGGAAAATATTTTTTTCCCGAAAATTACTTTTTTTCCAATTTTTTTTATATATATTTTTCATATTTATATATTTTTAATACATATTAGTATATATATATATAATTAGACCAAGACCAAGACCAAAACCAACTCCTTACTAAACACTATATATTGGTTTTAGATTTACCTAAAACCAACCAAGACCAAAACTAAGACCAAAAACCAAAACCAAAACCAAAACCAAGACCAAAACCAAGTTCCCAAACGGGCCCTAAGGTTTCGTTTGGCAACCCGGTTTTGGTCTTGGTCTTTGATTTCAAGACCAAGACCATGTTTGGTTGGCCGGTTTTTGACTTGGTTTTGGACACCCTAAAACCAACCACTAAAACCTGATTTTGGCCCACCATTTTTGACTTCAATATATATATATATATAGCCGAAAATATGAATTATTTTGAAATTTTTTTTATATTTTTCGGAAAAAAATTAATTTCCGGGAAAAATTTATTTTTTCGAAAATATTTATTTTTTTTGGAAAAAAATTAATTTTCGGAAAAAAATTATTTTTTCGAAAATAATTATTTTCCGGAAAATATTTATTTTTTCGAAAAAATTTATTTTTTCGTCAAAAAATAAATTTTTGGAAAAAAATCATATTTTTGGGAAAAAATTAATTTTCGGAAAAAAATTATTTTTTCGACAAAAATTATTTTTTCGAAAATAATTATTTTCCGGAAAATATTTATTTTTTCGGAAAAATTTATTTTTTCGTCAAAAAATAAATTTTTGGAAAAAAATCATATTTTTTCGAAAAAATTAATTTTCAGAAAAAAATATTTTTTCGACAAAAATAATTTTGTCGAAAAAATTAATTTTTGGAAAAAAATCATATTTTCGGAAAAAAATTAATTTTCGGAAAAATTAATTATTTTTTTTCCGAAATTTAATTATTTTCGAAAAAAATATTTTTTTCCCGAAAATTACTTTTTTCCAATTTTTTATATATATATTTTTCATATTTATATATTTTTAATACATATTAGTATATATATATATAATTATACCAAAACCAAAACCAACTCCTTACCAAACATTATATATTGGTTTTAGATTTACCTAAAACCACCCATGACCAAAACTAAGACCAAAACCAAAACCAAAACCAAGTTCCCAAACGGGCCCTAAGGCCATTCGGTATGGCACTGGCCAAATTGGCTACTACTTTCAAATTGTAGTGAGTCACCTCATTAATATGGCCCACTTAATCACACCACGGTATGGTGCGACTGACAAGTGATTATATATATATTTTAAAAAAAAAAAAAAAAAAAAAGTGAATTGGCATTACTTTTTATAGTTATGTAATAATTTTTTAAATTTATTAATAATATATATTACAAAAAAATTTAAAAAAAATTCATATATTTTATGATATAATCAAATTAAAAAACAAAAGACATTATATTAAATAAAACACATTACATATATTTTCGCTAGATAAATAAAATTATCACAGATCATTAGTTTCTTCAACTAATTTTTTTGCTATTTTCTTTTGTTGTGCAATGATTCATAATTTTGTTGCTTCTGTTGGAGCCTTCATTGGATCTTGAAGCATTATGTCTCTTTCATATTCTTTTTCATTCGATTCAAGCTCCAATTTCTTGTTTTCAAGCTTCAATTTGTGATTTTCAAACTCCATTTGAGTCATTCTTTCTTTCGCTTGTATCTCCATTTGTTTAGCTCGTTGTTTCTCCAAGTGAGCTTGAAGCCTCATCCGAAGGTCTTCGGCTCCAAATTCATTAGTCACATGACCCGATTCTGCTACAGATTGCATTGCATTGAGCAAATTTGTAGTTGTTGATAAAAGAGATGCATTTTTTCCTACTATTCTTCATTGTTTTACGTCTAGCGGGGCGGGGATTGTGTGAACTTTCATCAGTATCTCCAGTTGGTGGGTCATCATCGCCAAGGTTTACCGATTCTGGAGTTTATACACCAGGAGTGGAAGAACCTGATGTTGTTGGTATCGATTGAAAAAAATTTCAAGATCATTATTATCTAAATCGATAACACCACTCTTTCTTACGTGTTGAGTGTATTTCTGCTTAATATTACAATGGATGTGCCATTTTTATGTTGAGCGAAGCACATTCCAACAATGCTCAAACTTAAAGTTGTGATTTTCTTGTAATTTATATACTTCCTTGGTTGTTTCTATCTACATATGAAAAATAAAATTTAATTCACAATGTTTGAAAAAACAATTTAAATAAATGAATATATTATGCTATCAAACTAATTGAACTATATTATTTTATTTAATTTAATTTAATTAATAAAATAAAATAAAAAAATTAACTAATAATATATTCTCAATAATAACTATTTTCATTATATTGTCTATATATATACACACCTATTAACATATTATGCCAAAGTTCATGTATAGTAAGATATAATTTTTTTAATAAAAAATAATAGAGGAAGTAAATTTAGATTTTTAATTAAATTTTTTTTTTTTATAAGTTTTCTTAAATAGATAGAATAAATATAATTGAAGCAACTAAAGTAATTATCTTAAATAAGTAATAGAATATATCAGTTTGATTATATACATTAATGAGTAATAATTACCAGATTTGTGGCCTCAGTTCAAAAGCAATAATTATCATATTTGTGGTTATCCCTACCGGTTCAAATTAGACTTTCTTTAACCAAGTTTTTGATAGAGAAAAATTAGGGGGAAATTAGGGCTTTCCTAATTTGCATCCACGCTTCTTTTAGATCAGAAATTAGGGCTTTCATAAACTATTCATTCTATCTGTAACTTCCGGCGACCTTCATCTGCAATTTCCGGCGACCTTTATTTGCAACGAGCAAGACCACCACTGTTGATGAAGAAGATAGAAACGTGACCAGCTAGGGAGAGGGAGAGAGGGACGATCAAGGTCAGTAATTTGTATTTTCAATATTGATAATTTATTTGTTTGATTTTTTATTTGTGTATGTGGGAATATATGTATAGATATATATAGATATATGTATATGCATATACATCCGTTTTCCCTCTTCTTCCCAACCATTTGCCTCCATAAAGCACTCGCCAAAGGGCTGGCCAAATGTGGCGAGTGAAGTAGCGAGTCTCCTTGTAGGGCCCAGTTATAGTCAGCTACATACCATACCATTTCACTCGCTACAGCCATGACCAGCTAACTAAAAGCCCTCCATACCGGATGCCCTAAGGTCTCAGGCATACCCTTAACAAGATCCACCGAACCAGGTGCAGTGGTAGCAGCAGGAGGGGAACCAATTACCTTAGAGCCAATAGAAGGGGAAGACACTGTTAGGAATTAAGTCCCGTCACACTTAGGAATTAATCCCGATCAAAATCATCCACACCTCTTTTTACTCACACACACATAGCATACAATAGTGGTGTTTACTAACAGGAAACATTTCATGTTTCCGTTTCCTGAAGAAGTAGAATCATAATTTTGATTCCTTAAGAAAAACAGAAAGTAAAATCTTGTTTACTAAATTTTGATTTTTTTCAGAAACAAAAATAAAAAACAGAAATTATGTTTACTAAAAAAATTTTGTTCTTACTTTTTATTTATTTATTATATGTATTTCTTATTATTTATATTTATATTTATTATTTATCATAAGTTTTATTTATTATTATTAATTTTGTATATTATTTAATTTATTATTTATTATTTAATTTATAAATATATTTAATTTATTACTTTTATTATTATTCATTATTTTTATTTAATTTATAAAAATATTTTTTTTAATTTATTATTTATTATATTTTTATTTAATTTATAAAAATATTTAATTTATTTATTATTTGTATTTCTTATTATTTGTATTTTTTATTTATCATAATTATTATTTATTTATTATTATTATTATTTAATCTATTTTATTATTGTTTATTTTTTTATTATTATTTATTCATTTATTTTAATTTTATTTATAAATATTTTTTTTTTTAATTTATTTATTATTTATATGTAATAGTTAAATTTATTAGTGCAAAAAGACATGAAAGTCTCAATTTTACAACTTTGAAATTTGGTCATTTGGAAGGCGAGAGGAAACAAAAAGAGGAAGTACCATTTTTCTTGTTTCCTCTTTTCTTTACAATTAGAGGAAACGTTTCCTTAAGGACAAAAGTAAAAATAAATTGGTAAACAAAATTTTACTTTTATTTCTTCATTTCAGGAAGTAAAAACAGGAAACAGGAAATATTTCCTGTTAGTAAACAGACCCAATATTTAACGTAGAATTACCAACACCGATAAACTTACACAAACTCCACCTGAGTTTTTCCTGTGTACCCACAACTCATTCACATGCTGTGCGACTCCTTCACGCGAGACTCCTTCTCGCCATCGGTGTCTACTCTACCCAATCCGTAAACTTTCTCTATCCTTCAAAGCACATCGATCCCCATGGGGCTACATCATCTCATCCTCATAAGTCTCAACCCAAAACCTATGTCTTTATTTATAGAGTTAAAATACATTCCTTGTTGAACAAGAAAATTCAATTTCTTGTTGGACAAGGATTACAACTCCTTGAAAAATAAGATATCTCTCTAACAAGAAATTACAGTAGGAATTTTAGACATTTTTGTAACAGACACAACAGGTGATAACAAAGCATGAGGATTTACCTTTGCATCCATGACATTCTGACCTTGAATATCCACAAGAGGAATGTTTTTCCTAGAGATCATAATGTCACGGACTTATTCTTGAGTTTCCGTGACAACACACCTCGACCTTTCGAGAGACAAGCATGTTGGCTGGTAGATGTACTTCAACGTCAAATGACTGGAATGGTTCCAGGGAAGGGGCGTGCAGAACACAAGGTGGTAACCTCCATTGGGCCACCCCTGCACAAACTGGTCGGGAGCTGGAGTCGTTCCCCTGATGAGACCAAGGCAGGTCGAAACCAGTCAGTGTGTAAGCCGATTGAGGCACGTCGTGCGAGGCTTACCATGCCCTCACAAGCTCATATTCGAGGCATGGTGCCGCACGGGCCGTGCTGCTGCGCGTGAAAACTCTAGGCCCGTAACAAGTGGTATCAGAGCAGGACTTGGGAGGAAGCATATCCAATTGTGTCCCCAGGTTGATCTTTGGGCCAAGACGGAGCAACACGTGTACCGGAGGATAATCCTCCATTGCCACCTCCCACGAAGAAAACGCTTCACCCTGAAGCTGATCGGGTGATCTCATTGAAGTCGGGTGTCCCGGGCCATGTTCACATCGTGATCGTGCATAGAGAGTAACTACGGCGATTGCAGAATTCACCCGACTCTCCGTGACAACGTAGCGTTGGAGGCCGACGGGGTAGAAGCTACGGCGGAGCTGTTGAGATCTCTTGGCCACACCTACCATAGACCTCGACCCTTGCTCGAGGATATGGCAATGAGATCCACTTGTGACTGCGACGAGGACATTCGCAGATTGAGTGGAGGAGAATGTCACGGACTTATTCTTGAGTCTCCGTGACAACACACCTCGGCCTTTCGAGAGACAAGCATGCTGACTGGTGGATGTACTTCAACGTCAAATGACTGGAATGGTTCCAGGGAAGGGGCGTGCAGAACACAAGGTGGTAACCTCCATTGGGCCACCCCTGCACAAACTGGTCGGGAGCTGGAGCCGTTCCCCTGATGAGACCAAGGCAGGTCGAAACCAGTCAGTGTGTAAGCCGATTGAGGCACGTCGTGCGAGGCTTACCATGCCCTCACAAGCTCATATTCGAGGCATGGTGCCGCACGGGCCGTGCTGCTGCGCGTGAAAACTCTAGGCCCGTAACAATAAGCTGACCTTTAAGAAATTTAATTTGCTTCCTCAAATCCTTTGATTCTTCAGCTATGTTGATGGTTTTCCTGATCTCAGCAGCTTGGTTTACTCCAAGTTGTATTTGAGCCAGCCTACTATGAAGGAAGGAATTATCCCTCTGCAAGATCTCCATAACTTGTCCAATGGAATGGATTTCCTTAACAAGAGTGTTCACCTGTAAGGTGAGTTGGATATTGGAGGATATATGTTCCTCAATTATATCCACATCATCCTCATAACCATTAACATCTCCAACATCATGAGTAAAACTGGGAATAATCCTAGAGGCAGGGGAAGGAACAAGAATGCCCAAAGTTGCAGGGCAATGAGGGGGGGAGGGAGAAGGTTGTGAAAGTGAAGTGAGATTAGGAATGGTGGATGCAGCTGTAAGAGAGGGAATAATAAATGGAGGGTGACGAAGTAGAGGAGCATAGATGGGGGCAAGGGGAAGAGCAGATGGGGTGGTAGTGGACAGGTTAGGGGAGGGAGGAGGCCTGAGAGAGATTTGCCTAAATAATTTAAATTCATGATTTTGACTTGAATGACATGTAGGAGGTGGCAATTCATGTGACATAATTATTTATTTATTTTAATCAAATTTTAAATTTTCTCTAATCCAACCTATTTTCAGAGCCTTTTTGTTTTTTATTTCAGATTCCCTCTTTATTTTCACAGCCATGGCAGAAGTAACGGGTGTCTCCTGCAAGCATCTTTCCGGCAAAAATTGAAAAAAAAAAAATCCTTTGTAATTTTATATTTAGTAACGGTTATTTCCGGCAAGAAATCTTGAATAAAAATTTGTAAGCATCGTGTTATATATTGGCATTTATATATAATATGACTACTTTGTTATATTAACTTGTCCCACATCGAAGATTGGGAAACCCACCTCTATATCCTCACATATAAATATAGGGTTTCTCCTATTGAATTGTGTACACAGAAATAGAGAGAGAGAGTTAGGAATAATATACGTTTATATTATTCCGGTGATACAGGCGTGAGTATACACATTGTGTGTGCATGTGTGATCTGCGAATCACCCCCTTGTAATCCTCTCAGTGATTTTTAGTGAAACGGTGTTCTCCGTGGACGTAGGCTTATTTGGCTGAACCACGTATATATTCTTGTGTCGATTATTTGGTGTGTTTGTGTGCGTTTTCTGATTTGCAGGTATGCACAGTTTCGTATATAGGGTGTGCGAACCCTAACAAGTGGTATCAGAGCCCCAGGTTGGAGCAAATCACGAAGCCCAACGATCTGGTCTAGATCTGATTTCTTCGAGTGCCCTAAATCAGAAACCGACCACACCAGGTGCTTTGACTCGACGAGACGAAGCCATCAGTGTCGAGCACGTTGCCGGAAAGCTCCTCACGCGCCGCCTGAAGTTCAGGCCAGTTTTTTGGCTCCGTCGAGCAGCAGTTTCGGTTCGGCGTGATTTTCCGGAGCATCGTTTATCGGAACGAGGCATATAATATATCTACGGAAAGATAATTCAACGCCCGACGTTTTGGCGCAAGAAGCAGCCCAATCAGAGAAGGGACGAACCTGCACGCACCCCGAGAAGGTACTGACTTCGTGATTAAATTTCTGTCTTTTGTGCGAATTTGTTTTGGCCCGTTTGGAGTCATTTTTGACGCAGTCAGAGGCGTTCTTAAGGTTTTGAACCGCCCCCGACTCAACCGTATACTCGGTTTTGCACTCCGAATATCTCTAATAGGCTCAGTGGGAGCTATGGGAGAAGAAAAGACAGTAATGATCGACAAGTTTGATGGTACAAACTTTACATATTGGAAGATGCAAATTGAGGATGTGTTATTCCAGAAAAATTTGTACCAACCGCTAGAAGAGACGAAGCCAGATTCGATGAAAGAAGAGGAGTGGAATATCCTAGATCGAAAGGCCCTTGGCACGATCAGATTGACGTTGGCAAAATCTGTTGCCTTCAATATCAGGAAAGAGAAGACTGCAAAGTCTCTCATGGAAGCTCTTTCAAAGATGTACGAACAACCGTCTGGATCAAATACATTACATCTTATCAGCAGATTGACGAATCTGAAGATGTCCGAGAATGGGAATGTTGGTGAACATCTCAGTAAGCTTAATGACATTTATGGGCAGTTGGAATCAATTGAAGTAGTGTTTCAAGACAAGGTGAAATCAGTTTTTCTCCTTAATCAATTGCCAAAGAGCTGGAACGCCACAGTGGCTACAATCAGTAATTCTTCAGGGATAGACCCGCTGAAATATGATACCGTTGTGAGTATGGTACTCACAGAAGAGATCAGAAGACAGTCGTCAGACTCTTCAAGCAGTGGCACAACATTGAATGTCGACACCAGAGGCAGATGTTCGAACAGACAGAAAGGCAGAAACCAAAGGCGTGGCCATTCCAAGTCGAGACGGGGAAGATCACAGTCTCGAGGTCCCAGAAATTCCAAAGCAATCGAATGTTGGAATTGCGGCAAGACTGGTCATTTAAGGAACCAGTGTAGATCCCCGCAGAAGGTAGCGGATGACAAGACAGGCAAATATTGTCTTAGAAGAAGCAGATGATGCACTGATATGCTCTTTGGAGAGCAAAGCGGAGTCTTGGGTTTTGGACTCTGGAGCATCATTCCATGCCACCTCAAGTCGAGAGCTCTTTGAGAGCTATGCACCTGGAAACCTCGGCAAGGTTTTTATCTAGGTGACGATCAACCCTGCAGTGTTGTTGGCAAGGGTGAATTACATATCAGACTCAACGGATCGATATGGAAGCTGAGGGATGTCAGACACATTCCAGACTTGAGGAAGAACCTGATCTTAGTAGGCCAATTGTCGAGTGAAGGTTATATGACCACTTTCAGTGAAGATAAGTGGAAAGTTCCCAAGGGGGCTATAACTATAGCACGAAGAAAGAAAACAGGTACGTTGTACACTACCACCAAGGCTAGCACATTTATAGCAATTGCAGAAAGCAAGGAGGATCATAATTTGTGGCACCAGAGGCTAGGTCACATGAGTGAAAAGGGACTCAAGGTTATGCTCGCAAAGGGAAAGCTACCAGGTCTAAATTCGATTGATATCGACTTCTGTGAGGATTGCGTATTCGGTAAGCAGAAAAGGGTTAGTTTTCAGAAAAGCGGCAGAGAACTCAGAAAGGAGAAGCTTGGGCTAGTTCACACTGATGTCTAGGGGCCAGTAAATGTCTCATCTATTGGTGGAAAGTCCTATTTCGTCACCTTCATCGATGACCATTCCAGAAAGGTATGGATTTATTTCTTGAAACATAAATCTGAAGTGTACGGTGTGTTCAAGAGTTGGAAGGCTATGATAGAGAATGAGACAGGTTTGAAGATCAAGAGATTACGATCCGATAATGGTGGAGAGTATCAAGACACCGGGTTTAAAATATTTTGCTATGAGAACGGTATCAAATTAGAGAGAACTGTTCCACGTACACCACAACAGAATGACGTAGCAGAACGGATGAACCGGACATTGACTGAGAGAACCAGAAGCATGCGCATTCAGGCAGGGTTGCCGAAACAGTTTTGGGCAGAAGCAGTCAGTACAGCAGCGTACTTAATCAATCGTGGTCCATCAGTACCATTGGAGCACAGAATACCAGAAGAGGTCTGGAGCGGTAGAGAGGTAACACTAAAAGTTTTTGGTTGTGTTGCATATGTACATGTTAGTGACACTATGAGGGGTAAGCCTGATCCCAAGTCACAAAAGTGTATTTTCATTGGCTATGGCGGTGATGAGTATGGTTACCGCATGTGGGATGATCAGAACCGAAAACTGATCCGAAGCAGAGATGTAGTGTTCAATGAAAATGTTATGTACAAGGACAGACACACAACAACCTTAGAGCCTACAGCACAGAGTAATCATGTGTGTTGAGTTAGATGATGTTCAAGATAGTGAGAGTACTCAGTTAGACGAACATATTGCAGATGGAAATACTTAACAGGTTGATACACCGCAGTCTCCGACTCCTATTCCTGTACCTAGAAGGTCTTCACGACAGCATGTGCCGAATCGGAGATACATGAATTATTTGTTGCTCACAGATGGAGGTGAACCAGAGTATTTTGATGAAGCATGCAGTGCAGTAGATGCGAGCCAGTGGGAGCTTGCAATGGAAGATGAGATGAAGTCCCTTATTTCCAACAAGACATGGAAGCTAACCGAGCTGCCGGTAGGAAAGAAAACTCTCCATAACAAATGGGTCTACAGAGTCAAAGAAGAACATGATGGTTCTAAGAGGTACAAGGCGAGACTTGTAGTAAAAGGCTTTCAGCAGAAAGCAGGAATCGACTACACCGACGTATTTTCTCCGGTTGTGAAACTGACTACCATTCGTTCAGTTCTTAGCATTGTTGCATCAGAAGGTTTGCACCTAGAGCAGTTAGATGTCAAAACTGTTTTCCTCCATGGTGACCTAATGGAGGAGATTTATATGCAGCAACCGGAAGGTTTATTAGAGAAAGGGAAAGAAAAAATTGTGTGTAAGTTGGAAAAGAGCTTGTATGGTTTGAAACAAGCTCCAAGACAGTGGTACAAGAAATTTGATGGATTTATGCAGAGACATGGTTATATCAAGTGCAACGCTGACCATTGTTGCTACTTGCAGAGGTTTGACACGAGTTACATTATCCTCCTACTTTATGTTAATGACATGTTAGTAGCTGGATCTGATTTTGCGGAAATCAGTAAGTTAAATAAGCAGTTGGCAAAAGAGTTCGAGATGAAGGACTTAGGCACAGCGAAACAGATTCTTGGTATGAGAATCATCAGAGACAAGCAGAAGGGAATTTTGCAGTTGTCTCAAGCTGACTATGTTGAACGGGTTTTGAAGCGATTCAACAAGAGTGATGCTAAGTCAGTTAGCACACCTTTGGCTAGTCATTTTCGATTATCCAAAAAGCAGTCTCCCAAGTCAGAAGCAGAGAGGAACAACATGGCCAGTATTCCATACGCTTCAGCTATTGGTAGCTTGATGTATGCAATGGTTTGTACAAGACTAGATATTGCATATGCAGTGGGAGCAGTCAGCAGGTTCATGTCCAATCCAGGAAAGACTCACTGGGAAGCAGTGAAGTGGATATTACGATATCTACTAGGTACCACAAACAGATGCCTTTATTTTGGAAAGGGTGAAGTGAATTTACATGGCTATGTAGATTCAGATTTTGCTGGTGAGATAGATCACAGAAGAAGCACTACTGGTTATGTCTTTACAGTAAGTACTACATCAGTCAGTTGGATTTCGCAGATACAGAGGATTGTAGCGTTATCTACTACAGAGGCTGAGTATGTAGCTATGACAGAGGCTAGCAAAGAGATGATTTGGTTACAGGATTTGTTGGCAGAGTTGGGATTCGAGCAAGGAAAGAGTGTTTTGCATAGTGATAGTCAGAGTGCTATACATCTGGCGAAAAATTCAGCATTTCATTCTAGAACCAAGCATATAGATCTTCGTTATCACTTTATCAGATCTCTATTAGAGGATGAAGTATTAACACTTAAGAAGATTCAAGGAAGCGAGAATCTGGCCGACATGTTGACCAAAGTGGTGACAACAGAGAAACTGAAGTTGTGCGCAACTTCAGTTGGTCTTCAAGCTTGAAGACAGAAATGAGGGCATCGAGCACTGATCATTGATGGAGTTGATTGATGAAGGCAAAGTCGTCAAGTGGGAGATTGTTATATATTGGCATATATATATATAATATGACTACTTTGTTATATTAACTTGTCCCACATCGGAAGATTGGGAAACCTACCTCTATATCATCACCTATAAATATAGGGATTCTCCTATTGAATTGTGTACACAGAAATAGAGAGAGAGAGTTAGGAATAATATACGTTTATATTATTCCGGTGATACAGGCGTGAGTATACACATTGTGTGTGCGTGTGTGATCTGTGAATCACCCCCTTGTAATCCTCTCAGTGATTTTTAGTGAAACGGTGCTCTCCGTGGACGTAGGCTTATTTGGCTGAACCACGTATATATTCTTGTGTCGATTATTTGGCGTGTTTGTGTGCGTTTTCTGATTTGTAGGTATGCACGGCTTCGTACATAGGGTGTGCGAACCCTAACACATCGGGCAGTTGAGGCATTTCTAGCAGCTAAGGGCGGCCGAAGGTGATGACCGACAAACACCGGTTATCCCTATTACGGTTTTCATGTTCAATGAAAAGTAAAAATACTTATCTTCTTTTACTATATTTGTTGGGATTTTATTGTTATATTAATAACTCTTATATGATACTGTTAATCTAATTCAATGGATGAGGACGAGAGTTGATTTTACAAGGTATATGTCACAATATATACTTCATGATGCTAGTTTTTATTTTTTGATTCTAGTTGAATTTTGTTTGAATAAATTTTGTGAAACCAGAAATACATTTTGGTTTGAATACTCATTCTGGAGCAATGACCAAAGGAAAAATTGTGCTAACTGGTAGAGGAGGTTTCACTTTTGGCTACTTGGAAGTTGAAGATGTTGGATAATGAATTTTCTAATGCTTTTTAGATTTTAATTTGGTGATATGTTATGAATTCTCTTAGGTTTCACACAAAAGATAGGTTTAGTAGACGAGTTAGTAGAAGATTAGTTTGGCAGTGGTTTAGGATTTTAGAATTTGATGAAAGTTTTATTTAATTTTTTTATTTATTAAATGTTATGTAAGATGTCACATAGATTCAAGTTATTATCATGAAAACTTTTTCATGTGTAGGAGCGCTCTATTATTTTTGGGTCATTCAATTACTTTTCTTTTGTCAATTATAAGTTACGTTTTACTAGTATCTAATTAGATGATCAAAAGTATATCTCATATATATAAATATAGAGTTGTAGATACACTAGTATGAAATAAAGTATTAAGTATTTTTTTCAAAAATCAGAATAATTACATCGAAATTCAAATGTAATATGCATTTTTTGAAAAAAATTAAAATTAGTCAAACAAGGTGTTTTGCAAATTACTAATAGTTTGATGGGGTTTCAATATATAATGTGTGTTATTCTCTCAAAGGAAGTTAGATTTTCCTCCCATTTTTAACCCAAACTAGTTAAAGTCTTACTAAAGAGTAGCTTAATTCGTTATCCACAGTTTTTCAAATTTCAATGGATCAAATAGATTGAAAAATAGAAAATGCATATATACTCATTTCCAATTTTTAGGGAAAAAACTTTTTGTTTCAAAGGCTATGAAACATTTAAAAGTGCTTTAAAATTATATTCGTTTACATGACTTTGTCGCTAGCCTTGCATGGGACATAATAATGAGAAAGGTATGACTACCCAAACAATATTTAAAAAATTACTAAAGAGTAGAAAATGCAAATATAAAATGGAGTGATCATGATCTGTTAAAGGACATTCCTCATGCATATATTTTTTTTACTTAGTATAAATGTGTCAGGATATACTTTATATATATAATATAGATATTGGTCGAGATTGTCATCACATATATATCTTCAATTTTGTAATTATTTATCAAAAAGATTTGAAAATTGATATATTGGAGGAAATTAATAACACCCACCAAAAATCCATTGAACACTGAAACTTTTTCGAAAATAGAATTGTCATGCAGGTTAATAAGATTGAATTGATGAAATGTTTTGTTATATGGTTATTGTGGCCATTCTTGTTGGTAGAACTGTAGGGGTACATGAAAGAGCAAAAAAAATTACATATCTGAAATCTAATCTTTAATAAAATACAATTTTGTATTATTTTATCATTTAGTCACTTTTTTATCCATTTTCTCAAATTATTAATCTTTTTTTTATAGGTTAATTTGACTTTTCTCCAAAATAATCCTTAACACAAATTTCATGAATTGAAATCAATTTTAAATATATTTTTTTATATAAAAGCAGAAAAACATAAAAAAAATAATAAAAAAAATTCATATTCATAACCACACGTACAGATTTGTTTAAAATATGTTTAGGATAATAAATTCTTGAAATATCTTTTCTCCTCATGTTATTTTCTTTTCGTCAAAATGATTTAAGAGAAAGCCTATTCTTTTATGTCATTCTATTATTTTTGGGTCATTCAATTTTTTTTGGTTATAATCTATGTTTTACTAGTATCTAATTGGATGATCAAATTCTAGCTAGTATATATAAGGGTTAATTTCAAGAAACCCCCTTATATTATCCAGTTTAATCAATTAACTATCACTGTTAGGGCTACAAATGAATCGAGTTGTTCGTGAGCAGACTCGGGTTCGGCTCGTTAAGAGCTTGGCTCGTGCTCAACGTTTAGTAAACGAACCGAGCATGAGCACAATTTTTAAGCTCATTTAGTAAACGAGCCAAGCTTGAACATTACTAAGCTCGGCTCGCCAAGCTCGTGAACAGACTCGTCTAAGTTAAATAGTAAAATTATATCATATTTGACAAAAGAAAGTGTTCAAATTGAACAAATTATGAAGATTATTGTGAAAATATTATAGAAATTAAGTGGTCATAACATAAAATTCATTCATAAAAAATTATACTAGTGGAAATATGTTAAAACAGACATGCAACAACTCAATTAGGAATATTAATATATGTTGCACTGAAACAAGTCGTTCGTGAACAAACTCGGGCTCGACTCGTTAAATCTGGCGTTCGGCTCGGGCTCGTTCGTTAAGCAAATGAGCCGAGCTTGAACACATTTTCTAGACTCGTTTAGTAAATGAACCAAGCTTGAACATTCCAAAGCTCGGCTCAGCTCGGTTCGTTTGCAGCCCTATTCACTGTGTCCACTTTGCCCCCTATACTATTCAATTTCATCATTATGCCCCCTCACCTCACATTTTGAGTCAAAATGCCTAAATTACCTTCAATAGTATAAGGCGGTTTACTGAAATCAACTATTTAAAAAATTATTTTTCGAAAATTAATTATATTTTTCGCAAAAATTATAAATTCAAAAATATACATATATGTTTTGCAAAAAAATTATTTTCCGAAGGGAGTATATTATTTTCCAAAATATGAATTATTTTGGAAAAATAAATATATATTTTTTGGAAAAAAAATCATATTTTGGAACATAATAGTATATATTTTTCGCAAAAAAAATATTTTTCGGAAAAGATCATATTTTGGAACATAATATATATTTTTCGCAAAAAAAAATATTTTTCGGAAAAAAATTCATATTTTGAAACATAATAAATACTTTTTCGCAAAAAAAATATTTTTCAGAAAAAAATCATATTTTGGAACATAATATATATTTTTTGAAAAAACAAATTTCAGAAAAAATTCATATTTTGGAACATAATATATACTTTTTCGCAAAACAATTATTTTTCGGGAAAAAAAATCATATTTTGGAACATAAAAAAAAAACAAAAATTGTAAAAAAATTCATATTTTGGAACATAATATATACTTTTTCTCAAAAAAATATTTTTCGGAAAAAAAATCATATTTTTTAACATAATATACATTTTTCACAAAAAAAAAATATTTTTCGTAAAAAAATCATATTTTGGAACATAATATATATTTTTCGCAAAAAAATTATTTTTCGGAAAAAATCATATTTTCCGATATATATATATATATTTTTTGAAATTTATAATTTTTATGAAAAATATAATTTATTTTCGAAAAATAATTTTTTTAAAGGTTGATTTCACTAAACCCCCTTATACAGTTATACTATTAAGGGGGGTAGTTTAGAAATTTTAACTCAAAATCTGAAGAGGATGGGGCATAGTGATGAAATTGGATAGTATAGGGAATAAAGTGGACACAATAAGGGTTAATTGATTAAATTTAATAGCATATGGGGTTTCTTGAAGTAAACCCTATGGGCCTCTTTACTAACTGTTTATGTTTGCTGTTTCTAATTCTTGAAAAAGCAGAATCAGATTCTGTTTCCTGTAGGAGAAACAAAAACTAAATTTATGTTTACTAATTTTTCAAAAATAAAGATTAAAAATGTGTTTATTAAAACAATGTTCAACAAAAGAATTACAATTTTTCTTTTTCACAAACATTAAAACTATTTTGAAAACAATATTAAGCTACATTTTCCAAATTTTATTTTATTTTATTTATTTATCATTTATTTAATTAATTAATTTATTTATTTATTTATTTATTCAATTTTATTTATTATTAGTTTTATTTTATTTAATTTATGAATAATATTGTTTTATCAATTTTTATTTTATTAATTTTTTCATTTTATTAATTATCTATTCATTTGTTTTTATTTATTTATCATTCAATTAATTAATTAATTATCTTTATTAATTTTTTTTTATTTTTTATTTTTTATTAATTGTATTTTTAATCATTTTTTTATTCATTTTAGTTATTTATTATTTATTTTACTTATTTTATTTTGTTTATTAATATATTATTTTTTATTAATTATCTATTCATTTTATTTTATTTCTTATTATATTTATTATTTATTTTAATTTAAATAATATTTTATGTAATTATTATAATTTATTTTATTTATTTATTATTATAATTTATTTATTATTGATTTAATATTTCTTATTCTTTTTATCATTGATGATTATGGTGAGTTTGATGAAACAAAAAGAGAAAGCACCTATTTTTTTGCTTTCTCTTTCCTTTGTAATGAGAGGAAACGTTTTCTCAACTCAAAAAACAGAAACAAATTAAGAAACGTGTTTTTCATATTATTTTCAAATTTCAGGAAATAGAAACAGGAAACAGAAAACAGAAACAGTTAGTAAACAGGCCCATATATAAATATATAGACGACCGATAATATGACATAAATTATAAGTATGTTTTTCAAATTTATCAGAATAATTAAATTACATGTAAATTCAAATGTAATATGCTAAACATATACTAAAAAAACATTTATGAAATGAACAGTACGTATCTCTTTATGAGATGAATTTTGCGATGAGTAGTAATGATATGGATACACCCTCTATGAGCGGAGGAATTTTTTATAAAATAAAATAAAAATAAGTCAAAGAATGTGTTTTGAAAATTACTAATAGTCGATGGGGGTTTTACTGCAGTTTAGCTTTTTTCAATATAGGTTGTGTGTTATGCTCTCAATTAATCATCTTCATACTCCATCACAACTCATTGATTCCACAGACTCTGATTAATTTGTTAAAATTTGAAAACCACTAGTCATTTTATGGGTACATTCATATACTTAGTCTCCATGAATATTTTTTTTCCTCACTTTTAATTAATTTGTTGAAAATTGAAAATCACTTGCCATATCATGGGTCCGTGTTTTGTTTTTAGCCGAAACAAAAATACATTTTTGTTATATGGTGTTTTTAGTTAAAATTGGAATCATATTTGGTAACTTAAATTTTAATCTGTTTTAAGTTTGATTAATATATATTTTTGTTATATGGTTGAAGCAAACCGTACAAACACACACACACACACAAAAAAAACATAAAATTGGTGTTTAAAAATTTACATTTACGTTTTTGCTATATTTTTTGCTCACTTTTAATTAAGTTTTACACTTTTTTCTGAAAAGTTTAAACATTTACGTTACTGTGCAAAACAAAACACACCGTACCAAACATGCGTTACTTAAAAAAATGGTTAATTTCAAGAAACTCCCCTATACTATCAAATTTAATCAACTAACCCCACTGTGTCCATTTTGCCCCATATACTATTCAATTTCTTCAATATGCCCCATCACCTCACATTTTGAGTCAAAATGCCTAAACTACCCTCAATAGTTGTAAAGAGGGATGATTTGCGATATAACATAACGGCAAAATGACTCGTTGGGATAATGGCCCAAAGATTAAATTATCTGGGATATGGCCCAGGATTGATATATTTGGGGAAACCGGCCCAAGTAAAAGATTATTTGGGAAATTGGCCCAAATAATTGATTACTTGGGAAAATAGCCCAAATATGGTTTTACGCAAGAGCTTGCATTATACAGAGGGAGGTATGAGGGGCTGGTGTGTTTTATAGCTCGCATCAGAAACTCATAGCCCTATATGCTGCTCGCGTAGGGAGTACTATTCGGAATCTAGGGGAAATGCTTGGGATGAGTAAATAGTGGGTCGCGACCTTATTTAGACCATCCTAAGCAAAAGTACCTTAGAAAGGCCGATAGTATTCAGGGACGTGACCAAGGCATGCATGATTGGTCATAACCCAATAAAGCTATAACGGCATCATTGGCTAAGGATAAATCAGATCCGCGATGCAACAGGCGCGGATCACAGGGCATGGCGCACATTATGCTCCGCGAATTCGTTTCGCGGATGATATTGTGCAAGGTATTTATGGCGCGCAGTAATATCCGCGCATCAAGTCTGCGAATCCGTTTCGTATGGACAAGGGCGTGAAATAATACTGTTGGCCACGTATTGACACCTAGAGGGGGGTGAATAGGGTCAATGACAAACTTTAATACTTTTTCGGTTTGACTTTATTTTATCAAATTACACTTCATTAAGCTATTGTCAAACACCTAGTGATTTAGATAATCTCTTTGAGTGACATTCACATTTCATACTTGTAATCATTCAATAGTAATTTACACAATTAAATACATGTTCGATTCAAGTATGATGGGAAATAATTCGTGCACCCAAGTATGCAATTTAATTAAACATGTAATTGCACTTTTCTCATTTAGAGACATAATACAAAATACAATTTACCATGAAGAACGTTTTGTAGAGTTTATGAAAAATGATCAAACAATGAGTTGACACATAAACTCTCAAATATAAACTTATATTGAATAAGCATATAGTGAAACACTTGGGGTGCATATAATCATTTTATGATAAGGTGTGTTGAAGATAAATTCTAGCAAACATTTAGTATGCATTTAGATTATAGATAAATAAGGAAATGGATAGTTTATAATCTACAACATATTTATCCAAAAACACAATTCAATTTCCTTCAACTATGCATTTTCCTAACCTCTTCACTAATACACAAACACAAGCAATTTCATAGCATGACATCAATATGAAGTTCAAGATTGTAAATGACAATTGCTTATAAGGTAGAGAGATTAAGGGATAGAGAAAATGCAAGTCAAGACACCAAGATTTTATATGGTTCAACCAAGCATTCTATGTTATGGTGTGATGAAGATAAGTTCTATCAATTCACTTAAACTTATTCATTTTCCTAACCTCTTCATTTATACACAAACACAAGCAATTTCATAGCATTGATATATAAAGCTCAAAATTGAAAATGACAATTGCTTTTAAAGTAAAGAGATAAGGGTTAGAGAAAATGCACACCATAGACACCGAGATTTTTACATGGTTCAACCAAATCTTGGTCTACTCCATGCCTTGAGATAACCTCTCAAGGATTCCACTATCGTGCTTCTCTTTCCGGGGATAAGCAAACCCTTACATGCCTCATTCTTCCGGGTGAATAGCAAACCCTTACACGCTCCTTCTTTCGGGTAAAGAGCCAACCTTGCTCACTCTTACGGGTGGAGAGCCAACCTTCGAACACTCTTGCTTCCGGGTGAAGAGCCGACCTTTGCTCACTCTTGCGGGTGGAGAGCCAACCTAATCCTCTCTTTTCAAGGTAGAGAAAAACCTTTACATAGCTTCAACAAGCCCAATCCATGCCAAGACAACTTCTTGGTCTTTCACTCACAAAGAATATGAATTGAATTTGAGTGTATACAACATATCTCTCAATAGATGGATATAGAAATTCAAAGCTCACTTCCTCACATACTTAGAGTCATAAATAAAATACTCAATTGAAAAGCTCAACTCAAGTATGAAGAATGAATCACAAGAAGAAAATATGAATGATGCTCATGTGGTGATTCATGTAGGAGTTTTCTACCCAAAAATAATTTCAATATTGAAGCACAAATGATAGATCTTTCATACTCCTATCTCTCTCTCTTCTCTCAACCATTTTTGGCTCATATAAGGCATATATATAGTGTAGGAACACAATATAGCCGTTTGGGGGTGTTTGGGGAAGTTTTGGAACACTTTGGATACGAAACTAGCCGTTAGAATTCAAATTCCGGATGAGGCAGTCGACTGGGGGTTTTGGGGCAGTCGGCTGGGTCTTCAAAAATTCATCCCGAAATTTATTTGTAACTCTCTGGTTCAGCCAGTCGACTGGCCTTCTTGGCCCAGTCGACTGGGTCAACAGGCAGTCGACTGGGTGGTTACCCAGTCGACTGGGTTGTTCAGCCCAGTTTCGACACAGTTCACTCTTTTGGTCATAACTAGAGTTCCATAACTCGGATAAAGGCTTTCTTTATCTTTTTGGAAAGAATACTTCAAGATCTTGATTTTAGGCTTTTGAATCACTCTATTTGACCCATGTTTGAGTGAGATATGGTCGTTTGAATGTGACGCTTCATTTCGAACTTTTAACCCACTTGATGGTTTTTCGTGAAATCTTTTGGGATTTTTCCGAAATGACTTAGACACACTCCTAGGATGTCTTAGAAACTTATTAAGGTCCTTGACATGCCTAAAGTCAATATTGAGATCATAAAATGTTTTTCTAATTTAAACAAATTCTCAATATTAGACAAAAGCTTTTCATGTTTTAACAATTTTATTCAAAGCTTTAACATGCATCTAGAATCCATTTCAAGTGATATGAGTTATGTTAGTGGTTCTAGGACGACATCTTTGTTGAGTTCTTCCATAGCTTATGAAAGCTTGAACTAACTCAACTTTAGCAAAGACTAAATGATGTTCATAGTCTAATGCTAATGATGAAAGGACTCATGAATGATATACATGATCCTATATGCTATATGATCAAGAGTTGAGCTTTCAAATAAGTTATTTCAAAAATAACTTTACATTTAATCTAGCACTCACCCAAGACTATTTTACCCATTTCTTTGATCTTCAATTCCTTTAAGCTTTGGGTTGATGTCTCCATCCTTGTCTCCAATGTCTTTTGAGCTCTAAGCACCTTGCTTGATCTTCTCATGGATCCACTAGCTCTCTTGAGTTTATCTTGAATCAATAACCTATTAAGCATAACTCAAGTAGACATTAAATTCACCACATTCAATGGATTGTTATCATCAAAATGTCATGTTTACCCATGGTGGAAAACCTTGGGTCAACAAATACTGTGCAAGGTATTTATATCACGGATTAAGTACGCAGGGACCATGTCACGAGAGAGGTGCTGAAGTGGCAATTGAATCCGCGAGGACGAAGGAACCATGTCGTGAGACAGGTGCTGACGTGGCAATACAAACCGTGAGGATTACTGAACACTCACGTCTATAAATAGAGGTGCGAGGGCTCACTTGAGGAGGACTTTTTCAAAGACCAGGAGAGAGAAAATCCTAGAGAGAGAGATAAAGTATTTCTCAATTACTTGTATTTGTTATCTTTTCCTCCATTTCTCTGTAAAGCAAATCAAAAATAATAAAAAAAAACATCAATATTGTTACTTTGGCTGACGAACTTGTGTGGAAACTATCTTCACATCACCTAAATATTGTGAACCCCTACATTAAAGGCGACTCTGCTGGGGAGAAGATGTCTTCTGCACAAGTGGAGCCTCGTCAGCCTCGGCGGAGAGGTCGTCCACCGACCCGGCGTACTGAACAAGTGGAGGAGGAAACAGCAGCACTATCACAAGGAGGGGAACCAGTCCAACCAGCACGAAGACAACGTCGTCGTGCAAATATTGGTACGGATCAGGCAGAAGCCTCTCCGATGGCAGAACCAGTACAGAATTCAGCAGAAATGCCAACAGTTTTACTGCAAACTCTTCTCAACATCCAGGAAACGCAAAAGGCCATACTTCACTTCATGGAGGCCTCGCGCGTTCCACCACCAAATATTGAATCACCAAGGATGGACAATCAGACTTTTCCAGAAGATTCAGCACAAGAGCTTTTTCGCGAGTCAGTAAGAACTGAGCCCCTGGAGAAAGAGTCTTACATCACTAAGGAACAACTGCGGGCTATCCTGAACGAAAAATCTGAAACATAAGAGGTGGAAATTGCCCCGCCATATC
Source organism: Cornus suecica (assembly GCA_963922005.1). Lineage (NCBI taxonomy): Eukaryota > Viridiplantae > Streptophyta > Magnoliopsida > Cornales > Cornaceae > Cornus > Cornus suecica. The sequence continues at coordinate 17,281,907 of OY998246.1, forward strand.
ATCCTAGCATTATGGCCTTGCCATATCCGAAAAATTATGGAGCACCAAGCTTTCATCAATTTGATGGCAAAAAGGGAAATGCGAAAGAGCACATAGCCAAGTTCGCGGATGCTCTGGGACCTCACAGAAACGATGAATATTTAAAGCTTCGAGAATTTTCCAAGTCTTTAACTGGAACAGCATATACATGGTATACTGGCCTCGCTCCGGCTTCAGTGGCCAGTTGGACGGATATGGTGCTCAGATTTTACACCAAATTCTTCCAAGCTGATGAGAAGGTCTCAATGATTTCACTCACAAGACAAAGACAATGTTTTGGGGAGGAAGCGGCAGCTTATGTCCGGAGATTTCGCGAGACTGCTTTGCAATGTCATGAACCAATTTCAGAACTACAATTGATCAAAATTTGTGTAGAAGGAATGTTGCGAGAATACAGAGTGCATCTGGTCAATCATGAAGTCGAAACTTTTTTCTGCACTTGTTGACAATGCTCGAATATTGGGAGAAGTTTTGGTTCCCCCAACACGACCAAATATCAGTACTAGGCGGATACCGATGGTTGCAGCTACGCAAAACGAAAAACCCAGGGAGGAGCGTGCCGGGAGATCTGAACCACCCCCTCTACCTTTCAGTGAAAAAGAGGCAGTTGTTTTGCTAAATCAATGGGTCGCAGATCATGTCATAACGCTACTTCCCGTGCAAAGGGTGTCGCCGAGAGAGGAAAGGATGAAAAGCAACTACTGTCCCTACCACAGGAGTATTCGGCATTCATTGATGGGCTGCTGGGCGTTTCGAGGTTTAGTACATCAAAAAATAGCATCGGGAGACTTAGAAGTGGCAAAGAATGTAGTTCATGAGCCTTTCCCTGCACATGTGGTTGTGGTGACCGCCATGGACAGTATTGAGGATATGGTCAATGCCGCCAAATATGATTGCCCTCCAGTACGTGAAGCCAAGGAGAATGCTAAGATAGACGTCTTCTCAATGAACTCCCAATACAGGAACATGTGAAGGAATTCCTGAAAGAATAAATAGTTGCCGCACTCAATCATACCATTGTGATTCCGCAGCATGAGAAGGCCTCCAGTAAGATCACATTTTCTGAAGCAGACAGACAAGTACCTTTTCTCCATAATCGGCCTCTGTATGTACCAGCCATTGTAAATGGTCGAGAGATGAAACGAGCCTTCTTGGATGGGGGAGCGTCAGTCAATTTGATCCCACTGGTCACTTTACGAATGATCAATTTTCCCGAAAGCAAGATCGTGAATCATACTATTGCAGTTACTGATTTTAATGGAGATCAGCAGGCCACTATGGGATTCGCGACATTGGACCTCAAAATTGGGAAGATCAGGGGGCCAACCAAATTTCATGTCATCAAAGGAGAACCCTCATATCAATTGTTGCTGGGCAGACCGTGGTTGCATGCATATGGTGTGGTACCGGCATCCTATCATCAGGTAATGAAGGCCAATTGGGGAGAAGGAATAATGACTGTAAAAGCATCTAAAAATCATTTATGCGCATCAGAGGCCCATTTTGCGGATGCAATCTATTTCTCAGAATACAGTGAGGAAAATGGGCTCGGCGTTTTTTCCACACCGTTACCAGAATGGAATGAACTGGAAAATGGTAGTTCAGTTAAAAGGAAGCTCAAAGAGGTGAGCTGGTCACGGGTCAAAATGCCCGATGGACGAGTAGTGTATAAATTATGACAGGATTGGGGGTCAGAAGCTTGCGTAGTTGGCCCTGACCCCGGGACATATGAGACTATACAAAGAAAATTTGAAGCTGACCCTGAGGTACTGAAAGTGGATCCGCGAACAAAGCATGGGTTGTGTGAAGTGGACATAGGCGACGACACAGATCCGCGACCCACCTTCATAAGCAATACGCTGCCTAAAGATACTAAAAATGCTTTGACAGAATTGCTCAAAGAGTTTCGAGATGTCTTTGCTTGGGACTATAATCAAATGCCGGGACTTAATGTTTGATTGGTAAGCCACCATCTTCATGTGAATCCCCTATCAGAACCAAAGAAGCAAAAGCAACGAGTATTTCATCTCGATTTAGAAGTCCAAATTAAGGCAGAAGTGGAGAGGCTACTGAAAGCAGGGTTCATCAAGTCAACCCAACATCCAACATGGCTCGCAAACATTGTGCCCGTAAAGAAGAAGACAGGGCAGATACGCATATATGTAGATTATCGCGATCTCAATAAGGTTTGCCCAAAAGATGATTTCCCTCATCCTAACATTGACACCATGGTGGATGCAACCTCAGGAGACGAGATTTTCTCATTAATGGATGGATTCAGTGGGTAAAATCATATTAAGATGGCGCCAGAGGATGCTGAGAAAACTGTTTTTCGCACCCCAATGGGGAATTTTCACTATACGGTCATGCCATTCGGGCTTAAAAATGTCAGGGCCACGTATCAACGCGCCATGACAGCCATATTCCATGACCTAATGCATAAAACTGTGGAGGACTATGTCGACGATTTGGTGGTAAAATCCAGAGCCGTACAGGATCATGTGGGTGATTTGCGAAAGGTACTGCAATGATGTCGTGATTATAATTTGAAGATGAATCCCCTCAAATGTGCCTTTGGAGTACCAGAAGGAAAGTTCTTGGGGTGTGTTGTACATCGGCATGGCATTGATATGGAGCCGACAAAAGCTAAGGCAGTATTAGAAATGGCTCCACCTGCAACTCGCAAAATGTTAAAAACTTTTATGGGAAAGATATCTTATCTGAGGAGGTTTATCCTGGCACTGGCAGAGTTAACTCACCCACTCATGCCGTTGTTGAAAGAAAAATATGTATATAGCTGGGGAGAAGAGAAGCAAGAGGCCTTCGAGAAAATCAAAAGGATTTTGGCATCACCAAAAACAATGGTAGCGCCCGAGTCAGGAAAACCATTAATAATGTATCTCACTTCCACTAATAAATCCGTGGGAGCTCTGTTGGCCCAAGAACATGAAGGGGAAGAAAAACTTGTTTACTATATTAGTCGGGTACTCAAAGAACCAGAGTCGCGGTACACATCATTGGAAAAACACTGTCTCGCTTTAGTGTTCGCGGCCCAGAAGTTTAGACACTATTTGTTGGCACATCCATTAGAGCTAATCACAAAAAGTGACCCCATACGGTATCTGCTCACAAAGCCCATACTCAGTGGAAGAACTTCCCGATGGTTACTAACACTGTCTGAATACGAGATCACATGCTCTAGACCCAAAGCTGTAAAAAGTCAAGCCTTGTCAGATCTGTTAGCTTTGTTTCCTGAATGAGCTGAGCCCAAGGTGGAAGAAGTAGGAGCGGCAAGTATGGAACAGAGGGCGGAATTCACTTTGGAATTCGACGGATCATCCACGGAAAAAGGAGGAGGAGCTGGTTTCGTACTGAGGAACAAGGAGACACAAGAAGAATCAGTCATGGCCTACAAACTTGACTTTCCTTGTACCGACAATATTGTTGAGTACGAAGGGTTAGCACTGAGATTGATGATGGCTCAGCTGTTGAAGGCAAGAGTACTTCATGTAAGAGGAGATTCCAAACTGGTCATCAAACAGGTGAAGGGGGAGTATGCTGTCAAGGAACCTCATCTTGTGTCTTACAGAACCATCATCCGTCAAATAATAGAAGTCTTTGAGACCGTGAGTTTTACGCATGAGCCGCGAGAGGGCAACCAACGATCCGATGCACTGGCGACATTGGGTTCGCGATTACATTTCCAAGGATTGGAGTCTTCTGTACAAGTAGTACAAAGAACTGACTCAGTGGTCAGTAAGGCAAAGGAATCAGAGGTGTATGAAGGACATGATTGGGGAACACAGATAACACATACTCTACTAAGGAATGATAACAATGCCTTGAGACGGGAGTACCAGCTCATAAAAGGTGTGTTATATTACAGGGCAGCCGGAGGAATTCTAGCTAGATGCGTAGCAATAAATGAGATAAAAGAACTGCTACAAAAAGCTCACAAGAAAATATGTGGTCAAACGGATGTCAGTCTCTATCAAGTTTTGCAGCGAAAAGGTTTCTTTTGGCCAAGTATGAAGGATGAGGCAGTAAAGTTACAAAGTAGTTGTCAAAACTGTAATGCATATCCATCCGCGAGCGAAGGTAATATAGCAGACTTGATAGACTGGCGGGACAAATATGTGCACTATTTGAAAGATGGGATTTTGCCGAAAAAAGATCAACCGCGTTTCAGAAAATTGGCCTCGCGATTTGTCTTACAAGAGGAAAAATTGTTCCGCAAAAGCTTTGAGGGAAAATTGATGAAGTGTGTAAGAGAAGAAGAAGCGGGGGAAGTATTGAAATAGGTTCATGTGTTTGGTCATCAGGGCCCTAGAAAAATGTTTCAACAGTTGTTGTCATCTGGGTATTACTGGCCAACAATGGAGAGGGATTGCAGCGATTTTGTGAGAAAATGTCATGTGTGCCAAGTGCACGGAGATCTTATCCACGCTCCGGGAACTGAATTGCACAGTTTAGCTACACCTTGGCCTTTCCATACTTGGGCACTAGACATAGTTAGACCAATCACGCCACAGGCTCAGGGACATGCATGGATTTTAGTGGCAACTGAATTATTCACAAAATGGGTAGAAGCTATCCCGCTGCGACGGACGACAGCAGATAATGTGGTTCGATTCATAAAGGAAAATATCATTTGTCGATTTGGGATACCAAAGGTGATACTATCGGATAACGGGACTCCTTTTGTCAATAGTAAGGTCGCGAATTTATTGGGGAGATACTCAGTCATTCATCACAAGTTCACGCCTTACTATCCAAAAGGAAATGGACAGGCTGAAGCCTCTAATAAAGCATTAATTCGTATCTTGTCCAGGTTGGTGCATGATAACCAAAAGAAGTGGGCGGAAGAGCTCCCAATAGCACTGTGGGCACATCGAACTGCATATCGGAGTGCGACAAGCATGACCCCTTATACATTAGTCTATGGAGCAGAAGTTGTGCTACCGACGGAGATAGAAATGGCTGCTAAAAGGTTGACATGCAAAAGTAGTTTGGAGGACAGGATATTGGAGATAGAGGGATTAGATGAAACAAGGGTCGAAGCCTTTACAAATCAGAAAGAGTACAATAAGAAACAAGCAAAGAGTTACAACAAAAAGGGTACGGTACAGGTGGTTTAAGGTGGGAGACAGAGTGTTGAAAGTAGTGCCAGCAATTATGAGAGGACAAAGGGTGAGAAAATTTGAAGCCAAATGGGAAGGTCCGTATGTGATTACAAATGAATGAAGCAGTGGGTACTACAGAATGGAGCATGAAATCACCCGCGAGAGTGCCGGACCTCTTAATGTAAAATGGATCAAGTTGTACCAATCTTAAATACAAGAGGCGAATGATGATAAAAATATATATATATAACATCATCACAATGTATACAAAATTGCATATATGAAAATGTATTGAGTACATAAATAAAATAAATAAATATATGTAATACATATCATTACTAGTACAAAATCGCTGCTAGTACAAATCGCGGCTAACAGGAGAAAAGATGTGGAGATTTTCATGTTCCTCTTGTAACTCGCGAGAACACATGGAATGTTCCGCGGAATCCTTAAGCCTAAGGGCATCTTGCTCTGCAACTGCTAATAAAGCACAGGCTTCTTCCACTCTTAACATACTGGTTTGATACTCAGTAAGAGCTTTGACCTCAGCACAGTGTTTTGCATATAGACGCTCAACCTTCTCAAGATGAACCTCCCACCAAGCAACATTCATTTTCATATTCTTCCAATCCTTGATACGGGAGCGACAAAGTGGCAAAGTAGTAGAGGTAAGGTCGCGGATGCAAGTAATTGTCAGGGAAGCGAAAGTATCTGCAATAATATGCAGAAATGTAGGCTGGAGAAGGGGATCGTAAAGCTCCATGGTAGCAAATGTCTCTGGATGGTTACTGTAGACAGGGTCCAGAATGGCCATATCGCCTGAATAACATAAAATGTTGCGCCAGTAGACTTGATATTACTGAGAGTTTAGAGCGAAAGGCGCGGGAATGGCTTGGGGAGGGGAATGATGAGGTTGGGTTTGTGGCAAGGATGAGGTAGTAGGAGTGGATGTATGTGTTTGTGAAGGATGAGGTTGGATCTGTTGTACGGATGAGGAAGGCTGGTTATGTGTCTACTGAGGGTGAATAGGAAGAAAAAAGGAATCAGAGTTAGGAAAGGTCAAGTTTTGTAAAGTGTTTGGAGGTGAGGGGAATTCGTTGAGAAGAGTTGCAGGATCCTCAAATGCAAAATCAGGAAATAATGATTCAGGACTCTTATTTGACTTACCTGCAGAAAAGAGATGGAATTATCAATAAGTCAATATTACATGGAGAATTGTATTCGCGGATGAAAATTATATAAAGATTACCATCATTCGCGGTCTCAGTATGATTCGCGCCAAGGGAAGATTCTATAATAGTCTCCATATCAGCTTCAGGACCCCCAAAAAGTGATCTTTGAATTTGGGACCCATCCTGCAAAGTATCATCAAGCTCAGCAGCAATATCACAAATAATAGGTTCCATATGCCGAGCATTTGTATCAGAACCAGAGGCTTCTGGGACAACCGCTGCTGTAGCATCTACTTCTGAAACAGGAAGGGTATCATTTGCTTCAGGTATCTCCGGAATATTTGCAGTTTCATTTTGAGCCGTGGCATCAAGATTTGTCGAGACCGCAGATTGATCAAGGGGGGATGAATTCATGTTGGATGGATGAACATCCTTACGGATGATGGAAGAAATAGGAAGATCATCCCTATCATCTGAATCGGAGAGTAGAATATTCCTCGCGACTTTAGATATTAGCGGTGCATTCTCTTTTCCTTGATCAGGGAAATCTGAGAGTATATCAGCTACCTCGCGATCAGAATCGTCAACAGAATGCTCAGCTTCCTGATTTGCATCCGCTCCAGTCTCGCGAGCTGAAAATGGTAAATAAACACTAAGTATAACGCAAGCGCAAGAAGATAAAAGGAAAAGGAGAATTTAACAAGTTAGTACATGAGAATAAAGGATCTGAAGCTTGAATATCCTCCACATCTTTTGCAATTGTATCAAGCAAAGAGTTAGCTTTTGCTCGCGGAGAAGATGTTTCCAAGTGACGTAACTCTTCCACTCGCGGAGAGGATGATTCAGCCTCACCTTGAATAAAGGCTGCAGTTTCATCCCCAGCTTGATGTGACTGAAAATCAGGATGTTCAACTCCAAATCTGTCAGGAGAGGAGATCAAAGCAGAAGGATTCGACCTTCTGCGAATCAAAGGGATAGTATCTACCTCATCATCTTCTGAAGTATGAGTAGCAGCAGCTTCTAAAATCTGGGCTCTGTGCTCTCTTCTCCGCTGAGACAAAGGAACATAGTCTAGGGAGTCACCCGTAGAGTTAACTGCTATTGAGGGAGAAGGTCGCGAGGGTGATGTGACAGCCGATCTCGCGGATCTCTGAAAAACAAACAAACTGGTTAAAAAAAAACAGTTGATAACAGTGACTGAAAGTATGAATAAGGTATAAAGTTATAAACTTCATTACCAAGCGTTTGGAAATAGGTTCTTCGCGAGCAGGAATGACAGTTGGAACTTTGACACGCTCAGAACGTTTTCGTTTAGGCGCAGGAGGAACTTTGGATTTGCCTTTTCTTTCTTTCAGAATTTTCTTTTTCTTAGTGACCAGATTTGAAGTGTTTGGGCCCTCATGATCGTCAAAAACTGGGAGAGAAAGCCTGCTATAAAATCCGCGGGAGCCATGGGACTTGTGTAATTTCAAGGATGAGTCTCCCATGAATACTTTTACAGGAGCAATTGGTCTAGGAGGACCCATCATAAAAGTTTGAAAGTTTGTTGTCACTTGAAGCCAAAAATCAATATATGCCTCGGTTCGGCAACCTTCTCGAGATCTCGCGGGAATAAAAATGGCAAAGGAGAAATTTTCATGTTTTTTCTCATACTCCTCGCGGTACCTCACTAAGGTCGCGTCATAACTATCAGGGGAATCGCCTGAGGGATGAGCAACATTGACTGGAACTGCCTGCTCAAAACCCAGTTGACGGGCCACCCGCGAAGGATTATAAGGTGTGGTCCGCGAGAAGGAATCATCAAAATTAGGCAAGCAGCAACCAAAGGAAAAAGCAGCAAAGATAAGCTCTTCATGATGTTGATAACCATAAGCAGTATGCTCCTCCATAGGATAGAAAGAAGGAAAATAAATACCATCTAAAGGCATTGTGTAAGGTCTCCAAGAGAAATTACGACTGAAGTCAATGAAATCTTCAAGTTGCTTAGTGGAAAGAAGGCATGACCAACGAGCAGCTCGCGATCTGGGACTATGGGTGTCAATATTTGAGGATGAAAAACTAAGGGGTTTGGGGGCATATTTTGGGAATCTTTCAAAAATGAAGAGCATAAGGAAAAGGCAGGGGACATGGGTGCTTATGTCATACCTACCAACTGACCTTAGAAAATCATTGGATAAAGTGTCCAACTGGGAATAAAGGGTACCCAGGAATAGGGGGCTAAGGGAAGCCTGATGCCCCGCGAAGCTATAGAAGCCATCAAAAACACCAGTTTATTGGGTCCATCTTCAGGATGTCCCTGGAAAATATAACGGTCCAACCAATAAGCTGAAAAGCTAGCTAGCTCAAGGTCACCGTTGAATTCTGGGTCGGGCACCGATTCGCGGTCTTGACCGCGAAGGAGAGGCAGCTTTGGTTCATACTCCCTGAAGAAGTGATGGCACCAGCTTGAGTACTTTAACTTTGCACTTTTTATAAAAGGTGCCTCGTCAAGTATTACACCATCTTTAAAGCGGCTACCTCTCTTCACGGCATAAGTGGCGCAAGACTGGAGGTGAGAGTGAATCACCTGGTCTGCCTCACTGAAAGCTGGGGCATCAAGGGGTCGCGAGTCAAAAACCGGGAGTCAGAACAACACGTACACGTCTTCTAGGGTTGGGGTAAACTCCCCCCAAGAGGTTACAAAGGTATGCGAGAAGGAGCTCCATCGCGACACCAATAGATTGAGTGCATTCGCGTCTCGACGAACAGACAAGTCCGAAAAGAGTTCTATGGACTCAAGTAAACCTGCATGTCTAAGAGTCTCGCGGTGCTTATCCTGGCTGAGTATGTGGCTGGACCACATCCTCCAGTGGGAAATAGGTGACACGTGCCCTACATATTCTATAAAGGAATATGGGACATCACATCTTTCAATGAGGAGGCGAAGAAGTGAGGAAGGTGGGATATTGGCTAAGGAGGCTTCGTCGTCAGAATGAATAAGCATGGGTTATTCTGTAATATCCCCCGCAGGAGGAAGGTTCTCAATGGAACTCCAGAAATGATCATGGGAAACTTTGAAAAACGAAGCCTTTCTCCATTCTGTTGGTTGAGGAATAGATGGGACACTCCCAGATGCAGGGACTCAGAGTTTGGGGGTTGAGGACTTGGCCATTGAAAATAGGGGAGTAAGGGTTTAAAGACTAGAACCGCGAAGGAAATGGGGGTTTGAAAATAAAATGGTAAAGGTAAGAATAACACAAAGGAGATTAGGAAGCAGAAAAGCTAGAACCAAGAGGAAAAAGTGAAATGAAATGGACAAGGGAGACTTATATAGGGAAGGGGCCCGGAAACCTAGAGGGTGCCATTAATGACCGCGGAAACCGAACCGACGCCAAGGTTGCCGCAAATTCAAAACTCGCGGATCAAAGGATAAAAAGAGTTTATGAAAAATAAGAAGGATATGGGGAAAAACAAAATAATCACATGCACAAAAGCCATTAAAAAACAAAAAAAAAATCAAGAAGGAATGTTCGCGGATCAGTAAAAACGAAACATGGGAGATAAGTTTCATCTGCAGGAAAAGGGCAAAAGTGGCACGGGGAAAAGAGGCCTTGAAAACAAAGATTTAAATCGCGAAGCCACAAGTTATTGCACTTTAATACTTGATCAAGTATCAAAAGTGCAACAGGGAAAAATATAAAGAGGGATGATTCGCGATATAACATAACGGCAAAATGACTCGTTGGGATAATGGCCAAAAGATTAAATTATCTGGGATATGGCCCAGGATTGATATATTTGGGGAAACCGGCCCAAGTAAAAGATTATTTGGGAAATTGGCCCAAATAATTGATTACTTGGGGAAATAGCCCAAATATGGTTTTACGCGAGAGCTTGCATTATACAGAGGGAGGTATGAGGGGCTGGTGTGTTTTATAGCTCGCATCAGAAACTCATAGCCCTAGATGTTGCTCGCGTAGGGAGTACTATTCGAAATCTAGGGGAAATGCTTAGGATGTGTAAATAGTGGGTCACGACCTTATTTACACCATCCTAATCAAAAGTACCTTAGAAAGGCCGATAGTATTCAGGGACGTGACCAAGGCATGCATGATTGGTCATAACCCAGCAAAGCTATAACGGCATCCTTGGATAAGGATAAATCAGATCCGCGATGCAACAGGCGCGGATCACAGGGCATGGCGCACATTATGCTCCGCGAATTCGTTTCGCGGATGATATTGTGCAAGGTATTTATGGCGCGCAGTAATATCCGCGCATCAAGTCTGCGAATCCGTTTCGTATGGACAAGGGCGTGAAATAATACTGTGCAAGGTATTTATATCACGGATTAAGTACGCAGGGACCATGTCGCGAGAGAGGTGCTGACGTGGCAATTGAATCCGCGAGGACGAAGGAACCATGTCGCGAGACAGGTGCTGACGTGGCAATACAAACCGCGAGGATTACTGAACACTCACGTCTATAAATAGAGGTGCGAGGGCTCACTTGAGGAGGAATTTTTCAAAGACCAGGAGAGAGAAAATCCTAGAGAGAGAGAAAAAGTACTTCTCAATTACTTGTATTTGTTATCTTTTCCTCCATTTCTCTGTAAAGCAAATCAAAAATAATAAAAAAACATCAATAATGTTACTTTGGCTGACGAACTTGTGTGGAAACTATCTTCACATCACCTAAATCTAACGAACCCCTACAATAGTATAAGGGGGTTTAGTGAAATTAACCATTTAAAAAAATTATTTTTCAAAAATCAATTATATTTTTCGCAAAAATTATAAATTCATAAATATATATATATATATATATTGCAAAAAATATATTTTTCGAAGGGAGCATATTATTTTCCAAAATATGATTTTTTTTCAGAAAAATATTTTTTTTGCAAAAAAGTATTTATTATGTTCCAAAATATGAATTTTTTTTTTGCAAAAAATATATACTATTATGTTTCAAAATATGATTTTTTCCGAAAAATATTTTTTTTGCAAAAAATATATATTATTATGTTCCAAAATATGATTTTTTTCCAAAAAATATATATTATATTTTCGGAAATAATTCATATTTTGGAAAATAATATACTCCCTCCAAAAAATAATTTTTTTGTGAAATATATATATTTATATAATAATTTTAATTTATAATTTTTGCAAAAAATATAATTGATTTCACTAAACCCCCTTATACTATTGAGGGTAGTTTAGGCATTTTGACTCAAAATGTGAGGTAATGCGACATAATGATTAAATTGAATAATATAGGGGGCAAAGTGGACACAGTGGGGGTTAGTTGATTAAACTGGATAGTATAGGGGATTTATTGAAATTAACCCTTAAAAAATGCATCAATTTTTAACCGAAAACTAAAACATGCAAAACAAAACGCATGCCAAACAAACCCTTATAGTGTGTGAATTTTTTATTCACTGATGAACAAGAGATCATCACTCTATCTAAATATTATTATTATATATGAAATTATCTAGGAGACAATGGAATAAGCCTAGAGGGGGGATGAATAGGCTTCGTATGGATTTAATGACCAATTAAAATTTATTTGCGAAATTTTCAATTTTAATCAGTAAAGAAAACCTATTTTTCTAACAAGATTAATCAAGCAAAGATTAATATAAGTGCAAAAAATAAAGCAAAAGATGACAGAGATTTTTAAGTGAAAAAACTTTGAAAAAATTTCAAGTAAAAAATTAGGGTGTTGGGGCTATCCCACATCGGTTGTGGAAAGGGCTGGTGGTTAGTGTATAAGTGTGAAGGAAAGTCTCACCCTTTAAGCTAGCTTTTGGGGTAAGAGAGGCCCAAGACCACCCTATACTGGTATTAGAGCCCAGGTTACCAACAAATCTCAGCTCAGGTTTCGGGAGAAACGGATTGTCGTTGCTCCGACCCAAGACCCGATGTGTGATGGGGAGATTGTTGGAGTTGTCCCACATCGGTTGTGGAAGGGGTTGGTGGTTAGTATATAAGTGTGAGGGAAAGCCTCACCCTTTAAGCTAGCTTTTGGGGTGAGAGACGCCCAAGACCACCCGACACTAGTATCTGTTGGGAATTAATTCATATCTCACACATAAGAATTAATCCCGCTCAAGATCATAAACATACGGTTTTACTCACACATACATCATCCACACACAACACATAAAGGACACAAGAATTTATAGTGGAAAACTCCAAACCGGAGAAAAAACACTTCATTGTCAAAGACAACCAGAGAAATATCACTATGTGAAAAATTGTTACAACCACACTCTCAGTAATTTTTCTCTCACCACCCACGATCCCAATACACCCACACTCTACCCAAGTATATACTAACTCACACATTTCTATTCTCAAATTAAGAGAACCAAGAAAGGAATTTAACTAAAGTCAAAATACAATGCTTGAAATGTTTTTAACTGGGATACATAGAAACAAAGGCTTGAGCTCCTTATATAGGTTTTTTCACTCTTCCACCTTTACTTTCTAAACAATGTGGGACTTTTTCCTCTTTTATTTTTGCCAAAACCTAACAATCTCTACATTTGGCTAAATAAAAGAAACTTTTGCTGCAACCACTATCTTCACCAAAAATCATAATTCTCAACACAGAATTATCATACTCCACCATAAAGAGTACACACACTTAGAATTAACCATTCTAAGAATTTTTCCTCGGCACATGTTGAACTAATTGCTGAAACATTATGGTACAACTTCCACGTTGGCTTTCTTGGAAGTTCATCAGCCATCAACATCAACTCCACCGCACACCTTGCATCAATATCAACCAATGCCCATGTGTAAACTTGTGGTTCCGCTAGCAGTAACGTCCTCTTCCATGGAAACTATGAGATCAATAACATGTCAAAAGGACCACACCAGTCTCTTATAGAGAAAAGAGATACACTGTTGGCGACAATATCAGCATCTCCATTTACTGATTTCAGACCAATTTGTCGAACCCGCTCCACCGATAATTTTTCTTCAGGTGTTAATATTGCCCACACCTTCAAATCCTTGTGTATTCTTCACGGTGAATAAAATACAACCAGTAACCTTGCTCTGATACCATTTGTTGGGTATTAATTCTTCTCTCACACATAAGAATTAATCCCACCCAAGATCACAAACACATGTTTTTACTCATACATACATCATCCACACACAACACACAAAGGACACAAGATTTTATAGTGGAAAACTCCAAACTGGAGGAAAACAACTTCGTTGTCAAAGACAACCAGAAAAATATCACTATGTGAAAAATTGTTACAACCACACTCTCAGTAATTTTCCTCTCACCACCCACGATCCCAATACACCCACACTCTACCCAAGCATATACTAACTCACACATTTCTATTATCAAATTAAGAGAACCAAAAAAAGAATTTAACTAGAGTCAAAATGCAATGCTTGAAATATTTTTGACTAGGATACATAGAAACAAAAGTTTTAGCTCCTTATATAGGCTCTTGAACTCATCCACATTTACTTTCTAAGCAATATGGGACTTTTTCCTCTTTTATTTTTGTCAAAACCTAACAGTATCAGAGCTTAGGTTACCAACAAATCTAGGTCCAATAGTTTTCGGGAGAAACGAGTTGTTTCTGCTAGCTCCGACCCAAGGCCCGATGTGTGAGGGGGAGGATTGTTGGGGTTGTCCCACATCAGTTATGGAAGGGGTTGATGGTCAGTATATAAGTGTGAGGGAAAGCCTCACCCTTTGAGCTAACTTTTGGGGTAAGAAAGACCCAAGATCACCCGACATAGGGTACCGATACCGATGCATTATGAATCAAAGAATTTATACAAACTCTATGAAGACAGGACTTACAATAACTCTGACTGTCGTTCTTCACTCGACATTTGAAAGTCTTGATCCACTCGCGCTCCACGAAATCTCACCCTGATTCCGTACTATGATAGCTCCGCTTCTCAATATATCAATTTTTCACAAAGATTTTCGCACCGATCTCCGTACTCGCTTCTCAACGGATCGATGCAAACAAGTTGAACATGGTGGTTAGCAATCAGATCATTCAATTATGCATAAAGATCAAGCGTTGAAGCATAATTGGATAACCTCAAAAAACTAGAATGAACCTTGATATAGGATGATCAAGCAATCTCCTTCTCTATCTTTGCAAATGGATCTAATCTATGATAGAATTGTAGAGCAAAATCACAAAAGCCACAAACCACACTTCTTCTCTCAAGTTTAACTCGTATATAGAGAAAAGAGTCTCCAACTAAGGTTTGGAATCCTTTTCCTTCTAGGATTTGTATTTTTACCATTAAGTCTCCAAAATATTGACCAATATCTCAATAATAATCCTTAAACACGTCATTAAAGGGATAGGAATCTTTAACACATCAAAACGAACCATGTTTAAAAATTGAAGTCGACCCCGGTCGAATTCTCGCCATTAATTAAGTCAAGTACTCACCAATTACAATTGGTTGAGTTCTAGCCTAAAGTCGAGTTCTCGACTTATGTTCCAATAAAACTCCATTGCGTCTACTAGCGCCCCAATCTACTGTTTTTGGGCGCTAGTGTGGTACGCATTGGCACCATTTTGGGCAAGTCGAGTTCTCGCCTAGTACTGAATGAATTTTTATTTCTTTGTCGTTTCGTCGCATTTTACCGTTTCCTACCAACTTTACTTCACTTCTCTTGTATTCATGACTACTTTATACTTGATTTGAGTTTGAAAAAACTTCTTAATGACTTGTTGATATATTTGTTTGGCCATGTCAAATTTTATAACTCTACCCGAACTCACAACACTCAACATGGTTATTCACTAAAACATGCCAAAAATTAACCAATGTACTTACAATACACATATATAACATATGGCATAAATACATCTTTCCATAATGTTATTAATTAATGGCTACCATTAAAACTATAGAGAGGTCATGAAAGCAGTAACCTGTTTTGTAACCACTTGCTAGTTGTTAAGGCCCCGTTTGGTAACCGGTCTGGTCCTGTTATTTCTGGTCTGGTCTGGTCTGCTCTGATCCGGGTGATGTTCTGAAATTCTGTTTGATAAGCGGTCTGGTCTGATGGTCTTGGTATGAGGAAACTGGAACCAGACCATGTTTGGCAAACTGGTCTGATCTTAAATTTCTAGTAAACTGTAAAAATATTGAATATACTTTATATGTATTATTTAATTCATTTTGCTTATTATTCATTTTTTATAAATAATTCATTTAATTTATTATTTATTCATTTATTTTAATTAATTTATAAATATATTTTATTCATTTATTATTTATATTATTATTTATTCATTTCTTTATTTTTTATTATTATATTTATTCATTTATTATTGTTTTTATGTATTATTTAATTCATTTTGGTTATTATTTATTTATTTATTCTTATTTTTATGTATTATTTAATTAATTTTGGTTATTATTTATTTATTTATTCTTATTTTTATGTATTATTTAATTAATTTTGCTTATTATTTATTTATTTATTCTTATTTTTATATATTATTTAATTCATTTTGTTTATTATTTATTACTATTTATTCATTAATTTCGGTTTTAGCTTAATACAATTTCATTTCGCCTACACCACAAGCACAAATAGGCCCCTCACCTGTAATCTGATGCATTACTATAGAAAAACAAATAAATGGATATTAATATCATGGTATAATAACAAAATGTAAATATTATACACATATTTATAATACAACCATGGAGTACATATTATACAGAAATTTATAATACAACAGTGGAGTATATATATTATACACAGAGTTATAACATAATGTACATACAAACAAATTGATTACAAATGGAATTACACATTCATTTCAACTATGGGTCGTGTTAGAATAGATGTCGTTTGCAATACTAGCACGCAATCTGTCCATTGGATTGTCCCTCACACGCAAATAAATTGATTACAAACCCAGATCCAGTTTTATTCCCCGCATTCACCTCCTCATCCATTTTGGTGACGAATAACAACGTTTTCACTTCAGTCCATAAATCTTTTTTACTCTTCCCATGTTGTGGCACTTCCACTCCAAAAACATTCTCCACGTGCATTTCATTAGTGTCCATCTATTAACACCAATGCAGTATCACAACCCTACACAAACCACTGCAATATCAAGCATTAACAGAGCCACTGCAGTAGCTTAATTAGAGCAGTATGAAGCATATATAAACCACTGCAAGCATAATGTATATGAAATTGAAATTGCAGTATGACATGCATACACAAACCACTGCAGTATCAAGCATCAACAGAGCCACTGCAGTAGCTTGGCTGCTGCAGTGGCACTGCACCAGCCAGATTACTGGTTGCTGCCAAGGCAGATCGTATAAGCTTTCATCCATGTCAAGGGGAGACCTGATGCTTTCATAACCAACGAGACCTTTTTATAATGGAACATACTGATATTTTTCTTTTCACATTTCTCGAAATAATTCATGCAGGCAAAGCAAAGCAGAAGCACAGCACAAATTGCAGCAGCTAATACAGAGGCATGAGGAAGAAAATTCTGAAAAAGAAAGTTCTCCATCACTGACGACCAATTGTCAGATATATTATTCTTTATTGTCTATAAATAATTGGGTAGTATATATCTTGATTATCAATTGTAAAAGATGCATTTCAGAAACATCTTTTATCTGTTCCGGCATTCTTTGAGATGAGTTTTTGGAGATCCCGGATGACCTGTTTATAGATGTTTCTATTGCCATTTATAATCTTAACAACAATGACTGCCTAAGCAATGCTAATTGCTTTATATAAGATTTTAAAATACTTTTAATATTGCAATATCTAAAAACAATACTACAAATATAATAATGAAGCACATTTATCTCCATCAAAAAAAA
Organism: Cornus suecica; assembly: GCA_963922005.1. NCBI lineage: Eukaryota > Viridiplantae > Streptophyta > Magnoliopsida > Cornales > Cornaceae > Cornus > Cornus suecica. Next base: position 17,299,112 of record OY998246.1, read on the forward strand.
GAAAGAAGAAGCTGTAAATGCAAAGGAATTATGCAGTATATTGCAAGAGCCATGTTTAAAGCTGCACATTAACTTATCAAAAAATTGTTTAAAGCTACACGATATACAAATTATACAAAATATAATTGAGAACAGATTGCCAAATTCAGGGAGTTCAAAGTGGGTATGTATGATAAATGACTAGATCATGGACTGATTCTGGGGGGGCATAAATGCAATTCAGAACCTCATGGATGAAATTGCATCATGGACTGACTAGATCATTGAGACTATGCCCCTCATGGATGTAATGTCATGCAATATTACAAGATTGGTTGAATTTAAATCTTTGTAGTAATTAGTGGAATTGGTACAACTCATTTCCAACCATTTGATTTTGTAGAAAACCTGAGTGCTACTGCAAGAACATGAATAATACCAAATACTGGCTCAAAATTATATCAGAAATCACTCAAGATATTACCTCAAAGAAGGGTAAAGGAAGGAAAATAATCCATTAATTATACATACGAATTTGTTTCAACAGAAGTCACCAAGTTTTCTCACTAACTAAAAAAAAATCTTTCTTTGCTTCGCATTTTTCCCTGCATTCGAACACAACTATACAAGAGGAAACAAAGCTTCATGATGGCTCCATGGGTTCAAATGGAACCTTAATACATCTAGGAGAAAAAATTGGACAGGGTTTATCCACAATGACAATTGCTGATACGAATTGCCTCAGCTAAGAGTGTCTTGGCTTCAAAAATTAAACCATGATTTTTGTTCCCAAAACAATAGAGGACCGGAAGACCCAAGCACTGGAAGTTTAGACACAGAATTGAGCACGGAAGTAAAAGTCAAAGATAAAATAATTTTTTCAAATTCATTAGAATTCAAATCGGACGGTTTTACAAGCATGAGGAAAGTGGAGAATATTTTTTTACTACAAAGCAATGGTGGTTTTCTAAAGCATATTCAACGGAGTACTGAATTTGCAAGACTTAAAATACCAGTCTATAAAAGTGAAAAACACACATGCAAACACAGCCCATAAACATCAAAATATTACCTCAACCAAATATACAAACCCTTGTAGAAAACAGAGCCCAAGTACTCATGCAACAACAAATCAAAATAATTAAGACCAAAAATCACAAATTTCAAACCCAAAACCCAGAAATCAAAAACAAAACTTTCTAAAAACCCAGAAACATAACTGCATTTCACATATCATATATACAAAAACACCATAAACACTTTCAAAAATACATAAAAATTACTGGAAATTGAGAAAAATAGCTTGGATGGGTGAGAACAGAGCACTACCAGAGACCTAGAGGAACGGTGATAAACCCTAGAAGCAGAGCTGATATATTTAGAACAATATATGTATATTTATATATATATATATATATATATATATATATATATATATATATATCGATGGGCAAAATGATTTTGAAGAGAAGAACTTACCAGATGTTGACCTCAAATGTCAAAAATGGCAAAATGTGGAGCTTTTTACTTCGATCTAGGCTTTGTGCAGAGAGGCGACCAGTGGAGGAGCTATCTTCTTCGACCGGGTTTGTGGAAGAGAGGCGACGAGTGGGCAAAAATTACGATCTAGGGTTCATCGACAGTGGCGACGAGTGAAGGCCCTTTCTTCTTCGATCGGGTTCGGAGTGGCGACGAGTGGAGAGAGGGGAAAAGTGGAGGCGATAGGGTTTGTGGAAAGGGGGTTTCTGAAGATTAGGGTTCGTCAAGAGAGTGGAGGAAGGTGATTTGCTTCAATGATTTTTGGGCATAAACATGAATTGGTGGAGCGGGGGTTTTTGAACTAGGGTTCGTCCAGATTCATTTGGGTTTGAGAGGAGGCTGTGGATGGGGATAATGTTGGTCGTTTTGGGCAAAATGATTTTGGTTATATATTTGGTTAGATGTGGTTAAATTATTGTATGGCATTTTGGTTAGATTTTGGATATATTTTATAACCAGATCAGATAGAATCAGTAAAAATTATGGTCCTAAAAAATGTCATATTAGTTTAATTTGGTTCAATTTGATTTAGTTATATTTTTTGAGATCAAAACAAAATAAACATAATATAATCTCAAAAAATCATGACAAGACCGGAAATATGAGAACATAACCGATTACCAAACGGGCTAAGCCTAATCTGTAAGGTTTTATTTGCCAAAAGTTTATGTTAGTTGGAGTTACGTATAGTCACATTTCTACATTTATGCACAATATATAGTTATACATTATGGACACACTCTTTGTCACCCAATTTAGCTGCGAAGCTAGCTATCAGAACACTGATTGCCATAACGTGAGACCCACGTTCTATTTTTTAATTAGCTACAACATCTGTGTTTTGAACTGTGTTGGGACAACGCTGCCTTGTTCAACCCATGTGGATGGTTAAGCTCACATGGACTATATATATATATATATATATATATATACAGGTGACATTTGTAAATGTACGTTGATCTTTGCTGCATACTTGGGAAACCAACACCGCCAACCATGCGTTAGGCCATGTTTGGTAGGCGGTCTGATCCGGATGGTAGGCGGTCTGATCCGGTCTGGTCTGGTCTAATCTGATCTGGAAAAATTTGTTTGGTAAGTGGTCTGGTCTTACTATTTATTTATTATTTATTATAATATTTATTTATGTATTATTTATTTCTTTATTTATTATTTCTTCACTTTATTATTTTATTATTTATATTATTAAATTATTATTTATTAATTTATAAATATATTCTATTTATTTATTATTATTTCATTATTTAATTCATTTTATTTATAAATTATTTATTCATTTTTAATTATTTAAATATATATTTTATTAATTTAATATTAATTTATTATTATTATACTCGTTTTTTATTATTATTATGAAGTATGTATTCATTATTATATTTACTTATTATTTATTATTATATCTATTTATTATTATATCTATTTATTATTTTTTATTATATTTATTTATTATTATTATTTATTTCATTTTGTTTATTATTTATTATTTTTATTATATTTTTAAATATGTTTTATGTAATTTATTATTATTATTTATTATTTAGTCCATTTTTTTTTATTATTATTATTATTATTATTATATTTATTTATTATTATTGTATTCATTTTTTATTATTATTATGTTTTATTTAATTTATTATTTATATTATTAATTTTTAATTTTTAATTATTTATAAATATATTTTATTATTTATTCATTTATTCATTTATTTATTATTATTATATTCATTTATTTATTATTATTAGGTATTATTTATTTTATTTTGTTTATTATTTATTATTTATATTTTATATTTTATTTTTAAAATATGTTTTATTTAATTTATTATTATTATTAATTTATTATTATTATTTATTCATTTTTAATTATTTATAAATATATTTTATTAATAAGACCAGACCGGACCACCAGAAACCACCTTTTTTTTTGTCTGAAATGAGGTCATTTTGGTCTGATTTGGTCTTACTTGGTCTAACCAAAAATTTGGAACCAATGCTATCAAACACGGTCCGATCCCATAAAATGCCAGACCAGACCAGACCACCTGGGACCAGACCACCTACCAAACAGGGCGTTATTACTTATATATTGTATGCATATGCATATTCACCATCTGTATATGCAGTGGATTAGAATAACTTCCTTTGACTTAGAATGTCTTTGGTTACAAGTTGTTACATAAGCTTGGTAAAGTAACTATTGCCAAAAAAATAATAATACTAGTAACTATTGTCAAAATAGTTATTAGGAGTAGGTTAATACCCCTTCACCTTTTGAGATTTGCTCTAATTTTACTTTGACTTCCTCAAATTTTAAATATTCTAATTACATTTCATTGAATTTGATTTTTGTCTCACTTAAACTCCCTCTAAAATGACGTCATCCTCTAACCACTATGTAAAATAATTAATTTGCTCTCACAAAACACGTATTTTATTTATTTTTTTGAATATAATCTTCAGGGACAAAGAAGTAATTGTCTAAATTAGTATTAGTAGAGTTAACATCTATTTATCTCAAGCGGTACAATTGAATTACTTAAAATTTGAAGGGGTCAAAATGAGAATAAAATAAATTTCAGGAAGTGAAAGTGGAATTATATAACCCTCATTATTATCATGCCCTCACTGAATTGTATAATGCTTTTGAAAGACATTATTATTATTAATTAGAGTACAGGTCTAATATTCTTATTTAAAATCAATATTATTCAAATTCACTATATTATTATCGTGCCCAATAATTAAAATCGATACTATAAACTGTAAACCATAATGGTTGCTTATACGATATAAAATAATAGTAATCATCACGACATTGATCATACATGACCACTTAAAAATTATATAGAAGTTGTGAGGAAGCGACCTCAGGTTCTTTCTATAATCTCTGGTTGCTTCTAGGACAAGGTTAATAATGTAATTGCCTGAGAAACCTTGATTAGTGAAAAATTCTAGGCTCTTGGTTGTCACACAGTTGGGACAGTACTTCTGCCGTTGACTGATGTTTAATATATAATATTGTATGGTGTCATGCATTTTTGTTGCTATGTTCGCCAAACCATAAAAAATACATGGTCATTGCCCTCTATATTTAATCAATTCCGTATAAAAAATAGAACTACATATTATTATGTAAAACATTGAACTCAATCAATCTGCAATGTGCCATAATAGCCTTATTATATTGCATATTCATCAGTAATTTATATGATAGCACTAACTTTGAATCTTCTGTTGTGTAATCTCTCTCCAGAAATATTTGAAGGTGGATAAATATTCACCTCAGGTTAACATTTTAAATAACTTAACTGCATGATACTCAATTTCAAGATTGTTATTCATCAGTAATTGAATAATCAGTTTTGACTAATTCAGAAGTATTTGAATTTCTATTTGCAAAAGTACAGGGAATTAGATCATAGTCGCTTTAATCAAGCTCAAACTTTTTATTTGGTAAACGTGAAGTTTTTCTATAACTAAAGGTGATTGAATTAGATGATATAATTTGTTTATAAGAAGTATTCATAATTATACATCCAACGAATATATGGGGAGAATTGTTTGCTCCTTAATTTATTTATTTATTTCAAAAGCAATTTTGGTCCTTAATTTTGGTCTCCCTATTCAATTAATTTCTTTGGTAAACATTTTTCTTTTCGAGTAGCGATACTTTGAATTCTTCGAGAGAGCATGACTCAAATATTTTTGCATTAATCCATCTAATAACTCCTAATATTTCCCTCACCCCAGCTAGTGTAAATTTCTTCTGTGTATTAAGAACAATCTTTTACCTGTTCTATACAAATGATACATAAATATAAAATCAAAATCAAAATTCACACGTGCGAATAATATTTTGTAATTTTGAATAATAAAATTTTCCTTTTGTTTTGAACGAAAATTGAGACTGTTTAAAGCCTAGGTTCTAAAAGGCAGTTGTTGGCTAAAAGTTGTTCGAGTTTGTTACTAGCCTTGTATAAAAACATAACTTTTAACTCTCAACTGCGTGTGTACATATGGGGTATATAATAGTGAGAACTAATAAAAGGTAGAAAATGTGATTCTAGAGAGAGCCATCATGGATACCTCATGATATTTGTCATGTATATTGCACTGTTTTTCTATATAAAATATAAAGATTTATTGGGCTGAAATATTTATGAACTTGAAGATTCATCTTCATTATTTTTTATATGAAATACATTCTCTCTCATAAATTTCTAATGAAATATTGGAGGAAATTAATAATAAAAGGATGTTCTTGTATAACTAAACCGCAAAATACTAGCACCAAGGATGTTCTTATATATTGTGTTGGATCAAGGGGAGTTCCAGTGGTAGAATTCTGCCATACTCCTTTTCATATTAAAGGTTGCCATATTAATCATCAAACTCAGTCTATAGATATATGTGTGGGGAAGGAATGCGATGATTAAACATCTCAAAACTTGTGGAGTTGAAACAAACTCTATTTTTTTTATGGAGAGGTGGCAGAGTGGTGGAGGACGGTGCAGTGGCGGAGGGTGTGTGGAGAGTGAATATTTTGGTATGGAGGGTAGTTTGGACCTTAATAATGATTGTTTACCTATTTGTAATTAATTTGCTTAACTTTGTCAAAATGAAATATGAAACTTTAATATTGACTAATTTGTAATTTACATCTCCTAATATTACCTATATGTAGTTTTTCTAAACTTTATGACCAAATCTAAACATAATTATATAATTAATTTAAAAGAACAATAGAGTAGAAAAATATAAATAGTTACTAATTTTGAAACTAATTACTAACAAAACACCATTTAATGGTCAAAAACAATTACCTTCTAATTTAGATATTGTAATCATAAGTAACAAAAACAAAGAAATGGGACTTTAACGTATGTGGCCCTAATTTTTCATGTGCCCAAATTCTTCACATTTGAAAGAAACTCTGATATTCTGTGTCTCCCCTTTTCTTTTTTTCTTCGGTACCATTTTATGTCTTTTTCCTCATCATGTTATATATATATATTTCTTATCTTTGTATAGGTCACGACCAACTCGTTGTGCAGATAGTGTAATTTTTGCACAATTCATATGGAACTATTTTCGAAACTTGTATGGGTGAATTACTGTGATCGTTGAAACACACACACACACACACACACACACACACATATATATATACATATATATATATATATATGTTAAAATCTCTCAAGAGTTCTGAAAATCACGAAAGTGCATGACCAGGACAAAAGCCATAGACAATCCTGATATAAAAATAAATAATTTCCAACTTTGGGTGGATTTGCTGGAAAGAGAAATAGTTTGTTCCTTTCGTAACACATGAAAGTGCAGTGAAGCATATATGCATTCCTTCATAATTTGGTATTCTCAAACATTTTTTTTTCCCAACAAAATTAACTTGATATTATCAAACTGTTTACTTCTTATAGCAAAAAGAGAAGCCGGTGCAAATAGTTTTTCAAATACGTATTCACAATAATGAGTGACTTGGATGCAATCTTAATCTTTGACAAAAAAGGAAAACAGTTTATAAAAAATAAAACATTTTTTTTCAAAACACAGGTTCCAATTTTAGTGTGAACCCCAACTGCACTATACATGAACTAATCGTTCATGGGGTAATTCATTTGTACTTGGGTAGAAGCTTGATTAATCTTGCCTAACGAAATGGTAAAACCGAAATTGCTCAAAAGATTAGAAGAAATATGTAGCATCAATGATATGTATAGTATCATTTTAGAGAACTCTTTGGGCCAGCAATGTCAAACCATGGAATTAAAAATTTTGACATGGCTTCCCTCCAAGGCAAACCAACAAAAACATAGACAAGATAGCAGATTTCTTCAATATATTTTTATTATTTTAAACTGCATCCCACGAAACTATGTTAGGAAGAAATGCATATATGCTTTACCCTAGTATGAAGTTCGATTCAAATATATATATATATATACACTCCCTGTATTATAAGTCAAGATTTATCTTTGTTCTTTATACTCTTTCAATGAAAAATCAAAACCAAAAACTCACAAAAATGGAACTTGAGTTGGGGCTCAAACTCACCCTAGAGGATTTTACAGCTGCAGACCTTCTAATTGCCAGAAACCGAGGCGGTCCTCTCTTTTCATCAAGAGAAACAGACACCATGTTCATCCTCACTGGTCATCTCAAAGGTTTTCGTATTTTTGTTCGTGTTTTCCAGATAAACTATGCTATATCATTCTGTTAGGCTTTTTGTACGAGTGTCTAATTATTGAATTTTCAAACAAATACAGGTTATAGGAGGGGAAACATAAAGATTGAGATCAACAAGGATGGGACTCGGATTGCAGTTAGTGGTGAAAAGCCAGTTCAGGAGATGATGATGCTGGGAATGAAAATGATCAAGAAAGAGGTAGAGATGAAGGGTTTTAGGAAGGTTTTCAGAATTCCAACTGAGGTGAAGTTGGATAAAATAAAAGCCAAGTTCAACGACGAGGAATCGATTTTGACAATTTCAATGCCCAAGTTGGTAAAAGGAGTCATTGTTGGGGGTGGGATTGAGGAAGTGAAAGAAGAGGAGGTTGCCAAAGGGGTTTCTGGAACTGTGAAAGTTGTTGCCAACGAGGTTGCTGAAACAGAGACATTGCAGCCGGAAGAATGTGGAGGATCAAGTATTGAAGATCACGAAGAAAGTGATGAGGATGTGGAAAAATTGTCTGAAGCTTCTGATACTGGAAGCGGAAAAGAATGTAAGGAATTGACTCAGGAAAAAGTTGAACCTGCAGGACCGAAAGTGACGATCCCAGAAGTAGGTTCTTCAGGTGAAGAACGGAAGAAAGAAAGTCCAGAAGCAGAGACTACTACAGTGGAAAATGGATTAATAGATGATGGTGGTGGTATGAAGAGAGTTGAATCAACAAAAGTTGTACCTGATCAAGCAATTCAGCAGCCAGAATTACCAAGTCCACCGTCAGTTGAAAAAGGTGAAGTTATTGAAGAACATGCCACTGATAAAGTTGTTCCTGGAGTGGAAAACAAAGTGCAAATACAAGAAACCAGTCATGGTATTGAAGAACAAAAGGAATCAAAAGGGAATCAAGAGATTGACCATACTCAAGCTTCAGACATGGAACAGCTTAAAAATCAATTTCAGCATGATACATCACAAGAAGAGGAGGTTGCCAAAGGGGTTTCTGGAACTGTGAAAGCTGTTGCCGGTGAGGTTGCTGAATCAGAGACATTGCAGCCTGAAGAATGTGGAGGATCGTGTATCGAAGATCACGAAGAAAGTGACGAGGATGTGAAAAAATTGTCTGAAGCTTCTGATATTGGAAGCGAAAAAGAATGTAAAGAATTGACTCAGGAAAAAGTTGAACCTGCAGGACCGAAAGTGACGATCCCAGAAATAGGTTCTTCAGGTGAAGAACGAACGAAGAAAGAAAGTCCAGAAGCAGAGACTACTACAGTGGAAAATAGATTAATCGATGATGGTGGTGGTATGAAGAGAGTTGAATCAACAAAAGTTGAACCTGATCAAGCAATTCAGCAGCCAAAATTACCAAGTCCACCGTCAGTTGAAAAAGGTGAACTTATTGAAGAACATGCTACTGATAAAATTGTTCCTGGAGTGGAAAACAAAGTGCAAATACAAGAAACCAGTCATGGTATTGAAGAACAAAAGGAATCAAAAGGGAATCAAGAGATTGATCATAGTCAAGCTTCAGACATGGAACAGCTTAAAGATCAATTTCAGCATGATACATCACAAGAAGTTGGCAGAGATGGAGAAATCCATGAAACAGAAAATCATATTCAAGAAGACAAGGAATCAAGATCAGAATCAGAATCAGAGATAAGGGCTCGCGAAAAACCTCCTCAGGAGGCTAAAGTTGATGAATCTGCAAAACCAACTCCTAAAAGGTTCAAGCTATGTGCTCCTATCATGGCAGGATCAGCTCTACTCGTCTCTGTATTAGTGCTCGTCATTCACTTAATTAAAGCTAAAAACCAGCCAAGCAACATCAAAGCCAAAAGACAATGACTAATAATAAGGTCTTCAACAATTTGTTTTCTTTGCTTCTACTGATTGATCATAGTTAGTAAGATCAATGATAACCAATGGCTGTCAAAGCCAACTTTTTATATTCCTACAACGAAGAGCACTGTAGTAAGAAATTATTTAGAAGTTGGCTATATTAACTACCATGTCTTGTGGGAATACTATTGCATCTTCTAAAGATCATAAAGAGCAACAGCTAATGTCATAGTCAATTGGTTCCCTTTTTCTTTTCTTCTAACTAGAGGTATAGTCGTTACTGCAAATTTTTAGCCAGACCTGCTGTGATTTCTCATAAAATTTCCCCTCTTCCTTTATCCTTTCCATATATATAGATATATATATTTGATAAGAAATATATATGTATATATATCAACAAACAGGCAAACAAGAACTCTTGGAAAAATAACAAGAAAGAACTTCACCAGTTGGTTTCCATCTTTTACCAACAAATACATTTAGGAACAAACACTTCGCCTAATTCTTTTGTATCCCGGCCCGGTTTTTCCCCACTAACCAATTACGTTACGATCTCCACTCAAGATAATCACAAAAAAGGTCCACCTAAATATAGACAAGACACTAATCTCCAATCCATATATTATCAACTCCCATAAGCTGCTAAGATATAAATACAGTATCCCAATCTAGGATCCCCTCTCCCATTTATGTAAGCACTTCGGGAAAAGAAAGCTTGTATTGCAACAAATACTAACAACAAGAAGCAACAACTAGGATCCTGCACCGCTGATCTCCTTTCTTGGAAGTAGTTCTCCCTCCCTTAATAATGAATTTCCTGACTCGCATTGTGATCAATTCCCTTTTCTATATTGTAGGAACCATATATGCTATCAGAGAGTGACCACACTGAAGTATCTGACTCATCAAAAGATGGTTTTAAAGAAACATTGTGTTCTTTTATTGCCTCGTATGTCAGAAAATTAGTTTACTGTCCATCTCATTCCTCGTCCATAAATACTCAATTACCAGTTCATGGAGCGAACTCTCCTGAGGACACGTGGCGGTCTTTGATGCTCCTCAACCGGGATCACTGTCTCCAAGAGCTGCACAGAAAACCAATTGCATAGTAATTAATACAGAAGATAAAGGAACCGAACCATTGTCCTCACTTCTAAAGCAACTCCCAAGAATTTCCATTTTTAACTATTGTTTTCCTTCCATAACTTGCCTTCATCTGTCCATAAGAATAATCCATTTATTTGTACCAAAACCATTAACTTTGTTCTAACTTTAAGCTTGAATTAGTTAAACTAGTTCACTTTGTTTAGCTAAATTAGCATCTGACTTTACAAGTCTAGTTCAATATTCTGTTTATATATATAACTTGACCTTTTTAATTAACTTTTGCCTATGGCGGCTCAAAACATCAATCCTATCTTAATAATTTACACTTCCCTGTTCCAGACTTCCAGAAACCTATGATCCTATTTATTATCTTTTGGTAACTACTAAAATTCTATGTACTATTGGCAAATCAGGAATAACGCAAACACTCTAGATACAGACTTCTTCCATTTTAACAAATCTATTAACAAAATAAAATAAAAGAATCATTATAGTTATTGTATTGAAGAAAATAATTAACATGATTCCATCCACATCGTGGTGGTAAATTTGGCATATCGTTATCATTAGATGTGGTAACTTGGATAAGTCCTTTTTGACTCAAACGAGACTCGAGCAAATCCATGGGGCCTAGAAACAACCAATTCTCATTACGAGACTCAATGGGCACAGCAGAGTTGCTGATGCTAGGACAATTAGGAGAACTAGAATTACAGCTGGAGTTAACTACGATGAAAATGTTCATTAAAACGCAATCATCAGTCATTAAAGAATCTACCAATATTGAGAAGGCTATCTTTATCTAATTATTAGAATCTCAGTCCATATTAATTACCAAAGTAAACCACGCAAGGTCAACCAACTCACTGACAGTTGGTCATGAGTAGACTCGAATCTACCAATATTGAGAAGGCTATCTTTATCTAGTTATTAGAATCTCAGTCCATATTAAATACCAAAGTAAACCATGCAAGGTCAACCAACTCACTGACAGTTGGTCATGAGTAGACTCGCTGAGATTTATAAACATGACTCATTCGACAAAGTTCATTTGGAAGCCATTACTACTTTTTCTGCTAATCTTATCAAGATCAAGAATGAGGTCAAAGATCGAGCGCAAAACGCTATACAAGTTGAACAAGAACTTCAAGGGCATTTGTTTGACCCAAGCTTAAACACTCACATCAAGCTTCTAAGGTTGTTCGATTAAATAAACAGAATTCAAACAGCCAAAAGCTCAACTTAGGTTGACTTCACCATAACTTCACCATTACATTGTTTACAGCCAAAGAAGTAGGAGCATAAGCACTCAGCATATCTCACTAAGGTCCAAAAACACTAGAAATTTTGTTTGGGGGTTATTGGGGGGTGCAAGGGACATGGCTGACCACTAAAGTTCTGCATTAAGTACCCAAGGCCTATACAGAGGTCTCACTACACTTCTTAGACAAGAAGAGTCTTTCACATTTTGTAATTAAAAAAAACTTGAAAAAAGAACAATAATTGAATCCAAGAGAAGGTGAAGGTAAAACTCATCGCTTTCAGGGGCCAGGAGAATACCTAATTAACAAAATCATAGAAATGCAGCGAAGAATCTAAGCCTCCAATGTCGAAACTCTATAAGGTAAAGCAATCTCTTCTCATTCTTCTCAATTACTTCCTAAATGAAATCGTATTCACCATAATCACTCATTTCATTATTTGCTATGAGAATAATCCATCACATCTCATCTACTAAATCGAGTCAATGCTTCTTTGATTGGTTGTTATCTTTCATTTAACAATCTCGTTAATAACAATGTGAAATAACAGATCCAAAGCTCTGAATAAAATCCATACCTGCTTGTACCTTTCCCTTGTCCTCTGTTCCTGCACAAACAGTCATTTTTTTAACTCAAAATTCAATAAATAATTAAAATATATAATATATTTTTTTATAGTGACCGGTAGCTAAGCACCCAAAAATACAAAGGTACAGTCATGATTATCAGTTTTCAAGGACCGACAGAGTTCTCCAGCTTTGGAATACAATAAACAATGTATGAGGTGGCAAAAACAGAATGGAAGAAAAACAACCGAACTTCCAGCATTTCCAAACTTCTTCACCAACAAAATAATAGACTGCACGTCAAATATAAAGCCGTCAAAAAACCACAACGGAGCATCCAAAAGATACTGCAAAACATTCCAACTAAACAATTAACCAAATGATGACGTAAAAGAAACTATTTTCCATGTTCAACTCAATAGTTTCTCGTTATTCAGGAATACCATATGGCAAGTATTCAGTTAGGTGACCTAATTACCTTGATATAACATGATCAGAAACAAATAGATTTGTTGTTGATCCTAATTTTCTTCATATAAATAATCTTAGGGTGGAATTATTGGTGACTACCATAATAAGCAGGAAGAGTTAGACCAACCTCTCTACTTTCATATTGTGTGACTGCTCAGTTACATTACTTCTGAAAATCATAATTATTAATGAATATTTCTCCACATTGGCAACCCGAGCATTCAAATCAACATGGCAACTCGAATATTCATCATCGCACCATCTCCAGACTTAGCACCAAGTACCCATGCCTAGCAATTTTAAGGCCTTTACTACCTGCATAAACAACAGCCACCGCAACTTTCCCACTTACTTGGCTTCAGCTACATGATCCTATGTTTCCATTTCCCTCTATTTAAGGCCAAAGCCCCGTCAATCCAAATATAGTAACGTGCCGTGAAATAAACACAATTTATATTTCACAAATTACTTGGCTTCAGCTACATGATCCTATGTTTCCATTTCCCTCTATTTAAGGCCAAAGCCCCGTCAATCCAAATATAGTAACGTGCCGTGAAATAAACACAATTTATATTTCACAAATAAATTCCAAATATATAACATATTCCCAGCAATAAAAGTCAAAAAAATCAAGTATTCATTGTAAATATGCCACAATAGCAACCTGCCACTCAATAATATGTTTTCAACTTCTCAAATTAAACACAGCAGCAAACTTTGGGTATCAAGCAAAAGTACAGTAATCCAAATATAGTAACGTGCCATGAAATAAACACAATTTATATTTCACAAATAAATTCCAAATATATAACATATTCCCAGCAATAAAAGTTAAAAAAAATCAAGTATTCATTGTAAATATGCCACAATAGCAACCTGGCAGTCAATTACATGTTTTCAACTTCTCAAATTAAACACAGCAGCAAACTTTGGGGATCAAGCAAAAGTACAGTACCTTCTCTTTCAATAGCCGTTCATTCTCCTCCTCTAGTTTCATTGCCAATGATTCTAGTTCCATTAGGTATGCCTGAAATTCATTTAACACCAAAATTCAACCCAAAAAAAAAAAAAGTGGTAAAAACATATGGGTATTATTTGGCAACGACTCTAGTTCCATTAGGCATGCCTGAAATTCATTCAATACCAAATTCAATCCAAAAAAATATATATATAGTGGTAAAAACAAATGGGTATTATTTGGCAATGATTCTAGTTCCATTAGGCATGCCTGAAATTCATTCAATAACAAAATTCAACAACAACAAAAACATGGGAAAAAATAAATGGGTCAATATTTGGCAAATAATCTCTCCTAACTCCAATTAGGTGGTGGAGTTTTCAAGCCCCCTAGAGCTCAATTTGTGAAATGTGTGGGAGAGAGTACTTATATAATCCCCAATTATGTATGTGTGTGTGTATGGAGAAAGAAAGTAAGCAACCTGCTTTCGCTCCCTTGACCTTGCTGCAGACTCTCTGTTCTTGATCATCCTCCTCTGTCTCTGCTGAGCAGCCTTGTCCAACGGCTCCAAAAGAGCTCTCTTCCTCCCTCTCCCGCCAACCACCTCCACCCCATTCCCAAACCCCATCAGACCGTCCACACTCTGACCCGGAAACGGACTCGCCGGAATCGAATCGAAAGAAAACAACCCATCACTCAACCTCTCTGACCCCAACATCATCGGCTCCACCTTCACCTCCTGCTCCTCCACCGCTCCCGCCCTCGCCAGAAAATCTTCCAAAGTCATCAGCTCCTCCTCCTCCTGCTTCCCCTCCCTCCGCCCACCATTTCCCGCCACAATCTCATCCCACACCTCCTCCACCGTCTTCCCGCCGCCCTCGTGCCGCCGGATCGTCGGCGTGTTCTCGGTGTCGCTGATCGCCGTCACGGCTCCGGCGGCATCCAGCAGCGTGATCTCGGCGTCGAGCAAGGTGCTGTCGGAGGCCGCCGGATTGTCGTCGTAGACGCTCCGGAGGAGTCCATCGACGGTCATGGAGTCGCTGGTGGTGTTGGAGTGTTGGCAGTGGAGTCGATGGTGGTGGTGGTGGAGGTTGGTGCTAAATCGATCGGAGATGGAGGATTTTGTAGAGGATGATGAAGATCTGCGTCGTCTGAGATCCGAATTTCGCGAAGTGGAAGACGCCATCACCTTCGACGACGCCATCGCTCGCCGGATTTCTAGGGCTCCAAACAGATTTTGCACTCTCTACTGCGCTTTCTCTCTCTATATATCTATATATATATATTTATATGTATATCTATCAATATCTATCAATATCCAGGTTTTTCTGGTGGTGCTGGTGGTAATTCGTCACCTAGGGTTTTGGATTTTGACTTTGTTGTTCTGTTGGGATTGAGTGAGTGGATTTAGAGATTGTGGAGATTCACTGCGACTGCGTGCGCGTCACTGTGTGACAATTCACCACGACTGTGTGCGTGTGATTGTGTGAAAATTCACTGCGACTGTGTGCGCGTGACTGTGAAAATTGCACGAATAGAAACCGGAGACCGGTTAATACGTAAATTACACTGACCTCCCATGAGGTTTAAACAAATCTCATAAAAGTGAAACAAATCTCAAATTATTTTATTTTCTTTTCAGTGGAAAAAATAATAAGATCCTTATGTATACCGAATTGACTTTGAAAATATTAAAATATTAAAATTAAAATTAAAATAGACTTTTCATATTAAATTTTAACATTTATTATTTATTAAGGAATGTCAGTATTATAAATATCAAACATTTCAGTAATAATCGTTTAAATCTAATTGAAGATTACCTTTAATATTGATCATATCGGTCATGTTGGATTAACTTATGGTAGGTATTCCGTTTTCAATAATGGTTAAAATCATCTATATTTAGAAAAGCAATTTGCCGGTAGCCGTCATTGGAATAGGAGTACAGCTTGTATTGTATTAACCTTTGCTATTCAGAATATTTATAAATATATTTATCTGTTATTTGATTTGTAAAACTCATTATAGCCTTTATAGTTAGGGGTCAATAAAATTGTTGGAACACTTATTATATATGGGTAAATTGCTTAAAACTCTCCAGAAGTTTAATCTTTTTTTCTACTATATTCTCTCAACTAATTATACCCCCTAAACTTTCATTTTCTTGCATCATGGACTTTCTCTCAAAATAATTTACCCTTTTACCCTCCAAACTTTTTGTATTTCCACCTTACATTTAATCATATCCTTACTATTATATTTCTTAATTCTTTAAATTACAAAAATATTATTTATTTTAGTTAAAATATTAATTATGTCATTTACCTTTAATATATTAGACTAAATATACTCTCAAATGTTAGTTTTTTTTTTATAAGTTCTAATTATTTTATTTGTAAATCAATTAACCTGGTATTAAATTTTAGTTTGATTTAAATCATAAAACTCAATCCTAATTAATATATTCATAAATAAATCACAATTTATGAAAACAATATATATATTTCGAACAATATATATATATATATATATATATATTTCAGAATATATCTATATGTTGGAAAATGATATATATTTCGGAATATATATATAATTCGTCAAAAATATATAATTCGTCAAAAATATATATTTTCCGAATTCTTTTAAAAAAATATGAATTTTTTCAGAAAAATAAGTTTTTTGGGAAAAATATATATTATGTTCCAAAATATGATTTTTTCCGAAAAATAATTTTTATTGAGAAAAATATATATTATTTTCAAAAATATCATTTTTTTCCGAAAAATAATTTTTTTGAGAAAAATACATATTATGTTCCAAAATATGATTTTGACTCATAATACGTAAACTACCATCAATAGTATAGGAGAGTTTAGTGAAATCAAACCTTCAAAAAAATTATTTTTTGAAAAAATATGTATATTTTGGAATATATATATATATTTCAAATTATATATATTTCGGAATATATATATATATATATATATATGATTCGTCAAAAGTATATATTTTTCGAATTGTTTTAAAAAATATGATTTTTTTCTGAAAAATATACATTATTTTCTAAAATATAAAAAATATATATTTCGGAAAAAAATTATATTATTTTAGGAAAAAAATTATATTTTGGAAAATAATATATATTTTTCTCAAAAAAATTATTTTTTGGAAAAAAATCATATTTGTTTTAAAACAATTCGAAAAATATATATTTTTGACGAATTATATATATATATATTCCAAAATATATATCATTTTCCAATAAAACTTAATTTGATTTAAATCATAAAACTCATTATCCTAATTAAATTTTTTTTTTTTGCCAAATGAAACTTTCTTTTCATAAAAATATATTCATAAATTGTGATTTATTTATGAATATATTAATTAGGATTGATTTTTATGATTTAAATCAAACTAAAATTTAATAACAAGTTAATTGATTTACAAATAAAAGGGTAAATAATAGTTTCACCCCCTGTTGATAGTGTAAACTACACCCGCACCCCCTCTATTTTCGCTAATTACAATTTCATCCCCTCTAGTTTAGGCATTTGTTTCAGTTTCACCCCCTCAACTCATTCTCCCGCGAGGTTAAACCGGGTCAACCAAAATCTAAGATGCAAAATGACCAAATTACCCTTATATGTGTGTAAAGAGTTATTTGTCCATCTAAAATGATGTGAAATGTCTAAACTACCATCATCACTTATATATATATATATATATATATATATATATATATATATATATATATGTGCATAAATATATGTATATACCCATATACATATATGTATATGTATGAATTGGGTATTGGACAAATTCAATCTATATCATAGAAACATAAATTGGGTCCAAGATCAACAAATATGTCCTATAAGAAGCATGATTTAGACCAAAAATATCAAAAAATCAACACACCTATTTCATATGTATGTAGATATATATGTGTGTATATATATATAGATAGATATATATAGTTATATAGTTATATATGTATATATATGTGTGTGTATATATATATATAGATATATATGTGCGTATATATAGAGATAGAGATATATATAGATATATATGTCATTTTGTTTTGATTTTTCTGTAATTGAAAATGGACAATTAATTGAGTATGGGTAGGAATTGAGGTTTGATAATTGGTAGTTCATTTTAGGGTTAAGGTTTGATTTGAGGGGTTTAGGAGAGAGTATGGGTGAGATGAAGAAGATGATGGAAGGGTAAATAGGTAATTTAACATAAAAGAATATTTGATTATTTAAAATAAATATAAAAAAATGGGGTATAAGAGTAATTGCACATATCCGGTCGCCAAATATGGGATTCAAGGGGTGAAACTGTAATTAGCCAAAATATAGGGGGTGCGGGTGTAATTTACACTATTAACAGGGGGTGAAACTGTTATTTACCCCAAATAAAATAATTAAAACTTACCAAAAAAAAAAATTAACATTTGAGAGTACATTTAGTCTAATACATTAAAGGTAAATGGCATAATTAATATTCTAACTAAAAGAAATAATATTTTTGTAATTTAAAGAATTAAGAAATATAATAGTAAGGATAGGATTAAAGGTAAGGTAGAAATACAAAAAGTTTGGAGGGTAAAAGGGTAAAAAAAATTGAAGGCAAACCTATGGTGCAACCTTTTATGAAACTTTAGGGGGTTTTAAGCTCATTTCATAATTGAGGGGGTATAGTAGAAAAAGAGAATAAACTTGAAAAGGAGTTTAAGCAATTTACCCATTATATATATATATATATATATATATATATATATATTTGTATCTTACAATATTAACAAGCAATAGCACAAATGTAAGACTATTGTCAATAGTGGTTACTTTTAAAAGTTAAATATTAATTTTTGAAAAAATCATAACAATTAATGTATTTTTAGATTATAGGATAAATTATATTTTGACTCCCTTTAGATGTAATATTTTACACCCATACTACTTGTTGTTTGGATAATTACAAATTTATCCCCTCTAGCTCATTGGTGTTCAATACAATGACTTTTACGGCCTATTTGGAAAGTAATATGGTCTGGTCGCTTATCTGAAATTCTGTTTGGTAAACAGTTTGATCAAGTTTCAAATTTTATTGAATATATATATACACACACATACATATACATATAGAAACTAGACCTGTAGGTGGTGGTGGTGGCGGCGGCGGCAGTGGTTGTGGTGGTGGTGGTGAAACCAAACCGACAAAAACTAACTTTTTGTTGGTTTCAAACTTTTTCTGGTCTCAAAAATATAAAACCAAACCAAAAAAACCAAAATCAAACCGCGAAACAAACAGACCCTTAATTTCGTACATGAACGAACCTATAATATAAAATAACTCAACACTAGTGTAGAAAAATACGTATTTAAAAACTGTTAAGAGGGACATATTTTAATAAAGAAATCTTTCTTAAATTTAATGGGACAAGTAAATGACTAAACAATGGGGATATTTAGGGCATGTTTGGTATGGAACTATGAAAACAGTTTTCTGTATTTTGAGTTGCAAAAAACAGAAAACAGCTAAAATCTCCTACTTGGTAAGTTGTTTTGTAAAACAGTTTTTGGAAACTCAAGTTCAATAATATTAATTTTTAGATAACAACTTTAAGTTGTTCTCAGAAACAAGAAAACAATGGTGTGTTTACTAACATTAAAAGTTTCATGTTTAAATGTATAATTTATTATATATAATATTATTATTAAATATATAACATATTATATTAAATAATAAAATATTGTTAATTAATATAAAATAAATTTTAATACATAAATTTTTATATATTAGTTGGAATTTATTAGACAAAAATATATTAATTATTATATATAATACTATTATTAAATATATAATATTTTATATTAAATATTAAAATATTTTTAATTAATATAAAATTTTATATATTAGTTTGAATTTATAAGACAAAAATATTTAATTTATTATATTTAATTTTATTAATATATTAATTGATATTAATAAAATTTTATAAAATTTCATTAGTTTCATTTTATGAGACAAAAATATATAATTTAATATATATAATTATATTAATATATTACTTGGTATTAATAATATATTATATTAAATAATAAACTATTTTCAATTAATTTAAGATAAATTTGAAAATATAAAATTTTATGTATTAGTTTAAATTTATGAGGCAAAAATATATAATTTACTATAGGAAACTTGTGAAATAAATATTTTGTTAAACGTGTGTTATTTGTTTCTTGTTCTCAGTATTATGAAAACAGTATAATATTCTATAATTTGAGAATATTTGATATTCCCTATCTTATTATATTATACTTTAGAATTATTTTATTTACATAATAAATGTAACCAAGCAGACTTCTCAAAAAAAATTTGAAAATTATTTTGTAATTTTATTACCCAAGTGAAATTTTGAACTCAAAAAATTGTTCTTTGTTCTTTGTTTTCATTCTCAAAAAACTATTTTTCAGAATAATTTTTAAAATTGTATATCTTAAATGCTCATTTGTATTTATTCTTTTAGTTCAAGGGGTTTAGTGCAAGCTATGATTGTTGGGGGTTTCTTTCCGTACTTTTAACTTTACTTTATTTATATTAAAATTATCACCTTAATCCATTTCTCTCCCTCTAATCAATGGCCTCAAATCTTAAGTTGGTATTACCATTCACATTTTCATAAAATTATTACTTTGTAATTCAATTAATAATTTGTGTCAGTAATTTTCAATTAGTTGTATTGACTAAAAAGTTGTAGTAATAACAATAGTAATAATAACAATTTCTTATTATGAGATTAAGGCTTGTTTTTATTATTAATCAGATGAGTTATATTATCTAAAAAAAATTTGTAATATTACATTTCATGTAACAGTAATACTAATATTTTGTTAAAAAGGCTTGATACAGAAATTTAAGTTCAGGTTTAATAAAAAAATCTAAGCTCATATGATTATCCAAAATATCACATTACAATTATTTGGACTTTTCATATTATTTTAGTATAGACATGCATTTTTAATATTATTTTAGTATAGTGCTTTTAAAGATACTAGAATCAAGTGGCCTCCTTCATTTAAATATTTCATCAATTTCCTCTATTTTATTTTTTACAAAGTTTTTAAAATCATAAAAATAATTTTACTATTTATTATAAGAAAATAAAATTTATTTTTTAAATTTCAAATATAAGAATATAAGTGACAATGTTTTGAGTTATTTTACATGTGCTTGTTTGAATACTAAGTGCTCGTTTGGAAGGGCTTCGTGATAAAGTACGTTTTTAAAAATGAAGTGTGAAAAATAATTTAAATAAAAGAACTTCAAAATAAAAAAGGTGTTTGGTGGAAATATTTTAAAAAGTTAATTCAGAATTCAAATATTTTTTAATTTAAAATATCAAAAAGTTGTTCTATTTGATTGAATTTACCAAACACTTATATTTTGTTGAAAAGTGATTCTGAAGTTTAAAAACTCATTTTGAGGTCTTTAAAAGCCCCTCCCAAACGGGCACTAAATATCTGAACACTAAAATGAGACAATTAAAAAATATTTTATGTTATTTATTAAATAATAATGGGTTAATTTCATTTACACCCCTTCAGGTTTGAATATCTTCAATCACACCCCCTCATGGTATGAAATGTCCTAAATACCCTTAAGCCAAACAAACTTAAATGAATTCAATTCCAGGATAATCTAAGTCTTGTGTCCAAACAAAAATTAAATCTGATTTCAAACAAGTTTAAATTCATATCCAAACAACTTCATCTCCAATCTCAACCCTAACCCTAATCACTCCCCCTTCCCTCCCGTTGCCACCCCACACCCCCACCGCTCGCTACCCCCTACCACCCCCTCCCGCCGCCACCACCCCCAACCCCTAGACGCGCCCCCTCCCGCCGCCACCCCACAACCCCACCACATGCCACCCCCAACCACTCCCCTCATCCACCCCACACGCCAACCGCCACCCTCACCCCACACCTCCCTCCCCGATACTGATTATGTATATATATATGTATATGTATGTATATACAAATAAGGTTAATATATATATATATATATATATATGTATGAATATACTAATAAGGTTGATATAGATTTTTTTCTTATTTTTCAGTCTTAATTTTTTTTTTAAATTTATTTTTCAATTTTAATTTCAATAAATATATCATAATTTAAATAATATTGAAGATGTGAAATTCACTTTGACATCA
Organism: Cornus suecica; assembly: GCA_963922005.1. Taxonomy (NCBI): domain Eukaryota; kingdom Viridiplantae; phylum Streptophyta; class Magnoliopsida; order Cornales; family Cornaceae; genus Cornus; species Cornus suecica. Next base: position 17,321,278 of record OY998246.1, read on the forward strand.
CTTGGTAATTAATATATATAATATGTATGTATATAATTATATATGCAATAGATAGGAGTTTTGGTGAAAAGATAGTACCCAAAAAACGGAAACTTAGATTTTTTTTTTTTTTTGTAGGAATATTTTTTTTCCAAGTTTCCTTTTAAATATAATTTTTTTTTTTTTTGAAAAAAAATTAGTTTATACACGCCAATATAGTATATTAATTCCAATAAATATCTCATAAATATATGTACATTTAAATTATTTCTAAGTGTTTATCTTTGATTTTTATTTTTTTTAACCTTTTCTTCATTGTATATATGCTTTTCGAATTTTATATATATTTTTATGAATTTTATATGTTTTTTTAATTTTATATTTTTTTTTCAAATTTTTTATGTTTTTTGGGAATTTTATATTTTTTTTTCGAAATTTAATATATATTTTTTCAAATTTTATATGGTTTTTTAAAATTTTATATATTTGTTTTGAATTTTATATGTTTTTTTCGAATTTTATATAATTTTTACAAAATTTATATATGTTTTCGAAATATATATATATTCAAATTTTATATATATTTTTAAAATTTAATACAAATTAAATGATTAAATTATTGGAGGGGGTCAAATTGATAAAATAATATAACATTGTTTCCAAACAGCACTAGGTTATCCCATTGAGGGTAATTTAGGTATTTACAACAAAAAAAAAAATTAAGATGATGTCATCGTTAAAGGGGTGTAAATGATGATAATCTCAAATTACAAGGGGTGTGATTTAAGATATTCAAACCTGATGGGGTGTGATTGAAGTTAGAACAAACCTAAGGGAGTGTAAATAAAATTAACTAATTGGGTTAATTCTACTTAGATCCCTTGAGGTTTGCCCTGTTGTATCTCTTAGACCCATTTTGTTAGTTGACCAACGAAATCTGCTGAAACAAAAGAGAACAAATGGTCAATTTTGCCCTTCAATTGTATGAAAAATAAGAAAGCATCTTCAATAAAGGGGGAGAACCTACTTGGTAGAAAGGGCTTTTCCTCGAAGACAAGAGTCTGGATATATTGAGGACTAAGAAAGTCGAGTTAAAAGGCATAATAATTTAAAATAGGACAAACGTGAGGGGATTTAGGTGAAATTAACCCATAATAATTTTCATAATCCTATAAATCTGATAACCAAAATGAATGTGATTTGATCAAATTTTAAAATTGCAAGGGGCAATTTGGTTTTACTAGGAGTTTTATGATCATTTTTAGTAGATGAAAAGGATCTAAAAGGGTTTTACGATAATTACTTTATAGAATCACACTTGAATTAAATATAGAGTCTATTTGGGGAGGGCTTTTCAAACCCTCCAAATGAGCTTCCAAGTCTAAAAAGTCCGTTTTGAAATTTTTTGAATGTTTGGTAAAACAATAAATAAGGATTTTTGATAAACGTAAAAGTTATAAAATGTTTATTTCAAAGAAACTTCAAATAGTTGCTTTTCAAAATCACGTTTGAAGAAGCCAAAATATAATTTTAAGTAATATTTAGAGTGGTCAATTTTGCCTCTCAATTCTTTCACGACCGGGGAGAGAGAATATCAAAAGAAATCCTACTAATACAAAGAAATATTCTTGTTCTAAGCTACAGGCAAGTTTTCTCTCTATATTTTTCCAAATTTTATTCTCCTTCACTAAATTCTATTTGAATTAGGGTTTGAAGATTATCCGATATGTATTAGTATGTGAAATTGGGAGATATATGGAGAATGTATAGGCGCGTGTTATCCTCTAATTGCATATATTAGTATGTATTTGGAGTTCAATATGGATGAAATCAAGTATTGGTACACTGTATGATTCTTACCTAATTCATGAATCTTGTATTTGTGATAGATGCTTGTAATTTTTTGAACTGTGATGTTTTGAGATTATCTAGAAAGTGAAGAATACTATTGATAAGTGTTCAATAATAGCATTATTATCTACTAAAGAAACTCATCAAACTATGTTAAATAGTGGAGGCTTTGTCGTTGAGCTGATTTATTGTGCCGACTTGGTAGTTATAATATTTTGTTCTTGTGGCATATGAGTTCAATTTGCAGACATAATTTGTGATATGATTTTCTTTCTCTGATTGTTTTTCCTGCCTATATAATATATATACACATATAGAAATGGTGGGTTGCAGTGATTATAAATCTTCCTCGTTCTGAAAGCTATTGCCATGGCATAACAGACATTAATACACCCATAGATATTAGGCATTTTCTTTTATGTTAATGAGTACTTTCTTACACTGAAAAACTCAACAGCAATATTGTTATTTTTACTATTTATAGGGTCATTTAGAATGTTGATTTGGGGATGTGTTTTTCATTCTGTTTCATTTTATATGCTTCACTGGGTTATGCTGAGTAAGTATGAAGGTAAATAGTTATAGAACAATGCTGATATGTTAGTAAATTTGTAATGTATTTTAATTTATATGAGAGATTAAAATCCATGACTTGTTTTATGATATTTGAAAGACAAGTCTAGTGTAAAAAAATTAATACTATTCTGGGATTAGTATTCTGTGACTAGAAACTTTACATTTCTATTCATTTGTTGAGGATGTTATATGTAATCTGCATCTGAAATGCATCTTGTAGGTGTCTCTTGACCAACTTGTTTCATCCACATAAGGTCTAAATAATGTAAACAAAGATCATATGTCAACAAATCCTTTCAAAAAGGTGAATGGTGTTATAGGCATTTTTTACATTATTTGGACTTGACGCTGTTATTCCAAGTTTAGACTCGTAGTACAGTTATAAATTTTAAGTGGTCATGAAAAATTGATATAATTCATAATAATTATGTTTTGATTAAACATTTATATATTTTTAAATTAATATTCATGAATTTTGGCAGATTATTTGTGCATAATTGAGTTATGTGAATGATATAATTAATATTAATAATATTTATTTTCTTGGTTCTTTTATTTATTAAGTTTATGGTAATTTTTTTGAAATGAGGGTAATATTGTAAAGTACAAATAATTTTCATTGTGAAAGGACTTTTCAAATTTGGTCACCAAAGGATTTTTTTTTATTCAAAAGGACTTGTCAAATTAATGCTTACCAAACAACTTTTTTTTATTTTAAAGGACTTTCTTCACATTTTTGTGATGGACTTTTCAGTATAAAGACTTTTAAAGTGAGAAAGCCCTCCCAAACGGTCACATAGTAGGCCAACTTTTGCAAGCCCAAACAAAATGAATTCAAATACAGTATCCAAATTAATGGAGATGGTACCAATTCAATTCCACTTCCATAAGGGCCTGTTTTGTAAATAGGTTTGGTGTCAAAAATATGGTTTTGGTGCCAAAAAATGGTACCAAACCATGTTTGGTAAAATGGTGTGGAAATTTGGTACCAACATTGTAGCAAACCATGGTACCAACTTTGTGAAGGAATTTGGAATCATCAAAGTGGATGGTTTTGGATGGTGCGGGTACTGTAGCACCCCATGTGTGGATACTGTAGCAACTCAGTAATAATACTAATATATTAATATGTTAATATTAATACTAATATATTAATATTTATACTAATATATTAATATACTAATATTAATATTAATACTAATATATTTATATATTTTAATATTACAAAATTTTAATATTATAATATTAATATATTAATTTTTAATATTATAATATTGACATGGAAGCATGGTTCGGTGTGTTGATTTGGTTTAGGCTAACTACCGAAATGGAATCACACGAAATCACCTCAAATGATGATTCCAAAATCAGCCCAAAAGTGAAATCATAATTTGGGCTGATTTGGGTTAGAGGAAATGGAATCAAGGCTCCAAAGAATGTTTTGGTGATTTGGGATGTGAATCGTATGAAATCATGAAAGCAAAATCAGACTCCCAAACAGGCCTTTAAACTCAAATTAATTTTTATTTAATAATCACAACTCATAATGCATTTGAATGACCAAAAACACATGTTCCAATCACCACGACTTTTTACGATATAACTTTAACTACATGGATTTTTAAAATTGTTTTCAGATAATAGTCACTTGGCTTGCATATGACAAATCAAATCTTAAAAATATAACATAAAAATAAACAAAGTGATTCGATTCTGGTTTGATTCGATTTCGCAAGTTCAAGAAAGAAATGGAATTGAACCGATATTATCGGTTCCTTTATTTTAGGAATAGGAACCAAAACTAACAAGGCAGAACTGAAATACTATGATTTTTCAATTCTATCCATTTTTTATACAGTCCGAATTATAGTACATTGTAAACTTAAAATATTTGATTAATTATAACATTTTATATGAACTACATAGTAGTATGTATATCCATACTACTTTATGTTACTTTATTTGTCTTTGGTGAAAATAATTGCCAAAATGATTTGTATAGCCCCGTTTGGATACGGAAAAACAGTTTTTGTTTTTTTACTGTTCACCGAGTTAAAAAAAAAAAAAATATTTGGCAAACGCGTTTACTGTTCACTTTTTTTTCCCAAGAAAACTGTTTTCTGTGAATAGTGTGTAAAAGTGGTAAAAACACCAAATACAACTTTTAATTATTTTTTGAGTTTTTTCACTGTTTAGGGTACCACCTCCGCCACCGCCCCCACCACCGCCGCCACCCCTCGCCACCAGTCGCCGCCACCGCCCCCACCACTGCCGCCACCAGTCGCCGCCACCGCCCCCCGCCACCGCCGCCACCACCCACCACCACCCCCGCCACCTCCGGTCGCCGCCAGGCCCCACCGCCGCCAGTCACCCACCACCACCACCCCCCGCCGCCACCGGTCATCGCCGCCCACCAATACCATTTTATTTTTCAATATAAATTTTCATCCAAACATTTTTTTGTTTTTAGTTTTTTGCTGAAAAAAATAAAAACAAATACAAAAACAGTTTTTATATTTGAAGACATAAAACAAATACAAAAAACAGGCTATCCAAACGCACCCATAATCTTTGGAATATATTTACTTTGATTATATTAAATCTAGATAACTATGAAGTTTTGTAAATTGATCTGGAATATTAAAATTTTCTAAAAACTAATACAGAGAAAATGAACAAAACAATAAAGATGGAAGAGTTCTACCAACTAAATATTTACCCTTTAAAAGTAATGCTCTCTATATAGTGATCTATACTTTGTATAGATATGTTATATTTAATATAAAAATAAATTGATTTTACTAGATATTAGATTGAACTTTATTTACCCAAACAATTCCTCAAATTATAAACTGTATCAATTTTTTTTTCCAAAAAAAATAACAATTTAAATTATAAATACCGGAGTTGTAGTTATATTTCATTTTTATTACAAAATTGGTATATTTTATAAATCATGTCATTTTACTAATTTACCTTTTATGTATTGAAATTATAAATCATCTAGCTAATAAACCATCACATTATTATGATATGACCAAAATTAAAATTAAAATTTCATTCATTACCGATACAATATTCACCGTATAAATCAGGAGGAGAGGGGGAGTAATTGTTACTAAAAGGGATGTCAGTTATGCTCACGGGCTCACACAACAAGAAAATGTCAGTACAACACTGCTATGTTTTGACTAGGATGAAATAAGTGTCGGAGAAAATGTAACAAAATGCCAGTATAAAAAAGCCGTCTTCAAACTCCTATTATGGAGCAGAGATATGGATACGAACGAAATTTCAGAAGAAGAAAGAAAAATATTTTATGTAGCTGAAAAATTAAATAAACAAATAAAATACTTACTTGAATCAAGTGATATATAAGGAAGATGAGAAACAGAGCCATCTCTGGTCAAGCTATCACCCAAGCAATTCATCTTCTCTTCACTCCATGAGTCCTTCACATCTTCATTTCTTATTTATTTAGAGTATTGGAGATGCACCATTTGGCAGTGAAAACCAACCCTGTTGATGCAAGTCCAGACACAACCAAGTTTGGTTTTGCAGACAATAACATGCTTGTTTGTCCAAAACCTCGCCGACTTGGATCCGCCATACCTGAATTCCTCAAGCCCCTCATCGGATGTGGGAAACACAGGTTCGCTTCTTCACTTCTGATTTAGTTTGTTTATTTATTGAAATTTTCGTTATAGATATTGTTTTCCATGTCCTCAAAAAATTGGTTCTTCATTTCTCTCATTTCATATGTTTATGGTTAAAATTATATGTGTATCATCTTAATAGTTAGTGAGCAATTCTGTGTAAATTGTATTAGTTAATGAGAGATTAACAGAAACTCATTTGTTATGGATTATAATGTCATTAGACAGCCAAATAGCGAGGGAAATAATGGAATTATCAACATGATTGCTGAAAAGGTATGAATAATTTCTGTGTCTATGTATTAATACCATATGTATATGCGTTGATAGTGACTTGTTATGATGGATTGATGCAGAACAATGATGAACGTGAATCTAGATGCACCGGGTGCTCACCCTCCTGTTACCCGGGATCTCCTCCGAGCAGAACAGAGAACCCCCTTGGTTCACGACGCACAATTCAATCATCGGAGTGAGATTTTTTCACTTTTGGCGCGAATCAAGTAAATTTGCATTTGTATAAGCTCGCGGCAGATGGAAGAATGAGATTGTCCTCAACCTCAAGTTTTTGGTTCTAAAACTATCATTTTGAGTGTGTTTTTTTTTTTTTTTTGTTAGCAACTGATTAGTGTATGAGTGGTTTTATTTATTTATTTATTTATTTATTTTTGTTAGTTGTGGTTTTTCTTTTCTCTTCTCTTTTGCACGAGTTGTGGGATGTACTTGTAAATATGTTTTCGACTTTATTATCATGTTATTGAACTTCCATTTCTGATTAGCCAGGGGTGATTCTTGATAGATTTTGGGCTCGAACTCAGATGTCCTTAGAAATTTGAGTCACTTTTTCTGAAATAATAACAAGTTGTAATTGATGGGACAATATTAATCTCGAAATTAATTGCAAGTCCAAACTCAATTAATTCAGATATCAACCATTTAATTAATGTCCAGCCTTCTTTTTTTCTCCAATTTTCTTTTTAATCCATTTCGTTTCTGGATAGTGTGACGAAAATCTCAGAAAGAAAAAAAATTAATCAGTAGTCTGTTTTGCCAGAAGAGAAAAGATAAAAAGGTAAAAATCAATACTCAATTTTGTATCAAAATGTGAGAACAGAAAGGACTATGCTGAAATTAGTATTATAAAGGAATGTCATAACACAAAAGGGCACTTTGTTCGAAAAGAAAAAGGTAAACAATACTTGGTTTAACACTAGTATGCTCATAAAGAAGAAAAGGGCTATCTTGAAATTGGTATTATCGAGAGAGTGACAAACGAAAGGTTATAACACAAAAGGCTCTATTTTGCACTTGTATGTTCAACAAAATGTTAGAACAAAAGAGGCTCTGTTAACACCGGAGTCATCGAGATAGTGATAAAAATCTACTATTATGTGACTGGAAAAATAGATAAATAAATAAAATACTTACTTTAACCAACTGATAGATATAGCTCAGATGAGAAACAGGTAAGCCCCAAAGAAGTTTAGATTAAGACCAATTTAGTGTGAAAAAGTGAAATTCTAATACTACTCAACTGGCTAATGAAATTTGCTTCAAGATAACATAGATAGGGCTGTAAATGAACCGAGCCGTTCATGAGCAGGTTCGGACTCTGCTCATGCTCGTTCGTTTAGTAAACTAATCGAGCCTAAGCACATTTTCTAGACTCGTTTAGTAAACGAGCCGAGCTTGAACATTACTAAATTCGGCTCGCCAAGCTCGTGAACAGACTCGTCTAAGTTAAATAATAAAATTATCTCATATTTGACAAAAGAAAGTGTTCAAATTGAACAAATTATGAAGATTGATGTGAAAATATTATAGGAATTATGCGACCATAATATAAAAAAAATATTCATAAAAAGTTATACTAGTGGAAATATGTTAAAAATATACATGCAACAACTCAATCCAGACAATTATTGACAAGAGTAATATATGTTGTAACTGAAACGAGTCGTTTGTGAGCAAGCTCAGACTCGATTTGTTAAATCTGACATTCGGCACGGACTCGTTTGAACAAATTTTTTAGACTCATTTAGTAAATGAATTGAATTTTAACATTTCAAAGCTCGGCTTGGTTCGATTTGTTTGCAGCCCTAAACACAGAGGAAGATTGAGTTGATAAGGATGTGTAGATTTTGGGAACTTGAGTCACCGTAAAGAACGGCTCTACTATCTTGAAAGTTATATAATAGTAGAGTTTTCCTGTAATATTAAAATTTTGTAATTAGGAGAATATTTATTAATACCCTTTTTTTAATTTTTTGTTCTCTCTTTCCCTTTAATATATTTCCTCTCTTTTTCTTTTCTTTTTTTGTTTTCTCCTCCATCAACAGATCAGTGCTCTCAATCTCCAAAACTCACACATCTCACCTTAAATTTTATTTTAATTCCCTTTTTTTTTTCAAATTCTTCACTTCAAGTTATAACATCTTTGATTTACACAAGATTTATAAGTGCTTCCTCTGTCAACTAAAATTTTTTTATATAAATTTTCTTACAATATTCAATTTTTATTTGAACAAAAGATTAGAATGAGAATTAATATACCTTTATAAGCAATTGAAAAGGAAATTACATTTATAGCCCAACAAGTCAATCCGTTAGTCATAAATACGGTGAGTCCAAAACGTTTAGTGTCCGAGCCAACTCACAGTTCAACTCTGAACTTTAGGCCAACCTCCACCTTCCTCAACTCACCCAAAAGTAAATACATATACATATACATATGAACGATATGAGTACTCTATGATTAGTATATTGAGTATAAAAAAACACAATAAATGAGTTAAAATAAATTTTTATATATTTTATATTTTAAATCAGTTCACATTAAGTAATATAAGTAGAATGAGAATCAAATTTAATTTTTTATACAAAAATTTAAGTTACCTTTTTGATAAAATGAGAATTTTGACACTGAAAAATATCCTAAAAATTTCTTACTAATCATGTTAATTAGTTCATTGGAATCGAATTTAACCTACATCAATATAACTATAAATCATATAGAAAGAAATAGCGGAGAAGAAATGAAAGATAAAAAATTAATACCTATATATTATAATTGAAAAATAGAAGGAATAAACATTTATTATAAGTCATTCTTTACCTCCAAATAAAATTCTTGAGCAACCGAATTAAACTTGAAAATAAAAAAAATTATATACTTACATTTAATTTTGAATACTTTCATATCACTCATGTACTTCTTGTCTTCACTAATTAACATTATATACGGTGAGCACAATTTTTTGGATACAACTCTATAAACCTACAAGATTGAAAAGATGAAATGGAAAATTGCAAGGGAGAAAGAGAACTCACGACTTCTCAAGCTACAAATTCCATTATATGCGTACATGAGTGAAATATATAGACACCTTAATCAAATGAGATTTTACACATATTTTATAAAAAAAAATAATGCACTTCAAATGAAACATTAAAATGTTTAGGAATATCAATTATCAAGTAGGAGTTCCTCAATTAAAAGGGAATGACAAATATACCAAGAATTATAACTGTTCAACTTTATAAACCATAACATAATAATGCCATTGAATGATTACTTTTAATGTATTTAAAACTTACTTTCTTATTTTAAAAGTAATAAAAATATGGATTAGAATAATCTTGTGAATAAAAAACAACTTCATTTGACTGAAATTAGACGAAAATTCTAACTGTAAATAGTGAAAATTACAAGCCCAGGTCCATGTATTAGGCCCAAAGAGTATTGAGCCCATGTAGTATGTGAATAATAAATAGCCCATATATTGTACCCACCAAATATACGTGGGACCATCAACGTGGGTCCATTCCCTTGAAAAATGAATCAACAACCCACTACCAAAAAGAGAGTGGGTAGTTATTAAGAAAGTGGGTCATGACCCCATGAACTTAGGCCATGACCCAAGAGCATAAAAATGTATAAATATGGCCATTTGAGCAAAAATAAGATATTCTTTGATGTGAGTGAAATTTGACACTTACATTTGGCGCCGTCTGTGGGGAAGATTATATATTTTTCCACTTGCAAGTTTTGTTTTTACAAAAAATGGTGTCCACACGGTCAACAAACAATGAAAGCAGATTCGAAGAAGTCATGAGGAGGTTGGAGGCTGTAGAACAGAGGAACGCGGCCCTCGAGCAGCAGAATGCCGAACTGCTCCATCGAGTGACTCGGGGCCCATTTCCTCTCCAAAATTCCGACCCAGCAGAATGCGCAGATGAGCCAGAGCACTTCAACTCTCGTCACGAGGAAGATGCGTATGCTGCCAGAGGAGATAAAGTCCCGAGGGAAGAAGAAGAATCCTCTCACCCCACTACAGGAGGAATGCCAAGGACGCAGGTCCCGACCTAGAACGACCTGCACGAAATGGCTGCCAAAATCCAGAGAGAAGTAATGAAAGATTTGAAATTGCAGACCCCTGACGATCTGGCGATCCACGCGACAACGGATATGACTCAGTCTCCATTCACAGAAGAAATTGAAGCAGTAGAATTCCCGAAGAAGTTTGTACTGCCAACTTTTATGCTGTATGATGGTACGAAAGACCCACTTGATCACATCTACCAGGTGCAGACCAAAATGACTGTTTACGGGAGAAACCAAGCACTCTTGTGCAAAGTCTTTTCAACCAGTCTAACGGAGGCACCACTTCTGTGGTTCAGGAAGCAGACGCCTGGATCCATCAGCAGTTGGAATGACCTCTGCAGACGCTTTATCGGTCAATACTTCAGCAACCGGAGGCAGAGGAAAACGATATCAAGCCTTTTCACCATGACCCAAGAAAAAGGAGAAAGCCTCAAGAACTTCTTATCCAGATTCAACGTCGAAATGTCTTCTATCGACGACTGCGATCAGTTGTCAGCGGTAGAAGCATTCCGTATGGCGGTCATCCCTGGCACGAAATTCCATTCTTCACTAGTGAAAAGACCCCCTGTCAACATTGGTGAACTCAACTCCAGAGCACAAGGGTATCTCAGAATAGAAGAGGAGGAAGCTGTCAGATACAGAAGAGCCTCTCTGGTAACGGTAGAGGCAAAATCCAAAGAAAGGATGAGGGATCAGAGGCCTCAACGACAAGATCCACCTCGACAAACCTCATCATCCAAAAATTCAGACAAGCGTCAAAGGACGGAAGAAAGAACTACTCCGCTCAAAACCAGCCTGGGAAAGCTCTTCCAAGAAAACAAAAACAAAGGTATTTTCAGACCGCCTCCACCGATGAGACAACCGATGGAGCAGAGGGACATGACCAAGCACTGTGCCTTTCACAGCGAGTATGGTCATCATACAAATGACTGCAGAAACCTCCGAAGGCAGGTGGAGGCAATGATCGCCAAAGGAGAGCTTGCAGATTACGTAATAAGGGATCAACCGAGACCAGACAAACCGCACACGACACAGCCGAACAGTACCACATCAGGGCAACTGGTGAGGGTTATCCACATGATCCAAGGGGGTGAAGAGGCGTTGGAGGCCGAAGGAAGCAGAAGGTCAAAGCTAAGAAAAGCACACAAACTCAGGCGAGTCGGGGAAGTCTGCCAGACAACCCTCCTACAGGGAGAATCGAAAATCATGTTCTCAAAAGCTGACATGCAGAATATTCAGATGCCTCACGAAGACCCTCTGGTAATCACTCTTCTGGTAGCTAATTGTCTGATCAAACGCGTAATGATTGACCCAGGAAGCAGCACCAATATCATGACAAAATGGGCCTTCGACAAAATCGGAATTGATGTATCACAGCTTCACCCGGCTCGGATTCCTTTGGCCGGCTTTGACGGACGACGCGTAGAGCCAATAGGCGTAGTCCATTTGTCGGTATCAGCAGCACGCCGAACCCTGAGAGAAGCCTTCATCGTGGTGGACGTCAAGCCATCGTACAATCTGCTGATGGGACGAGGGTGGATCCATCGGATGCAAGGTGTTCCTTCGACACTCCATCAGGTCATGCGTTGTCTTGACCCGAATGGAGTGGACGTGACAGATATTCCTGGAGACCAAGTAGCAGCGAAGGAATGCTACTCAGTATGCATGAAGGACCTGAACCAGAGAAATAAACAAGTGTTGGAAGCACCAGAAGAGTCCCTGTACAACGAGAAATAGCAATTACAGTCAGACCCTACCTCAGAGGGTCAGGAGACTCAGTCAACAACGGAACCACTGGAAGAGGTGGAAGTTTGTCAGACGGATCACACCAGGGTCACGTTCATCGGATCATATCTCCAGAAAGAAGAAAAGGACAGGCTGATTCATTTCCTCAAAACAAATTCAGACGTGTTCGTCTGGTCTCATCTCGACATGCCGGGCATCGATCCTTTGATCGCTCAGCATAACCTGAATGTTGATCCAAATGTCAGACCGGTAAGGTAGAAGCAGAGGAGGTTCGGGATAGAAAGGAACCAGATCATATGCGAAGAAGTGGGAAAGCTGCTAGAAGCTGGATTCATAAGGGAAGTGAAGTACCCATCATGGTTATCAAACGTGGTGGTAGTCAGAAAGAAGAATGGGAAATGGAGAGTCTGCGTTGACTTCACAAACTTAAACAAGGCCTGCCCGAAGGATTGCTTCCCTCTGCCGAAAATTGATCAGATGGTAGATGCCACCTCGGGATATGAAAGGCTCTCTTTTCTTGATGCATACTCCGGCTATAACCAGATTCCGATGAGCCAGGCTGATGAGGAGAAAACAGCCTTCATTACCGAAGAAGGTACGTACTGTTATAAAGTAATGCCTTTCGGACTTAAAAATGCAGGTGCCACCTATCAAAGGCTTGTCAGAGGAATATTCAAAGGTCAGATGGGCAAAACGGTTGAAGCCTACATAGATGACACGGTGGTAAAAAGCAGGAGGAAAGGCGATCATCTCAAGCACTTGGAAGAAGTGTTCGATGCACTCCGAAGGTACAAGATGAAGCTCAATCCAGCCAAGTGTTCTTTCGGAGTCTCATCCGGACAGTTCCTCGGACATATAGTCAACCGAAGAGGAATCGAAGCCAGCCCATCGCAAGTCAAGACTCTGGTAAGCTGCGAAGAGCCAAAAACGCAAAAGGAGGTCCAAATTCTGACAGGAAGGGTAGCCGCCCTGAGCAGGTTCGTATCCCGACTGACAGACCGATGCAGACCATTTTTCCAGGCAATTAAAGGCGGAAAAGGAAACATATGGGGGCCAGAACAGGCAGAGGCCCTCCAGAAGTTGAAACAGTATCTCCAAAGTCCACCGATCCTCGCCTCACCAAATCCAGGAGAACCATTGCATCTGTACCTCGCCATGTCAACAACCTCAACCAGCGCAGCGCTAATAAAAGATGACAAAAAGTGCCAGAAACCAGTCTTCTTCAGCAGCAAGTCCCTATCTGATGCGGAAACCAGATACACTATGGCGGAGCGAGCTGTTCTTTCTCTAATCAACGCAAAGAGACGACTGAGGCACTATTTCGAAACTCATCCAATCGTGGTGCCAACCACCATGCCGATGAGATCTATCATGTCCAAACCCGATATGACTGGAAGAATAACCAGATGGGCGTTGGAACTCGGGACATTTGACATTACGTATGTGCCACGAACAGCTATCAAAGGTCAAGCCTTAGCTGATTTTCTCCTAGAAGCAGAGCCAGAGTCCATCCTCCAAGATCCAGATGAACCCGAATGGACTCTCTATGTAGACGGATCAGTTGGTTCAGCTGGCTCGGGAATTGGGCTCGAAATTATAACACCAGATGGGACCCGAATCCAGCAGTCAGTGCGTCTGGAGTTCCCCGCCACCAATAACGAAGCAGAGTACGAGGCACTCCTAGCTGGGCTGCGACTAGCTCAGAGCCTCCGTATTAAGAAGCTCCGTATTTTCAGTGACTCACAGCTGGTGGTGAAACAAGTTCAAGACGAGTACGACGCAGGAGAAAAGCTGCAGCCCTATAAGAAGTTGGCTCAGATGGAGCTAGACAGACTGGAGCAGTATTCCCTCAGTCAGATCCCAAGGGAGGAAAATGAAAATGCGGATCGATTGGCCAACATGGCTTCAATCAACGATCAAGACCTGACCAGAATCGCCCCGATCGACTATCTTGATGTCCCAAGCATCCATCAGTCAGATGTGGTGTGCGCAATACCTTGGGAGCCGAGCTGGATGGACCCCATAGCAGAATACCTCAGAAATGGTACACTCCCTGATGATAAAATAGAGGCTCGGAAAATCCGCATGAAGTCGGCCAGGTATGCCTTGCTACACGGCCAGCTGTATAGAAGATCTTTTGGTGGACCCTACCTTCGATGCCTCACACCTTCAGAGGCATCGGCCGTAATGAAAGAAATCCATGAAGGGTCATGCGGAAATCACTCAGGGGGACGAGCTTTGGCCCATAAAGTACTAAGCCAAGGATATTTCTGGCCTTATCTTTCCCACGATACTGAAGCCTTTGTCAGAAGGTGCCGAAAGTGTCAGTTCCATGGGGATTTCATCCATCCGCCACCAGAACTGCTTAACCCCATATTCAGCCCACACCCATTTGCACAATGGGGGATTGATGCAATTGGACCACTTTCCATGGCCCTCAGATAAGTGAATCAAGCACTGATAGCAACTGATTATTTCACCAAGTGGGTCGAGGCAGAAGCTTATTCCAGCATCACTCATAGGCACGTGATCAAATTCATATGGACCAATATCATCTGCAGGTTCGGAGTACCGAGGGCGATAGTGATTGACAACGGATTAAATCTGGATAATCAGTGGACCAGACAATTCTGTAACGAACATGGGATCCAGTTGAGAACGTCATCGGTCGCATACCCTCAAGGAAATGGCCAGGCCGAAAGATCCAACAGAACCATATTGAATACCCTAAAGAAGAAGCTAGAAGGGCATAAGGGAGTGTGGCCAGACAAACTTCCAGAGGTACTGTGGTCTTACAGAACAACATCAAGAATCCCTACAGGAGAAACACCATTCTCAATGGCGTATGGGACAGAAGCAGTCATTCCAACAGAACAAATAGTGCCAACAGCCAGGACAGAGCTGTATCAGGAAGAACTGAACGACCAACAGCTGGTTGATGGACTCGATCTGCTCGAAGAGAAGCGAGAACAAGCTGCCATCAGGCTAGCAGCCTACCATCAGAGGGTCAGGAACACCTTCAACAAAAAAGTCAAAAGACGAGAATTCCAGGTGGGCGATATGGTACTACGAAAGAAGATCGGGCTAATCGGAAAACTCAGGGAAAATTGGGAAGGACCATACACAGTCACAGAGGTCATAGGACGTGGGGCTTACCGCCTCAGGAAAAGTGACGGCAAAATGGAACCCAATTCACAGAATGCCTCACGACTGAAGAGGTATTATCCCTGATATTTATTTCGTTCTCAGAATAATAAAACAGAGGCATCTGAGCCCAGCTTTATCTCTCTAAAATTTCCATTTTTGTTGTCCTGACTCAATCAGATATTGTTATCTTTGTAATTTCACGGTTATAATAAAAAGATGGTCATCCTTCTTGCAAACAGATAGCCAAAAATTAAAATATTTCCTAAGTGGTGAAATGACAAAGGCTTACAAGCCTGACTCACTCCCAGAGGAATAAAATTAAAATATTTCCTAAGTGGTGAAATGACAGAGGCTTACAAGCCTGACTCACTCCTAGAGGAATAAAATTAAAATATTTCCTAAGTGGTGAAATGACAGAGGCTTACAAGCCTGACTCACTCCCAGAGGAATAAAATTAAAATATTTCCTAAGTGGTGAAATGACAGAGGCTTACAAGCCTGACTCACTCCCAGAGGAATAAAATTAAAATATTTCCTAAGTGGTGAAATGACAGAGGCTTACACTGATTCACTCCCAGAGGAATAAAATTAAAATAATTTCAAGTAATGAGATGACAGAGGCTCATAAGTGATTCACGGTAAAAACTGCCTGAGTCGTACCATAGGAAAGTGCAGTTTACATTAAATAAAGCAAAAAATTGCCGTTTTGTATTACAAAATTGCCTGAAAGGCATGTTACAAAATACAGCACTACAGAAGGAATACGGAGTGACCTAAGCTTGGCCTGAACCACTAAAATCTTTTCCTAAGGTATCCACATGTGTGGTCGGAGGGAAGAATTCTATGGAGGGGTTGAGAGGGTCAGCAGGGAGATATCCCTGAAGGAATTCTGTGAAAAGATTCTGAGCATGACTAGGCTCGGGGCTAGAATATGGCCTCTGCACCCCTAACACCTTATCCATGGCATCAGGATCTTTGATCTTCCTCCTTGCTGGATCCTTCTTTCCAACAACAAAGCCCTTCCTCCAGAATTCACCAGCTACAATCCTGTTCATCTGGGAATAGTGCTGGTGCATGTCAAGCCCTCCTTTCTTACACATCTCCAGGGCTGACTGAGAGATGCCGAATCGGTGTTGAAGAGCCTCATGGTCAGATGCCAGCTTCTCCTTCTCACTGGTCAACCTGGCATTTTGCTCTTTTGTTTGAGCCAGCTCCTCTTCCAATTGGGCAACCCTGGATGGGAGGTCTCCTAGCTGAGCTTTCAGTTTTTTCTCCTGATCGTCCTTCTCAGCTAGGTCAGCTCTCAGGCGTTCAAGCTCCTTCACGCCCTCCTCGTGGGAAAGGCATAACGCATTGACACTGAAGAGAGCCTAAGAAGAAAAATTCAAGGCAAAATGGGTCAGCAATGTGGGTCAGTAATGTATACAAAAGTAGGAATAACATGGAATCAAGCAAATACGTACCCCCAATAACAACCCCGGAGTTTTGCGCACAAGGCGGTCAGGGTCAGCATGCCTCTGTGCCTCGAGCTCCTCCGACGTCCAGAGCGCATGCGCCCGTGTTATCATGGCAGACATAGAAGTAAGGCTGGAGGTGGACTGGTCAGAATAAGCAGAACTCTTCTCCTTACCCTTATGCTTCCTCTTCTTACTGGGCCTTTCTTCCCCCATCGGTCTGGTTCGGGCGGAAGAAGGTTGAAGCAGCTCAGGGATGGTGGTCTGCACAAGTGCAGACCCGGAAGCATCGCCCGCCGGGTTGATATTCGCAGCTTGAAGACTAGAATCCAGAGGCACTTGCCCTTGATCGGTCGAGGGAGTAGCCATCTCCTCCATGTCATCATCATCATCCTCAATCACTGGTCTGATCGGATCCATAATGATCTTGTACTTGGCTCCTAACCTGGATATACCCTGCAAATTGGCAGGAGTAAGCAGGTCAGTGCATGATAAACGGTCCGACCAGACCTTGGATTTTAACAAAGAAATACGGGCTTCTACATCCTGAGCCACTATCTCTGTATCCCTATAACCTAAAGACTTATAAACAAAATCCGCCCTGAGCTGGTCGCATCCGGAACAGAGGCAGGATTCCTTATGGATAAAAGAAAAGGGAAGAAGGGCTAAATGCTTGAAAACACATGGGATCGGCCATCTCCTAGAATAGGGGTAAAACCAAGCCCCCTTCACCAAAACCATCTTCTCCTTCCAGTACTTCTCTGTTTTCTCAGTCCCCTGGCAGATCGCCCGACCCTTGAATGGGTAGAAGTTGTACCTCCCTTCACAGTCTTTCAGACCCACAATCTTGTAGCTCAGCAGAAGATCTGCCAGACCCAAGGATAGCCTTTTCTTTCTGTTGATCAGGATTAACATGGAAATTATCCTGAAGAAGTTTGGGTTGACTTGCAGAGGGGCTATTCCTAGGGTGAAGAAAATAAAATGAAAAAGAGGATGGAGAGGAAATCGAAGCATTTTTATCTGAAGGGCCGACAACAACACCTCGTCCGGACCCACTCCGTCGCCCAATCTGAAGTCGAAAGAAGGATCGTACTCCATCAAGATCACCTCTTTTGGGATCCTACAATCCCTCCTCAGACTTTTAAGGTTCACAGATTTTCTTTTGTGAGCTTCAAGTGGTTCTGCCACGAAGGGAGCTGGTTCGGTGGAGGGTCCAACGGGAGCACCTCCAGGAGCATCGGTCCCAACCGGGTCGGATATTACAGGAATTCCAGTCGGAACTACATCAGCAATATCTGCCTGGTTGTTTATCTCCGAAACAGTTGCTCCCAAGCCAGATAGGTCCGGACGACTTGGTATGGACAAAGAAGGAGGAGAAGATGAAGAAGATGGATTTGCAGAAAGGGGGCTCGGAACCTCAGATCCCCCATATTCTTGATGGGTCGTCTCTTCGGTAGATCTTGTGGCGCTACTATCAGACATGATGAGAATGACAAACTTACACAGATAACCGGCGAGAAAAAAGAAGAACCTCCGGTAATCAAAGTACAATCGGCGGTCAAAGCTTGAACACTGCTAAAGATTGCTTGCAAGATTTGAAAGCGATGAAGAGTGAAAATGATATCACACAAGGGTTTATATACACACTGCATACCAACAGACACCATTAAGGCTGAAGAGATGCGTCGATTCCCTATGCCTCGAGTACAGCGAACCGGCGGCTGCCATCATGAACTTCGAAAGCACACGTCTCTCCACAATAATGACACTGACGTCATCAACAAAACGGCTGGCATCAATCAATTCAAATAAATTCGGGCCAAGCCCACGAACCGTATGCCCGACCCGAATGGGGCTAGTGTAAATAGTGAAAATTACAGGGCCAGGTCCATGTATTAGGCCCAAAGAGTATTGAGCCCATGTAGTATGTGAATAATAAATAGCCCATATATTGTACCCACCAAATATACGTGGGACCATCAACGTGGGTTCATTCCCTTGAAAAATGGATCAACAACCCACTACCAAAAAGAGAGTGGGTAGTTATTAAGAAAGTGGGTCATGACCCCATGAACTTAGGCCATGACCCAAGAGCATAAAAATGTATAAATATGGCCATTTGAGCAAAAATAAGATATTCTTTGATGTGAGTGAAATTTGACACTTACACTAACCTTTATATATAGTATTAAAAGTTACACAAAAACAAACAAAATTCTAACCTTTGGGCTCGTTTGGAAACCATTATTTTTGTTTTTGTTTTGGAAACCAAAAAATAAGAACAATTCTTATTCTTGTTCTTATTTTCTCACCCAAAAGAACAAGAATAAAAAATATGTTTGCAGCCAAAAAATATATTTGTTTTCTCTCTCACACACACATACGCATACACATCGCCGACTTTCTCTCTCCAAAAGATTAGGGTTGAAGGTCGAATTGGGGGTGGAAGTCGAAGGGTTAAGGTTTCGGTTTCGAATTAGGGGTTAGGGTTAGGGTTTCGAATTGGGGGTGGATGTTGGTTGTGGTGGTTGCAGGTGGTGGTGTTGTGGTGCCGATTTTCTCAATTTATGTTTTAGGGTTCTAGAGTTCAATTTAGGCCTTTTTTTATTTATTTATTTAACATTCAGCCTTTATTGGTTCAATTTGGTGGCGTGGTGTGGCGGCTGGTGGTGGTTTAAGGAATGTGAGAGACAAGAGTTTTTTTATTTTGAATTTTTTTTTCTTGAGAATATACAATAGAGAGAACAAGAAAACATGATGATTTTCTTGTTCTCATTGTTTTTTGCACTGTTCATGAAAATTGTTTCCAAAACAAGAATAACGTGAACAATAAAAACCTTCCCAAACATGTTATGTTCTCATAAACGGTGCCAAAAGACAAAAACAAAAACAGTCTTCACAAACGGGGCCTTGTGGAAAGATGCAAGGACAAAATTATTGAGATGGTAAATTATCACTTTATTAGACTTTAGGGTTAATTACATTGACATCCCTGAAGTTTGGAAAAATTATAGCTAGATGCAATATTTGGAGTGTGTGATTCAATCGCCTCATGAGTTTTGAAAATTTTGACAAACACTTCCCTAATGATCCAATAACCCATTTGACACATAATGAAAATTCATTTTTACCCTTTGACTTTTGTCTTTATTTATATTAGCTATAAATTAATTTTTTTACCCGTAACTCTCACTTTAATGAATTAAAATGGGAAAACTACATATAGATAATGTTATGGGATCTAAATTACAAATTAGCAAACATTAAATTTTTATATTTCATTTTAATAAACTTAAGCAAAACTAATTATATATAGATAAATAATCATTATTGAGGTCCAATATACCATTAAAACACTTGTATAAAAGTATCAAAATACCCATCCTCCTCCTCCACCTCTCCGCCACCCTCCTCCTCCACTCCACCGTCACCCTCCACCTCACCATAGGCATGATTGACATACTCGGATGAGAATTTCGTGGGCTCTTTCTAATTTAAAAAAGAAGAAAAAGGGAATGCTCAAAGACATTTTCGTTTTGATAGTAATTTCTTGTGGATATTTTCAATTGTCGCTATTCCATGCAATTTTTACTTTTTCTAGTGCTTTCCTCATACCAATCCTGGTGGACAACTCCACAGCTCAATTTCTTTATTATTTATAATGCTTTCTAAAGTAAACTATAAACGAAAATGTCTTTGAGCAGAATGACATACGAATATTCAGGTATTCCCGTTTTCTTTTTTTAATTAGAAGAGCCCACGAATTTCTCATCCGAGTTATGCTTGTGGCGAGGTGGAGTGGTGGTGGAGGAGGGTGGCAGAGAGGTGGAGGAGGAGGGTGGGTATTTTGGTACTTTTATACAAGTATTTGGAAGGTATATTGAATCTCAATAATGATTATTTACCTATATATAATTAGTTTGTTTAAGTTTATCAAAATAAAATATAAAACTTTAATATTTATTAATTTGTAATTTAGATCCCTAACATTACATATACATAGTTTTCCCAATTAAAATACTCCCTTACATAAAAATTAAATATAATTAGAATTATTAATCTTTCAACCTTTATTAGGTTAAATTTTAGCACATAAATAAAAATTCTCAATCTGTCAACCCTAGGTGGATAAAAAAAATTAATTTTTATTAAATAAAAATCTCAATATTACAACCTTATTTGCATTATTTTTATATAAATAAGTAAATTACATAAATAATTCCTCAATCAAAAGATAATATATATGAAAAAAATTCGTGTATTTAAGTGTACCTAAATAAAAGTCCTAACCAACCAACATTAATCGAGTTAATTTTTTTTAATTAATTATAAAAAATAAAACTCCAATTTTAAAAATAATGCAATACTCAATTTAATAGGGTAGTGTAAAGTGATATAGTTGAGAAGAATATTATGGACATTTAACACCCCTGATATTTTTTAGTTATTTTATTAATTTCATTAAAGGGCATTGTTGACATTTCACATTTTTTTGGAAACAACTTTATTGACAGGGGCCCGAGTGTTCACAAAATACAAACGTTTCATTTACCTCTAATTTTTTCAAACTTCAGGGGTTGTGAGTTTAATTAACCCTAGACTTTAATACTCATTATTCAAGTTGAAGGAGCACTCCGCCCAACTTCTCCTTCCAATAAGGAAGGTGGGGTTCGAGTCTTTTTGGAGATAAAATGGGTGTGTGTGAAAAAAAAAATATTTATTTTTAAAAACAAACTCATTATTCAATACTGTTATTATAAAATAAATAGCTTTAAAAGAATGAAAATTATTTTTGTTCTTAAAATAACAAAAACGTATAGAAATATTTTGAGAGTCTTGTAAAAAAAAAATTCATTATTCAATACTATTATTATAAAGTTAAGGGTTATTAACATAAAACCCCTAATGATTTCAGTTTTTTAACAAATACCCCTTCGAGGTGTCATGTTGTCCCTTCCACTTGAAAATCTTCCATAGAACCCTTTACAGTCTCAAAAGGCTGAAAACATAGGGGGATTTTATGTTAAAATACTGAAATCATAGGGAGTTTTATGTTAAAATGTTGAAATTATATGAGGTTTTATGAGCTTAAAATGGACTTTGTGCAACCTATAAAAAACAGGGACAATATGGCACTTCAGAGGATAGTTGTTAAAATTTTGAAATCAAATAGGGTTTTATGTTAATAGCCCTAAAATTAATAGCTTTAAAAGAATGAAAAACTTATTTTGTTTTTAGAATAACAAAAAGGTATAGAAAAATTGAGAGGGTCTTGTACTTTTGTAATATATATAGATATAGATTAGAGTCATTTTTAATTAAGTTACCACATAATTCTAAACAAGAATGGGTTAATTTTATTTACACTCTGAGATTTGCTTTAACTTCAATCATCCCTCTCAAGTTTGAATATCTTAAATTATACCTCCTCAGGTTTGAGATTCTCATCATTTATACCTCCTGATCACTTTTGGGACTAAAATGCCCTTACCCAAACACCTATTATCCATATTCCTAATATATATATATAATTCAAAAAAATTATAAAATTCAAAAATAATATATAAAATTTGAAAAATATATATAAAATTTGAAAAAATATATAAAATTTGAAATATATATATAATTCAAAATATATATATATAATTCAAAAATAATATAATTTTTTTGAAATAAATATATAAAATTCAAAAAATATATATAATTCAAATATATATATATAATTCAAAAATATATATATAAAAATTTATTTTTTTGAAAATAATTTTATATATATATTATTTTTCCAAGCCATCATGGGGATCATGGGGAAGCACATGATGGTGTCACTTGAGAAGTTCAATCTAGACCACTTAGATTACCAATATATCTTATGTGTTTGCTTGGTGTTGTACTAAAATAAAGGTAGTTGATGGACAACTGCATCATTTGTCTTCAAAAAATCAAAACTTCCATGGTTTATATGTGTATCTGACACCATTGGTTGGAACTTAAGTGTTGTAGCCCCACACTTCCTTTCTCTATTGCGTCTTGTATACCCTCACCATTTATTTTTTTCGAAAACAATTTTATATATATATTTCAATTTTTATATATTTTCAAATTTTATATATTGTTTTCAAATTTTATATATTATTTTTGAATTATATATATATTGAATTATATATATATATTTTCATTTTATATATATATTTCAAATTTTATATATATTTTTTGAATTTTATATATATATTTTGAATTTTATATATATATTTCGAATTATATATATATTTAGGAATAAAGATAGTGAGTGTTTGGGTAAGAGCATTTTAGTCCCAAAAGTGGTCAGTGGATGTAAATAATGAGAATCTCAAACTTGAGGGGGTGTAATTAAAAATATTCAAACCTGAGATGTATGATTCAAATTAAAGCAAACTTTAGGGGATGTAAATAAAATTAACCCAACAAAAATAATAAATTTCAATTCTTCATATAAATCATTTCTCTCTACCTATATATATAGAGAGAGGATTGTCAAAAGAGATTATTAGCTTTAATGTTTCTGTGACAAAAAGTAATTTATCAACATAGACAACTTTTCTTTCCTCTGTTTTTCATACTATTTTGTTTTGGGGGTCATAGTAAAAGCAATTATTTATTCAATAATTCTTTTTTATGTTCCTATCAAAAATATATTTTATTTATATAAACAACTTTGTTTTGTTTCTTCTTCTGCGTAGCGGAGTTAGTTGGTAGGACGAACCTTCGGTGTCTGGACGAACCGTATCCAGGCTCCGAGCGTGGGTTCGAGTCCCCGCCACTCTGCAAGTGGACGACTAAAATGTTATAGGAGTTGTGGTGCCGGCTACCTTTAACACCCTCAAAGGAAGATTTCCTTAGGGTTAAATCGCTAGGGAGATCTTCCTTAGGGTATTAACCTTTTTCTTCTTCTACTATGTTGTTTTGGGGTTTTGGGTCGTGTCAAAAAGAAATACTACATCCGTCCCAAAATAAGTGTTCACTTTGAAAAGTCAAAACACTTTAATTGGTCAATTTACCAATTCAACCTTCCAATATTAAAAGTTATAAAACATATACATTATAAACCATCACATCACTATAGTGGGACCATGGGTAAATTTGGTATTTCATCCACTAACATTACAATAAAAGTCTATTATCTTAAAAAATTAGATTTCCCAAAAGGGACTTATAATTTGTGAGGGAGTAATTATTAAATAGAGCAAAACATATTTTTAACTTATCTTTTGGCATTCTTTATTATTATTATTATTATTATTGTGTTTTAAGTAAGATCAAAAGATCTAATTAATTTGCACTTTCAAAGTCAAGCCGGTATAAGAAATTAAACGGAGAAAAGTTCTTTGATTTTTTTTTTTTAGGTCTCATCAAAAGAGAGAAATTTATTTATAACTATTTTTTTTCCGTGTCCATTATGATCATAATAATTGATATTAATTAAAATGTTGTTGCTATTGTTGTTTGTTTTTATATTTTGAAAATGACAAAAAGAGTCTGGAAATTGTTAGGATTTTTACACTCGTCCAATATCACTTGTTAGGGTTTTCACACCCTCTGTTCGAAGTTGTACACACATACAAATCAGAAAACGCACACAAACACACACCAAACAATCGACACAAAAATATATACGTGGTTCGGCCAAATCAGCCTACGTTCATGGAGAGCACCGTTTCACTATAATCAAAGAGAAAATTACAAGGGGATGATCAACATATTATACATACGCACACACACAATGTATACGTACGCTTGTATCACTGGAATAATATAAGATATAAGCTTATATTATTCCTAACTCTCACCAGTGTTTCACTTATACCGAGAAATACCACTTTGTATCTCTTTTTTTCTCTATAATTGTGCACCGCTTGTACTTCACTCGCACCAGGTGTTTCACTCACACCGGTACCGGCCTATTTTGGCTCTCTCTCTGGCATATGCCCATTATGGCTCTCTGCCTGGTACACTAAATACAATATGCTACATGTATATTTATAGAAGAGACTAGAGTGGAGGACAAGTCAATCAATTCAATTAGGAATTGATCTCCTACTTAATTAAGGATTGTTTGGTGGCTAAGTTATATTCTCCATTAAGAAATAAGGCATCAAATATAACAATATTCTAGTCAAATAGAGATACTTGCTGCCCAAGTTTACTTTTCACGCAAGGAAATGAGTCATACTCTAATAGAAAAATTAAAGAATGAAAAGACAAATGAGGAGACTAATCGTAACAAGGGATGTTTCGCGGTTAGACCCAAAAATATCCGTCCACTCAATAATCACTTTCTCATACAGATTGCATTCTCTATCATCCGAACTTAACATCTTCATTGTGATCGAACCACCTTGCTTACTTGGCCTTTGACCCGGACTTCTCCCGAGTCACGTCCGTTTAGTGTGACACTGGATCAATGATTGAATTTAGTCCTAATATCAACGGTAATGGATGTGATGTTCCATGTTTAGACTAAAAAATTAAAATTAACAAGTGAAACTAACATCCACTTATTGGTACACCGGACATCCAATCACTTTCTCATTCAAATTCAATGTGAAAACAAAAACACTGACCATATATAGATAGATGTTTTGAAATATAATTAATCATGCGTGGAATTAGTATTAGAAGTGTCATTTCTTTTGTTTTTTTTTAAAGTGCGAAACAAGTTTTTTTTCCATCCTATTTTAAATTTGGGTTAATTTCATTTACATCCCCTCAAATATATCTTAACTTCAATCACACCCTTTCACATTTGAATATCTTCAATAACACCTTATTTGGTTTGAGATTCTCATCATTTACACCCCTTGACCATTTTTTGGGACTAAAATACCCTTACTCAAACACCCACTATTCCTATTCTCAAACACCCACTATCCATATTCATATATATATATATATAATTCAAAAAATATATATAAAATTCAAAAAATATATATAAAATTCAAAAAATATATACAACTTGAAAAAATATATATATAAAATTAGAAAATAATATATAAAATTCAAAAAATATATATATAATTCAAAAATAATATATAAAATTTGAAAACAATATATAAAATTTGAAAATAATATATAAAATTTGAAATATATATAAAATTCGAAAATAATATATAAAATTAAAAAAAAATTCAAAAATAATATATAAAATTCGAAAACAATATATAAAATTCGAAAAATATATATATAAAATTGTTTTTGAAAAAATAAATGATGATGGTATACAAGACGCAATAGAGAAAGGAAGTGTGATGCTACAACACTTAAGTTCCAACCAATAGTGTCAGGTGCACATATAAACCATGGAAGCTTTGATTCTTTGAAGAAAAATGATGCAGTTGTCCCTCAACTACCTTTATTTCAATACAACACCAATCAAACACATAAGATATATTGACAATATAAGTGGTCTAGATTGAACTTCTCAAGTGGCACCATCATGTGCTTCCCCATGATGGGTTGGAAAAATAAAATATATATAAAATTGTTTGAATTATATATATATGTTTTCAAATTATATATTTATTTCAAATTTTATATATTTTTTGAATTTTATATATTGTTTTAGAATTTTATATATATTTTTTGAATTTTATATATTATTTTTTAATTTTAGATATTTTAAACAATTATATATATATTTCAAAATTTATATATTATTTTTAATTTTATATATTTTTTCGAGTTGTATATATTTTTCAAATTTTATATATTATTTTAAAATTTTATATATATTTGTTTCTAATTTTCTATATTTTTTTCGAGTTGTATATATTTTTTGAATTTTATATATTATTTTTTTGAATTTTATATATTATATTCTAATTTTATATATATTTTTAGGAATATGAATAGTGGGTGTTTGAGAATATGAATATTTTTAGGAATATGGATAGTAGATGTTTGGGTAAGTGTATTTTAGGCCCAAAAGTGGTCACGGGATGTAATGATGATAATCTCAAACTACAAGAGGTGTTATTGAATATACTCAAATGTGAGTGGGTGTGATTGAAATTAGGACATACATGAGGGATGCAAATAAAATTAACCCTTTAAACTTTTATTAATTCATAAATTATCTTTTTCTACAATTTAGCTTTCAACAACAAGAAGAAAAAAAAAACTACGGTTGCTCACCAATCTGATCATAAGTGAAATTCAATCCTTTCGCTTCAAGCCAGACTTGCGTCAGTCAGACTCCCTTCGCCTCTTCGAAGCGAGAAAGCGAGCAACAAATTATCTTTTAAACTCTCATTCTTTTCATTTATTTTTATTTTTAAAAGCGAGAACTAAAGTTTGATTATAGAAAGAAGATAGGTCTCCTTTTCTTAGCTTAAAAGATAAAAAACGAGCTCCCCTTATCTTAAAGGATAAAATACGAGCTTTTTAAAGGAAACTTTCTCCTATTAATAAATAAAAATAAGGTAAGAGGGGGTAGAAGACATATTATTATATGATCTTGGGCTGGGAAATACCATCAATTTGTGGCGACTCATTAAAATAAGACCAAGAAAAGGAAAATGACAACCACCAAACATCAATAATATAACTAGGCCACTTGCTGCATTAATTTAGCCAACTACGCTACCTACATCTTTAATAAACACACATTGCACAATAATAATGAGATAATAATATAAACTAATAACTCTCTCTCTCTCTATCCGAATCGGTCCCCCCCTCTTTCTATCCCAAACAAATATTATTTTATTCCAAAATAATTTGTTAACACCAAAGTTTCATTCTTCCATTCACATCTTCATATCCCAAAAAATTACATAAAGTACCCAAAAAAAAATTCACATCTTCATTCTTCCATTTGTTAATATATATATATATATTCAAAATAATTTCAAAATATTTATTTTATCCTGAAATTATTTTATTCTCAGAAATATATATTTTTTCGAAAATTTTATAATTTTTCGGGAATATTTTTTTCAAAATATTTATTTCTTAAAATATATATATATGAAATAAACATTTCTCATATGAATTTTTTCTTCATTTGCTTTTGATAATATGAAATAAAAGATAAAAAATATCATAATATTTTAAACCTACTATAACCTAATATCACAAATAATTCACTATCAATAAAATAAATAAATAAAATTATCATCCTTTTATAAGAAATGTTTTTTTCGAAAAAATATAAATTTTTGGAAAACAAATATAAAACATATGTAAAAAAGTTTTTTTGAAAGAAAAATATTTTTGGGAAAAAATTAAATATTTCGAAATATATATATATTTTCAGAAATAAATATTTCGAAAAAAATATTCCTGGAAAAATATAAAACTTTTGAAAAAAAATATTTCTATGAAAAAAAATAATTTCGGAATAAAATAAATATTTTGAAATTATTTTGAAAATATATATATATATTAACAAATGGAAATGGAAGAATGAAGATGTGAATTTTGTTTTGGGGTACTTTATGTAATGTTTTGGGATATGAAGATGTGAATGGAAGAATGAAGCTTTGGTATTAACAAATTATTTTGGAATAAAATAATATTTGATTGGGATAGAAGGGGGGACCGGTTCGATAGAGAGAGAGGTCTGCGTGAGAGAGTGAGGGTAATTATTAGTTTATATTAAGTTAAAGTGCATTAAACTCCTGCATTATTTTCTCTTTCTCAGCTAATCCATTATATTTTTTACATGATACTCTCTAAACTATTCTAGTTAAATTAGAATAATTTACATTCAAATCTCCTAAAATTTTGATCAATTGTACTTACTCCTTAAAATTTTATTTCTTTTACAATAACACCCCCTAGAGTCACTTCTTCCACCATCGCTGCCGCTTCTTCCAAGTCATCTCTCTCTATATATACAAACCCATATACATATATATGAATATTTATGTATCCAAATTTTTATTTTTTCCCAAACCCATATACATATAACGAGGTGCTAACTAAAGATTTCCTTTTAATTTCTATATACAAACCCATATAAATATATATATGTATATATATGTGAATATTTATGTATTTAATTCTGGGTTTGTTTATTTTAAGGCAAATTGAAACCAATATACATATATATACAAACCTATATATATATATGTATGAATATTTATGTATCTAAATCTATGTTTTTTTTCCTTAATAATCAAATTTCTTGTTTCGGGGTGGGGCGGAGCGGGGGCGAGCTGTTTGGTTTGAGGGTTAAATTAATTTAAGGAATGTTTAATTTAAGAAGTGTTTTGTTTAATGATTAAATTGATTTAAGGAGTATTTTAGATATTTTATAATATGAGGGAGTGTAAATAAAAATTCTTAAATTTAAGGGGTGTGGTTGAAGTAAAAATAAATTTGAAAGGTGTAAATGAAATTAACTCAAGAAGGTCTGGATACAGCGTACATAAATTTTTTTTTTCCATTTTGTTGTGCCAATCACAAATTGCTCATAATGGACCATGGTTGACAGACCGACACTTGTCATTATAATCATATATATTAATATATATACAAACAAATTGTCATGAATTTAAACTGGTCAAGTCAACTTAGTTCAATGGTCTGATTTCCAATGGTTTTTGTCCTTTATTTAATAAGACTTATTTATTACTTAAATCTAAAAAAATTTAATACTTATTTAGATAAGTGTGTTTCATAAATTTTTTTACCATAACTTAATACATTAAGTGTCAATTAAAATGAAATAAAATTTTAAATAACAAAATCACCACTTAACACTGAAGTCTGAAGACTAAAAATTTACAAAAATATAATTTTTTTAAGTACCATTTAGAACCTTCAATACTTAAAATTTAGATCTTAAAATTTTCATTACTATAACCTTCAATATTTAAAATTCAGATCTTAAAATTTTTATTACTAATTTTTAGTTTTATGAGTCAGCACCTTAGAAACTGTTTGCCCCAAAAAAAAGAAAAAAAAAAAGAAAAAGAAGAAAGAGTAAGTATTGTCCAAGCCTTACTTATCAAGTACTAATCTGATTATTGAACCTGTTTAAGTCGAATCGGTAACCAAGGGTGCGTTCACTAACGTGGAACGTTTTTCGTTTCTGTTTTTCGAAGGAACATAAACAAAAGAACGTTCTTCTTACGAGAAACAGAAAAACAGAAATGACGTTTGTTAATTCCAATTGTTCTCATAATTTTTGGAACAGAAACAAATAATTATGTTTAGTAAATGCATTTGTTTCACATATATTTTTGATAATTTTTTTAAAAAAATTTATTTTAGCATTTACTTGAGTAAAATAAATTAGATTAAATAAACTATTAAACTCAACTATCAGAAGTTAAAGTTACAATCTATAAAATTATAAATATATATATATATATATATATTTGTAAAAATTATATATAAAAGAAGACCACTAATTGATGTTAGTGATAAGTAGTTTGATTCACTTCCTTAGAAAAGATGTGACATTTTAGCAATATATATTATTTTTTTTTTTTTTTTATAAATTTATATATTTTTACAAATTTTGTTTTTCGAAATAATTTTTTTTAAAAATTTATATTTTTTTTCAAATTATATATATATTTTGAATTTTATATATGTTTTTCGAATTATATATATTTTCGAAGTTTATATTTTTTCGAACTTTATATATATATTTTTGAATTATATATATTTTTTCCAAAATATATATATTGTTTTCGAAATTTATACATTGTTTTCGAAATTTGTATATATATTTCTAATTTTTATATTGTTTTCCAAATTTTTATATTTTTTTTCTAATTTTATATATTATTTTCGAATTTTATATATTGTTTTCATAATTTATATATATATATATAATTTTGAATTTTATATATATTTCAAAATTTAATATATTATTTTTGAATTATATAAATATTTTTTATTTTGAGGGGGTGTAATTGAGATTTATCGAAAAAGAAACATTTCACATTATTGGAACAAAAATATGTGGAACATCTTTTTTATGTTTCTCATTTTTAAGAGAAACATAGAAAACATTTCACATTATTGAAAAATAAAAATAATTTATTAAATATATTTTTTATTTTTATTTATATTTTTTGGTAAGTGAGAACGTGAAACGTAACGTTAGTGAACGCACCCAAGATTTTTAAGTAATCGTAATCCATATTCCAAAATATACACATATATATATATATATACACACACCCCCATATTATATATATGCATATGAATACATACCCCTATAGTTTATTTTTTGTAGAGCATTATCTTTCTCATTTCCAGGCCGTTCTCGCTCTACAAAAAGTTTCACCTCAAGACCCAAACAAAGCCGGAAACTTCCTGTGTCGAGACAACCTCCAACTGTTTCTCCTCACTACTTTCCCGAGAAACAAACAGCATTTCAAAGGTCAGTCCTAGTGTTTTTTAGCACACCCTTTTTAATTCTTTACATACCCAGAATGTTAATTCTTTGTTTTTTCAAATCAAA
Organism: Cornus suecica; assembly: GCA_963922005.1. NCBI lineage: Eukaryota > Viridiplantae > Streptophyta > Magnoliopsida > Cornales > Cornaceae > Cornus > Cornus suecica. The sequence continues at coordinate 17,352,531 of OY998246.1, forward strand.
ACTTGTAATCGCTAACTAGTCCTATTCTTAAGTGTACTTGTTGGTTGCTGTTGATTTGTATAGGGTTTATTGGATTTTACTGTTAGGGTTTAATTATTGGTCACTGAGGTTTTAATGGTCATGTGTTGATATAAATTTTGTATCTTTAGTGTTGGATGTTAGTATTGATGTTGTTAAACCATTCGAATTTAAATCAGAGTTGGTCTCAGCAAACATTCTAGGTGTGGTTTTGACTAGTGGGTTTATTATTTGGTTGGTATATAGATAGAGCACAGCTGGAAATTTATGTATGTGGGTGTCAATAAATACATATATATATATATAATTCATCATTTTCATATTGATCTTGACTTTCATGTCCTGTTTTCACTTTTTCAGCTCTAATATTTGCCTTAGTGGCGAAGTTTGAGGCCAATTAGTGTTCTTGAAGAGTATTAACTTGAGAAGACTGCTGGGTTTGAGTTCGTGTTCAGCTATTCGGCTTTTGTTTGGATTTTGCTCTGGATAAATTTTGATTTTGGGAACAGTTATTGAAGGGTTTTGATATTTTGGGGTTACGATTGTCTTCAGTTTATCTGATTGGGCAGCTTTCTTATTGATGAGTGAATGAATGTGGATATTGAGAATTGGTACTGAGGTTTTGTAGTGTTATTACCTTGGTGGGTTCCAATTGCTTTGAGACCCATCAGATGAAAATGGATAGTAATGGGTTTGCTGACTCACGGAAAGATTTAGAAGAGATAGATCAAAGTAATCAGGAGGTGCAGAATGGTTCTGGTGAGAGTTTTGGTGTTGATTCGTCGACAGACTTGGGAAGGAAGTCCGTGGACAAGCAGTTTAGTGCTGGTGTTTGCGAAGGGGGTGAGGGTCGGAGTTCAAGTTCATTTGAATTGGAAATTAAATCGGCAGACCAACAGTGCCCGGCTGGTTCTTTCTACGAGGCAGGCAACGAGGGGACAAGTTCATCGTCAATGGAAACCAAGTCTTTGGATGAGCAGCTGGATGTGGGTACAGCACATGGGGCAAGCTCCCCGGGTATAAATACGTCGCGGCGTTCATCAGTCCTAGAGATTTCTCAGTTGAAAGAATCGTCTGCGAGCCCTTCTCAAGCGAAGTCTAGGAAGGGTTAGTGCTTGATAATTTATTTTAGATTCTTTTGTTGCTTTATATCCAGAGACCTAAATTAAGTTGCCACTTGAATAGTTAGAAGGAAAATATTTATGAATTAAGTTCACCCTGGAGATTTGCACTCATAATGCTGCAGTGGAGCTGCCTCACCTAATATCACTAAACATCAAAGTTGCTTAACATTTTCATATAATACAGAGGCATTTCTGATCTTGGTTGAAGTTTTGTATTGTTCGAATGGATGTATGTATCAGTTAGTGCTTTCAGTAGATCTTGGGGTGTGTATACTGGGATTTGTTGATTTATCACTTAGCAATCAAAAAGCAAGCCAAAGTAGTTGAGTTACTCGCCTTGTGACAGCGAAACATAGATTATAATAATTGCATGTTCCGTTTTGCACTGCTCTACCTTCTTTTTCACCTGATCGGGTTGTTTTAGGTGCATTTAGTGCTGCCTTAATTTTGAAATCATTCAATTATTTTGAGCAGTGAACCCCTTTTAGGCTTTTATATATCATGCATTCAATTCCATTGCAACTGCCGTCTCTGCAAATTATATTAACTTGCTGGAATATCTAGTATTAGGGCCCCCTTGGGAACACAGAGTCTTGTGTTCAGAAAACAAACAAACTAACAAGTAAAATGATGGCAATAACCACATAATTAAAAGATTTATATGACAGGCTATAACCGTGAGCTAAGAGAAATTTGTTGAATATAGAATTGCTGGAAGGAGTTTGGGGTGGGGATGCATCCAGATATTAGGAAAAAAAAAATGAAGTGTTGCTATACTCCATCACATCCATAAGCATGACTCTATCCAAAATGTAGGAGCTACCTCCAATTTTTCTTTTCTTGAATGGGGTAGCAGCTACTCCTAAGTGTTGCAATTTGGAATATGGCATTATTCTAGCCTAATAGACCTTGGTTTGTTAATTAATAATTTGGAGCATCTCCTTCACATCCTTTTTTTTTTTATTTTATGAAAGGTTTCCTCTAAGGCATTGCACCTGTAGCCAATTTTGGCAATTCTGTTATGTGCTGATATATATAATGGGACTTCAATCAACCAAGAGTGTACAAAAGAAATAAGTTAGTGATAGGTAGGTCCGCTATTTTCTTACGTCTAGCTGTCTGTCAATCAAGAGGCATGGGTTGATAATCTCCATGTGATTGAACTTCTTATCACAATTGAATTGTTCAAGGATTTCATTCTTAATGGAATCAACCAAGAGTGTACAAAAGAAATAAGTTAGTGATTGGTAGGTCCGCTATTTACTTACGTGTTGTCTGTCAATCAAGAGGTATGGGTTGATAATCTCGTTGTGATTGAACTTCTTATCACAATTGATTTGTTCAAGGATTTTATTCTCAATGGAGGCTGAACTTGATCACGTTGAAAATTATGTTTATTTATCTTACAATCACAATTAGGAATGATATTGGTCTCATAAAAGGAATCAAGGAGTGACGAAGCATCCAAACTAATCCATATTCTTGGAAAAAAAATTATATGTACAAAGTGGGCTGGAGAGAGGAGTAAAAGAAATGAGAGTTGCCCTACAAATTTGTCATACCATTTCACCCTTTGATTACTGACAGAATCATTTGTTAAACCCTACCGAAATTCTCTCACACATAAAGGGTACATTGGTAAAAGGATATTAAAATGCTCTTTCTCTTCCTTCCAACCAAACAAAGGAAAAGTATCACTCCAATCCATCATTTCTACCAATCCGTTCATTTATGATTTAACCGGACAAAATATAAGGGTGACACCTTTTCTCCATAGGGATTAGAACATGGGAGAAGGGATGCTAATAAGTGAGTAAAACATGAATCAACGTAATTAATTTTGAACTTTCAGGATCATTTCATTTGCTTCTTGCCATGCATATTCACACATTTTACTTAAGCTTGGTAGATAATCTCTTTCTTATAATGGCATATATGTGTGTATATACATGTGTGTATGTGTGTGTGTATATATATATGAAAATACAGCAGAATGGCCTATTGTTTGGGCATTGTCAATATATTCATGCCTCATTTTTTCGTTTGATGTTGAAGTTTTTCTGTTCTATTTCATGTGGTAAAGAAACATTAGGGATTAAGTTATACTACGGCAGTATTTACTTGTTAGCTTTTGGTCCTGCAAGGACTTGGTCGGTAATTCTCGAAATACACACAAGTCACCGGATGTGGACCAAGGTTTGAATATAAACAATTGAACCTTATTAACCTGCATTTGAGAGAAAAAGAAAAAGAAACATCAAAAGCTGAAAAGTTTCGTGAAGATCTTTTCTTTTTAATATTGGCATTATATGGGCTGAATTCCCTTTTGATTTAGCCAAAAAGAAAGCCTCCTCATTTTGCCGATGCAATACAGTAGTTTCTATATTAATCTCTGTTATTCTCTGCTGCCGCTATTTTCTATTGCCTTCCTCGTTTTATCATGTAAGAGTTGACTTTTTAACTGCAATGCAGCCATCTACTGGCTGACAAAGAACATCTTTTTTGGGTGTAAAATTCCTCGCTAGTTACTTATTTACATTATCATCCTGTTGTCAGTTATCTTAAAAGCTCAAAGATTATTTTTCAGTTATTTGTTTTCTTGACAATTGACAAATAAGCTACTTATTAAAAAAAGTTTATTTGTTAAGTAAAAGTACACAAATACTTACCCAGGGGAACAAATGGTAACAACTTGCTTTCTGGCTATAGTCTCTAAATGCTAGTTTATAAACCATATCGCCATCTTGTCTGGGGACGCAATTTTAGATCTAGACTTTCCACCTGAGTTTTATATGTGTCATCTTTCAACTAGTGATAGGTGGTTTAGTTTTTTTTTTTTTTTTTTTTTTTTGGGTGTAATGTTGATTTGATATGTTCACTAACATCATCCATTTTTATTTTGAAGTCTTGGACCATTGCATTACTGCTCCTGTGGGCACTCACAAAGATCCCTTTATTGAAAGCCACAAACTTGGATTTTATAGGTCCATGACTGAGAAGAGGGAGAGTTCAAGACATGACCTAAAATTGGATAGACTAACAGAACAAGAAAAGGTAACTTTCAGAATCACATGCATTTAACTATGGTTTGAACACTTCTACCTGCCTATGTATCAGACCTCATTTTACTTTAGAAAATAAAGTGCACGCACATATGTATATAATTTTTGTAATGCACATGCATTTATGTTATTAGTGTATTTAGTTGCATAATTTGTTCATTAATTTCTTCTTGTATATGTGTGTTGTCATATGCTCTCTCAATTGGTTTGTGGGGTTGACTTATTCTCAGTGGTATGAAAGTCTATACCAATTGAATTTCTAGTGGCAGGACAACCCTAATAGCATTTAAATCCTAATTGAAATTATCTCTCAATGTAAAAAAGCTGAAACTTTGCTTACAAGATATCTAGGGAAAAAGAAGAAGAAGAAGAAGAAGATATAATCAGTAAAGTGTTTTAATTATATGTTGCATTATGTGAATTTGTTCAAGCCAGTTTTTCTCTGAGGCACTTCTTAAGACAGTTACCAGTTATCACATAGTCTTATGCTTTTGTTCCCCTTCAGACATTCTGTGTACTTCATGTATTATATTTGTTCTAACTGTCTCACAGGTTTTTTATTATTTATTTTATTTTTGTCTCATTCTCAGCAACAATTCATTGTGAACCTAGTAAAGATCCAAAATGACGGGACAGTGGAGGTTGATCTAGAAAAGGGTGCACCTGTAGCTTCAGAACTGTTAAAATTTCACTCCTTTGAAGGGACGCCTACTAATATTGATCATATTATCACCGAGTTCAACAAATCAATACCAACTCTGAACATTGCAATGCTTATCGTTGGAACAAGAGGAGATGTTCAACCTTTTTTGGCTATAGCAAAGAGACTTCAGGCATGTTTACTTAAATTATTCGTTTACGTAAGCGGCCTATTTACAATTATATTTTTTCTCAATTGTCATTATTTTCTTCAACTTCTCAAGTTCTTAACCTACATGGAGATTATTTCACCGACATGTAATCATGTGATAGTTTGGTAACCAACTCCTAATAGTTTAAGCTTCGAGGGAAGTAGTTGCCTAACTTTGTATCGGAGCTTCGATTCTGCCAGATGTTCTGTGTTACATTAACTCTCCTGTTCCCATCAAATTTATGTAACCTATGGACACATGTCTACTTATCAAGTCTTGGAATTTTGGGTCCAGGTAGCTCCAACATGTAGTCACACTCTCGCAACCATTACACGCATGAAAAATCCGCATAATAGCTTGGGTTCAACTCTATCTGTTTGCATTTGTTCCTCAATTCCATCTGTTTGTTTGAACTAGGTTAGTGGAAGGTTGGGTGGAATGCAAGAGAGGATATGAGAGATTGAAGGTATGAGAGCTTGATACATATTATTGACCTAAAGTTTACAATAGCCTAAACTTTTGAGGCAAGCGGTGGTGGTTTAACTAATCATGTATTGGAGCTATTATATGCTAATGGAGCCATTATACTTGAAGAGGTTGTGTACCTACTGCATTGTCATCTAATCAAATTTTCATTATCACAAAGTATTTGTTTCTGAAGGATTCAGTATGTTTAACGGAATGTGGCAAGTTATTGCTACACAGGATTCTGGTGGGGAGTTGTCTATGAAGAGAAACTTCATTAAGTTCCACTGGACAATTTATGTCCTTAAGGCACATCTGTGTTTCAGTCTGTGCAGCACTTTCAAATTATTATTCTCATGCCTCAAGATTTGGCCCTCATAAACCTTTGTGGTTTATGACACTATGGTTTTTCGCTACAAGGCAATATTTTAACTAAATTATCCAATATTTTCAAGTTCTTATGTACTCTAAAGGTATTAAAAGCCCTTAACCCGTTGTCCTCAGGACTTTCCTAATCACGAAGGTGCTCTACAGCATAAATTTGTGGCCTCATGAAACTATAATGGAGCCTGGTTTATTGTTGTTCTTCGAATTTAATTTAATTGTTCTTCTGGTTTAAACACTGAAACTTCTATTATTGGATTGATAATTTGTCAAAGCTGCCCGATTAGACAGTTGAAAATTCAATGTAGGCAAATGTTTATAATTTGATTATTTTGCTCATAAAAATTCGGCCAGAGCAGACACGATAAAGAAATACCCTTGAAATCGAGGGCTTAGCCCCAATAAAGCGGCCTTGAGATGTAATTACTTGAAAGTATGTTCAGCACCCTCTTAAGCCCTATAGGAGTCTCTCTCCCTTTATATATCTATCTATTTATATATATATATAGATATGCCAGAGACAATAGTTCTACTTTTCAGATTGAAAGCAAGTTGGGCAGAAAGTATGAACCCATAAAGTTAATGGTTCAGTATTAACTAAGGTTAGATATTCCTGGAGCCTCTTTTCAATCAGTTATTCACCAATTGTTTTATTCATTATTTCTTGGAAACATTTAATGATATATACTTTATTTCTTTTTGGAAGTAATGACTTGGTTGTGCTGCAAGAACAGAAGCAATTATAGTTAAAGACACAAATCACGTGGTTTTTCATCAATTTAGTTATTCAAAGATGATTTTTCACCAAATTAGTCATCCAAAGATGAAGAAAATATGTCTTCAAATGATTCTTGGATGTTCATTTGCCTTACGATGAGGTCCTTGCATCAATATCATATGCAACTGCCTATTTTATGGGATAAACAGACCATTGTATTCACTTAGCATTTTTCGCATATTTTAGTTTTCTTTTAAAATTTCTCTGTTCTGTTTTGTTGTTTTATGCATCTGCAGGAGTTCGGTCATCGTGTTAGATTGGCAACTCATGCTAACTTCCGAAATTTTGTGAAGGCAGCTGGGGTAGATTTTTACCCTTTGGGCGGTGACCCTCGAGTTTTGGCAGGATGTAAGAGGTCCTTCACATGCAAATTCTTATGCATTTTCCTTTTTGTTCTTAACAAACATATATATATATATATATATATATCTACACATATTTCCAGCTTGCACATAATTCCATCTCTAGGTAACTTTGTCCATATATTCTTTTCTGTACACTTCCTTTTTTACCTGGACCTACTAGAAATCTCCTGTGGCCTTTAGAAACCTTTGCCTTTGGCAGAGTTCATTTTGCGACTGTGTGTACGTGTGTTTATCATGTAATTGATCCATTGCTCCATTTTGTTGGTGTGGTAACAGTAGTTTGTAAGGATGCTATAGTTATATCTGACCAGATTGCTTCAACTCGGTAGTTAACCATTGCATGTCTCCGTGACCCAGAATTTCGAGATTTTATATCTCCTGATAATCCTCAAGCAGTTCTTAGTACACCTGAAATATGTTTGCTTTTCTCAAGCACTTAAAACATTGTTGAAGCACAACTTATTTTTTTTGGACATGTGGAATTTGTTTGTTTTTCAACCCTTTCTGACATTACTGAAGTGCATTTTCCCTCTGATATTTTAGATATGGCCAGAAATAAAGGTTTCATTCCATCTTCACCAGGAGAAATACCTATACAAAGAAAGCAACTAAAGGCCATTATTGAATCTCTCCTTCCAGCATGCACAGAACCAGATATGGATACTAGAGCGCCTTTTAGAGCCCAGGCCATTATTGCAAACCCTCCTGCTTATGGTGAGTTGATACCACTCTCCACAATCCGGGGGAAAAAATTCCTTCAATTCTTTTTTTTCTTCATTATGAAATTAAGGTGGATGCTGCTTTATGGACCAAAGTAAAAAACCATGGCCTTTTCTTGTCTGGTCTTAATGATGATTTATAAGATGATATCTTGGTGGATATTTTATTTGTGCAATTATGAGAAGGAACCAAGATTTCTACAATGGAATATGAGGGTAGTGACAGAATAATTTGGTAACAACTTCTGACGGTTAAGCCTCCAATTTTCAAGAGTTCTAGAAATACAGCCTCTTTAGCAATGTTCTCCATGCAATTTTTAACAGCTGAGGCGGTGATATGCTAACTTCTTGATGTGTAACACTACAATGATATTTTCATTTAAAATGTATTTCTCCGAGTATAAACTTTGATATTTTAAAGTGTCCTTCTTGCTTGCAGGACATGAACATGTTGCTGAAGCTCTGCGTGTACCCCTTCACATCTTCTTCACAATGCCTTGGACGTAAGTCCTGATTAAAATTTTCCATGAATGTTAAGCTGAATGCTTTATTGCTTACGTTGAATAAACAGGATTATGTCTTTAATATTTTTCACTTGATCTTGTTAAGAACATTTGGCATTCTAGTGTTATGGTTCTGATGACAGCTAGTGCACTTTGGGATAAAAGTTGGCCTGTTATTACTTTCTGAATAGCTATGTGCTTGATATGTGATGCACTTGGAATTTTTTTCATATTCTTGTAAAATATAGTAAAAAGATGATGTAGAAGATGAAAGAAAGAAGAAAAAGGAGAGAGAAAAGTATTGGTATTTTAGCGAACACGAACGTGTTTTCTGCACAGAAATATTATATTTTCATATGTTATAGGGTGGAGCAATGTTTTTCAAATCTAAGAAATGTGTAGATTTTTATTCTGTTTCATTGTTAATATATGCCTCTTACATCCATTTTCAATAGGCAGGCCAACATCTGAATTTCCTCACCCTTTGGCACGCGTACCTCAAAAGTCTGGTTATTGGGTATGTTCCTGGTTGTTTGCCGATTTGAACTGTATCTCATTTTTCAAATAATGACTTCTGAATGAAATCTTACCAACCAATTTGTTCAATGATCTTTCTTTTCTGGATCCAGCTTTCCTATATAGCTGTTGATTTGCTGATATGGTGGGGCATAAGAAGCTATATCAATGACTTCAGAAAGAGGAAGTTGAAGCTTGCTCCTATCGCATACTTCAGTACATATAATGGCTCAATTTCTCATTTGCCAACAGGATATATGTGGAGTCCTCATGTTGTGCCAAAGCCAAGTGGTGAGAATGGTCCTGTTTATAATTGAGCACAAATATTTTTAATATATTTTTAGATTATATCCATTTCATTTCTTTATTCCATAATCCATGAATATCCTGTTGTGGCATTAAGTTCCTTTGTAGTACAGAGGCATTATAATCTTTTAATTTTTTTCCTTTTCTGAATCAATATACAAAAATGCGTATTGATGGTGGTGGGGTGGCGAAATACAACATAAACTACAACAGAAACAGAAAAGTTCATGAGAATGGCAAGCAAGAAGGGAAGTAGGGAAATATAAAAGATGAAAAATGAAGCTAAGAAGATGGTGAGTGAAGCTAAAGAAACTGTTAAATGAGTTCTGATCTTCCTCTCCATATTATGGTGTCGGTACAGACCAAAATTCCATTATGGTCCAATTCTGACTGGTGATAAATACCTTAATAAGCTATTTTTAAATTGGCAAAGAGTGGAGACAGACCATCTAGAAACGTGGATCAAATTAGATGTATTTAGGATGTAGACCGTTTAATACTAGTGCAGGATATAAACAATTGCTGGATGGAAAAAATAGTCTCAACACCTTCTTAACAAGGGATACCCTGGTGAAGAAGTGGAAGCTAATGAATCTAATATAGGAATGGAATTAAATCAACAACAGACAAAGACACTGTTAAAAAGATGGGAAACAACAAAAGGGTTAAAGCGGGGAGGATACCTATGGAGAATGTTAGGAAGGCTAGGAATATAATGGCCAACAAATTTAATTAACAAAATTCTGAAAGAGTGAATGATGCCCAATGAGTGAAGGAAAACACAGTAATACCTATTTACAAAAGCAAGGGGGGTGTACAAAGTTGAAACAATTATGAAGGAATTATATGGATGGATTATACAATAAAAGTATGAAACTATGGGAAAGGGTGATAGCGCAAAGATCAAAGACAGTGACTTGAAAACCAATTTGGATTTATGCCGGTAGATCTGCAATGGAGGATGTTTACATTTGCAAGCTTGTAGAATTATTTCGCTCAGAGTATGATTATCATATTTGCATACAAATTATTTTACTGTATGCATGCTGTTTATCTTTGGTGCAGAAAACAGACATTATGCTTCGATTCACAAAATTCTTAATAGTATTGATTTCATTTCACTAATGTGTGCAGATTGGGGCCCCTTGGTCGATGTTGTTGGTTATTGTTTCCTAAACCTTGGGTCAAAGTATAAACCCCGCGAAGAGTTCGTTCAATGGATTCAAAAAGGACCCAAACCTATATATATTGGGTTTGGGAGCATGGTATGTGGGTCACTAGAATTATGTAGAAGCAGGCTTTACTTCTTTTAGTGTAATTTTCTGTTGGCTATATTAATGAGAATTTTTACCTGCTATACGATTGAGTAATACAGTTAGTCACCTGAAGCTTCATATGGATTAAGTTTGAACATAGTAGCAGATTTATCCGTTAATTTAGATTATTTAAGATTTGATCATTTGTCTTCCTCACTCGTCAGTTAACTTTTAGTGACATTTTTGTAGGGTGTCATTGCATCTGTTCTATTAAGATTTGCACCAAGACATAAAGACTATTAATTAGTGACTTCAATCAAATAAGGATATTTGAAGGGGTGGATTTTACGACTTACGTTTTGCATTATGTGCACTATCAGCCATTTCAAATATTATTTTATATTTATGTTGCCCATTCAGTGGGCCCAATGAGCTGAAAGGTACAAAATTCATTGGTCTGAAGGAGTTTTACAGGTACTGAATGAGCCAATTGCTAAAGGTCCTGTGGTAAGTGAAGTTGTTGAATAGGTTGGACAAGGTGTTTAATTTAGATCTTGGTAGGATTGATATTGAAGTCACCAGGATCAAATCCTCTAGAATCACTAGATTTACTGCCTGTATGCATATTCATTTGAAATGTAAAAAGACCATTAATTGAAGCTGTAGGAATTGAAAATTCATGAAAAAGTATCTTGAATTGAACATAATTAGAGAAAAGGGAAAATAAATTAGCCAACAAGGCCGACCACTTATTCCCGTTGATGATTCCCTTGGACCACTATTCCACGTTGGCAGCTAGAGGCTCTCATGTAATTCTAAAGAAATTAAACCTCTATTACCTTTGGTTTGTATGTCTAAACTATGAAACATTCAAAGTTGCAGACTTTTCTTCCTCTATCCATATCTTTCTTTTCACCTCCACCATATAACTCTCTCCTCTCCTTTCTAAGGCAATGGTCAATTCTACCTTGTCTACACTCTTAAGCTACTCGATAAGGATGATCATCTCTTTGTTTCGGATTTTTGATATTTTGATCATTTACTTTGCTTTGTTGGAGTATACACAGGGCAGTAAATGTGTGGCAATTCAATTTTGATTTTGACTTTCATGGTAACCATGTGGAATTACCTTACATTACATGCTGATTCATTTATGTTTTCATATCATTGGCACATAGGTCTTAAGTAGCAATCTCTTCTTGGACCATTTTTATCACTTATTACCCAAAGTTCACAGGGTTTATGGGTTCAAGTAGTACATAAGGTGATGCCAGTGGCATGACTTCCTACCTACGCCTTTAGTCAAATTTGGAGTGTCTGACTTGACTGCTTTGAGCTAGTCCTGACTTGAAGTTTTAGAATTTCTTGTTATATAATATACTTCTTTTGAAGGAAAAGATATAGAAAAAGAGTAATACTATGTTATAGGTACCATTTAAGTTGAGAATGTATGAACCAGAAGGCTTGGATTTAACTTATAGGCCGATTTGAGTGGAATTCGTGCTACTTAGGAAGGAATAGGGACTAGACAGAAAGAAAGGGTGAGTTACGAGACTAAGGACTACTAAAGTGAGTCTATTTCCTCTTTCCTATTGGTCTTAGCTTCAAAGGAATGGTTCTAGAGTACTAAGGGACACGGATGCCCTCTTATATTCTTATTAAAAGTGGTATTATGGTCAATAAAAGCCTATAGGTGAAGGAATGTAGTAGAACCACCGATTTACGTGAATAAAGACCACAAAAGTGAGGGTATCTAGCTAAAAGTGGGCTTATTAGCTCTTAGCTAGATTGGAACGAGAATCTCTTCCGCTTCTGCTGAAGTTGGATTTATTTGTTTGTGATATGAATGACAACAATGCAGGATTAAAATCGCATATCTGATGCACAAATGATGGGTGCAGCAATATACAATATTCATCTTTCTAGTGACAGTATAATTGGTTGCAAATTGTATAAATGCAACAGAGACAAGTATCACTTCTATATTATCACTATAGAAGTACATCATATGCTGAGATAGATTAACACCCACCTGTCTACTGCTTAACATGTTGGCACGAACTTTCATCAGAGGATTGCGGGATATTATTTCCTCGTTTTTGTTGAAACAAGCAGAGTAATAATACACCTGTGTCAATGTCATTAAGGTTGGAAATGTGGAAAGCACCAGTTCCTATAAAACAGTATCCATCCAATTGTTTATTGGAAGCCGTAGATGTTATGATGAAATGGTGATGAATTGCCGAAGCCAATGGACTAAAATCTTAATTTACTTCCCTCATATATCTTCCGGCTTTGCATTGAATGATAGATCTTGACTCTCTATTCTCCATTTGTCCACTTGAGAAGTTCTTTCGTAATTAGTTTGCATAATCTTTAAATTAATAAAGATGCTTGATGCATGGGAGATGAGGTTCCTGCTTTGATCTTAACATATTCCACGAGTCTTTGGGCTCTTTTTGAGTAGTTTTGATTTGATATCCTAATTTACACTTTGGCAGATAGCTGACGACATTTTTTCTAATGAAACTTTTGAAGAATTTATAATTTGGATACTACTTCTTGCATGTTAGTCACTGGAAGACCCCAAGAAAACTACTGATATTATTTTGGAGGCATTGGAAAATACAGGACAGCGGGGAATAATCGATCGAGGCTGGGGGAAGCTTGGTACTAGTAAGTGTCTTCATTTCAGTTTTATTCTGTTGGGAAATTCCCTTGCTTCTTTGGACTTCATCTGTTCCCCAACTTTGTAAGATCATGAGTTTTAGTGTTTTTTCATTGTATTCATAGTAGGGTCCATGGTGATGTGATGGTTTATAATTGAGTGTTTTAATAAGTTTAATTCATAAACCATCAAAAACAAATTGTGATTCCCTTTTCACATTGTGTCTACGACGCCACTTTTCACATTTCTTCTTTGTTAGAAGCATGCTCCTTCCATCGTCTCTCCTCCAATTTTTTTTGTGCGTGAGAGTATATTGTGCGAAATTTTCTAAGTACCATAGATCTGCTTCAAATGCCTAAGATCACCTTTGCTTCAATTCTATTTTGCAGTTTCAGAAGTTCCTGACAACGTTTTCCTCTTAGAGGATTGCCCTCACGATTGGCTGTTTCCTCAATGTTCAGCTGTGGTGAGTTCTACTTAATCTGCTTTCGAATGGGTGAACCTTTATTTGTTATGATTCTAAATGCCTCCTGGCAGAGCACCACCAGTAAACTCTTGATAATTGGTAATTGGGGAGGCTGAGATGTGATTGTATAGAGATTTGGAGATATTTATAGGCATCTAAATCTCTAATTGCCTTTTAATGAACTGAAGTTATCTCTATGAAAAATATAGTGTGAAATTATATGGTATATATATATATATAACCATTGTAAAATTGCTGATCTGTTTCTCTATAATTGACCAGAAGGTGTATTATCAAATATGCAGGTGCATCATGGAGGTGCTGGAACCACAGCTAATGGACTAAGGGCTGGGGTAATATTCTTGTTAATAAATTTTCGTTTTACTGTTCTTCATTGCTTGTGAGAATATACTATCCGGATACTTCAAGATGTGTAACTTCTGTGGGTTTTAAGTTTCCAAAACTAATATATATATATAGTCATTTACATTGAGGGATGACAATTGAGTGACTAAATTGGCTGTTTCTAAAACCGGGATTTGATCCTTCACGAGAATCAAGTTTCTCTTTATATATGGTATGCTTCATGGTGGAGTTTACCTCATCTGATGTGCACATTGTGAAATGCAGTGTCCAACCACCATAGTGCCATTCTTTGGAGATCAGTTCTTCTGGGGTGAGAGAATTTCTAAGAAAGGACTGGGACCCTCTCCAATCCCTATATCTCAGCTCAGCGTTGAAAGCCTGTCAGATGCTATACAGTTTATGCTCGACCCAGAGGTAAATAAAACAGTGTATTTTGGTGTACCACTTAAAGTCACTGTAAAGCAGATCACATGTTTAATAGATTAGACCAGTCATTGTTGTCCTCCTCAAATATGAAGTGTAACCAAGGCATTACGAAATTACCAATTAGAATTTCGCCATTGGCAATAAGTAACTAACTTACAGCAGTTATTGGTAAATTTATCAGTCTCATAATGTTTGTGGCTGTAGTTGCTCCTTTGATGTCTCACCGACAGAAAGTAACATTGTCGGACAACTACAGAATCAAAAGAGGCTAGTCATGTAACGTCCCAAGATCCACAGGACCTCCCGTACCGGAGTCTAGGATCATTGGAGCGCCACCTGGCAAAACTAACGAAAATCGGGCAGAGTTCCGTCTGTACGGGAACCCTCTGGTGGATAAGATCTACTCCAAACACACCATGTATATACATACATGACACTAACTTCATACACATCATGTCCACAATGATAACAAGGGATCGGGATCGACGACACAGTAACACCGCCACCCCTCCAAGCCCCACAACAAGTCTACAGTCCAAATATACATGATAATACTCAACACAAATGAATTACGTGCCAACCTGACAATAAATACAGACCATTACACCCGTAGGTGTCAAAAGAATAATACATTAATCCAAAAGAGCAAGATAAACGCAAACTAGCCCTAAACATGACCTGAACAACAAAATATAATAGTAGGTCCCAACATGCCCACGACATCACCGCAACTACATCTGACCCTGTCCGGTCACATACCCTGAAAATAATAAACACAAGGGGAAATGAGCTCACAATGCTCAGTAGGGAAACACCATTCGTCTTCGCCCTAACTGGCTCTTTCCAAAACCAAAACTGGATCCCATCCTGGAACAAAGATAAAATATACATCTCGTCTCAGTCTACGTACCTGTGAGATCCACAACTCGACACACTGAATACCTATCAATCCAGCTATAACAATAGTAAGAGAATCGTAGAACAAGTTTATATATATACAAACATCTCAACTAGCTGATATCATGAAATGATGTGAGAATGTGATGCATGTCCATGTCTACTTACATTTCCAGACACGAGTCTCAGGCGTAGCTCGCTCTGCTACCCTGTAGTCATCCTGTACATGACTCATCTAGGATGTCCGTAACCCGGAGTCCTAAGAACAAGCGGGCCTTCCGTACCTCAGAATCCCAAACGTAACACGAAAACCAAATCACAGGCATAGCTCCCTCTGCTACCTTACAGTCACACCCTGTATGACAAACACACGTACTGTGACTCATCTAGGATGACCCAACTTCGAAGTCCTAGGAACAGGCGGGGTGGCCTAACTCCGAAGCCCCTACACCAGGATAGTCGTAACTCGACGTCCAGTATTCAATGCAATCATGCTCGTGAGATGAATATGACTTGTGATAATAATTTCATTCGACCGCTAGCACTCTAGGCATACAACCATGATTTTTAAATCAATTTAATTTAATAAAAATATAACATGCTCGATGAAATCACATAGGCATGTACACATCATCAGTTCTCAATAATACCAACTTATTATTTAATTACCTTTTAAATAATATAATCAATTAAATACATACGCAACATGCTATAATAAAATCATATAAATACGAAACACGTCAACTCTCAATAATTATCATTTAATTCATTCATTTATTTATTTAAATTAATTTAATTAATTAATTAATTTTTATTCTTTTCAATTTAAACATGTTAAATACAAATTCTATGCCATCACAACTTCCGAACATCACAACGATAATTTCACACGCCCCACAGTGTGTAAACTCATAAATAAACAACGATTTCCCTACCTCTAGAAGCGTGCACGAATACGGCGACGAACCAACACCAGTTTTCGAACCGCAATCCCGAAAAATAGATTTTTTGCACCGTTAATCCAATCGGACCCCACGACGCGCCAAAACGATTGCCACGACACCTAGAACAACATACATAAAGCTCGTTAGCTATAGATTAACGAAACGGACCGAATCTGAGAAAAATCGAAAAAATCTCGAATTCCTTGCCAAATCGTTCAACGAAAATGTCCCAAATTCGGATATGATGTACACGCCACCAAAGCCCAACTATCCTAATAAAGACACGATGATCGGAGACCCGCGCGCCGCCCAACCAGCTCGCCAAACGCCCGTACGAACTGCTGCCCCCAAGGGCTGTTGCGCAGCAGCTTCTCTCCGCCGCTGCGCCACCACACGCCGCCGCCACTCGCCACCCTCCGGCGACACTCCCTTCTTCTTCCCGCCGAACCCTCTCTTCTTCCTCTCTCTCTCCTCGCGATCTGGCCCTCTCTCGTGCGATCAGCCTCCCTCTCTCTCTCTCTGGTGGAATGAAGAAGTATAGAAGATGAAGTCGCAGATGTGGTGAGGAGAGTTGCAGAGGTGCGCGTGTGTGCGTGGAGTTGGGTTTGTGTATTTTTCCTTCTTTTTAATATATATATATTTCACAATTTCATAAACATATATATATGTATATATAATTTACATACAATTTAAAAAAATTAATAATTAAATAAAAGAAAAATTTCAGGACCTTACATGTCAGCAGTGGGAACCTTACCTGATATCAAAACCAGTAATACTCAGGAGAACAGAATTGAGAAGAATTGAACATAATTATTTACTGTGGCACCCTTTCTGAACTAGGAACTTAAAAAAATCCGCTTTGTTTAATTTGAGGGAGAACACCACTTGTTATTGAACTTAATTTGTCCCTTTATTGTTAGGGGTTGATAAATTAAGTTGGTGAGATGAGTGAATGTAGTTCCTTTTTTTTTTTTCCTCCGACAAATGAGATGTATATATAAAAAGGCTCAAAAAGGGATTGTGTCCCTCGATACAAAGGAAACCGGCCTAAGGGCCGAGTGAATGTAGATCAAGAACATCTAAAGTACAAGTACAACACTGAACAGTAACTTGTCTAGGCATGGAGTGGTTTCTCATAATGAAGAGCTGAAGAAGGTAGTACTTCTTCAGAAGCACCAAAAGAAAAAACTATATGTGCAAAAGAATTTCAGGATGAAATTCTACAAGCTTTGAGAGAAAAGCAGGCTAAATGCATAGTTTGAACAAACTTGGTGACAGTTGGTGAAGTTGAATCTGAATTTGGAATATTGCGTCTCAAAAAGTAATTGTCTCTGCGTGGAAAATGTTCACTTGATGAAGGAAAAAACAAAGATTACGCTAGATGGCTTAGTTTAAGCTATTTGCGGGCGATATGACTATTTGTTTTCATTTGTTTTAAGTTTTAAAAACCTTCACATGATGGGTGCTGTGTCGGGTTCATCCATCCGACATACACTCTCTCTTACTCGGAATGAGATCTCACTGGTTTTCTTTGCTCATATATCACGAAACAGTGCTTGATGGAACTTTGTCTATCAGGTGAAATCTCGCGTAATGGAAATAGCGAAGTTGATAGAGAATGAAGATGGTGTTGCGGCAGCAGTCGATGCATTTCACCGACATCTGCCTCCAGAGCTGCCACTACGAACCGAATCTGCAGAGGAAGATGATCAGCTAAATACTTTTCAGTGGCTATTTGTTCAAATTGGGAAATTCTGTTCTTGCGGTTTGTAGGCTTTTAGTGGTCACCTTCAATGCTGTACATTATTGTGTTCTTTTCTTTTATTTTTTCCAGTTGTTTTGCGTATTTTCAAAATTTCATTCATTTTATCTATAGCTTTGCTGTATGGTTTTGAATAACAATAAAAAAAAAAGTTTACATAGTTTTGACCTTCATAAATCAACGAGTGTAGGCTTGTTTTTGTATTCTTAAAGGGCTGTAAAATTTGAGTGTAGTGGAGTTGCATATTTATCTCGGTTATTGTAACTAAATTATTGGATTCAATCCCAGTTATTTACGTATCATTCTTTTCTTGGAATATTATAAACTTAATTTTTAGAAAGTTGAGGACTTAATTAATGTTGAGTTTAGTTAAGTTTGGTTCCTGATCAGAACTTGTTAGTTGTTACTTGTTAAGCAATATTCTTCTACTAAACCACCACCATTACTAGAAGCAGCAGCCGGCTCCTCTTTCTCCCTGGCAATCAGCATATATAATCTTAATAAGTATTTTCTGTTATGTTATATGAATGAAAAAAAAAATCAAGATTCCATACAAAGTAATAAATATTTAACCTCATTCGGGCCTTGAGATCATTATAATTTTGAGAGGTATAGGCTAAAATTTCAGCCACCTTGAGATCCCTAAAATTTTTGACAGATAGGTTAAAATATGAAACCCTTTAGGCAATTTGAACCAGATGTATACTGGACTTAAATTCTTAATGGATATTTGAGTTTTTTATTGAGTTAAATATAAACTTAGTACCGTACTTAGTATGGTCATACCTATTATAATAAAAATAAAATATAAAATAAAATTTTAGGAACGGTCCAAATAGAATAACCTAGGCGATGATCCTGACCCATCCAAACTATTAGATAACAATTTATTAAGTCAACAACATTTTTCATTTCCTTTCAATAAATTTTTTCATTCTGTTTCCTAAGAAAAATGATTCTATTATTCTATTTTCAAAACGAAAAATAATAGATATTGGCATGCATAAACCAATTATAGTAAAACGAAATGGCACATATAACACAATAGAATAGAACTTCAAATGTAGAAAGATAACAGAAGTTGAAAAAACAACGATGATAAATAATGATGGTTGCAATAGTAAAATTAAAGAAAGGTAACATCTTTTTTTTCGATATCTTTCCTCTCGTTCATCAAACCTTCCTCTGCGATGCATTCATGAAGGGTGAAATCAAACTATCTACGTAGACGGTGGCATGAAAATCCTTGTTTACCTCCTGCAATACTAGGTCCTTCTTGGTTCCCGCTCTCCTGTTGTATAAAACCAACTTATTCTTGTCCGTCAACAGCAGATCTTCATAATCCGTCAACACGCCCAGTGGCTCCAATATGCGAGGAAATGTGATATTCATATCGAGTTTAGTCCAAGACTGCTCCACCCCATATTCCTTCATAACCCATAACTCACTATCATAACCTGATACTATACAAAGGCATTCTTCAAACAACCCTAGTCGGGACGTGTCTCCGTCATCCACCAAACTCAAAGCAGCAATCTCTAATCCCGTGTTTGATTCTAGCCAACACATCCAATGAAGGGTTTGATTAAGTTGCGTCCCGCCAGTTATAGGACAAAAATAAAGCTTGGTAAAGTCTTGAACTATTCTCCAAGAATCATTTCGCAGTGAATACATAGGGATCCCATGGTGGTGTAACATCACCAATTTGTAATCATCAGAGCAATGGTCATAGCCAAATCCAATTAATTCGCCTTTACGGTCAAAGTAATCTGGTATTTGCCTGCACTCCCTTGTTGACGGATTGAATACAAATATGGATCGAAAATCACTCATCACCCTTGCGTACCGATTAATAGCCTCAATAGCTATCAGCCCATTGCATACCCCAATGATGTCACATATGGGCCGAGGATTTTTACTGGGAAACAAAAATTCAATACCTGACACTGCAATGTCCTCCTTACTACCGGCTGATGATCCGAAACTTCCGGTGTAGAGACCGTATGGGGAGCAGAATCTGGCTATGAACATGGACTTTGTGCGTGATTGATTGAGGTGGCTTTTGATAAAGTGTGGACCAGAAATCAAAGAGCACCATTGCTTTGACACGCACTTGAAGCGCAAGAGGGACTTGACACGCAGTTTTGAGAGTATTTCGACAACACGCAGAAATCAAATATCACTAGTCCACTTATTTATTATTATTTTCTATCCTGCCACATCATCTTCCCAAACCTCTTCTTGATTCCAACTTTAAAATTTTAAATCCCCAATCTCAATCTCTGCGAATTCTTGGTCGCCATTGACAAGAACCACCTTCGCAATCGATCTGCAACCCGTGATAAAAAAAAAAAAAAACGAATAGAACATCCCCAATTCCAGGTACTGTTATCGGTTTGGTTTATATGGTTTAAGTTTTACGTTCTGCCTCATGATTCAAGTGTTTGTCTTCAAGTGTTTGTCTTAGGTTGTTTCATCAGTATGGATTTTCATTTATTGCAGAGCAGTTGGTGTTGAATATGAATATTAGCGCTGCCTTATAACATTGCACGTATAATTTACAAAAGTTGTTCATTTTCTGTTACAACTTTACACAATCTAATTCTTCAATAGTGAAATTTGTATGTTGTTTGCCTATTGATTTGAATTTGTTAAATGTTATGTGTTTTTAAGTTGTTTGGTTACTTTAGGGTTTGTTTGGTTAGTGTGATGTTAAAAATTTTGTCAAATTTTTTTTACATATAAAACCAACGATAATTTGACCATTCCTTGAAAGTGATCCATTTTGAAGATGAAGTTATGCTTTTAAGCTTAGTTAGTTTTTTATATAGTTTTGGATTCATTCAATTGATAAAATACGTCCTTCTTGATGATTCAAGTGTTTGTCTTATTTTGTTTGATCTGTGTGGATTATTATTTTCTCTGTGTATGGTTGTTGTTGAACATGATTATTATTGGTGAGCGTCGTTTTGCCTATGGTGGGTGTTGAATATGAATATTAGCGATGCATGTATAATTTAGAGAAGTTGTTCATTTTCTATTAAGGTGGAGTTTGGTTAGCGTGATCCCCTAAATGCTGTATAAATGTTTTGACATATAAAACCCAAATTTTTTTGACTCTTCCTTGAAAGTTTTCCATTATTTAAGATGAAGTTATGCTTGTGAGCTTAGTTACTAATTTATATAGTCTTGGATTCATTCAATTCAAAAAATACGTCATGCCGGATGATTCACGTGTTTCTATGTTGATATGTTCGATCAGTGTGGGTTTTTATTCCTTGTATCTATGGTTGTTGTTGAATATGAATATTGTTGATGAGGATCGTTATGCCTATGGTTGGTGTTGAATATCAATATTAGCGATGACTTATAACATTGCACGTATAATTTATAGAACTTGTTCATTTTATATTACAACTTTACACAATCTAATCGTTTAAAAGAAATATTTATGTTATTTTATTTGGATTTCTTAAATGTTGTGGGTTTTTATCTTTTTTGGTTACTTTAGAGTTTGTTTGGTTTATGCGATCCCTTAAAACTGTCAATAATTTTTGTCATATAAAACGCATGAAATTTTGACTCTTCCATGAAAGTTATCCATTTTAAAAATGAAATTACGGTTGTGAGCTTAGTTACTTATTTATATAATCTTAGATTCATTCAATTGTATAACATCATGAAGTTGAAAACGAGTATATCTCATTAAATTACAGAGGGATTAAATGTATTCTTATAACATTGCACGTATAATTTACAGAAGTTGTTCATTTTCTATTATAACTTTACACAATCTAATTATTCAATAGTGAAATCTGTATGTTCTTTGCCTATTGATTTTAATTTGTTAAATGTTGTGTGTTCTTACGTTTTTTTGGTTAGTTTAGGGTTTGTTTGGTTAGTGTGATGTAATAAATTATGTCGAAATTTTTTTACATATAAAACCATCGATAATTTCACCATTCCTTGAAAGTGATCCATTTTGAAGATGAAGTTATGCTTCTGAGCTTAGTTACTTGTTTATATAGTCTTGGATTCATTCAATTGTAGAACATCATGAAGGTGAAGAACACTAATACCTCATTATGTTGTAGATGGATAAAAATTATTCTTATAAACAATGTTATTGACGTTAGAATTATGTACAACCTAACCCACGAATGTTATTTGATTTTAGGTCTTTTATAGCCTTAGTACAGTCTTCGACATTAACAAACATATAGTAATCTGAGTGGCGGAATTTTTTTAGTTATATTGTATTTTATCTTTAGCAATTCGAGGCTTTATTTATATGTTTCTTTCATCTAAAAATTTATATAAAGCTGTTATCCGCTTTGTTTTTAGTAAAATATTTTTAACTCATACATATCATATATTATCTGATTAGGGTTTATATGTGCAAAAATTAGTGACTGAAATTAATTAATTGATCATGTATATAAAGCCTTTATCCTGTTATTGTCTTGGTTTTGAGGAAATTATTTATATGAGTTATACATGCTTATGAGATATATTTGATTACAAAATATATGTGAAAAAATTAATCAACTAAATGTATTACTTGAGCATTCAATAAAATGATTTTGTACAAAAATTCAGAATAATATAGTGCGTAATTTAAAGGGTTTTTTCATATGTATAATCATTTTGTTTTCTCTTTTATGGTATGGAAGACAAAATTAAATTCTTACTGGTTCATTGCATTTGTTTCCATTTAATCTAATGAAATACATGCTGGGAAGTTAGTTTTCGTTTTCTTTTCGTTAAATTTTCCAGTTTTACTTCCCATCATACTTTCGTCTATCAAACGGACCCATAACATTTGAAATTAAGCTTTTCTTTTGTCCAGAGAGCGATGGTTTACCTTTATATAACCTCCCATTTACCTACCTCTTTTTCTTATTATATATATTGCTCCTATATTACGTGTCGAAAGTGTTCAATATATGTTGACATATTGAGAATATACGGATATTGATTTTTGTACTCCATTTGTAACTAATACGGTTATAATTGATTATTCCTGGATGAAAAAATGGATGCTCGTGGTTGATAAATAGAGGTTAATGGATGCAAAAATAAACATAAGCTTTTCATGCCTTCAGATTAAGAATCTTATACCTCTAACCTTTTCTTTCGGCCACTCATATTCCCTGTATGCCTCTTTCTTTCTCATTGTTGAATATACTTTGATAATATTTATTACACGTTAAAATTTATTGCACTTTTAGTTGTAACTAATATGATTCGGTTATATATTTCATTGTTGCAGCTCCTAATTTAGTTGAGTATTGTTGTGGGAGATAAGAGTTGGATAATGGATGAAGAAATCAACAGCCAGGTTAATGTCGTTGAACAAGTAAATGGGGCTGATCTTCTGGATGGTAAACCATGCATCGGAATGTGCTTTGATTCCGAGCAGCATGCATATGATTTGTACAATGCTTACGGAGGTAATATAGGATTTAGTATCCGTCGCGAGTGGGGCAATCCTAGTAGGAAGGCCGGAGATCAGGGGCCACAATCTGAAAGGAAACTGACTTCAAGGTTATTTGTATGTTTAAAGGAGGGTGTAAGAAGAAGTTCCAAGGCACGGAAGAAGAAGAGTCTTAGAGCTGATACACGAACGGACTGCCTTGCACGCATGGGTATAAGCTGGGATTCTAGTTTAGGGAAGTATGTGGTCCATAAATTCATTGAAGAACACAACCACGATCTCATACCGAGCAATTTGACCCACATGTTGCCCTCTCAACGGAATATCAATAGTGTGCAAGCAAGTCAAGTTGAGATGGCTGCTGATTATGGTATACCCTTACGGCAATCTTTTGAATTATCGTGCAGACAATCGGGTGGGAGAGAATGTGTGGGGTTTTCCAGGGTTGATGTCCAAAATCATTTGAGGACAAGGAGGCAGAAGGATCTGGAAAGCGGGGAAGTTGGTTGGCTTATGAACTATTTTGAAAAGCAGCTTGTGTTGATCCTAGTTTTGTGCACGCTGTCCAGCTCGATGTTGCTGACATGACAACTAATATTTTCTGGGTAGATTCGAAGATGGTATCCGACTATGATGCTTTTGGAGATGTTTTGTCCTTCGATACCACATACAAGATTGTACAATGTAATAGACCATTTGCTGTGTTCATTGGCTTAAATCAACACCGTCAGACAACCGTTTTTGGTGCTGCATTGATGTACGACGAGACGGCGGATTCCTTTGCGTGGTTGTTCGCTACATTCTTGCGGTTCATGTGCGATAAAGCTCCAAAAACCATTTTTACCGACCAAGACGCAACAATGGCCAAGGCATTGTCACAGGTCATGCCCCATACCACCCACCTTCTCTGTTGTTGGCACCTCATGCAAAACGTACACAAGCATGCGGGTGCGAAACAGGTGGATAAATTTACGGTTAAGGGGACAATTTCTCATTTAATGTTTGGGGTGGAGGATGTGAAGGAGTTTGATGTGAAGTGGGATGTGATGGTCAAATTGTTTGATTGCAGAACAATAAATGGATTGCAAATATGTATGATTTGAAGCATGTTTGGGGAAAGGCATATGTAAAGGGTGTATGGACTGCCGCAATGCATAGTACTCAAGTTAGCGAGAGTTTCAACGGTAGGCTGAAACAGTACCTTGCTCGGCAATATGCGTTACCCGAATTCTTCCAACATTTTGATACATTGCTGTATGACAAACGTTATAAAGATCTGGAAGCAGAGTATGGGTTGTTGCAAAAGCTTCCCAACATAGCAAATCCATGCATGCTTCTGACTGAAGCCGGAAAGGTGTACACGAGTAAAATTTTTGACAGAGTCGAGGCAGAATACATGAAGGCTTGCATGAATGTTTAGATTGACACTGCGTTCCGCGATGACGAAAAAGGGTGTTGTCTTTATGAAGTTGGTCAATCTGATAAACCAACCAAACATGTGGTTACGAGAATTCCGCTGGATGACCACCTCACGTGTTCTTGCATGAAGTTTGAATCCGAGGGTATTATGTGCATGCATACCCTCAAAGTGATGAAAGATATTCTGAGAGTGCACAAAATTCCACAACGCTACATTTTGAAAAGGTGGACCAGAAATGCAAAGGAGGGCGACCTACAAGAACTGGTTCGAAATGATGTTTGTACCAATGAAAGACTGGAGAAACAAAGAAGGCATAAAATCCTTTGTTGATTTATGATTGAAGTAGCCAACATTGCCAACGTATCATCCGAAGCTTTCGAAACTGTTATGGCCTTGGTTTTTAAGATGAAAACAGTTGCTGAGCAAAGTCTTCTACGTCGCCACACCCACCCACTGGCCATTCCACCCACTAATGTTGGTGTCAACATATCCGAAAATTTGCCTGAGAATTCCCATGCCAATACTTCCACCGTTGCTAAAGCAAAGGGTATAGCTGTCAAAGACAGAACTAAAGGGCAGAGACGGAGGCTAATACCTACCATTGAGAAGGTTATGAAGAAGAAAAAATAGCCCGTAGCAACAAAGGTATGTATTCGGATCTTATTGCATGAAATTGCAATAAAGTCGAGTATTAGTAGAGGGAAATTGTCATTGTCGTTTAAATATCTTTTGCAAATGGTAATTTACGAATGTGGATTTACGGAAATTGGGAATTATATCCAGGGTTTAGTATAACATGCTTAGTTCTTGTAATTACATCTATTATTTGCTAAAATATAATCTTGTTGCATCAGATATCAAGCCCTAACATCGCTTCCGCCACCTCAGATTTCTTATCCAGCTTCAACTCACCATCATCTGAGTTCACAGAACTTACCAAAGTAATTCTTATATATTCCTTCTATGCATGTCAGACCTCATATTTATTGCTTATATTATCTCGGTTCATGTATTTTTGTACAAAATATTTACCTCTGTAATTATGTTGAGCTTATCTTCTTCCCCATTTTAGGTTACGGAGAATCCAGAGTATTCATCTGACCCCTTTTTACAATTTATGGCCTATGGACTTCCCTCTCTTCCACCTACTCCATCGGACGCCCATCGATGAATCAATTCCTTTAACCACGAGACAAGAGGTGTTTTTCAATAATGTATTGGTTTCAATTTGCATATTATTTCTAGTGCCATCACTTGCACAATATTTTACCGTTTGTTTTCTCATATTTGCGTCATTGTTTTCCTTTTAAGGACAATGATAATCATGTTAGATCACATGAACGTATGGAAACCAATTTCCCTCTTGCTGTTCATGCCCCTTTAGCCCCTCCATCGTGCGTTGCTGTTTTGTTATCAGATCACTCAATTGCCGTACCAGTTGGAGTAGAGGTAGTATTTCCTTCTGTCTCTTTCACCATATGCTTTGCTCTACATATATGCAATATTTTCTTCTTCAACTATGTTAGCGATAAAATTTTTATGACCTTAAAATTTTATAGCTCTCTGCTGTGTTACAGGAAACCCAATCTCAGTCCAATTCAAAGCAATTTATTTGGTCGTGGGTTTCGAAGCCCTGGCTCCAATGGCACAAACATTCCAATTCTTTTTACTGATGAGTCAATGGGTGTTAACAACCTGCATCAGGTATTACCGCCATTACATTTCATGTTTGCTTATTTATGTTCCTTCACGTTTTTTATATGAAGCTTCTCGTGCTGCTCTACTGAAATAATTTATCTTGTATTTTTTAAAAACTAATAGTGCCAAATATTTAATTTTGTGTGTTGTTACAATGAACAGTAGTCTGCTTTAGGATTGAGCCTTCTAAGCACTCCCTCTTTTTTCGAGGGGTCGACAACCCTAAATCATGTAAGTAATTTCAAGCCGATAATTTTCTGTACACAGTCCCCTTTGAAATACTAGTATTTTCTACATCGACTCCCAATCAATATCTGTGGATATTTGTTTCGTCCAGGGTCCCCTAATCTGAAAAACCTTTGGCGGTAATACTTCAATTTTCGCGGACACCATTATCATTCACCCAACCCAAATTCATATGAGTAACGTCAATCCGTTAATTTTCTGTTCGTAATTCCCTCCAGTATACTAACTTCCACATTCACTCCCATATACTATGTGTTCATATTTGTTTTCAGCCAGGGTCATGAAATCTCAACGGCCTGCGGTGGTAAAACTACAATTTATCGAACACCATTATAATTCACACAGCGGATGACAACCGGGAGCACAAAAATAGCCAGAATAAGTGTTTGATTCACCAGATATATGAATATATAGCAGTTCTAATGTAACAATTTACTATAAACTATCATGTCCCTAGGTAGCCATGAGTTGAATGATTTAATAAATTTCAATCACACATGAAACATGAGCTAGGAGGATTGAAGCTTTCATAAAATTTGTACCTTCACTTCTCTGTATGGTTTGAATTAACTATTTATTCAGTACACATTGGGTTTTATTCAGTACACATATGGTTTGGGACATCCACATTCTACGGAAGTGCACTTAGAGCGGTTCCAATGAAAATTTTATGAAGCCGAGTATATAACAACGATTGATAGTCTTCAAATAATTGCGTAAAAATACCATATCTCATTAATTTTTTTAAGGAATCTATGACCATATATTATTCTCAACACTCTACCGTTATCAATCACTCAAGTTTGTTTCTGCGACTACCTTTGTTTCAACTTGCTTCTTCGGGTTTTCATTTTCTCCGCAGTACATGTTAGACGGGGAATAATTAAATAATGTTACAGTGGACGAAATTTGATTTATATTTATTTAGGGTAAATGGCTTCAGAATTAACCTTTTTCCCACCGAATCACCTTATTTCATAAAACTAGCAATAGTTAAGAATATATATACATATATCTATATCGAAAATAATGTATACTTGGGAAAAAATATTTATATTTTGGAAAAATATTAGATTCGGTAAATTAACAGTTACTCA
The DNA here is from genome assembly GCA_963922005.1 of Cornus suecica. NCBI lineage: Eukaryota > Viridiplantae > Streptophyta > Magnoliopsida > Cornales > Cornaceae > Cornus > Cornus suecica. Next base: position 17,380,308 of record OY998246.1, read on the forward strand.
TGAGAAATATACATATTTTTCCCACAATATATGTTTGGGAAATTTTTTATATATTTCAACAACTATATGTAATTTGGAAATAATTTATATATTTCGGGAAAAATATATATATTTCTCCTAACTATGTGTTCTTTTCCGAAATCTATACTTTTTCCGAAATGTAGATATTTTCCCTTCCAAAATAGATTTCTTAAGACAATATATATACATATATATATTTATTCGGAATTATCTTCATTTTGTTCGAGATTTATTTTTATTTCCTGAAAATTATGTTTTTTAAAAATTTATAAAATTGAAGTACGTTGTAGTCAAGTTTTTTGTTTTACACAATATTTACAAAGAATTCTTAATTATTATACAGTTATTTTAATTACAATATATATATATATATATATATATATATAATTATGATTAATCTCAATTTACTTAAATACATGAAATGAGATTAAGTTGAAATTACAATTACGAAAATATTTACACTTGATAGATAATTTATAACATTTCTAAAATATCTCATAACAAGTATTGGGTACGTGGGGACAAATATGAGTTACAGACATATGCATGGTGTTCTGAAAGTCTGTTTCGTAAAGGTGTATTTTCATTCTGGTCTTATTCAAGCCGTGTGTCTTATGTTTGGAAAATAATACAAAAAATTAAAAATTATATTAAGTATGATAATTTTTATAAAATATGAAAAAAAAAATTGAAAATAATATACGAATTTAAAAAAAAAAAAAAATTTCCAAACTTTATAAATTATTTCGATTTTTTATTTTATTTTGAATTTTATATATTATTTTTGAATTTTTATATTATTTTCAAACTTTGTATATTTTATCAAATATATATATATATATCTAATTGAGACGTGTTCCTATGTCCCTCACTTCCATACTGAGCCACTGGAAATGGATATGGACCTCCGCCATCTGCTGCCGGTTGCGCTCCTCAATTGCCGCGACTTGCCTTCCAAGTACTTGTACCTGTTGTACAAGGTCATTGTAGGAGGGCAAGGGTGGAGGGGGAGGCATGGGCGCCTGTGGAGGAATGTTGATGGATATCCCACCACGACTTCTAGGTATTGGGCTTCGCAGCCCGGAGCGTTGTAGGACTTGCCTGCGAACGCTGGAAGAACCTCCGGAATTTGACCCAACTGAACTTTCCATAACTTCGGAACAAAGATTGAAGGAGGCTATATCATAGTAAAACTTCATAACAAGAGCAATGACCTGCGTTTTATATAGGAGTAAATGAAAATGCTTAAGTAATATCATGTGCTTGGAAGTGGTTGTTACGTCATTTAATTGTAATATCATGTGATTGATTAATTGTATTTAAAGGACCCCTCATCATCATAAATCTTAAAACTTGCAACCATTATTCAATTTATGTGTGCAATGTAAGTGTATACGAATGAGCAATGTTATATATATTTTATGTGCATTGTCGTTGGGTGTATACTCGAGCCTTCCCCCAAGTACCGAATATACATAGAGGACAAATGTGTGAATGAGGGTATAGATGAGCGGCAAGGAGGCTTTAACTGAGAATTACTATTGAAATATGTTGCCAATTTTGTAACACAAATATGTGAGCCATGAATACAAATATTTAAGTTCACCCTTGGAGCAAATAGAAATAAGACATAATGTTTGAGGTGCCGATGGTTGTAGAGGCACCTGTACGTCCATACGTCCACCAATTGAAAGGGTGAACACGGAATTAATCAATCGTTAAAGTTTAGTATTCCTTAGAAATATCTGTACTTGCAACCATTTAGTACAATTTATGTGTGCAATGTAAGTGTATACGAATGAGCAATGTTACATATATTTTATGTGCATTGTCGTTGGGTGTATACTCGAGCCTTCCCCCACGTACCGAATATACATAGAGGACAAATGTGTGAAGGAGGGTACAGAGGAGCGGCAAGGAGGCTTTAACTCAGAATTCCTATTGAAATATGTTGCCGATTTTGTAACACAAATATGTAAGGCATGAATACAAATATTTAAGTTCACCCTTGGAGCAAATAGAAATAAGAGATAATGTTTGAGGTGCCGATGGTTGTAGAGGCACCCGTACGTCCATACGTCCACCAATTCAAAGAGTGAAGATGGAATTAATCAATCGTCAAAGTTTATTATTCCTTGGAAATATTAAAACTTGCAACCATTTAGTACAATTTCTGTGTGCAATGTAAGTGTATACGAATGAGCAATGTTACATATATTTTATGTGCATTGTCGTTGGGTGTATACTCGAGCCTTCCCCCACGTACCGAATATGCATAGAGGACAAATGTGTGAAGGAGGGTACAGAGGAGCGGCAATGAGGCTTTAACTCTGAATTCCTACTGAAATATGTTGCCGATTTTGTAACACAAATATGTGAGGCATGAATACAAATATTTAAGTTCACCCTTGGAGCAAATAGAAATAAGAGATAATGTTTGAGGTGCCGATGGTTGTAGAGGCACCCGTACGTCCATACGTCCACCAATTCAAAGAGTGAAGATGGAATTAATCAATCATCAAAGTTTAGTATTCCTTGGAAATATTAAAACCTGCAACCATTTAGTACAATTTCTGTGTACAATGTAAGTGTATACGAATGAGCAATGTTACATATATTTTATGTGCATTGTCGTTGGGTGTATACTCGAGCCTTCCTCCACCTACCGAATATCCATAGAGGACAAATGTGTGAAGGAGGGTACAGAGGAGCGACAAGGAGGCTTTAACTTAGAATTCCTTTTGAAATATGTTGCCGATTTTGTAACACAAATATGTGAGGCATGAATACAAATATTTAAGTTCACCCTTGGAGCAAATAGAAATAAGAGATAATGTTTGAGGTGCCGATGGTCGTAGAGGCACCCGTACGTCCATACGTCCACCAATTCAAAGAGTGAAGATGGAATTAATCAATCGTCAAAGTTTAGTATTCCTTTGAAATATTAAAACTTGCAACCATTTAGTAAAATTTCTGTGTGCAATGTAAGTGTATACGAATGAGCAATGTTACATATATTTTATGTTCATTGTCGTTGGGTGTATACTCGAGCCTTCCCCCACGTACCGAATATGCATAGAGGACAAATGTGTGAAGGAGGGTACAGAGGAGCGGCAATGAGGCTTTAATTCTGAATTCCTATTGAAATATGTTGCCGATTTTGTAACACAAATATATGAGGCATGAATACAAATATTTAAGTTCACCCTTGGAGCAAATAGAAATAAGAGATAATGTTTGAGGTGCCTATGGTTGTAGAGGCACCCGTACATCCATACGTCCACCAATTCAAAGAGTGAAGATGGAATTAATCAATCGTCAAAGTTTAGTATTCCTTGGAAATATTAAAACCTGCAACCATTTAGTACAATTTCTGTGTACAATGTAAGTGTAAACGAATGAGCAATGTTACATATATTTTATGTGCATTGTCGTTGGGTGTATACTCGAGCCTTCCCCCACGTACCGAATATCCATAGAGGACAAATGTGTGAAGGAGGGTACAGAGGAGCGGCAAGGAGGCTTTAACTCAGAATTCCTATTGAAATATGTTGCTAATTTTGTAACACAAATATGTGAGGCATGAATACAAATATTTAAGTTCACCCTTGGAGCAAATAGAAATAAGAGATAATGTTTGAGGTGCCGATGGTTGTAGAGGCACCCGTACGTCCATACGTCCACCAATTCAAAGAGTGAAGATGTAATTAATCAATCATCAAAGTTTAGTATTCCTTGGAAATATTAAAACCTGCAACCATTTAGTACAATTTCTATGTGCAATGTAAGTGTATACGAATTAGCAATGTTACATATATTTTATGTGCATTGTCGTTGGGTGTATACTCGAGCCTTCCCCCAAGTACCGAATATACATAGAGGACAAATGTGTGAAGGAGGGTACAGAGGAACGGCAATGAGGCTTTAACTCAGAATTCCTATTGAAATATGTTGAAGATTTTGTAACACAAATATTTGAGCCATGAGTAGAAATAATTAAGTTCACGCTGGGATGAAATAGAAAGATGAGCTAATGTTAGAGGTGCCGATGATTATGAAGGACTTGTACGTCGATATCTCCGCCAATTGAAACTGTTCCTTGGAATTAATCGTCAATGTTCACTCCTCATCCGAAATCTCTAAACTTGCAACCCTTTTTCTATTTAGATGTGCAATGTAACTGGCCGCCAATTAACAGTTTTACATATATATATTGTGCGTTGTAGTTGCCTCTTTCATCGACCCTTCCCTCACGTACAAAATTTACATATAGGTCAACTGTGTGAAATAGGGTATAGAAGACTGTTAACGGGGTGACAGATAAATTTTTAAGTAAAATATCTTCAAGATTATTATTTCGTTTTTTCCCACATATGTAAACCATAAATATATTGTAATTGTTGGACGAAACCTCTGATAAGAGATAAGTTGTGACTTCCGAACATTGCATTAGGAACATTTACCTATTTTTAACCCTAAAAAAAATTCAAACAGAATGTAAAATTATACGTCTGAATTTTTTATAGAAACTTCAAATGTTTAAACTTTGAAGGGTAATTTTTTTGTTTTCTCGCAATTTATGCTTCAAAGGCATTATCTTTGGAAGAAACAAATATTGTGAATTCTAGTGATCAGCTGATAATTTTTACAATATCAACACTTCAACCGGGTCGATTGTCGCAATTATAACAACTGTGGTAATGCCCCAGATCTTTAAAAAGTAAATCATATCATCATTGTGCTTTCTATACCGGACTTCACATAGCATCCGGTTTGTAATAAATATAGGAAAACCCTAAACCAACATATATGGAATGGGAAAGAAAATTACTTGCTAAAGAGTAAAATTACGTTGCCAACAAAAATTCTATTAATACTACACATTACTGTCACAGAACAAGGAGCCCCAAAGTTTTACATCCGCTTGTGAGCTGAGAAAAAATAATTGTTTGTGGTTACCATCAATACATTCCCTTTAACTTAGTCCTTAAATATTCCATTTGTTCGTTGCTGGGGTCGTCCATCAATTTAAGCAGAAATTCCGAACGCAAGTAGAGTGGATCGGTCTGTATTCATTAAAAATAAAGATGTTAGGATCGATAAATAGAGGGGTGATGGAAGGGTATAGATTTATGTGGACAATTCTGAAAACTCACCGAGATCAAGTCTCCAGCTAAGCATTGCCCGTTCCAAGCCTCCATATTTTGCATTGCAAAGGTACCACATAAGGAGCTGGTCATAAGAGTGTATTATGTTTTGCCTTTGTATAGTTATTTAACCATATAACTCAAAGGGGAATACAATAATCAGTTGCCTCTTACCCGTCCTTTGATATGGGTATGTTTTGGACCTTTGTGTAGATGTAGTTGGTGAAGTCCTTTCCGAATACAAACCCCGCAAACTCACACTAAGAGGTTGTTTTACATGAGACAAGAAATAATAACGGTTGTACCCTATATATAGAATAAACCTTTTAGAATTTGTTCGAAGGTACCAGTGTTTTCATACCAGTGTTTTCATCAACGGACGGTATCTGAATTGTTTTTCCCCCGAGCAAAGGTAATCGACTGATTTGCGTCGTTGGTTAAGAACTAATAGAAACCAATGCCCATCTACGCATGCTGGGAAAAAAATCTTAAACAATAGGCAAGGTAAGCAAATATAAGAAAATGAGATGAATGAGTAATATAAAATATTCAATAGTCATGGCAATTAAGAATCATAATGTACCAGCTCGGCATCCTTCACATTATCCAAGTACGGACATGGTGAGACTCTCTTATAGTAAGTGAACAGCTCTTCAGGAGTCATTGTCGAAAGGCGAGTTTTTTTCTTCCTACCGCAACCGCCCATTGCTTCTATCTTCGCAACGACTTGGGATTTGAAATAGTATTTCCCTAATCTTTCTCCTTTTTCCCTCTAGTTCAGCTTCTCGGCAAATACATTAAGTACCTGTGTTCAATCCGAGAGTGGCATATTTACAAAAAAATATTTAAAGTAATCATGGCCCATCCCCACAAATATTTGACTTGCATTTAAAGAGTGTAATATCAGTGTCAAAAATGCTATGTGAATTGTTCAAGGAAATAATGAGCGATGACGAGGAATTAATAACCAAATTATTGTAAATTAAATTTAAATTTTTATGATTTACAAATCATTAGTATGGAAACCGTTACATAATTTTTGCATATGAATTTCATGTAAATTAAATTAGTGTTCGCATCACTCCATTTTTCAAAGACAAATTTCCTATTAATCAATTGGTATTTCCTTCTATCAAAGTCATTGGGAATGTACGCGTTCACTTACACTGTCAACCAACCATTGTTTTCCAAAGAGAGTCTGAAGGTGTCGGCGCTCCAAAGTTTGGTTTCCATACTTTACCAAAATCTCCCTGATATAACAAACAAAATAGTACGGTTATTAGTCGGCAACAAAGTAGTATTACAATGTAGAGAAAAAAACAGAAAATGTTACCAGTTTACTCACACACCTTTCATCGCAACCTTCCATCGAGGCATATTCCATGGAGGCATAATGGAGAAGATCCAACTGGTAATCGGAGCGATTGGTTACTTCCTCTACAGTTTGAATCCATGGCGAGTACGCGTAACGTCCAGGCCTCTTGCTCCTTTTTCCCCTACCCGCATTTTCACAGTCTCTCATCTTCCTTTTTCCACTACCGCCCCCTTCTGAGATTGTCTTCGCTGATGAAAAGGATACCCGTCGCTCCTTCCTAGGCGCTGGAGTAACTTCAGATGCCACCATTTGATATTCCTCTTGGATGGAATGTCCAATGTGTTCTTTGGCCAGACTATACACAAGGCCTGCAAGTTGACGATCATCATCAGAGCTATCAGTGGCTTCTGCTGCTACACCTTCACCTTCTGTATATCGTTCACCTATCCCATCATCAATATTGGCCACAACCGTCGTTGACATTACTGCTTCTCGATTTCCTGCAGACTCATCGACTTCTTTGCTGCCTCTTCCTTCTCCTACAGTCATTTGTCCTCCATGTACAGCTGTATCTTCTTGTACAGTTGATTCCAATACAGTTGCTCCAACATTTTCAGACCCTTGGGCCTCATATGAGTCTGCTTGTAGGGGTGTGTGTTCTCCCCTGCTTTGTTCTTCTTCCACTCCTTCTTCATCCACTGATAGAGCCTCTCCTCTTGGCAATTCTTCATCCTCTTTATACTTTTCCTCTTGATCATTTTCTTCCGAATCAGAATCAGATTCAGAGTGGGAATCTCTATACTCTTTCTCTTCTTCTGTTTCTGAATCGTCGGACTTTATTTCCGCTTCTTCCCTTACTTCTTCAACAACACACTTGCCCTTGCCCTTGCCCTTGGACATATCTCTGACCTCGGCACTCACCACGGCTGTCGTCCTACTTCTCGGTCGCTCCACAACATTAACCTCAGTTCTTACATCGCCCTTCTTCTTGTTCTTCTTGCTTTTCAGTTTCTCAAGCTTTGAAGCTTTACTTCTCAGTTTTTTGGCGCACTCATCGGCAGTAGCTAGAATCTGTGAAGCTACATACCTCATGCGATGAATTACTTCCTGCAAATATTCACAGAACTGCCCCTAATTTAAGCAATAGCATAGGAAACATAAATACTAAAGAAAATGGAAGATAAATACGTAGGCATTAACTTACATCAGCTTCGACGTCCACCGAGTCCTCCGTGGCTACATTGCATGCTCTCTCGCTATTTGCCGACGTACAACCAGTGGAAGCAATGGTTGGCAGACTGATATTGGTGCTTGCAGTAGCAGCACCAACCGGGATCAACGATGGACATATTAAACACCATAAATTTATGAAGAAACTGTAAAACTAAAACATAAATATAAAGGTCATGTCTTACCTTGTGTGTGCCATATGCGCCCATACCCTCATCCCATTTAATTATGCGGCGTACAAGGTCCGCCGTCCAATAGGCAAGGGTTTGAATGTTGCCTTGCGGGTAATGAAATTGGACAGACTCAAAACACATATAGTATAGAAGCTGTTGTAAAGGTAAAAAAAGTTATTAAAAATTCTTACATTCAGTGGATAACAGACATTATCAAATATGATGCACAATACCTGCAAGAACAACAAGCATCCACGATAGGCAGTCTTTAACGGCCCCCCTGATCCAGGCCTTATAGCTTTCACAAGCGCATCTGCAACATATTTTGCCCAGTTGTTCATGGCAATGGCCTCGACATCGGTAACAGCTGGCAACACGGACAAGTGACAATCATCACGGTACGTTGGTGTTAGCACAGCTGCACAAGCCAATACAACAAACAGTCGCTTGAATTGTTTGTTGTTTTCTTCCTTTATGACTTTCTCAGCAACCTTCGATATCTTCAAACCATTAGCCTCGTAAAGACCGGCTGCCACCATCCACTCTGCCCTTTCAAAATGCTGTTTCGTCGGCACTTTGTGTAAATCAGTGGGTACTCCAAATACATTGGCCACTTCACAGCCATTGACATGAAGCTCTCCGACATGAGGAAATAAAACTCGATTGGTTCTACAGTCGAAGTTCGAAATCAAGTACATGGTTAATTCTTTGCCAATCACATTGCAATTGAGCTCCAACAAATTTCCAAAGCCAATATTGTCGACCATTTTCCGCTGCTCAACGGAGAGCTGGGAAACGGTATTGATAAAGAGTTTCAGGTGTGACCGTTGGAACCCGGTTCGCTTCTCTTCTTTACCTTCATCCCTGTTTCACAATGAACTGTTAATTTTCAAAAATTCAAAGCTCTCTAAAAATTCATTCCAACTCCTCTTATATACAAGGTTAATAGACAAGATCAAATATAATGAAAGGCATCCCCGACCCAATATATGAGGCCGGGCCTAGAGGACATGAACACTTTCAATCAAGGGTACTCTGACCTCATACTTTATAGTAGAGAATTAGTTAATTTTGAATTGAATGCGGATGTGTGTCACTGAAGACTGTTTTAGCATTGAAGAGTGCTTCATCTTACCCATGGATTCTCACTAATAGCGTAAATAAACAGATTGGCCAATGGATTTTAGCATTGAAAACTGTTTTCGAATCGAATGCGGATGTGTGTAACATGTTGAAGTCATCTGGGTGGTTTTTGAAGACTGATTTGGAGAAAACTATGATACCCAATGTAGAATTTTTGAAGACCTGTGGTGTTAGTTTGTTGCAAATAAAGAAACAAGTCTACAATTTCACAAGTTTTTTCTTTAATAAACCTACAAAACTTGAAAACTTTGTCAAAAGGGTTGATGAGATGGGATTTGACAGGAAATCTAAGATGTTTCTTTATGCCATTCGGGTTATTAGTTCGATGACAATAGAGACTTGGGAGGTGAAATTGGAGCTTTTTTAGAGTTTGTGGTTTTCGGAACATGACATTTCGTTGGTTTTTAGGAGGGTGCCGATAGCATTTGCCGTATCATAGAGGAAAATTAAGGCCATAGCACAGCTTTTGCTTGACAACCCTAAATTTCATATTTCATTTTTCCTTCATTACCCGGAAATTCTTCTTCTTACTGTTCAAAATAGGCTTAAACCACGGCTAATAGTTTTGGATTTTTTGGAAAGGAAGAATTATCTTCTAAAAGAGTCTAATTTGGCAACTTTATTCAAGATGACTGTATTAGAGAAATATGTAATCCCTTATAAAGATGAAGACGACGACTTATTCCTTGAGGGGCTTCTTACGAAGGGCTCATTCGCATCAGAAGTATGTGCATAAGATGACAATGTCATGTGTGACTGATTTAGTACCTAGAGGCAGGCTTACTCCCTCTAAAGTTTTTTCCTTAAACAAAATGCCTGCCACCATAACATGGCAGAGAAGTGGTTAATTACTTGCACTAGATCCGCTTTTTTTTTAGGAAATTCATATTTTGTACAGTACAACTCTCCAAAATTTTTGTTGGTTTGTAGACAACTTTTTCATTTTAAGGCCTTGAGATATATTCTCTTAATATAACCTTTATTTGTGCTTCCACTGTTTGATTGAGGAATCATGTTGCATAACTTTTATTGTTATTATACTTTGGTGAAGTATAATTAATTATTTGTACGAATTAGCCATGATTTTTTTCTTCACATCTCATTACCTCATTATGCATCGTTTATGCTCTTTCAAGTGTGCTTATCATTCACAAGATTACTCATGCATATTTGTAGGGATCTACTGATATAAACATGATTTGCATAACATCACCACCAATGAGACACTATACACACTATTTTTAACACTCTTCTATAATTGCTTTGGCACATTTCACTAGATGTATATTTCTTATGAGTTGCAAGGTTGGAGTATATATTCGACTACAATGCACAAAATTTGTTCCTTACAAAGTTAATTTATGCCCACTAACATTGCATATACAAAATTTACAACAGTTGATAATTTGAAGATTAAGGATGAAATAAATAATTTGCCGAATAAATTAACTTTCACTTTTTGTTTTTCTTTGTTTAGAAATATCGATCTAAACGTTCCTATACAATCTTTGGAACAAAACAATTATCTCTTATTTTGATGTGGGGCAACAGTTAACATATAGATATTTGTACAGATGTTTAAATATGTGGAAAAATATGATACCAACCCTAAATTAAAACCCTCTAAAATGCAACCCTAAATTGAAAACTCTAACATATTAACTATTCATGATTTCAACTACAGGAGTATAGTAACATACATATCAATCATGGAATAAAGCACCTAAATTAGCACATATAATTGCAAATATAGACCCTAAAATCACCATAAATCCCTAAATAAAATCACTCTAAACTGAAACCCCAAATTCAAAATCCTTTTTAAATTGCAAAGCTAAAATGAACCCTAAATTAAATTCCTCTAATATGCAACCCTAAATTGAAAACTCTAAACTCAACCCAAAATTGACAACTCTAAACTCTAAATAGAGACTTTGAATTACATTTCACTTGACAATAACCCAGAGTAAAAAATGACATAACTAAGTTTATGCAAATTTTCCACCGGAATATTGATGGACAATGGAAGAGGAGGGACGGTCCTTTGAAAAGAAGATGATGGTCTTTCTTTCGCCGGTTTTAATCATTTTTCGTGGCTCTCTTCCGCTTCATCTTCGACGAAACTTTTCCTTCGCGTACGCCAACATCCTTGCCTTTACCCTTATCGACCATTTGGAGTAATAAATTGGGAATTATTTGTGGGTTTCGCTCGCGTGCTTTTTAGGGTTAGGTTTTGATGGTTGATGAATCAGTTTGGTCTCAAAGGGAAGAAGCAACACTTAGACGGAGTTCTCAAGGGGAAGAAGGCACAAGTGATTGTTACACTGTTCAATTTCAGTTTGGAGATCTCAAGGAACAAACAACACTTAGACGGAGTCTTCGAGAGAAAGAAGGCACAAGTGATTGCTACAGTGTTGACTTTCAATTGAAAAACCTACACTTTGGACCCTATTACAAATTCAGCACGTGTTGGAGCTAAATTTTTTATAACTAAAATTTTCTACAGTTCCGTATATAAAAACAGTTCCGTTTAAAGTATATGGTATACACAGTGAATTATATATATAATTCACTAGGCTGATGTGTAGACTTGATTGATAAGGAGGAAATTTGAGCCAATAAAAAGCCACCATGTGTGAATGGAAGCAGGTCCAGTCTGAGAAGGACTTGACTTTATTTTTTACCCTCGTGTACATCTCAAATGGGTGTTTTGATAGTTTACTTACGAATATTCAGATTAGTCTTTTAAGTCTCAAATTTCCGAGTTGAAGTTTGTTATTACTGGATTTTTGTTTCTTTAATTTGGACTAGTTGTTTTATATCTTACAACTTATCCCAAGTTTCATAAATTATAGAACTTTGTTAGTTTTTCATGCTTAAACCTCAAATGGGTCTTCGGATAGTTTATATAAGGTTTTTTCTGGATGTTTCTTTTATATATGCATATACTAAGTTGAAGTTCGATTCTCGGTACGTCATTCAGGTTAATTTATAGTTAGGTTCTGTCTTGGGACTATGTGCTTATGAATATTTATATTAGTTTCTTTCGCTTAAATTCAAATTAGTCTTCTGAGATTTTGGATAGGAATGTTTAGATGAATTATTTGTACACTTCTCTATCCTTTATTTATTTACTAAATTATTTATTTTTGGCCGATAAGAGACACAGCATAATCAAGGATAAATTAACAAGTTTCATGCCACCATAAATTGAAAACTCCAAATATATTAACTATTGATGCCTTATGCTATCCGAACATGAGTGTTCATCTATGATAATTTCACCATTCTACTTCTCCTGGCCACCAACTAATGAGAACAAAAATCTCCTCTGTGTGTTTCGGTAAGTGTTTCATGTTATACATCTACTAAACATAATACAATAATGGGATGGGAAGATGGTTTCTGCAATTTTGCTGCCTCAACGGATCCCAAAACTACCGGAGACTTTCCGAGCTCATAGGTCCATGGACTACAACGGCTATGCCCATTGAAAACTCTAAACTCAACTAAGAAACCTTAATTTAAACACCTCTACAATGTAACCCTCAATTGAAAACTCTTAAACTCAACCGCTTAAACAATCGACATTCAAACATATCACATACCAAATTAACAAACATGGATTTTAGGATGACATACCTAAGTCTATGAAAATTTTTCACCGGAATATTTATGGACGATTGAGGAGGGATGGCCCCAGAAGAAGATGATGACATGTTTATCGCCGATTGCTTCACTCCTTTTTTGCCGCCTCTCTTCAACTTCGTCTTCGACCCAGCTTTTCCTGTGGGTGATTTCTTCAACGCACCGGTAACATCCTTGCTCTTATCCACCATTTCGACTGATGAATTGACCTTTAAATTGGGGGTTTTTACGGATTCCCTCTGGTGAATTTTAGGGTGAGGGGTTAGGTTATAAATTGGGGATTTCTAGGGTTAGGGCTAGAATAGAAAGGAGCTCTCAAAGGAAGAAGAAAGACACAGTGGTTCGCAGAATGGAGCTCTCAAGGGGAAGAAGAAATACAATTCGCAATGGAGGTCTCAAGGGGAAGAAGAAATACAGTTCTCAAATGGAAGCTTGCTACAGTTGTTCGGTCAATTAGGACATGTTTTCATTCCAATTTTAGGATGTGTTTGATTTGGAGCGAAAATGGTGTGATTTGGAGCCAAAATGGTTTACTTTTCAGAAGTCAAAGTAGTATTTCCAAACAGTTCCATATATATGTATATAAGTATGTCATATATACAGATATATGTATATAAGTATGTCAAATATACTGAGATATGTATATGAGCTGATGTGGATAATTGAATATTGTGCAACCAACCACAATCCGCCACATGTGAATGGAAGGAAGTCCAGTCAGAGAAAGAATGGACCTGATTCTTTTCCAATCCATATACCCACAAAATTAAGAACGCATAAAGATCAATACATACCCATATGTATGTACACACATACTGATTATACACATACATACACATTCAAAAACATCATTAAAGTATAAAAACATACTGAACATACACACATATACACATTAGAAAGGCAAAAGGATCAATATGTACATTTACTTGAATTGATCGTGTTATATGTGTGTGGGTGAATATACAACACACTGTCCATGTAAGTGTCAAATTTTACTCACATCTAAATTCTGTCTGCAATTAGTTTGTTGAAATTGTTTGAGTGTTCGATCATAGGGGTACCTTTCTTGTACTGGAATCTGAAGAGTTTTGACTTCAGATAAAGGCAATTTTCTGGACTTTTCGTCATGAATTTTTCCTCCAGTTTCTTCCACAGATCTGCCGCCATATTTTCTTTCATCACAAAGTACTTCTTATATTTCGCTAAACACAATTGGATTGTGCCGCAGGCTTGACGATTAACGAATGTCCAGTCTTCATCCGAGATATCCTTGGGCTTAGCATCCAAGGCAATCTGGGAACCATCTCGAAATAGAAGATCCTGGACTTCGCATTGCCACATCCCAAAGTTATTGGTTCCGTCGAATTTCTCCACCTCAAACTTTGCATTTGATAGCATGGTTCTCCTCATAGAACCGCTCGTCCCAGCAGTATTCCCTACAATATTTCTGGCCTCTGATTGCTCGGTATCCTGTACTTCAGTCATGACTTGAAATAACAGATATCAAAAGATTGACGAAATTAACTCACCAACTAGGAGCAATAAAACTTCAAACCGTGTTTTTCTTAAAATTAGAGTACTAATTTTGAAAAACGGAGCCCACCGTTGAATTTGGAACGGTCGATTTAGCTAGGATCAACCTTTTGTTTACTCAAAACGGACTTAAAATGAGCTCGGAATGACCAAAACAGTGTAGAAGGGCAAAACTATAAATATCAGAAAGTTGATGACGTGGCAGCTGATAGCAGACACGTGGCAGCTGATAGCAGACACGTGGCAGCCCCTGATTGGGCACACGTGACAGCTTCTGGGTGGGGACACATGTCACTCACTAGTTGGTGACACGTGTCCAACTCTGACAGGTACACGTGGCAGTGGCGTCATTTGATGACGTCATCGCCGGGAATTCTTGCTTGTACCAGAAAAGTTCGCTGAAAAAACCAGAGTGGCCGGAGGAGGCGCGTGAGGCGTGTGGCCGCGCGTGGGCTTCACGCGCTCTGGAGGAAGAAGGCGCGTGAAACGCGTGGCACCGAGAAGCTTGACGCGCCGAGCATTTAGAGGCGCGTGATGGCGTGTGGCTTGGCTTCTCGGCCTGTTTTCAACGGGAATGGCTTCTACGTGTGATGGGCAAGCCTCCAATAGGTTTAGTTTGTGAGTTTGATGCTTGGTTTGCTTCGAAATAGAGTCGAAAGAAACGGCTCTGTTTTCGTAAAAATGGCTCTGATACCAATTGTTGGACCTTAAATGAAATCAAACACACACAAACATATAGACACAATGATTTATACGTGGTTTCCCAAAAAACGGGTACGTCCACGGAGGGGTAACTCAATATATTTTCTTTCGGTATTATCTCTCACCCTCACACTTGCTTTCTAACATACAGATTGAGCTTAAAATCTTATACAAAATGTATAGCTATATTTATAGAGGAGCAAAGAGGAGTTGTTGGCCAAAGTCTTGAATGACAACTCGGTGGGTGGGTGGCTGCCAAGCTTAAAATCTTCAATGGTTGCCGAAGGAAGCTTCTTGCATGTAGGTCATCCCATACATCATCATATGCATATATGTCATTGCATGCATCATAGGTTCTAGTCTTCTTGAGTCATTTCCCACATTGGTATATATGTGTATAGTCTGTTTCGTGCTTTTTTGTTTCTGGGTCGTGTAATTGAAATCATGTTTTTTCTTTCTTGCGACTAAATTCTCAATATTTTTTCCCCATCTTCTGGCATGATTTTGTATTGGAAACTTGTATGAATTTATGATGCAACTCAGTCCAGTCCATTTCTTTTGTATATGTATAATCTTGCCTCAGTTTGCTATATATAATGGCTGATATGTGTTTATATAGTTTGATTGATTATAAAATCGTTTCTACCAACTTCTGTATGCTAAAAAGAGAAAATATACCAAACGAGCCTAAGTTTCATAATTTCTATTTGTTGTTTAGAATAAGTCATGGTCTCTCAAGGTATAGAGACTCTTAATTTATAATGATAAATTAGGTTACACAAGATAAGAGACCCTATTGGGCACTATTGGGCTTACTACAAACATGTGGCCCAAAAGGCCACATGCCTCCACTAACACTCCCTCTCAAGCTGGAGCATAAATGTTAATCATGCCCATCTTGTTACAAATATTTTCAACTCAAGTTCCTGGAAGAGATTTAGTAAATACATCAGCAAGCTTATCCCCAGTTTTCACATGCTTCAATAAGATATCTCCATTCTGTAACTTTTCTTTTATAAAGTGACAATCCACTTCAATACGTTTAGTGCGCTCATGAAATTCGGGATTTATCGCAATATGTATTGCTGCTTGATTATCACACCATAACTAAGAAAGCTCTGAAGAAGGATAACCAAGTTCGTGTAATAGTTGACGCAAATAAGTCACATCACTAGTCACATGCGACAGTGCTCGATACTCTGATTCAGCACTTGAACGGGCCACTACACTTTGCTTCTTACTTTTCCATGACACCAGATTACCACCTACAAATATATAGTATCCTGCGGTGTATTTCCTATCATAAGGAGATCCTGCCCAATCAGCATCGGAAAATCCCCCAACCCGCATATGACCATGATTACTGTAGAGTAATCGATGACTCGGGATTCCTTTAATATATCTCAAAATATGTGTCACAACATCCCAATGTGAAGTCTAAGGATTAGACATGAATTGACTTACCACATTGACATAGAAAACAATATCTGGACGAGTCACTACAAGATAATTGAGTTTCCCTACTAGACGCCGATACTGATCTGGTTCAGGGAACTCATCACCATCCTCCATAGATAACTTGACCCCTGGAGTCATTGAACTATTGTTTGGTTTAACATTCATCATTCCTGTATCCCGTAAAAGATCCAGAGCATATTTCCGCTGGCAAAGATATATCCTACGTTTGCATCTAGCCACCTCAATACTCAAGAAATAATGCAGATGACCTATATCTTTAGTTTGGAACCGACTTTGGAGAAATATTTTCAACGAAGAAATACCTGTGTCATCGATCCCTGTAATGACAATATCATCCATATAGACAATCAGAAAGATGCTACCTGTAGTGGAATGATGATAAAAGACAGAATGATCTTTGCCCGCTCTCTGAAGACCAAATTCCAATACAACTTTGCTAAAGCACCCAAACCAAGACCGTGGAGACTGTTTCAAGCCATAAAGATATTTGTTTAGATGACAAACAAACCCAGACTCCCACTGAGCAACAAACCCGAGAGGTTGCTCCAAATAGACTTCCTCCTGAAGATCACCATGGATGTATACATTCTTAACATCTAGTTGATGTAATGGCCAACCAGAGGTAGCAACAAGAGAAATAAGAAGACAAAGAGAATCCAATTTAGCAACAAGCGAGAATGTATCAGTGTAATCAACACCATAAGTCTGAGCATAATCTTTGGCAACTAAACGAGCCTTTAGACGAGCAACAGTCCCATCTGGATTCATCTTAATGGCATAGAACCACTTGCACCCAATATGTTTCTTGCCAAAAGGCAAAGGAACCAAATCCCATGTCTAATTAGACTTAAGAGCATACATCTCCTCTTTCATAGCAGTCAACCAGGCTGGAGAAGAAATATCATCTGAGAGATTCCAAGGAACATATATAGAATCCAAGGCATAGATAAAGGCCTGCAATGACTGTGTGACACCTACATTAGAAACAGTAGCGGAAATAGGATAATTGGTACAACCATGTTTACCCTTCTGGAGAGCAATACGAACATCCAAGTTTGAATCTAATGCAGGTGTGGGAGGATCTAAAGACGAAAGATCAGATGTAGCAGGAGCCGGCTCAGGAGCATCTACGAGAGAAGATTCAAACACCCTACGCGGTCCATGAACATATATCTAGAAGGGAGGAGCAGACGTGACAGAAGTGACCCAAATCAAGTCATACACCATAAAGTGATCAAGAGATGGAGACAAAGGTGGGTCAACGAACAACATAGCGGAGGAGAAGGGAGATGACTCGTGGAAAACTAGGGTTAGGGTTTTATGAGGAGAGAGTTTCTCAAATTTCGGTATCTGACTCTAATACCATGTTGTTTAGAATAAGTCACGGTCTCTCAAGGTAGAGAGACTCTTAATTTATAATGGTAAATTAGGTTACACAAGAGAATATACCATCTGTTTGTTAGATTAAAGTATTTTAATTCATTTGGATATGTATTTAACAATTTAAAAAAGTTATACATCAAGTTAGTGTGTCACATATATACACGTATATGTACTCTAGTTTAATTTCAATTGGGAGAGTGAATCCTACACAAATTCAATTAAGAAATTTAATTACAATAAAATAAATCATAAGTGCATTAATTTTGTGAAACACTGATGTTGTAGTATTGTATATAACTTAGGATTGTTTATAAATCTATCCGAATTGAATTTGGGTTAAAATATAAGTGCATCAAATTGTGATGGTTGCCGATAATCTTTAGGTACAGTAATTGTTATTACCAAATTACTATTCTTGTACCACCATCTACTCTTGTGATGCATGGGGGGATTCCTACTATTATGAGTTTTTAAATTATTTTGTAAGGAATAAAATTCATACTTTTATTGTTTTATTAATTTTATCAACTTTAGATGCTCCAATTTATGTTTAAATCTTTTAAAAATTCAAGTTATATTTACTTTTTAAAATATTTTTAAAGGGTAGATTATTATTATAGTCTTATTAAGGGGTTGAAGTAATATATGTGGATTCATTATATAAAAGCTTTCAACTCATTTGTAAATTGTTATTAATTGCGTTTACTTTTCCCTCCGACGTGACAAATTAGACATGGGAACTTTGTACTAATATTTCTAGAGCTAAACGAAATCATTTAGTAATGAAACTTTCCTTTTGCTTTTGATGATGCTAATTTTTTGCTGTCTAATATTTTTTGATATTGTATATAACTATTGGGTTTTAACCAACCGGATTTAATTACTTTTTTGATATTGTATATGCATTTCATTAATGTATTATTTAGTAGTAAAATTTTAAATGTTCACTTTTCTTGAGGTATTATACTATTCAATATTCATTTATTTAATTTTTCCTATTTTTAGTACATATATTTTTTTATAGAAAACTATTATAATAAAATTACTTAAAATGATTAATATATATTTTGCTTACGTGCCCCCCCCCCCCCCCCCCCAGTCAGTGTGTTTGTATACACATATAAGTATGCATTGATCTTTTTGTCTTTGTAATGTATTTGTGTATATTGATTTTATATTTTTATATTCACACAAATGCAACACGATCTTCTGAATTGATAGATAGCCTTTAATTTGCAAACTCAGTTTGGATCCAAACAATTAGAGTGTTTTATATTGTTTTTTTTTGTCTTCTTTGAATCGCAGTCGGATAACTTATTTAATTTGGGACTTTGATTCAGAGAACTATATATCAGAGGCAGAGAGAGACATTATATTGAAAAATACTACTCCGAGTATTGACGTCCTGTATAGAATCTTTTATGAAGCGAAGTTTGATTCAAATTAATTTCTTAAATACGTGAAGATCGAAGTAATTGGCATATTATTCAAATTATAGTTGTGTTTTTGAATTTCTTTTATCTTATACATTTAAACTTCTATTATGTCATGTGTGCATTTTGTTTCACTATAATTGGTTTATGCATGCCAACTTCTATTATTTGTCTTTTTGGTAAAAAGAATAATTATTCTATTTTTATTCAGAAAGAATGAAAAAAAATGATTGAGTGGATAATTAAAGTTTGTTCAGTTATTAATTTCACATTTTAATTTTGAAAATGTGATGACATCTTTGTTTTTTTCCCTTCCTCTCTCCTCATTTGTGAAAGATAAGGGATGGCAAGTCATCTCTTTTCTTTTCCAATTGTATATAACCGGTGGAAGTTATTACTAGTTCTAGTTTATCTTTCCTACACCCCTCATATTTTATTTTATTTTATTTTTTAACTTGGCACAGGGACAAGAGAAGCTGATAGAGGCAAACCGATGAGATTTAGGATGATTTAATGTAGATTTTCAATGATTAATAATGGTGTGTCCTCTAATCTAAATGCATTTTCTCCTTTGCCTCTAAATGTGAGGGTCTTGTTTGGTCCTAATTTATATTACTTTTTTATTCACTGTTTTATTACTTTCCCAACTCCTATTGATTCTTTCATTTTGAGGCCTAACCTTTAAAAACAAATTTTAATTTTCTGGGGTCACAATGGGCCAAAGGCCCTAGGCGGCCAGCTTAGACGCACCTCGATTAATTTTTGGGGTCCTGAAGTTAACGTCTGGGTAAACTTTCAGTGACCCAAACAGTATTGTAGCCAGCAGAAATCGAACATGTGACCTAATATTTCTTGAGACATTAGGTCCATGCATTTTCCCAACTATACTACCCATTCGAGTTATTACCTCTCGTAGTTGTCTTTCATTGTCACTAGGAACTCCATCTCCTCTTCCACATCCCATTTTTCTAGTGTAGAGTATCGAAAAACTCTAATGTTTGTCTCTCTAGTTGGTTTTGCAGTAGCCAAATTGTGTTATTAATAGTATATTAGCAACTTGAAAATTTGAGGAATCCAACTTTTTAATAGCATGACTTTTATTGTAGGGATAGTGAATGAAATACCAACATTATTCATGGTCATATTATAGTAATGTGATGGTTTATAATATATATGTTTTTATAACTTTAATGCTTGAAGGTTAAATTGATAAATTGACCATGCTTTGACTTTTCAAAATGAACACTTATTTTGGGACACAAGAAGTATAACTTTACAAATAATTAAAGGGTTAATTTCAATAAACCCCCATTTACTATTGAAATTAATCAACAAACCTCCATTATGTCCAGATTGCACCCTATGCTTTCTAATTTAATCAACTAACTCATTCTATATCTGAATTGTCACATATACTCTTCAATTTCAATCACATTGCCCCCCACTCTCACATTTTATCAATATATATATATATATATATATATATATATATATATATTTCGTAATAAATATATAAATTTCAAAACATATATATATATATTTTGAAAACAATATATAAATTTTGAAATATAAATATATATATATATATATATATATATATTTGTCAATATATATATATATATATATAATTCAAAATATATATATTTAAAAAATATATATAATTCAATATATATATAATTCAAAAATAATATATAAAGTTTTAAATATATATATAAATTTTGAAACAAATATATAAATTTCGAAAAAAGTATATAAATTTTGAAAATAATATATAAATTTTGAATATATATATATATATTTCAAAATAAATATATAAATTTTGAAGAAAATATATTTTTTGAAATATATATAAATTTTGAAATAGAACATAGTCATATTTTTTTATAAATTTATATATATTTTTCAAAATATTTATATTGAAATTTATATAACTTTTTCAAAAAATATATATATTGTTTTCGAAATTTATATATTATTTTTTGCAATTTTATTTTTTTTTAAATTTATATACATTTTTCAAAATTTATATATATTTTTTGAATTATATATATATTTCAAAATATATATATATATTTCGAAATACATATATTTATTTTGAAATACATATATTTATTTTGAAATATGTACTCCATCCGTCCCAATTTAAATGTCCACGTTTGACTTTTTCAATAGTTTTTGGGTTAATTTCACAAAACCCCCCTACATTACCCAATTTAATCAACTAACTCCCACTGTATCCACATTACCCCCTATACTATTCAATTTCATCACTATGCCCCCTCCCCTCATATTTTGAGTCATAATACCTAAACTACTCTTAATAGTATAAGGGGTTTAGTGAAATCAAGTGTTTAAAAAAATTATTTTTTGAAAATCAATTATATTTTTCGTAAAAACTATAAATTTAAAATATATATATATTTCGGGAAAAAATATTTTTCAAAAACAATATATATTTTGGAAAATATATATATATTTCGGAAAATATATATATATTTTGAGAAATATATATATATATATATAAATTGGAAAATAATATATATTTCAAAATATATATATAATTCATTAAAAATATATATTTTAAGTTAATAAAGAGGGAAAATTTGGGAAAATATATGATAATATTGTATTGAGATTCAAAACTAGACAACTAATTTATGACAAGTAAAATAGACAAAATGAATAACTAAATTAGGACAAAGGGAGTATATATTTTTTGATGAAATGTGAGGGTGGGAGGCAATGCTTTGTAAAGGTTTTTCTCTACCTTAAAAAGAGAGGATTATGTTGGCTCTCCACCCGCAATAGTGAGCAAGGTTGACTCTTCACCCGCAAGAAGGAGTATGTAAGGGTTTGTTATTCACCCGGAAAGAATGAAGCATGTAAGGGTTTGCTTTTCCCCGGAAAGAGAAACACAATAGTGGAATCATTGAGAGGTTTTCTCAATGCATAGACGTAGACCAAAGATTTGGTTGAACCATGTAAAAATTTTAGTATCTATGGTGTGCATTTTCTCTAACCATTATCTCTTTACTTTAAAAGCAATTGTCATTTTCAATCATGAGCTTTATATATTAATGGTACGAAATTGCTTGTGTTTATGTATTAATGAAGATGTTAGGAAAATAAATAGTTGAAGTGAATTGATATAACTTATCTTCAACACACCATAACATAAAATGTTTGGTTGAACCATGTACAATATTGGTGTCTTGGTTTGCATTTTCTCTATCCCTTAATCTCTTTACCTTATAAGCAATTGTCATTTACAATCTTGAACTTCATATTGATGTCATGCTATGAAATTGCTTATGGTTTTAAATTTATAAGGAGTATGAGAAAATGTTAGTTGAAGTAGTTGATTGGATTGTGAGCTTGATTGGATTATAGCTTAGACTATCATCTCATTTATTTTGCTAAATCTTGTTACACAACATGTGTTTAAATAAAATGTTACTTTAACAAACCAAAACCTTAAATGTCCATATGAATCGCATGTGCTTGACAAAATGCTTATTCATCCTAACATTTACCTTGAGAATGTACATTCCTTTGTAAACTCTTTTAGGATATTTTTTAAGGGTGATAAGTACTCATTCACGAGTACAAAAATACTCCGTAAATAAAATTGTTATTCAATTATTTACGAGATGTTTTACCTCTCGTTAAAGCAAAAAAAATACCTTGTTAATAATAAAAAGATTAACGAGATGTTTGACTCCTCGTGAATAAGTGTATTTACGACTATTTTACTAGCTTTTCGTAAAAACTATCATTTTATGAACTTATTACGGGAAGTTTTGTTTCAACCTCGTAAAAAGTACCTTTTACGAGCTAAAAGATTGGCATCTCGTAAATACATGGTCGTAAAAAATTATTTTTCTTGTAGATATAACACTTTATGTATAATGTTCAGAAATGAGGAAAAGTGTTATTACATGTTCTATTTGGTTAGGAGAATTGCATACTTGATTATTGGATGATACTTCATATTCTAAATTGAATTAATGATGCAATGTTGCATTAGTACAAGTATGAAATGAAGTAATCACTTAAGATATCATTTATCGAACTAAGTGTTTGACTAGAGCTCTACAAAAATTATTTTTGTTAAAACAAAGTCAAACCGAAAAAGTCTCAAAGTTTGTAATTAACCCTATTCACCCCCTCTAGGTGTCAATATGTGGTCAACACACAATATTAAATCTGATGAAATTTCTAGCTAGGCCCCTTAACTTGAGAACCATTCTCCAGTTCCAAGAGGTGAAGGTTTGATGGTCCAAAAACAGTGTCTTTTAATCAACACAGAGTGAACCCAATCATGCCAAAGGGATTGGCCTTCATCCATAAAAAATATGTCATATGTGCTTCAAAGTGGCAATGGTGTTGAGAAAAACAATGTTGGGCAGCCCAAGACCCCCAAACTCTTTAAGTTGACAGATAGTTTTCCACTTGACTTTAGCCTCATAGCTCTTAAGATCACAACCAGACCAAAGAAACCTTCTGAGTACACCATTAATCTCCTTAGTGACCTTAATAGGAAGCACTATATGAGAGCTCCAGTAGTAATGCATGCTAACTAGAATAGTCTTGGTCAGCTGCAGCTTTCTAGCATAAGATAAAAACTTTGAAGTCCAGCATGTGATTCTGGAGGTAATTATGTGAACAAGACTTTTGAACTCAAAGACTTTTAGTTTAGTGGAAGACAAAGGAAATCCAAGATACCAAAAGGGAAACCTTCCAATAGCATAACCACATGCATTACTCATAGCTAATTGGACAGGTTGGGGAACACTGGCAAAAAAGAGGAGGCTTTTAGAGGGGTTTGGCTTGAGACCAGACACAAGCCCAAAGAATTGAATACTTTTAAGAAGGACATCTAAAGAGAGGGGGTCACCATGACAAAAAAGCATGACATCATCGGCAAAACTTATGTTAGAAAGGGAGTTAAGATGACATCTCTAATGAAACTTAAAAGAAGCATCATTTGCAATGGAATGCTTAAGGATTGAGGAGAAGACATCCATAACAATCACAAAGAGAAGGGGAGATACAGGATCACCTTGTCTCAAACCTTGAGTACCTCTGAAGAAGCCATAAAGCTCACCATTAACAAGCACATAAAAAGAAGTTGAAGTGATACATGCTTTGATCCAACCTATGAAAATATCAGGAAATTTCAACGAGGATAGAACATCAAGCATAAATGCCCAATTAATAGTATCATAAGCCTTATGGAGATCAAGTTTAATGGTGCATTTAGGAATGGATGAGGATAGGTGATGGCCTTTGAGCAGCTCTTAGGACAAAAGATAACCATCCCCAATCCTTCTACCTTTTATAAAGGCAGACTGATTTTTGTCAATGATACAAGGTAAGATAGGTTTAAGCTTCTGAGTAAGCAACCTAGAGATGACTTTATAAAGAGTATTGCAGCAAGAAATAGGCCTAAAATCATTCATGGACGAAGGATTAACAACTTTAGGGACTAAAGCAATAGAAGTGGAGTTGACAGATTTAAGCAATTGACCATTAGAGAAAAACTCCTGGATAGCTTTTGCAACATCCTTTCCAATAATTGGCCACGCTTCCTTAAAAAAGAATGCGTTATAACCATCAGGGCCAGGGGCTTTGTGGCTGTTAAGATCAAAGAAACACCTTTGGATTGTCTCCACAGAAGGAATCTCACAAAGGGAAGCAAGCATGTCATCAGGAACAACTTTAGTGTACAAGTGTTGGAATGAATCCACACCAGAGTAAGTAGAGGACTGATTGCCGAACAAAGAATGGAAATGCTCAACAACTTCAGCTTTAATCTCTTCAATATCATCAGTGGAGTTCCCATTGCATAGTGTCAAAGAAGAAATCTTCTTTCTGTTACACTTATTGTTAAAAGTCTTCAAGAAAAAAATTGTATTTTTATCACCATCTTTCAACCAATTTACCCTTGCTTTCTGAAGGTAGAACATCTCCTCATCCTTGACCAAATCAGCATACTTTTTTAAGAGCTCCTTTTCTTCAAATATTATATCAGAATCCCTAGGAGAAATGTCTAATTTAAACTAACAGCAGTTAAGAGCATCCTTAGCAGCCACCACCCTAGCAGAGATATTGCTAAAATCTTTAGCATTGAGAGCTTTAAGCTTGTGCTTAAGCAATTTCAGTTTTTGAGTAACTTAGAACATAGTAACACCTTCAATGCTAATGTCCCAAACCTCCTTAACAGTGCTCAGAAAATCCTTGTGGAGAGCCAAAAAATTAAAGAACCTGAAGGGGTAATTTTAGCACTGTTACAACCACTCCTAACAATCATAGGAGAATGATCAGACACACCCTGAGGAAGAAAAGTGCAATTAGAACTAGGGAAAAGAGAGCTCCATCCATCATTAATAAGAGCTCTATCAAGCTTCCTTGAAGTATTAGTACTGCCAATGCTTTTATTAGTCCAAGTGAACATGATGCTAGAGAATCTAAGATCAACCAGCTCCATCTCATGCAAAAAATCTCTGAACTCCAAGATCCCATTATTCCATTTATCAGAACCTCCAAAGTTCTCATTAGGGTGACACATAACATTGAAATCACCCATAATAAGCCACGGATAAGTACCATTGGACTGAGCAAAAGAAGCCAGCTCCTTCCAAAGAGATCTCCTTTGAGAAGCTGTATTAAAAGCATAGATACAAGAAACAAATAAACAAGACTTAGAATCATAATCAGAAACTTTCAAATTAATAGCTTGACCTCAGTCAGTAACCTTTGTAACTCCCAACTTAGTAGGATTATAAAGTACCCAAATTCTCCCAAGAGGAGAATGCTAATAGTTATGCACCAATTGCCATTTAGGTGCAATAGTTTTCTGAATAGCAGATATGTTGTCACATTGGACTTTGGTTTCAAGGATTGCAACCATCTGGAGGTTTTGATCATTGATAAGTTTCCTAACTTCAATCTGTTTGTCAGAGGAGTTTAATCCTCTAATATTCCAAGCTCCTACTATCGTTTAGATAAGGAGTGAGAAGTGAGACCTTGAAACCCTCTCATAGGAAGAGTGACCCTTTTCTTCTTCTTATTCGAACCACCCTTTGTCCCACCTTGGCTTGCTGAATTATCCCCAATAGAAATCAAGGAAGTAGTTGAATCCATAGAAGTAATTGAAGAATCTGCTTGCTCATTCATCTCTTCAATAGCAGGCAATACGACTTGAATGGCAAGGCTTTCACCACCAACCAACCCAAATGTTACCTCATTTGATATATCATGAACACCTTTGTCATTACCCATCAGAGAAGGGGTATGGGTGGAAATGGTACTGTGATCAGCCACCAAAGGGGTACTCACTTCAACCTGTTGCACACAAGGTTTAGTGTGGGAAGGGTTTTTATTCTTCTTATGATGAACCTCTGTCCATTCACTTGTTTGTCTACTCTCAAGAGTGTCATTGTTAATAATACTAGTAGCTTCATCAATAGGTTTAGTAATGACAACCTGATCAACATCCTGAACTCCATCATTAGAGGGACAAAGGCATTTAGCACTAACATGGCCAAAGCTCAAGCATGCATCACATACTTGAGGTCTCCATTGATATTCAACAACAATATTGACCAGTTTATGACCAAACTTGAAAAGGAAATTATTGAGGAGAGGCTTCGAGGCATCAACCTCAACACAGAGCCTAACATACCCAATCCTTTTCTTAGTATTAGTTAATTTATCAGGGAATAAAGGTGTTCCTAATGTGCTGGCAATAACACTGAGAGCTTTTGCATGCCAATACTCTAGAGGTATATGGTAAAGTTTAACCCATATTGGAATAAGTTTGCAAGTGTCTTTAGTAAACTCCATTCCTTTCTGCCATAGCTTAAGAATCATAGGACACCCACTGACCATACAAGGCCCATTGGCAAGGATGTTATGACAGTCATCAATATTGGCAAACTTGAAAACATAGAAACCATTATCATCAGCAAGAACATCAACAAGACCTTTGTTACTCCACATTTTCATACACTGGAATAAACCATTGAATAAGGAAGCTTCCTTTGTAAGAAATAGCCAACTAAACTAGAGTTCCAATCCTCAACACCATGGTCAGCAAGCTCTGGAGGAAGATCAACAATGGTAATGGAATCCTCAACAGAGATGTGGTCAGGAATGAAGGAAAGTTTCATCCTAGGTCCTTCATCACTAGGCACATCAGCTACACTATCCCAAGAAGGGCCATGGGGAGTAGTGTGTTGATCAAAGGACGGGTTAGGTGAGAGCAAAGGAAGGAAGAGGAGCCATTAGAGTTATATGACTTTTATATTGATTCAAGTTCTCTCTCCAATCTCCACTTCTTCAATATTCTTACCGAATTAGAGATATTTTATTTCTTTGCATATTCAGTATGTTTGTATACTATATATTGATCTTTTTGAATGTATATGTAGGTGTATACTGGGTATGTCGGTATATACATATACGTATGTATTGATCTTGTTGCCTTTGTAATGTACTGTGTGTATATGGATTTTCGCCTTAATGGACGGTATATTTGTATATTCACACTCATGTAACACCATATTCTGAATTGATAGATAGCCTCCAATTTGCAAACTGAGTTTTGATTCAAACAATTCAAGTTTGGTTAATTGCATTCGGATAACTTACTATTCACACTCATGTAATACCAGACTTCTTTGCCCCCATTGACTTATTTGGACTTGGCGGTGACTTAATGGGATTTGGCTATGACCAATCCTCTGATGATTACAAATTGTTGTTAGCACACTGCCATGGGATCTCTGTGTATTAAGTGAGAACGGGTTCTTGGAGAACATTTCGACACTTTCCCACGCGTAATTTTTTCGCTTTAACTGATGAAAGGCATCTTAATGGAGCAGAGACGGTTTTCATAATACTCGCCCCGTTTACATTAATTTTAATTAATTAATTATATTTATATCTATATACATATGTAATACCTTTTATAAGACCTTAAATAATTTTTTAGTTATTACTCATTCTGTTTTTATATAACTCGACATATCAGACCAAGGTGAATTGAGTAGCCGAATATATACAAACAAAAAAAAAGAGAAATAGAGAGAGAATTGGAATGTTGGATGATTTGAAAGAAGTTCATAGGTTATTACTTTTTTTTTGAATTTTTTAATATGTATTTAGGATTTTATTATTTTTTTTTAATTTTTTGTCCCAAACTACTTTGTCGGTGATGAAGATGACACTGACAATCATGTGGTCAAGGGGGCACGGGTATTGTAAAATGTTAATAGGTGATGCGCGTCGATCGGAGTTAAAAATAATGCTTAAGAACAAACTTTTATGATGGAAAGGCTTTACCTATCGCAAGCGCACGAATCGTATTGTAGTATAAATCGGCTTGAGAAAGGGAATATCGATCCCATATAAACTTGGATTATTCACTCTAGCAATCTAAAAGTATTGAATTATAATGGGAAAATGTTTTTATTTGTTTGAAATCTATAACTAATGAACTAATTAAAAACAATATGTAAATTGTGTTTATGATTCAGAGTAGAGAAAAACTAGGGTTTTCATACTTCACCACTAACCGCATAATATAGCTATCTACTTACTCAATTGCAAGACGCCGATCCATCACCGTGAATTAAACCATACCGCAAATAGTCGAATACGTCCCAAAAAGGATACTATCCACTGGATTCGCTACAACTCATCTCTGGATAGAGTGTGATTAGTACATGTCATCTACTTTACTCTAATCTACTCCTACAACATGAATTTAATCTAAAGCATGTCTATATCACCTCGCCGAGGCATGGCCTGTGTAAATCTAAGGTTTCAGGTGTTAAACATCATTGTGTAGAAAATCATGATATGTTGGAAAACACCAGATACACATGATTGGTTGAGATAATGCATTCATTCAATCTAATACAATAATAGAATAAATATAAAACCCCTTATCATAAATAACTATGGTCACAGATCTACACAATTATCACAGGTGTGGTCTTCAGTTTCCCCTCGTTACAATTGAAACAAATAAATAACTATATTACTTGGCTAGGATTTTGCTAGAAAACCCTAGATACCGGTTTAGTTGCTCATGATAGAAAGAGTCTGCATTGTTGATGTAGAAACGCCCTCCATGATCGTCTGCTCCGGATCTTTAGGTTCTAAATGGCTCATCTTCTTCAAAAGATATAAATCTACAGAGATAGTGCTCTGTAAATTATGTAATTAGAAGCTCCTTCGGTCTGGTCTAGACCTTGGTATTTATAGAAGTGATTGAGAAGAGTCCTGTTTATAGACTTGTCCTGCTAGAAGTAGGATTCCTCTTTGATGTGTTCTCCTAAATTCTGAGTCAAACCTTTCAATCTGATGTAAAATACACCTTATACACGTGCTTAGAGGTGTTGAAGTCGAAGATAAGTCAAAGGAAGTCGAATCGGATCATGACTTAAAAACCCCACAGCTTCCTACGCATGGCCCTACGCTTGAGCGTAGCTCCATGCTGTTGATATCCAATGTTTCGTGCCACTTGGCAGAATAGTAAGGAGCCACGTGGCAAAGGATGGTATTGGAAACATGACAATATCAAAGTTCTTAGGGCCTTTTCCGGAAGAGGGCCAGGCCCAAGCCAAACCCATAAAGCTTGAGTTATATACTTACTCTAAGGGAATCTAGAACATGCCAGGTGGTAGTAGAGAAGAAACGGATTAAAGATCTTCATGACACAGCCAAGTGATGACATGGCAAAGTTTAAGCAAGGAAGAGAATGGTAGTTGAGAGAAAATAGGCATGGTGGGCTACATGGACTAAATTTAAGGAAAGTAGTTCGCTAGTTGAGGTATACCAAAGAAGAAAAACGTGTCAAAGGGAGTTCCATTGTAAACTGCAATCAACACATGGCAAAACGATAAGGATTGATGATGACACATGGCAACATCTAATGCTGGAAGTTAGGAGCACTTATAGGAATGACATGATTGATCATATAAATGCAACACTTCGCTTAATTTTGAAGAATCTCCTGCAGCAACCAACAAAACACATGCAAATTAATACTTATAATTTTTTACAATTGTAACTCTGTTTTATCCAAATTTGTATTTTCATTCCTACGATGTTAGTTCAAATTATTTATTTTATTTGTATTCTGAACATCATTATCTTGTAATCATATTACAAGTGTGATTGTTTTAATTTATTTTCTTCATTTCAGTTATTCAGTTCTCTACAATTTCATTTTTATGCAACTTCCTTTCATTTCATTCCTAGTCAATTACTATTTTCTTTCATTCTTGTTTTCTTCAAACTTTGATATTTAAGTAATTTTGACTCAGGCAAAAAGAATCCTAGAAATAGAAATTTACAATTTTTTATTTCACAATCGTTTGATTTTTCATTAATAACTTCCAAAAGAAGAGTTGCACATTCTTTGGCTCTTCTAGAACCTAACACACCCATATCTACCAACTACCAATTTTTGTGCAAACACATGTGTAGGGTGATTTCCCCCGTGCGTAGCCCATGCGTAGATTGATGATTCTGGTCACTTTTTGCCTACTTTCTGCGTAGCTCGTGCGTAGATAAAAACATGGAAATCACTTTTTCCAATTTTTCCTCCATTAGAACCCTCTCGATTCCGTTGGTATGTTTTTCGAAATTTCGGCTCCGAAAAATATCGTTTTTACCCTCCAGGAGAAACTTTTTGCTTGAAAACTCCTCTTTTGCTCTCTTCTTGGATAAACACAAGCACATCATTGGTTAATTCACCAAAGTTAGTTTGTTTTCTTTATTAAGCTCCTAAAACACGCTTAAACATGCAAACCGCATAAAAATATCAAGTAGTGGAATGATAAGACATAACAATAGCGAGTTAGGCGCCTAAAATGGACAACATTCGGCACCTATCACACTCCCAAACTTAAATATTTTTAGTCTCTTAGCAATGAACTCATAGGAGAACTTTGAAAATATCTCATGATGATTATCTATTCTAACTACTCTACACTAATCTCTTGCTTTCGTGAGGGTCGACGATTGCACTTAACATGTGTAACAAGCCTTTTAAACCCCTAGGCAACACCTAGCGGACGAGTGAAGTCTCATGAGGGTTAGCTATACTACCCACAACTTCTTTATCTTTCATTCTCCCGCATTCACACACTCAATAATCAAGCCATGCTATAATATACAAAACATCACGAATACAAATGTTCCCACTCACTACCAATTAACAATTATCTCGAGTTAATGTTAAAAATGGTCCCCACTAGAGTAGACAACTTCGTTAATCTCTACTCCCAATCCGGACAATCTTCCGTGTGTAAGTGAACCCCCCCCCCCCTACAGCAAATTAATCTACTTTTCATATCTCTTCATTGTTTGCTTCTTTTGCTATGTGACTTCATTTTTTTTCTTCTTTTCTCTATTTTCTTTTTTCTTTTTTTTGTTCCTCCAACTTAGTGGCCGTAGCAAACGTTGAGCCAATGATCCCAAGCCAAACAACTTTAGGTCACCAGGTGATAAAGCACCCCTCGAGCTTAATAATCCAGACCATCTAGGGTCTACTTGCAAAGACTTTCCAATGCTTCACTTTTTTTTTCTTTTTCATATATATATATTTTTTCATAGCATTCAATTTTTTTCCGACTCAGTACTCAAAGCTCAACTAATTTAACAGTAGGGGTCATATGTATGTGCTTATAGGTCAAAATCGTCCTTCTTGGTTTCAATTTCACTAATTCATTCAACTATGTAAAACCACAACACTTTACTAACTCAATCTAATCATTACTCTCATGAGCGGGAATATCGCATCACATATTACTCATACATCATAAACACAAACTCAATCAACTTGTAATACAAAACACTCAAGCGTGAAAGCAAAGAATTTCTAAAAAAATATCATTTTTTTTCAATTTTTTTTTCAATCATTCCTTATAACCAACTATACCCCCCCCCCCCCCCCCCCCAACTTAAATTAAACCAATATAGCATGAAAGTCTTAAATTACCATGAAACTCTTGCTCCGATCTTCGTACTCTAACGATTTCGCTTATCAACAGATTAAAGAACCACGAAGCCTCTTGCTTCGATCTCCGTACTCTGACGGCTCTGCTTCTCAACGAATCGATGCAACCGCGTTACATAAGTTGGTGTGATGTTTTTTCAGTAACTATATCATTCAATTGTGCATAAAGATCTCACGTGTTGTAGCACAATTGGAAAAGTCCAAAAACAAGAGAGAACTAGAAGATGAATGATGACTCAATATTTTTCTAACTCTTTCTCCGCAGGAATATCTTTTTTGTACAAGAATTGCAGAGCTCTCAAAACTTGTCTTCTCTTATTAATATCTTCTCATATTTATAGAGAGAGAAGTCTTCAATTATGGAATAAGATTTCTTAATCTCCAAGTCTTGGACTTTTTACCATAAAGTCTCCAAATATATATCAATATACCAATAATAACTCATAATCATGTCCTTAAGGGTAAAGGGCATAAAACCCCCTACATGTTCGGCAAATGGGCACTAAACCCCCTACATGTTCGAACAGGTCCCTATAGCTTCAATTATGATAAAAATAAAAAAAAGCACCCTACCATCATAACACCATTAAAAAATATCTAAATTTACTTTGTTACCCCTCTATATTTAACATTAAAATGAAATAATAAAAGATTAACTTAAAATATATATATATATAATTCGAAATATATATATAAAATTTGAAAAAAATATACATTTATAAAATTCAAAAACAATATATAAATTTTGAAGAAGAAAAAAATTCGAAACAAACATATAAATTTTGAAAAAAATATATAAAATTCAAAAAATATATATATAATTCGAAAACAATATATCAATTTAAAAAATATATAATTTTTTTGAAAAAAACGTATTAAATTCGAAAACAATATATATTTCAAAAATATATATATAATTTCAAAAACTACTACAATAAATTTCAAAATATATATATCTTTCAAAAAAATATATAAATTTAAACTATATATATAAAATTAGAATAAAAAATATATATTTCAAAAATATATATATAATTTGAAAAAATATATATAAATTTTGAAAATAAATATAAATTTCGAAAAAAATATAAATTTTGAAAACAATATATAAAGTTTGAAAAAATATATATTTTTAAAAAATATAAATTTTGAAAATAAATAAACATTTCGAAAACAATATATAAATATATATAAATTTCGAAAAACAACCTAGTCCTATATATTTTTTTCAAAATTTATATATTTTTTAAAATTTATATATTGTTTTCGAAATTTATATATTATTTTCAAAATTGATATATTGTTTTTCGATTTTTTTCAAAATTTATACATATTTTTTGAAATATATATATATTTTAAAATTTATATATTGTTTTTGAATTTGTTTTTTCAAAATTCATATATATATTAATTTTATATGTTTTTTTCGAAATTGATATTTTTTGAAATTTTTTTTTTCGAAATTTATATATATTTTTTGAAATAGATATTTTATTTTCGAATTTTATATATTATTTTCATGAAAATACATTAAAGGCCCAAAAGGGTCTTTCTACTATTTTAAAATGGGTAATAATGATATTTCAGAGCTCATGTGAGGTGCACATGACCAACTAACGTCCATTTTTAACGGAGAACTAACGGCAGGGGGGTATTTGGCCCACTTTCAAATCTTTTGAGGACTTTTTTGCCCAAAATAAAAGTTAGGGGTGTTTAGCGCCCATTTGTCAAACTATAGGGGTGTTTTATGTCATTTACCATGTCCTTAATTGAATAAGAGTCTTTAAGGAATCAGAATAACCCTTATTTAAAAATTGAAGTCGGTAATCTCGAGTTCTCGTCCAAAATCTCGAGTACTCGGTAGTTTACTCATGGCGTTGAATGGCGCTGAGTGGTGTCTCAAACTCTCTGGAATGCTACGTCATGGCGTGCGCCAAGGTGCAAAATCT
This sequence comes from Cornus suecica, assembly GCA_963922005.1. Classification (NCBI taxonomy): domain Eukaryota; kingdom Viridiplantae; phylum Streptophyta; class Magnoliopsida; order Cornales; family Cornaceae; genus Cornus; species Cornus suecica. The sequence goes on from OY998246.1 coordinate 17,414,500, forward strand.
TGAGTACTCGTAAATTAAAGTTCAAGTTCTCGGTAAGTCAAAATCTCGAGTACTCATTAAAATATTCTCGAGTATTCGTCAGCTTCAGAAAGTCCAACTTTTGTTATTTCTTTGTTGCGCGGCTTCTAATCAACTCCACTACACTTCTCTTGTATATTTAGCTTCTTTACACTTAGATTCATGATTAACTAAACTTGTTGATGTCGCTTTGATGTCTTCGATTGATCTGTCAGATTAACTCAATGCACACTCAACATGGTTTTTGATAATAAAAAAAAAACATGCGAGTACAAATAAATGTTCCTACAATCTCCCCATTGGTATTTTCTAAGACAAAACCATGTTTTACAAATAGGGAAATATTTGCCTTAGGCCATGTAAAGAGGGACTGTAGACACATAAAATTGGTGATCATTTAATCACCATTGGATCGGTTGACTTAAGTCAATAAGTCTCCGTCAAATTCATTAACAATTACGGGTCCCACAAATGGACACATGTCAAATTCTTAGATGTTTAAATTATATGCTTATAATTCAAATTAAATTTGAATTTATTCTCATAAATAATAAAGAAATAAATGTCTTTTATTTATTAGGATTTTAAGCATGATTGGTGGGTACTTTCCAAATTTAAGACCCCGCCTTTGGCTTATAAATACAAGGCCGCCCAACATATTTTAGGGAGAATAAAAGAGAGAAGGAGAAGAAAACTGCAACAAAGCTCTGCCGACTCCAACTCAACAAAACCTCTGAATGTTTTGAAGACGAAGAACAACTAGCACGCCACACCTGTGTCGTTCTTCTTCAAAGGCCTTCAACAAATCAAGACATCTTCAATCACGAAGAACACAAACAATAATCAAGTGACGGTTCAAGATCAAGCTTTCGAAACCCTTGCACCAGAGTTCAAAGAAGATTTAATTAGAGGAAGATTCTTATTTATTTAAGAATCGACCACAGAGAATTGTACTGCTCACTTTGTCATTTATTATCAATAAAATCATTTGTTTACTCCTATTTTGTTTCCTAGATTTTTGGAGATAAAATTTGTGTTTACAAATTTCTGGCACGCCTAGTGGGACCTCTCTGCCTCTCATCTTTATCTCCTTAATCATTCATCAAGCCTCTACCCTACCAAGCATCAATGGCTCCCAAGAACACTCAACTTGCACAAGGATCGAATAATGGTGGCAAGAACATCATTGCTTCCACGACTCACAAAGCCCCAACTACAATTACTGTCAAGAATGTTGTTGCTTCATCAACTGATAGTAGCACCTCTACAGGCGCAATAACCCGCCAGAAGGCAAAAACACTCACTTCATTGGCACAAGGTGAGGAAAGAAGGATGGTTGACCCAACACCACCTGAAAGCATAAAAAGACAACCATTCATTACTCTTGAGTCTCTGAGAACAGGGAAGATCAATATAATGAAGTCTAAAGAAGCTTTCCCCGTTTTTGAATAATGTTCTCCCAAAAGTAGAGCGTCGCACTTTATTTCTGATTGTAACTTAAGCATAGGATCACAATCAGGATCTTCTCCAGGGACTCCAAAAGGTTTGGATCCAGAGTACTCAGACTACCAAAGTCATTCACACACAACCAATAGAAGAACAAATGGCTACTATGAGTCGAGCCATCGAAAAGCTCACCAAAACCATTAAAGAGAAAGATCTACAAATCGCAACACTCATGAACAAGCTTGAGGCCCAAAAGTCAGGCGAGTCAAGTCAAGGACCTACTCACCCTCCTAGTTTTACACCGTAAGTGGCCATGAAAGAAAAGGATCAACATATAGCTACATCTGAGCAGGGGGCAAACCAAACCTATTTCGCTCCTTCGGTGGGCTCTTTATCTGTCCAACAACTTCAAGACATGATCTCCAATACAATCATATCATAATATGTTGGAGTAAGCCGGAGCACTCTCATGTATTCAAAACCATACACTAAGTGAATTGATGATATGAGGATGCCGATAGGATACCAACTGCCTAAGTTACAACAATTTGACAGGAAGGGCAATCCCAAGCAACACATTACCTATTTTGTGGAGACTTGTAATAATGTAGGGATAGGGGGCGATCTTTTGGTGAAGCAATTTGTTCATTCTCTAAAAGGAAACGTCTTCGATTGGTACACTGACTTGGAAGCTGAATCAATCGATAGTTGGGACCAAATGGAGCGAGAGTTCCTGAATCGCTTCTATAACACCCAACGTACGGTAAACATGATAAAACTTACCAACACTAGGCAATGGAAAGAGGAACCAGTCATGGAATATATCAATAGGTGGAGGGCGCTAAGCTTGGATTGCAAAGATCGACTCTCAAAAATCTCCGCCGTCGAGATGTGCATGCAAGATATGCATTGGGGACTTCTCTATATCCTCCAAGGCATCAAACCTCAGGATTTTAAAGAATTGGCCACACGGGCACATGATATGGAGATCAACATCAATGCTCATGGTGGCAAGGATGTCTCTATCTTAGAACAAAGAAATTATAAAAAAGATGGAAAGAAAGATGAAAGACAAACAAAGAAAAACCATAAAGAAACCATGGTCATCACCACAGTGCCATTGAAAATTACTATGAAAGATAAGAATAAGGAAGTTAGCAAGCAAGCTAAAACTCAAGATAATAAGATATACCCATTCCCTGACTCTGATGTGGCCGGCATACTAGAATTCTTACTTGAGAAAAAAGTAATTGACCTGCCAGAATGTAAATGCCCGGCAGAGATGGGACGAGTGAAGGACCCTAAATATTACATTTATCATCGTATCGTTAGCCATCCAATTGAAAAGTGTTTTATATTCAAAGAGTTAGTCATGAGTTTGGCAAAACAAGGCAAGATCCTTCTGGATGGGGATAAAATAGCTGAAGCGAATCATACTATCATTGCCTCTGTTTTAGCTAGCCCAACTAAAGCAAAATCTGATGTGCAAATTTTCATAGCAAACAATGAGAGAGCTTGAAGACCATCCAATTTGGTTCATTAGATTCAGTTATCATTCCTCTGCCGAATGCAAGTTCGTCTAAACAAGTAGAGGAAGGATAGACTCTCGTAACAAGAAGAAGATCTTGCAAACAAATAACCATTAATGTATAACATACTAGCCCAAACTGGAAGCAGAAAAGGAAGAAAATTCAGTAAGGTCCACAGAAGAAGCAAAAAGCCATGACGGAAAGTCAAGCAGTTGAGCTCTCAAATATAGATACTCACCGAGGTGTTACCTTGGGATAATTCTTTCCTATTGGATATCTTACAGATGATCAAAGTCAAACCATTTACACGGTATCGCCCATCGAGGTTGACGAGAAAGATGAACAAGAAACATTTGAAGTAGATAGTCAAGATTTTGACAAAACATAAAATCGTACCGTTAGAGGTACGAAAGAGCAAACCCCTAAGATGATGTGTGTTGTGTGTTGTGCATCAATTCTTTTCACCGATGAAGATCTCCAACTTGGGTCAAAACCTCATAATCGACTGTTGTTTGTCTCTGGGTACATTCGGGAGCAAAAGGTCACTCGTATTCTTATTGATGGGGGTTCCATGGTGAACATCATGCCAAAATCCACAATGAGAAACCTTGACATTACAATCGACGAGTTGGCTCGAAGCAGGCTAGTCATTCAAGGATTGTATCAAGGAGGACAATAAGTAATAAGCACAATAAGAGTTCACCTCACCATTGGTGAATTGAACGCTGAGACTTTGTTCCATGTCATCGATGCAAAGACTTCTTAGAATTTACTGTTAGGTCGACCTTGGGTCCATGGAAATGGTGTAGTCCCTTCTACATTGCACCAATGTTTTAAGTTCTTCAATAATGGTACAAAAACTGTGTTTGGAGACAAAAAGCCATTTTCTGAGGTAGAGTCTTACTTTACGGATGCCAAGTTTTACTTAAACGCTGACACACCGGCTGAGAATCTTCCATCCAATAGTTTCTTCATAAGAAAAGTAGATGCGGAAAAAGGTAAAAAAGTTGAGTTGCCCCCTGCGGAAAATATTGCACACGATGATAAGAAAGTCGTACCTACAACACATAAGTCTGAACTATCCTCTGAAATTCTTAAAGGTAAGGTTATCTTCAAGTATGTTCCGAAATCCAAAATAAGGGAAGGACAATCACCCTTTGTTGAGCTGTCATAAGCATTAAAAATGAAGACAAAGCTCATTCCTGCATCGACAAGTGAAGATACACAAGTTCTCAAAGATAACCTAATGATTCCTCTTATAAAGGTTGAGAAGTCTTCAATTGTCAAGCCACCACTAGCAGGTTTTGTCTTTGGCACACAAGACTCAATGAGCAAAAGGCACTTCCACATCAAAGAACAAAGGAAGGTTTTGACCCTAAGGCATACAAGCTTCTGGCTAACGCGGGGTATGACTTCTTAAATCCTTTAGAACTTGGGCAACTTCATCCCGATGTCACTGGTGAAAAGATTAATGGCCTCAATGAGACTCAAATGAAGTTGCGATAAGAAGGGCATGTGATCAACACACCCAAGACCGGTTTAGGGTTTAATCCTAGCGAACCAATTTGAATCCCTACAAAAATAAGATAAAGAAAATAAACCACACAATACATTAGTATGTCAGAGGCTGAAGAAATCGAAGAGCAATACCCTGTTCAACGAATTTCGATGTTTGATCGGATTAAGCCTTCTCTGCATCGTGTTTCTATGTTCCAAAGGTTAATCATAACAAGTAGAACTGATGAATTACTTCCTCATGAGAATACACTTCCCGGGCTTCTACATTTAATAAACATGTCCATGTTGATAGTAGAGAAACCATAATTCTTCAGTCCTGAAAATCAGTATTCGATAGACTTGGAAGCAACAATATCACACCGAGAGAAGAGTGCGAGGAAGTAGGATGGATGAGTCATGAGCTCAAGCCTGAAAAGGATAACGATGTGAAAAGCTTAATTTCATCCCGTATGAAATGTAAAGTAGAAGTGGAGGTCAGTGTTGACAAAATTTTGAAGGCCAAGAGATGAACCATTGTCTTCACAGACTCTCCTGCACAAGAAAATTTAGAAGATGATAAAGATAAAAATATTCATGTCACATCTTATCATATTACGATCGAGGAAGATAACATGGATGAAGAGTCTCAAGAAGATGAACCCAAGGAAGCGCCTCCAACACTTGAAGACGAGGGACAAACAACTATTGATCAACTTAAAGAAATTAAATTCGGATAGGTTGAAGAACCTAGACTAGTGTTCGATAGCGCACTTATGAGTCCTGTAGAAGAAAAAAAGTATACGGACCTACTAGCTAAATACACGAACATTTTTTCTTGAACTTACAAAGAAATGCCGGGACTTGAATAAAAATCACAGTCTATAGCCTGGCATTAAGACATGGGACACGTCCAATTAAGCAATCTCAGCGCTTCTTCAGGCCTGACCTTATCCCAAAGATTAAAGATGAAATCAACAAACTCATTGAGGCAGGCTTCGATCAGGAAGTAAAATATCCAACATGGATTTCTAGTATAGTCATTGTAAAGAAGAAGAATGGGAAAATTCGAGTTTACATCAACTTTCGTGATTTAAATGTTGCATGTCCGAAAGACGATTTTCCTTTACCCGTGGCAAAACTTATAGTGGATGCAACTACAAGGCACGAGGCTCTATCATTCATGGATTGTTTTTCTGGCTACAATCAAATAAGAACGTCTCTAAAAGATGAGGAGTTGACCACTTTCCGCACGCCGAAGGGGATCTATTGTTATAAAGTGATGCCTTTTGGACTTAAGAATGCCGGCGCAACTTATCAACGTGCCATGCAAAAGATTTTTGATGATATGCTGCACAAAGTCGTAGAATGCTACGTTGATGACTTAGTTATAAAAACCAAGAAAAGAAATGACCATCTCCAAGATCTTCGCAAAGTTTTTTATCGACTAAGGAAGTTTCAACTCAATATTAACCCTCTAAAATGTGCATTTAGTGTCTCCTCTGAAAAATTTCATAGGTATATTGTCCGACATCGCGGCATTGAAGTCGATCATTCTAAAATCGAATCCATCCAAAAAATGTCACCACCCAAAAATTTACGTGAATTACGAAGTCTTCAAGGGTGACTAGTTTTCATTCGTCGGTTCATCTCAAACTTGGCTAGAAGGTGTCAACCATTTAGTCGACTCACGAAGAAAAATGTTCCATTTGTATAGGACTAAGCTTGTTAGAATGCTTTGGATGACATCAAGCAATATTTGCTCAATTCGTCGGGGTTGGGAGCTCCCGTGCCTGGAAAGGCACTTATTATATACATTGCCGCTGAAGAAGAATCGTTAGGCGCTCTTCTAGCACAAAATAATGAGGAGAATAAGGGAAATTCTCTTTATTACTTGAGTCGTAGGCTGAACACTACAGAAATTAAATATCCTTCAATCGAGAAAACATGTCTTGCGCAAGTTTTCGCATCTAAAAAATTGAGACACTATTTCTTGGTTCACACGATACATGTGGTTGCAAAAGCAGACCCCCTCAAGTATGTCATGTCAAGGCCTGTTCTGTCTGGACGACTTGCAAGATGGGCGATCTTATTCAATGAGTTTGAAATTGTATACATTCCATGAAAGGCAGTTAAAGGATAAACACTTGTTGACTTTCTAGCCGATCATCTGATACCGGCTAACTGGGAGATTTCTCATGATTTTCCTGATGAAGAAGTGTTTATGGTTGACATCCTTTCCCCATGGATTATGTTCTTTGATGGTGCGACACGTTCTGAAAGAGCTGGAGCGGGTGTCATTTTCGTCTCCCCACAAAGGCAAATTTTACCATATGCATTTGCTTTTCCTGAGAAATGTTCAAACAATGTTGCTGAGTATCAGGCTCTGCTAATTGGCCTTGAAATGGCACATGAGATGAAAATTTCAAACATTGAAGTTTACGGTGATTCCAAGTTGGTGATCAACCAACTTCTCAAGGAATATGAGGTCAAGAAAGAAGACTTGATTCCGTATTCTCAATATGCTTCCAATCTACTAGCTAGGTTTGAAAGCATTATATTGGAACATGTCCCAAGAGAAGAAAATCGTTTAACAGATGCCTTAGCTAACTTGGCCTTGTACCATGGCATTAGGAGAAGACGAAACATTCACTGTGTCGGTGTGCCAACACTGGGTACTGCCACAATTACTTGAAGCCCAAATGGATAAAACAAATACGATCTCAGTCACGATTGCCGAGACCGATGATTGGAGACGGCCCTTAATTGATTATTTGGAACATGGGAAGCTACCTGAGGATCCTTGACACAAAACTGAGATACGTCGTAGGGCATCTTGATTTATCTTTTACAAAGATACATTATTTCGAATATCTTATGAGGGGTTGTTCCTTCGTTATCTTGGAGAAGATGAAGCAACCCATGCAATGGAAGAAGCACATTCTGGAGTTTGTGGGGCTCATCAGTCAGGTTCTAAGCTGCACTTTCAAGTGAAAAGAATGGGATACTATTGGCCAACCATGGTTAAGGATTGCATGGATTATGCCAAAAGGTGTTAGGCTTGTCAATTTCATGCCAACTTTATGCACCAACCACCTGAACTATTACACCCTACAATTTCATCATGGCCATTCGATGCATGGGGCCTAGATGTAGTGTGACCTTTCATAAAGTCTTCTAAATGCCACTTTTACATTCTCGCAACAACTGAATACTTTTCAAAGTGGGCAGAGGCAACACCTGCCAAAGCAGTAAAAAAAGAAACGGTCGTTGATTTTATCAAGACCAACATCATCTTTTGATACGAGGTTCCTCATCACATCATCACTGATAATGGGTTGTGTTTCCATAATCATTTGATATCTAATTTATGTGAAAATTTTGGCTTCAAACAGTATAAGTCTTCAATATACAACCCACCTGCAAATGGATAGGCAGAAGCCTTCAACAAGACTCTTTGTAATTTACTGAAGAATGTGGTCTTGAAATCAAAAAAGGATTGGCATGAACGAGTTGAAGAGGCTCTGTGGGCATATCGAACAATATTTCGTACTCATACTCAATTGACACCCTATTTTCTTGTTTATGGTGTTGAACCAGTCCTTCCACTAGAGCAACAAATCCCTTCATTGAGGATCGCTATGCAAAAAGGTTTGATGAATGAGGAGAATGTTCAATTACGTCTTCAAGAGTTGGAGGCGTTAGATGAAAGAAGACTTGAAGCTCAACAATGACTAAAGTGTTATTAAGCTCGGCTCTCAAGTGCTTTTAACAAAAAGGTTCATCCTCGATCTTTTCAAGTTGGTGATTTGGTACTGGTCGTACGAAGACCCATTATCATGAGTCGTCGAATGGGAAACAAATTCACCTCCAAGTGGGATGGGCCCTATGTGGTGCAAGAAGTCTACACCAATGGTGCTTACAAGATTGTTGATGAAGATGGAGTTAGAGTTGGACTCATCAATGCCAAGTTTTTGAAGCGATATTATCCTTGAACAAGATTGTACACTCCTAATCGCACGAGTCTAAACTGCACGATGCTCCTATCTCATATGAGTTAAAGTTGTGAATGCCACTTGCAAAAAAAAAATCATCATTCATTGAACTACGCGATTGACTTGATCCCTGTTAAGGGTACGTAGGCAACTTGGAGGTTTGTTCCGAGTTCAGTCATTCAAAAAAAATTTCATTCATTGAACTACGCGATTGGCTTGATCCCTGTTAAGGGTACGTAAGCAACTTGGAGATTTGTTCCGAGTTCAATCATCCAAAAAAGAAAAAAAAATTATTCATATTGAAATTGAATGCAATAAAAAAAAAACTAATGGTTCTTTTATTACCAAAGCAAACAATTTGCTCCAAAAAAAATGATGAATGATAAACGACAACAATGGTCAAGATTAGAGTGAGAAATCTAATATAATAGATGACAATGATGAACTAAACTAAAGTGGTAAATTTGAAAGCTCCTCGCATTCCATTTGCAACCTATCTTCGAAAGTCTTCATTATTTGAACTTCTTGATCAGTAAGAATCTAAGCTTCCTCAATCACCTTTTGGTTTTCCTTGAGTTTGGTAATATTTTCTCTCTCATGAGACAACTTAACATCAGTCTCTCACGAAGAAGTCTCGATCTGCTTGATCTCTTCTTGTACAATTTGCAGCTTCCTCGCTAACTTAGCCTTTGTATATTTGACTTCATGCAAGTTGGCCCGAAGTGAGTCCGCATACTTAATAATGTCACCTTCCAGAACAATGGCACCAACAAGTTGTGAGTCAACAGAAGCCAATTGTTGTGATTGTGTGGTTAATGGCACCTTGCAAGCAAAAGAAGATTTGGTGGCAACATATGTAGCAGCATTATGCATATATGTATCGATCCTTTTCTTCAGACCACAAAAATCCCCTGGAAACTATGAAAGTGCCTCGAAAAGTGGTGGGAGCTTATGGACTATCGAAGACAGTTCATGGACTTCTGTGTTGAATACAATTGTTCTTATGGCATCAGTTAGCGCTAAAGCAGCCTTGCACTATGCATCAAGAACCATGTTCCTATTTGGCATAGACTTTTGACCACCATGTGGCATAAGCTTGTGTCACGGAGAACTTATTAAAATTGGAATTTGAAGGAAGTTGTACCTTACTCCCAGTCTTGAAACTTGTCAAAAGCCTCTATATTTTCGAGATCGCTTCCAGACCACCAGTGCGAACATCATCTTTCAATTTCCCAGGAACATCCTGATGATAAAAGAATTGCATGCAGAACCTGTGCGGACCATATGGCTCGACAATGATAAAATCATTTTGGCGCAATGTCAAATAACCTGATCGAAGGCCAGAAAAGTACTCAATAGTGGAAATGGATAGTCGACCATCATCCCTTAGCACCTCCCGCGTCGAAGATGTCCTAAAATGATAAGGAAGTGGGACACTTTTACATGATTGAAACATATGCTGAGCTACGACCTCAGCAATGTATTGGGCAGGCCCAAAACTCGCATATAGAACCATTCGAGGAAAAGATTCAGTTTTTGAAACATGAGAGTGGGTTCTGAAGTAGTCAGCTATCCATCCATACACATAATGTGCAGGAAATATAGCACTAGAACTCCCTAGGTCAGGTGAAGAAACAATGTCATTCAAACCTCTGTAGATACTCGCCAAAACAAGGACAGAAAGACAAAAGTTGAGGCCATTTGCAATCATGCTCGCAACCTTGAATACGCCAGGTCTAATGACGCCATCAGGGTTCGACAGTAGGACATATTTACATAACCAGCATGCTAAAATGGCGGCCAAATAAGCTTTCTCCTTCATTTCTTGTGCCATTCCAAGACTAGTAAACATCTCGTCTGCTTGGCGAGACCAATCTCTTACAGGAGGGATCGCGCTGGAAGGTTTATTGAGACTTTGTTTGTGATTCCGTTTTCGATTTATTTGCACCTTTATCGAAACATCCCGATACCGCCTATCATCTCTAAACCAAAAGGTTATCCAATCAACAATTTCCATCATTTGCTCTTTCCTCTACTTCTTACAAATGTAATGGAATGCCAAAAAGAGATATCTACATCTAGGAGGAAGAAAGAAAATTCCCCCTCAATCGAACTCTAATAATTATCTAGTAAAGGAAATGACTTCCTCGTATTGTTTGTCGCCAAAAAGAAGACCTCCTATGACGCGTAAATCATTGACGTAAATGGAAACCTCACCCGCAGCACAATGAAGGGAGTTAGTAGAAGGACACCATAATTCGAGAAAAGCTCGGAGTATGTTCTCATGCTGAAAGTATGAAAATAGTGAAGCATATATTGCATCATATAATTTATTCTCCTTCAAAAGCTCTTCTTTGCGGCCTAAGATGTCTTCCGCCCACTCCCAGTATCCTTCAATATATGGAAGGATAGAAAAAATATTCAGGGGAGTCTTCCAAATAAATTCTCCAGCAGCCACTTTATATCCCAAAAGTGAAAAGGAACGGTCTCAGCTTCAATCTCATGCAATATAGATTGTAACCTCAAAGCACGAGCAACTGAGTCATTTTCCTTCTTCTGGTTGTACCCAAGGTTTGTGAGCCTGCAAGAAATCTCGCGCGACCAGTCTGATAAGTAAGGATATGGAAAAGAATCGGAACGAGACACATGTAAAGCAAAGCGACCCATAAGGGGTGTCCTAACCTCCAAGGTAGTTCCCCTCTCAACGGAGTCATTTTGTCGTTCCAAAATGGTGACTGTGTGCGGCTTCAAACACTTGAAAACCACCATTGTCGTATTCCTGGGGAAAAAAAATGTTTAGTAGTGAAATAAATAAATGGTGGGCAAATAATTCTTTTTGGATTGATTTCAATAAATTTAGTCCATGGTATTGTGACCCCGAAGAGACTGATAAAGCATTGTGACCCCGAAGGGACTAGAAAAATATATATATTGTGACCTCGAAGGGACTATAAAGCATTGTGACACCGAAGTGACTGGAAAAACATTGTGACCTCGAAGGGACTGATAAAAAAAATATTGTGACCCCGAAGGGACTGATAAAGCATTGTGACCCCCAAGGGACTGATAAAACATCGGGACCTCGAAGGGACTAATAAAGCATTGTGACCCCGAAGGGACTGATAAAATATTGTGACCTAAAAAGGGACTGATAAAACACTAGGACCCCGAAGGGACTGATAAAGTATTGTGACCCCGAAGGGACTAATAAAACATTGGAACCTCGGAGGGATTGATAAATCATTGGGACCCCGAAGGGACGGATAAAACATTATGACCCCGAAGGGATTGGAAAAAATATATTTTGTGACCCCGAAGGGACAATTAAGCATTGTGACCCCAAAGGGTCTGGAAAAATATTGTGACTCCGAAGGGATTGACAAAGCATTCTTTCTCAAAAGTGTGACTTGGGAATTGATGAGTTGTTTGAAAAAAAAAAAAAAAACTTACTGCTGCAGAGAATAGGTTGTTTGCAAAGTGTTCCTAAATCTTCACAAAAAAAAAACGTTAGTTAGTGACAATCCCATATACTTCTCTTTCCTTTCACCACACATATAAGAGACCCAAAAAAAGAATAAAAAATAAAAAATTATCACCCCATCATACTCACCCATACTAATACACCCCACCACTCTCCCTTTTTTCTCTCCACAATAACTCACCCACACACAACACCACACTCGCACACTGCAGACTCCATCAAACTCATACAAGAACTCACACACACATATATTATATATATAACCCACCTATATATATATACAAAAATCCACACACACCCCATCAGACCCACACACAAAGCTACACAAAATCATACACACACTGGCATATACACGAGCAATAAACAGAGGGCCCTTACTGCCGCAGCAACGACCAACCACCCTCCATCACCTCAATCCCCATCACTATGTGGTAGCCAGATACAAGCCACCGACAAGTACCCCAACTATTCTGCTGCAGTTTTAACCACAATCATTATGACTGCCATCGTCATCATCCGTCAACTAGTTCTCCACACCGCTGAAAGCCAGAGAAATTGGATATGGAGGCTAATTCGGGACTTTGCCGACAACACCACAGACTCACGGCGTTGATGGCCGCAACAAGGCTGCAAAACCCCCACCTTCCTAATAACTTCGACGCACACACAAACATACAGTACACACGCACACAACGGCAATTACATAGTGACGAAAAAAAAAACAAAAAAACAACAACAGAGCTTTGCAACTAAAATAAATAAATAAATAAATTGTCACTCGTAGTGAAGGCTTGCGGCTTGGTTTGGCTTGTTTGTGAATGCAATTTTGAATATGCTAGGGTTGGACAAGCACAACATATATATAGACTTGTTTTTTAGGAAATAAAATTTTGGTTTCCAAGTGAACAAGTCTTGGGAAAAAAGAAAACAAAAGAAAGGGAAACAAGGTTTTTGGTTTCCAATTGAACCCATTTTTAGTGTCATGGGCCGTATTTTCTATTTAATTGTTGGGCTATCCTAATACATTCACTTAGTTCAAAAACTTGGCAACAACCCAAAAAAAACAATTCCTTCAAAACTTGTTTACTCCTGCAAGACAAGCATGCACGAAGCCAAGCTCTGAAGCGGGGGCAATTTGTAGACACATAAAATTGGTGATCATTTAATCACCGTTGGATCGGTTGACTTAAGTCAATAAGTCTCGATCAAATTCATTGACAATTACGGGTCTCACAAATGGACACGTGTCAAATTTTCAAATGTTTAAATTATATGCATATAATTCAAATTAAATTTGAATTTATTCTCAAAAATAATAAAGAAATAAATGTCTTTTATTTATTGGGATTTTAATCATGATTAGTGAGTACTTTCCAAATTTAAGACCCCACATTTGGCCTATAAATACAAGGTCACCCAACACATTTTAGGGGAGAATAAAAGAGAGAAAGAGAAGAAAACTGCAACAAAGCTCTGCCGACTCCAACTCAACAAAACCTCTGAAGTTCTTGAAAACGAAGAACAACAAGCACGCCACACCTGTGCCGTTCTTCTTCAAAAGCTTTCAACAAATCAAGACATCTTCAATCAGGAAGAACACAAACAACAATCAAGTGACGGTTCAAGATCAAGCTTTCGAAGCCCTTACACCAGAGTTCAAAGAAGATTTAATCAGAAGAAGATTCTTATTTATTTAAGAATCGACCACAGAGAATTGTACCACTCACTTTGTCATTTATTATCAATAAAATCATTTGTTTGCTCCTATTTTGTTTCCTAGATTTTCGGAGACGAAATTTGTGTTTATAGGGACTTCCTCCTTACACGTGATATGGTCCAATAAATTTTTTACACGTGACCAAAAATATTGAAAATATTGCCATAATTATATCGTTTTTAAAATTTTAAAACCAAAAAAATCTTTGATGATGAAAAGATTCTGAAACTAATGAAAATATTTTCGATTTATTGGACACGAGTAAATTTTTTATTGTCCCACAACACATGTAAAAAGGAAGTAAATTTCTTATATAGTCTGAGGCAAGTATTGTCCTTACAAATATATCCTCGCAACAACCAAAATAAAATAAAATCTATACCTATAAACACACACCAACAAACATAGACATAGACTTTTACTTTAATCTCATGACGATCTACCAATTCTCCAACCACAACACTAAACAACATACTAGTAAAAAACAAGTGTGGAAAACAACTAGCAGACATAATCAATATTAAATTATCATAAACAAAACGAACAATATCAACATGAAACATAATGATCATTAATCAATAACAAATAATTCTTCCTCTCAATTAAACAACTCTATCCCCCTTACTAACTACTACACATAGGTTACTGGGGCTATGACCTCTCTAATGTTTTTAGAAATTTTTGTTATTAGCCCTCGTAAATATATATATATATATATATATATATATATATATTTATTATACATAAGCTCATTGAAAGTTTCATATGACCTTCCAAAAAGTTTTAAAAAAATTCTTTAGGTCTTAAAAAAAATATGTATTTTATAGATAAATTCTTCAAAAAGAATACATATGCCACCCTCTAAATATTTTTTTGCCTCCCCCTGCAGATCAGTGCATATGCCTTATTTTTCTTGCTATTAATTTATTCATCCTTTCCTAATACTATCATGACTAAACAAATGAATATTTAAATAGGTGAATGGCGCAAAACACCTTTATGATTTCAGAAATATGCAGAAAACCTCCATATTCGTTTTTAAACACCCCTACACTTTACAAAAAATGCAAATTGCCCCCTCCAAGCCCTTTTCCAGTGACTGAGAAGAGATTTTTTACACATTTCTGAAACCATAGGGGTGTTTTGTGTCCGTCACGTGACTGAATTCTGGTAAAAAAAAGTTAATAGAACTGTATTATAGAGGGCCAAAGTGCACACTTTTGGAATTCTAGTTGTGGTTATCTGCACAAAATGAACTGGAAGGGAGGTTTCTGCACATTTATGAAACTATAGGGATGTTTTGCTCCATTCACCCATATTTAAATATTTATTTCTGAGCACGCTAATAGATGTGAAGATTTGGTCAACAATAAATAATTTTCAACAAGCAAGGAGTCTTTTTCCTAAAATGGAATAATTGCTTTCAGTTCTAATAAAAGAAAAAAAAAGATTGGAATATAATCTATCATATTTTTGGTAGGTATAAGAATAGTTTGAACCATTTGAGAAAAAAATCGAATTTTGAGCTAAATTGTAATAAATATAATGATCATTAATTCGTAGCAGAATAAGAAACAGTACAAACTCCAATTTGGAAGCAAGATATGGAGGGAGTGCAAGTCAAACTTATCTTGTTGATCTATCATTTATGATCAGTCTCTTTAAATTCAGGTTGTAAATTATTTTTATTTTGTCATGTTGTATAGAATTGGAAAATAAATAATTCATACTTTGAATTAATTTTATTTTTTTAATTTAATTATAAAATGTTGTTATATGCAAGGGTACTGGTAGTGAGTGATGACAAATGTGGGTTTATCATAATTTGAGATTTAGAACTTTAAGATATAATATATAGGGATATTAACAGTAAACCTTTATGTGATTTAAAAAAAATCAACTAACCCCCCTATAGTTTGAGGAAAGGACCTTTAAGTCATTTATTACTTCTATTAATGGGAGCTGACAGAAATTGGAGGGGATGGTGCAATTTGATCAAATTTGAAAACTGTAAAGGTCCGTTTGGGTGCGCGAATTTGGAATTGAATTGGAATTGGAATGTCATAGTATCTTAATTCCACATATACAATTCCAAACACATTATTTGGATGTGTCTTCGAATTCAAGTGTAATTGGAATTCAATCTCAAAGTCAACCCAATTTAAATGTAAAAAGTCATAACTTTAAAATTAAAATAGACAATATAAATAAATATACATATGCATAGATACAAGTATACAAGTATATGTATTCATATATATATATATATATATATATATACATGTATGTATGTGAATGTGTATATATGCATGAATTTATATGTGTGTTTATGTGTATATATGTGCGTGGTTATATATTTGTGTGTATGTGTATTCATATTGATATATATATATATATATACATCTATGAGTTCATATATTTATATGCATACGTATATATAAATGTGTATATATATTTGTATATATATAAGTGTGTGTGTATATATAGGCCTATGTATATATATAGATATTTATGTATATGTCTGTATGTTGGTGGTTGTGAAAATTTTGTTATTAGAGAAAAAATATTTAGTGGGTCAAGGTTTGGAGAATATATGGAATTGTAAATCACAACTTCTCCTTGTGGAATTGGTGTCATTGGAATTGTATTTTAATTCCAATTCCAAAGTATTTTGTTACATCCAAACAATGAATTTGGAATTAGAGTCCCCAATTCCAATTCCATTATTCCAAACGGATCCTAAGGGAATTTTTCTAAAATTGAGGGGAGTTAATTGATATACTTTGAAACCACATGGTGGTTACCTGATAATATTCCTAAATAAAAATTGTTGTTAAGACATGCCCAAATCTTTCTGAACCCTAATGTTTACAACCCTCTCTCCAATATCTCCGTCGGCCAGTCTGTACTGTTAGTATCACTTGGAGGAGTCCATTGTCGATTATCTGGTACTTCCCCTTTCCATGTATCTATATATATATATATATTTAACGTATATGTATATATTTTGCTTAATCAGTGTACACACACACTCAGACACGAACTTTTGGTTCAGAGAATTGTAAATTAGAGGCAGAGAGATGATTAATCTAAGAAATTACTACTCCTTATACTATTAGGTCACCGTATGTTTGTATATTTATATATGTGTATGTATATCTTGATCTATTTGCCTCTGTAATGAGTATGCGTGTATATTCATTTTGTTTGTGTATTATATTCGTCTTTTTGAATGTGCATGTATGTCTATATTTACTATGTGTGCATTTATATATTGATCTATGTCCCTTTGCAATATGTGTGTCTGTGTGTATATTCAGTATGTCTGTATATTATCTTTTTGCCTTTGGGATTGTATATGTGTATATGGATTTTCCCCTTAATGAGCGGTATATTTGTGGATTCGCACTATGTAACACGATCTTCTGAAATAGATAGCTCCAATTTGCAAATTGAGTTTGGATTTAAACAATTAAAGTGTTTTCATAGTGTTCCTTTTTGTCTTCTTTGAGTCGCATTCAGATAACTTACTTAATTTGGGACTTTGATTCAGAGAACTATATATCAGAGGCTGAGAGAGACATTATATTGAAAAATTACTACTCCGAGTATGGAGGTCCTGTATAATTGATGTTTTCTGAGGCAAGTTTGGTACAAATTAATCTATTGAATACGTGAAGATCGAAGTAATCGACATATTATTTATGATGAACATGAAGAGAACTGGCTTCCCAATGACTTAGAAGAAAGCGAGCCAAAGACATGGTGATGAAAAATAAGGCAGGGACTAATACGAATATTGAAGAAGAACCCATGCCTTTGCCTCACCTTCACGAACACCTTGTTGTCGAAATACTCTCAAAACTGCCAGTCAAGTCTCTGTTTCGCTTCAAGTGCGTGTCGAGACAATGGTGCTCTTTGATTTCTGATCCACACTTTATCAAAAGCCACCTCAATCAATCACACACAAAGTCCATATTCATAGCCACCTCCTGCTCTCCATATGGTCTCTACACCGCAAGTTTCAGATCATCAGGCAGTAGTAATGAGGATATTGCAGTGTCAAAGATCGAATTTTTGTTTAGGAACAAAAATCCTCACCCCATGTGTTTCATCATTGGGGTATGCAATGGGCTGATAGCCATTGAGGTTATTAATCGGGACGCAAGGGTGATAAACGATTTTCGGTCCATATTTATATTCAATCCTTCAACAAGGGAGTGCAGGCAAATACCAGATGGCTTTCCCTCCGGTCTTTTAATTGGATTTGGCTATGACCAATGCTCCGATGATTACAAATTGGTGAACTCACAATGCCAATGCTCCGATGATCACAAATTTGTGAACTCACAATGCCATCGGATCTACGTGTATTCACTGAGAATTGGTTCGTGGAGAATAGTTCAAGAATTTCATAATCTCGATTGTTGTGATATAACTAATGCAATGCAGCTTAATGGAGCCCTTCATTGGCTGCATTTGAGAGGTTCAGGTTCAAAAAAGACATTAGAAATTGCTGCTTTGAGTTTGGCAGATGACGAGAAACTGTGGAAGATTCCCTTGCCTTTCACCAATTTTCAAGAATCGACATGCCGACTAGGGTTGTTTGAAGGATGCCTCTGTGTAGTACCAGGTTGTGATAATGCGTTGTGGGTTATGAAGGAATACGGGGTGGAGCAGTCTTGGAATAAACTCGATATGAATATCACATTTCCTGATATTTTGGACCCACTGGGCACGTTGACGGATTGTGAAGATCTGCTGTTGATGGACGAGGATAAGTTGGTTTTATACAACACAAGAGACGGAACCAAGAAGGATTTAGTCGTGCAGGACGTAAAAAAGATTTTTCGTGCCACTGTCTACGCAGATAGTTTGATTTCACCCTTCATGAACGAATAGGAGAAAAAATAATAATCGATCCAAGGGAGAAAAGAGAGGATAGATGAGACATTTTTGGTTTGATGAATGAGAGGAAAGATATCGAGAAAAAAGATTCCATCTTTTTTTAGTTTTACCATTGCAACAATCATTATTTATAATTGTGTTTTTTGAATTTCTATTATCTTATACATTTGAATTTCTTTTGTGTTATATGTGCATTTCATTTCACAATAATTGGTTTATGCATGCCAACTTCTATTGTTTTGCTTCTTGAAAAAGAAAAAATAGACAACTTCTATTGTTTTGCTTCTTGAAAAAGAAAAAATCGAATCATTTTTCTTTAGGAAGCAGACTAAATTTATTGAAAGGAAAATAAAATGTTGTTCACTTGCTAAATTGTTACTACATCCGTTCCGTTTTAGTTGTCCAGTTTAACCAAAATTTGTAAGTACTTTTTGGTCAAACATGAACAAGTAAATTAGAACAGAATGAGTATTTAATAGTTTGGATGGGCTAGGGTCGGGCCCGGTAGTTTGGATGGGCTAGGGTCGGGCCCGGGCCTATTGTGCCCGGGCGGGCCAGACAGTCGCATAGGACTAGGTTCTCCTATTTGAATAAAATTTTGTTATTATTATAGATATGACCAAATCTAAAATCTAAATATTTCAATTTATATTTAACTCAAATATCTATTAAGAATTTAAGTTTAATAGACAACTAGCTCAAACTGCATAAAGGGTCTCTTATTTTAGCATTTATCTCTGAAAATTTTATGCATCTCAAGGCCGAGATGGGGTTAAATATTTTTTGTTTTATATTTTAAAATTTGAAAATGTGATCGTAGCATTGTTTTTCTTCCTTCCTCTCTCCTCATTTGGGAAAGATAAGGGATGGCTAGTCATCTTATTTTCTTTTCCACTTTATACAACCAGTGGAAGTTATTAGCTCTACTTTATCGTTCCTACACCCCCTTATATATATATATATATATATATATATATATATATTTTTTTTTTTTTAACTCGGTACACGGACTAGAGAGGGTGATGGATGCAAACCGATGAGATTTAGGATGATTAAATTTAGATTTTCACATATTGATATTATAGTTCTCTAATCTAAGATGCATTTTCTCCTCTGCCTCTCACAAAGAGGGTCTTGTTCGGTCCTAAAATTATTTGAGGGGTTTAAACAGGGATGGTAATTCGTGTTCGTATCGGGTTGAGACACGGGTATTAACATGATTGAGACACGGGTATTCTGTTAAATGATTCGAACCGATGACTCGATCCGATGTCGACACGATAAATATATGTGTCAAATATGTTAAACATTAACATGATTCATTATTTAAACCGATAATCCGATACGACTTAACTTATTTACCAATTGGGTCCTGTTAGGATTCAACACAACACAAACGGTTTAACCTGTTTATCGGAAAAATTAAATTGAATTTGCACGACTCAACACGATACGAACTGTTCAACCTGTTTATCAAAAAAATTCAATTCAATTTGACGTGAGTCGAGAAGAAAAATAAATACAAATATAATCGGGTTAAACGTATTATTTGGGTTACTTGAGTTTGATCCATAGACAACATGAAAATATTTATATCGTGTTTTTGTCAGCTCTTTTATAACTTGAACCCATTTATATTGAACCCAAACCTTTTTAAATTTCGTGTTGTATTACTGAGGTGTGACTCGTGTCACACATATATATATATATATATATATATATTTTTTGAAAGTTAAGAATACTAAACATCCTCCCTCTACTGATCCTCAAACCTTGATTCCCATTTAGGAGAAAAGGAAGGTACCGCTTGGCCATTAATTACAATGACACCCGATGAAGTCTACTTAAATTAAACTCTGCATGTTATGAATATTTAGTACCCAAATGCTTAAAAAAAGTTAGACAAATAATTCCCTAATGACGTTTTAGCATACGAATTATCACTTTTGCCATTGATTAAATTAGCGAATCAAATTACCTAACATATCTCTTCGTAAAAAAGACTTCCAGGCCCATAAAAATTTGTGTTTACCCTTCTTTGAAACGCTTTAGGAATCCTACTCAATTTGGAACTTGGGTTTAGAGAATTATAAATTACTACTCCCAAAAGGTCCTATCTTTAATCCTTTTGCCTTTGTGATTTCAATGTGTGTATTTTATTACCTTAATTGACAGTATGTTTGTTTTTATATATATATATATATATATATATATATATGTATGTATGTATATATTGAGCTTCCCTCAATTGACACTATCTCACACACAAACAGATAACACGATCTTCTGTAATGATAGATGGCCTCCTAATTTGCAAACGTTGTGTATTCTTTTTTTCTCTTCTTTGAATTGGATGTGGATAACTTTATCTTTTTTTTTTCCTGTAATGTTTGGTTCAGAGGCAGAGAGAGTTCATTAAATTGAAAAATTACGACTCCCAGTATTGAGGTCCTGTATAATTAATCTTTCGTGGAGCTAATTTTGGTTCAAATTAAGTTAAAGATCGAAGTAATCTGCACATTATTTATGATGAAGACGAAGAGAAGTGGCTTGCCAAATAGTAGAGTTAGAAGAAAGCGAGCCAAAGCCATGGAGAGTGTAGAAGAAGCCATGCCTTTGCCTCACCTTCCCGAACACCTTGTTGTCGTAATACTCTCAAAACTGCCTATCAAGTCTCTGTTGCGCTTAAAGTGCGTGTCGAAACAATGGTGCTCTTTGATTTCTGATCCACACTTCATCAAAAGCCACCTCAATCAATCACGCACGAAGTTCATATTCATAGCCACCTCCTGCTCTCCATACGGTCTCTACACCGCAAGTTTCGGATCATCAGCCGGTAGTAATGAGGACATCGCAGTGTCAAAGATTGAATTTTTGTTTCGGAACAAAAATCCTCACTGTTACATCATTGGGGTGTGCAATGGGTTGATAGCCATTGAGGTTATTTATCCGGTACCTGATAATGTAAGGGTGAAGATTGATTTTCGATTCACATTTGTATTCAATCCTTCGACGAGGGAGAGCAGGCAAATACCACATTGCCTCGACCCAAATGGTAAATTAATTGGATTTGGCTATGACGAATGCTCTGATGACTACAAATTGGTGAACTCACGCCTCGATGTGATCTATGTGTATTCACTGAGAATTGGTTCGTGGAGAATAGCTCACGAATTTCCCAATATCGATTGTTGTGATATAACTAATGCGACGCAGCTTAATGGATCCCTTCATTGGCTGTGTGTGAAAGGTTCAGGTTCGAAAATGACATTAGAAATTGCTGCTTTGAGTTTGGCAGATGACGAGAAACTGTGGATGGTTCCCTTGCCCTTCACCAATTTTCAACAAACGACATGCCGACTAGGGTTGTTTGGAGGATGCCTCTGTGTTGTACCAGGTTGTGATAATCCGTTGTGGGTTATGAAGGAATATGGGGTGGAGCAGTCTTGGACCAAACTCGATATGAATATCACGTTTCCTCCTATATTGGAGCCATTGGGCACGGTGACGGATTATGAAGATCTGTTGGTGATGGACGAGAATAAGTTGGTTTTATACAACAAAAGGGCGGGAACCAAGAAGGATCTAGTCGTGCAGCACGTAAAAAGGACTTTTGGTGCCACCGTCTACGCAGATAGTTTGATTTCGCCCTTCATGAATGAACAGCAGAAAAAAAAGAAAAAAAAAATACTCAATGGAAGGGAGGATAGATGAAACATCTTTGGTTTGATGAATGAGAGGAAAGATTTTGAAAAAAGATGGAACCTTTTTAGTTTTACCATTGCAGCCATTATTATTTATAGTTGTTTTTTGAGTACTTATTTCTTGTTTTCTTTAATTTAAAATTTACGACATGATAAAAGTTTTTAGTATATTTTCAAGTAGATAACAACGTGGTAAATAATGTACATAGATTGTGAACACTGGTTAGTAATCAGCATGCTATAAGATGGTCATTTGAAAAAAGAAAGTAGAATTACAACAGTTGGTGGCTTCACTAAATCCCTATGCGTTTATCATTTTGGGGCCAATTTAGTATAAAATTAACAATTGGTACATATACTAATTGTCTACTAGATCACCATGTCCGGAGTTGTAGGACGGGTCTTCTAAGGCTCGAGCAAACTCTATCCAAATCCTAGAGCGTGGATTCAGTTAAGGCCTGTTTGGTTGGGGTGTTTTTGTGTTTGTTTATGTGTTTTGTGTTTATAAACTTGTTTGGTTAGTATTTTTGGGATATGTGTGTTTAAAAATATTTTTTCATTTTAGGCAAATTTTAGGCATATGAGAATAAACATGAATTTGGTGTTTATTGGGGTGTTTATCACTTACACTTTCTTCACTTTATAATATATTTTATTATTTTATTATTTATATTATTAAATTATTATTTATTAATTTATAAATATATTCTATTTATTTATTTATTATTATTTCATTATTTAATTCATTTTATTTATAAATTATTTATTCATTTTTAATTATTTAAAAATATATTTTATTAGTTTAATATTAATTTATTATTATTATACTCATTTTTTATTATTATTATGAAGTATTTATTTGTTATTATATTTACTTATTATTTATTATTTATTATTATTATTTATTTCATTTTGTTTATTATTTATTATTTTTATTATATGTTTAAATATGTGTTATGTAATTTATTATTTATTTTATTAATTTATTATTATTATTTATTATTTAGTCCATTTTTTATTATTATATTTATTTATTATTATTGTATTCATTTATTATTATTACTATATTATATTATATTTATTATTTATATTATTAAATTAGTATTTATTAATTTATAAATATATTTTATTTATTTATTTATTATTATTTCATTATTTAATTCATTTTATTTATAAATTATTTATTCATTTTTAATTATTTAAAAATATATTTTATTAATTTATTATTATTATACTCATTTTTTATTATTATTATGAAGTATTTATTTGTTATTATATTTACTTAGTATTTATTATTATATTTATTTATTATTTATTTTATTAATTTATTATTATTATTTATTATTTAGTCTATTTTTTATTATTATATTTATTTATTATTATTGTATTCATTTTTTATTATTATTATATTTTATTTTATTAATTATTTATATTTTTAATTTTTAATTATTGATTTTTAATTTTTCAATTTCAACCCAAAAAACATCCCTACCAAACATACTTCTGTTTTTGAATGAATAAACAAAAAAACAAAAAACGTATTTTTTGTTTATTTCAATACAAACACAGTTCTACCAAACATGCCATTAATTATTGTGTATCAATATCACCCTACGCTCGTGGCAAGGACAGGCCTTCGAAGGCTTGGACAAATTCAATTGAAGTTCTATAACGTAACTTAATGTTACATAAGTGATGGGACTGGTTAGAGATCATACATGGGATTTATAGATCTCTTTTCTCTTTTTTTTCCCTACACCACACCATTAAATTTTCTTAATTTTCTTTCTCCTTCTCATTACATTTGAATCTTTGGAATTAATACTGCACAATGTATAAAATCAAAGGTGAAAGGAAAAGCTGAAGAAGAAGGCAAAGCTGTGACAAATGAGAATGTATATTTGATGTTAACTACCTAACTATTTTAAAAGTTTAACTACCAACTATTCTAAAAACTTAAGTTATTATAGATTGGTGTAACTTAAATATTATATTCTTCAACATTTTTGTTTTTTTGGAAAGGATATCCTCCAACATTTGCTACTTCAAATTTGAAGATGAATGCATTATTCTTTGGTTCTTGTAATTTTGGTAACCAAATAAAGGAAAATAAGGGCCTTAATATTTCTTTACCTACTTGTCAAATGGTAATTGCTCTGTTTTGAATTAAAATCAATTTTGGAAGTTATTAGTTGTTAACTTGTTACCCAGAAAGAAAAAATAAAAAAGTAAATAAACTGTTAGGGGTTTTTTTTTTGTGTGTTTTTTTAAAAAAAAAAAAAATTATGATGTTTACCTTGTAGTAAATGTACAAATACATTCATTTTTTTTACGTTTATGGTATCCTCAATTATCGACCTTTTATATTATGGTATGACTTGGGATTTTGATTCCGCTATTAAGTGAGGCAATATTGATCTTCAAAATATGATGCTGACTTAAATTTAGGATTAATTATAGCTTCACCCATAGAGAATTATAAAAGTACACTCACACCTCTTCTTATTTTAATAATTATACTTTTACCCCTTTTAGTTGGTAATTGTAACAAATATCCCTTTTGATGAACTTCTGACATAATCACCCTTACGTCAACAATTTTTCTTTGGTGAAATTTCTATAATACCTTCATTTAGATGATAATTACACATGGATATATTGGTAATTTCACATCTCCATTCACCTAATATGATTGACTATCACTTAGAGAAATAAAAGTGTAATTAACAAATGAGAGGGGTGAGGGTGTAATTTTACAATTCTTAAGGGGTGAAACTATAATTATGCCTTAAATTTATCGCACCTTCTAAAATTTTATGCTTACCAAATTTGTATACTAAATTGTTTTTTATTTATTTTAGGGTAATTTACACAAAAACCTTTTGAGGTTTCATGATTTAATTACTAAACCACATGTCGTTTGCCAGACCACCGGACATTTCAGATTTAAATCACATACCCCTCTTCCCAAAATCAGCTAATTTTTAGGTCAAAATGACTTAAATGCCCATGACATAAAAATTATCATTTATGAATAAGTTGTACCAAAACCCCTGAAGTTTTAAATTTTAATCAAATAACCCCTCGGATTCAAAAAGTCCCTAAAAATTTCATATATGTTTTCAAAAAGTCCTGAAAATATATATAAAATTCTGAAAAAAATATATTAAATTTCGAAAAAAAATATAAAATTCTGAAAAAAAATATAAATTCGAAAAAAATATATAAATTTCAAAAAACATATATAAATTTCAAAAAAATATTAAAAATTCGGAAATATATATATATAATTCAAAAACAAATTCAAAAAATATATAAAATTTGAAAAAGATATATAAATTTCGAAAAACATATATAAATTTAAAATATATATAATTTGGAAAAAAATATATAAATTCAAAAAATACATATATTTTGAAAAAAAAATATATAAAATTCAAAACAAATATGTTTCTGCTTAAATGTTGTTTTCGTGTATTGTACTTCGGTTACTTTAAATTTTGTTTTGATATATTGTACTTTGGTTACTTGTGTTTTTTATACTTTTATTTGCACAACTATTTGCCTAGTACCAACTTGTGTTTTTCCCATTTTGAACTACGTAATACAAAACAATTATTTATGCAAATCTACATAATTGGTAGTTTTTTTTATTTATGGATGAAAAGTTGTACCAATAATGGGTTCATTGTTCATATAACATGGAACTGATGATGCTAGCTTTGAAAATATCTTTTTCCAATGCCTAGTATATTGTATTTTTTATTTTAATATGATATTTTTTTAAAAAAAATTCTTTCAAAATTTATATATATTTTTGAATTTATATTTTTTTCGAATTTTATATATATTTTACAAATTTTATATGTTTTTTTAATTATATATATTTACAAATTTTATATATTTGTTTTGAATTTTATAATTTTTTTCAAAATTTAATATATTTGTTCGAATTTTATATGTTTTTTTCAAATTTTATATTTATTTTCAAATTTTATAATTTTTTTCAAATTTTAATATATATATTTTTGAATTATATATGTTTTTATGAATTTATATAATTTTTTGAATTTTATATATATATTTCAAAATTTATATATATATTTTTGAAATTTATATTTTCAAAATTTAATATATATTTTTTTCCAAATTTTATACTCCTATTTTTTCCCCTAAATTTATACTCGGTATATGTTTTCGGGACTTCTTGAAAACATATATGAAATTTTTAGGAATTTTTTGAATCCAACGACTTATTTGATTAAAATTTGAAACTCAAAGGATTTTAATGCAAATTACTCATAAAGGATAATTTTTATGTCATGGACATTTAAGTTATTTTAACCTAAAAATTGGCTTATTTTGGGAGGAGTGAGTATTTGATTAAAATTTGAAATATCAGCGGGTTTGGCGAACGACACGGGTTGAATGATTAAATCCTTAATTACCCTTTATTTTATTTCATAAAAAGTAATATAGTGTATATTATTGTAATATAAAAACATTATTCTCTTCAACAATGCTTTGCAATATCTTTTCCATTTCCTCTGAGTTTCCAAAGTTTTACTCTCTCGGACTCTCACACACCTCACTTTCTCTCTCTAAAAAAAATGGCGATTTCTGTGCCGGCGGCTACAATTCAGTCGTTGAATTTGAACCACACCAAGTGTGTATCATCATCGTCTCCGTTTTCGAACTTGTCAACTCTGCGATTTGCTGGACAACTTCACCGTTTACGAATTGGAAGCAAAGGCTTTTCGTCTCTCTCGCGGGCTCGAATGCTTCCCCTGGTAATACATCTATATATGTATATGTATATGTATGTATATTTTGTGAATTTGATTCTTTTAGCTTTTTATCTGAGTAATTGTGGTGAGAACTATACTCTTGTAGTGGTTGAGTTTGCTTTTAATTCTGGGTTTTTTATAAGAATAATTTTGGGTAAATTTGGGAATTGATTAGTTTGATGATTGGGGTTGATTTGTGAAATCATGTTTTGATGGTTTGTGTGGACTTTCCTAATAGTTAGTTTGAGGGTGTACAGTGTTGTGGGCAGGTCAAATTTGGGAATTGGGATTCAGAGTTGAGTTACTTGGGAAAATTAGGTCAGGAAGAGAGAGAGATTGTTTGGGTTGACTTTGTTGAAAGACTACCTCAGACCAACCTAAGCAAAAGATACTAAAATTTAAATTTTACTTTAGGAAATTTGATATTTTTTTATCCAAGACCTAAATTACTGAATTCTCTACTTTTACTTTTATTAAAGTAAATATAATCTTGTTAAACTACATATAAAAATTGGACTCAAACTTCTATATGCATCCTTATAAACTATATAATTTCAATAAAAATACTCATCGTGGCACTGCTACAGATTTGGGATGCAGATACATTTCAATATGGACAATGGGAACACGACAGATCTTAAGAAAATAGGATACGAGTATGGTGCAATATGGCTAAACAAAACAGTTTTTATAGTAAAGAAAATACATTTTTATCAACTTTATATAACGCGAACTTAAGTGCAATAATTAAAACGTTCACAACTTGGATTAACGAGTCATATGTTCCACAACTACCATTATCAAAAAGGGTGAAACAGACATAAAAATAAAGGTAGCCGACAGCAGCATTGTAGGAAGAAAAGGATTAAAAAATGTCAATTCTTACAACTTCCAACACTTCAGGACAAATAATTTTCTTATGAGAAGAATGGATTGAGACTTGGTTTGACGTGATTAATGGCACAAAGACTCCGTCTTGAAGCTTGTTCTTCAAGAGATGATTTCTAGGACCTTAATAAGGTTGCAGCATTTCGTCAGCTGGGGTCGTGGTGGCAAGCCACATTGCAGTTGACATTTGTAAACCCTTTAACTATGTGGGAGTTAAATATGTGGATTGGCTGCCTTGACTAGGTTTAGTTGGAATCAAGTGAATATGTATGAAGAGGAAGCTTGGAGTTGTGGATGCTGTTAGTTTGCTGTTTGGCAGAAAGCCCTGCTTTTGGATTTTGAGGAATTTCTGACCTAAAGTTGGCATAACCTGAGAGAGAAAAGGGGTTGCAAATGTGATGAAATGGTATTAGGTTGACCCTGAACCTAATAACTGGAGCATGGCAACTCTACTAGCCTGCTAAAAAGAACATATTTATTTTTATTTCGATGCCCCGAGTTGGTCTCAACCCTATCCTAACTTGATAAGTAGCGTAATCTAGCATTCGATTCATATTAAAATAATCCGACATTACTGTTCGAACTACTGCAATAACTATAATTTGTTTATTTTTACAGTTGAATGACCAACACAGTTCGAAATTATTACATGGTCTTGGACCTTGTGATTCCCACCATTCGCAACATGTCATGCAAATAAACGTGTCCACCGTATTCTAAATTCAGAATGTGATTTATTGTGATTTGTGACCTAATAGTTGGCTCCGTGTCATAATTTCTCCCAACTTCTCCAACACAGCACACAAAATGTTCGTCTAAATGAGTCTATATAAGCGGAATTGAACTTTAAATTTGTTTTTTACTATCTCATCGACTCTATAATCATGTGGGATGTCTGATGGTTTTTTTCGGTGGGAATGGAATGAGAATGAGAATAAAATGTAAGTGAGAATGAAATGAGAATGAGAATGGAATGGAATAACTATTCTCATTCTGTTGTTTAGTTGTAAATATGAGACACTTTAGAAATGGAATGATTTTTTTAAAAAAAATCTCAAAAATACCCTCTTAGTGATAAATATATAATTTCAATTAAATAATATTATTTTGTAATTTTTTTCAAAAAATTGGTGATCAAGGTAACGGAAATAGTAGTGGTGAACAATGAGGTTTATGATGATGGTAAATGTTAACTTTGTTCCTCCTTTAGCTCTATAGCACCATCAATTATCATTCTATGTTTTTCATTGATTTGTGTTGTGGGTTTCAATTTATGGTCCTGTTAATATGAAGGGTTTTATGATTGTTTCAAATTTTAGGGTTTTTGAGAGTCATTTTCTGCATGACAAATGTTTGATGAAATGCCTATAAGGGAGTTAGCTGGGATTTTAGTGGCTTTGATGCATTTTTGTGGAAAAGGGTAATGGGTGGTTAATGGTGTACTGATTGAAATTTATGGAATTTTAGTGACTTTGATGCTTTTGGATTTTGAGGAATATCTGGAAGAACTGGATCTCAAATATGTCCTAGGAAATTTATATCTTCATGTAAACCGATCACCAAATGTAATGCGGGTTTTTTGTGGTGGGCTATCTAGTTAAGTTAATATTGGTTGGTTGATGGTGAAAGACAATACATCATTTCCAAATCCAAAAGACTTGCTGCATTCGAAGTCGGTGCCCCATTTTCTCTTTGTTTAGGATTGTTTGGGGAAAGATGGAATAGTCTCTTATAAAGGTGGTTAGTAAAGGTGTCTAGGCCTCATAACTACAACTTTTGAGATCATCCTCTACACTAGATCTTCTGATGTAAGAAGGATCTTTACTAGGATGATATTTCTAGATTTTTTACCACCCGCCTACAAAGGAAGAATCATTGTGTCTGTTGGAATATACAAAATACAATTAGTGAAATATGATTCATCATTCCTTAGTTGAGATTACCTACTATATTTAGTATTACCTAGTTTATATTGACTTGGCCTCCACACCAAGTTTATTTCTTCTACACAACTTTTCTCCTATAAATAGGTGGTGGTTCTATTGTAACATATTCGATTCATAACATTATTATTATACATTCAATAATACGGATTTATTATTGATATTCTTCTTCTTTTATTTCTCTTTGATTTTCTACTTTATATCAGAGTTTTTGTTCTCTGTTTGTATCTCTTTATGATTTTATAATTGGTATCAGAACCTACCGATTCTTGGTAGTTCTTTTCGCTTATCTTCGTCTCTGCCGGAGATGGTGCTCCATATCCCATCCCCGGTAGCGATCTTCAATTAATATATATTGATATGATATGATATATATATTATATTCTTGGTGGAATTTGTCTTTTATCCCACCAAAATTATTGTTTCTTGCTTTTTCCGCCTTTTAGGATTTGGGAGCCCTAATCTCCCATGGTTTTGCCCATATTTATGGGTTCATTGATGTTGTTAGCCCTTGTTTATGTGATTCCTGCTGATTAATGCCCGTGTTAATCTGCTGCTGGTTTTTTGGTTTCTGTTATTGTCGAGACCTCGAGACTTCTATCGAGAGCTTGAAATTTTTCCAGCTAATTCATTGCTACTGATTTTTTTTTAGTATAGGTGGAGTCCTGGTTATTTATGTGTCTACCGATTTGTCCGGTAGTGTAATTCGGTGCTACTGATTATGTCGGTACAAGTTGAGCCCTGTTCGTTCGTGCTACTGATTTTGTCTGTACATGTGGAGTCCTAATTCCTTATACTACAGATTTTTCGATATAGGTTGAGCCCTGCTTCTCGATTGTTTTTGATTTGGTTAGAGACTTCGGTGTTCAAGCTAATATGGTTAATTTCTCTCCCCTACCAGCTTGGGGGAGGGGGGGGGGGGAGAATTAGAGGATGTAGAGACAACAGAGGAAGCAGAGACAACAGAGGATGTAGAGACAAGATCAGTATTTTTCAATTTGTCTGTGGTACGTGGCTATCAATTTGTTTGGTAGTGTGATACATGTCAAGTAGCAAAATACATCAGGATGTGTTCAGAGGCGACTTTGTTATCAGTTTCAAGTTGGACTTGTGAAGATCTCAGTGTCCAACTTGAGGGGGAGTGTTGGAATATACAAAATACAATTAGTGGGATATGATTCATCATTCCTTAATTGAGATTACCTAATATATTTAGTATTACCTAGTTTATATTGACTTGGCTTCCACACCAAGTTTACTTCTTCTCCACAACTTCTCTCCTATAAATAGATGGTGGTTCTATCGTAACATATACGATTCATAACATTATTATTATACATTCAATAATACAGATTTATTATTGATATTCTTCTTATTTTATTTCTCTTTGATTTTCTACTTCATATCAGAGCTTTTGTTCTCTGTTTGTATCTCTTTATGATTTTCTAGTTGTTAACTTCCAACTGCTCTAAAAGTTTAAGCTGTTAGAGAAGGTGTAACTTAAATATTATATCCTTCAATACGCCCCCTCACGTGTGGCCTTCTTTGAGTCCAACACGTGAAACAATAATTTTTTCAACAAAGGGTGGCGGTTAGGTTTGAACACGAGACATTTGGCTCTGATACCATGTTAATAATCAACTGTTCTAAAAGCTTAAGTTATTAGAGATGGTGTAACTTAAATATTATATATTTCAACAATGTCCACTATTGGCTATATAGTAAAATGGAGATTACTGTTACTTGTAACACCCCGCTCTGGGCCCAGCCCGCACGGTTTTGTTCTTGGGCTCCTCCCAAAAGGCCTCATACCAATTGGAGACAACACTGCACATATAAGCACATCTCCAGACCCTTGCCCGGGCGATGTGGGACATCACAATCACCCCCCTTGGGACCCAGTGTCCTCGTTGGCGACCCACGGGTGATGTGCATGCTCCCACACTTAATTCCGGCCGGGCTTTGGCTCTGATACCAATTATAATACCTTGCTCCAACACTTGGTATGATATTGTCCGCTATGGGCCCAGCCCGCACGGTTTTGCTCTTGGGCTCCTCCCAAAAGGCCTCATATCAATTGGAGACAACACTGCACATATAAGCACATATATTGTGATGTCCCACATCGTCCGGGTAGAGGTCTGGGGATGTGCTTATATGTGCAGTGTTGTCTCTAATTGGTATGAGGCCTTTTGGGAGGAGCCCAAGAGCAAAATCGTGCGGGCTGGGCCTAGAGCGGACAATATCATACCAAGTGTTGGAGCGGGGTGTTACAATTGGTATCAGAGCCAGAGTCCGGCCGGAATTAAGTGTGGGAACATACACATCACCCGTGGGTCGCCAGCGAGGACGCTGGGTCTCAAGGGGGGGTGATTGTGATGTCCCACATCGCCCGGGTAGAGGTCTGGGGATGTGCTTATATGTGCAGTGTTGTCTTCAATTGGTATGAGGCATTTTGGGAGGAGCCCAAGAGCAAAATCGTGCGGGCTGGGCCCATAGCGGACAATATCATACCAAGTGTTGGAACGGGGTGTTACAATTGGTATCAGAGCCCGGCCGGAAGTAAGTGTGGGAGCATGCACATCACCCGTGGGTCGCCAGCAAGGATGCTGGGTCCCAAGGGGGGGTGATTGTGATGTCCCACATCGCCCGGGTAGAGGTCTGGAGATGTGCTTATATGTGCAGTGTTCTCTCCAATTAGTATGAGGCCTTTTGGGAGGAGCCCAAGAGCAAAACCGTGCGGGCTGGGCCCATAGCGGACAATATCATACCAAGTGTTGGAGCGGGGTGTTACATTACTCTTTTGAATTTATATCATACCTTTCTTTGCAATGACCAAATCAAGGTTTGAAATTTATATTTGGGATTCGCCATCAGTTCCTGTTCCTGGAGAGACCTTATTACCTTTGAATAGCTACCCATATGAGCTGCAGTTGCTTGGGGCCTATATACGCTCTGTTTGATTTAAGCCTAGTGTTTGTAAGGGCCTATTTCAATGATTTCTTGCAGTTTAGATTCTGAAGGGTGAAAGTCCTTTCTTCCGAGGGTTTTTGGCTGCTTTAATGTTAGTTGAAATTGTTCAAGTGGTTTCTGTTAGGTGGGTCTCAACTATCGCTGAAGTTAGAAGGCAAGAGTGGCATTATTCTATTATGTAATTGTTCATAGTTGTTAGAATTAGTGGCTTTTCAAGCAAACTACCATGTTCCCTTTTTATTAATATGGTAGCTAATAATTTTTGTATTATTGGTATGCCACAAATATGTCACCAATATATCTTTTTTGAGGTTGATGAACTTCAACTCCATCACTTTCTTGTTTTTATTCATCAGTTTGAATTTCCTATAGAATCTTTTTTTTTTCTTTCCTTTCTTTCCATCGCCATAGGAACTTTGTTGATGCACCGAAAATTTTGCTAAATTTCACTATGATGACTGCTGTCTTTTCCCCCCATATTTATGCAACCTCTTGTATTAACCAAGTTTAGGTATGGCTGGGTTACCAATTTCGACCTCCTTTAACAATGGTTCATTTGTGTGTTTGGGCAATAGGTTGAAGCAAAGAAGCAAACATTTTCTTCATTCGATGAGTTATTGACAAATTCTGAGAAACCTGTACTGGTTGACTTCTATGCAACTTGGTAAGTTTGTTTCTCTCTTCTGGTCTTCATAGTCCCCTACTCCCCCATTCCTCTAAATAAATCATGATTGGAATTGGTCCCTGGTAATGCTGTACCCTATATTATCATCTTCTTTAAAACTTAGATGCATAATCATTAGAATAATGCCTGCTTCTTCTGTTAATCATTAGAATAATGCATGCTTCTTCTGTTTTCCTTTCTTTTCCTTTCCCTTTTGCTTTTATTTATTTATTTTATCTCTGTCATTAGCAAAACTTTCATGACCATAGTCTTGCAAGTAACCCCCGAGCTCTTGAGGATTACAATAATTTAGCCATTTGATAAGGACGCTGAGTTGGGTGGAAATTATTAGGTGAGTTTATCCTGGAGACACAATGGTCTTGTGATGATTAGGTGAACTCTTATTTGCAGGTGCGGTCCATGTCAATTTATGGCTCCTGTTCTTAATGAAGTCGGGGCTTCGATGAAAGATAAGATCCAGGTGGTGAAAATTGATACTGAGAAGTACCCAAGCATTGCTGATAAGTACAAAATAGAAGCTTTGCCAACATTCATCATATTTAAGGACGGAGAACCCTATGATCGCTTTGTAAGTGGAATGTGTGTGTATGTGTGTGGGGTTTTGTGTGTGTATTGCTTGTGGATATACCAGCTTCTCTTTCTGGAGTGCCATTTTATGGTGAAAGATGCATACATATGTGTATTATTCTGCTCTCCTTGTATCTGAGATAATCTATCACTGTTTATTTGTTCCTGTTGGAGGTCTTTTTGAGATTTTCTAAATTTAATTTGTTGAAACATCTCTTTTCAATTTTCTGCATAAGCTACTAAGGCCACTGGTAGCTTCAGCAACATATTATGATAGTGATATTGAGTTTGGAACTGTTTTTTGTTTTGCTTGAATTTTTCGTTTTATTATTGATTTCAGATTTTCGAGTTGTGATTGTTAATATTATGTGGCTAAAAATTTTCAGGAGGGCGCATTGACAGCAGACCAGCTCATCCAACGGATTGAAACCTCACTAAAAGTTAAGCAGTAGCCCATAGTTTTCATGGTGAGACTCCTTTTCCCTTATCAGTCAAGTTGTTGCATTAACTTTTTGGGTCTTTTGAGTCTAAATATTTAAGCCATATGGTTTAAAGAATAGAGCTATGCAGCGTATTAATTGGAATAGAATGTATATTTTGTTAAAGACCCTTGAAGCAGTTTTTTAATATATTGACTGATTTTTTTCCCGTTGTGCTCAGATTAGAATGGGAAACTGATCTAATCCTACAATTACAACTGGAGTACTGGGACTCATTAAAGTGGTCATGCAAGGTGATCATTTCATCATCTTTGAGTCACTGATATTGTGTTTTTGAAACAGTGCCCAAATTCATTTATGTAAATTATGGATTGTGTTGATCAAATCAAACAAAAATGAAGACTGCCACAGATTTGCTTGGTGCTTGGGAAATCGAATTGCATATGGGAAAAAGAAATGTTTATGTTATGATCCTAGTGAGCGTCTATGATATAACGAGGTTCTTTATCTTTAGGGTCCTCAACAGCAAGGTTCGGGTTTGATGATGTTCGAAAAATATTTGCAAGGTATAACATCTCCCCACCCTAAATTCGGTATCTCCTTTTCGATTTCCCTTAACGAAGAATAATGAACAATGCACAGCTGCATCTCTGACCTAAAGTTGGCATAACCTGAGATAGAAAAGGGATTGCAAATGTGATGAAATGGTATTAGGTTGACCCTGAACCTAATAACTGGAGCTTGGCAACTTATGTATTTTTATTTCGATGCCCTGAGTTGCTCAACCCTGTCCTAACTTGACAAGTAGCGTAATCTAGCATTCGATTCGTATTAAAATAATCCGACATTACTGTTTGAACTACTGCAATAACTATAATTTGTCTATTTTTACAGTTGAACCAACACAGTTAGTTAGAAATTATTAGATGGTCTCGAACCTTATGGTTCCCGCCATTTGCAACATGTCACGCAAATTAACGTGTCCACCGTATTCTAAATTCAGATTGTGATTTATTGTGATTTGTGACCTAATAGTTAGTTTCATGTCATAATATTAATTTCTCCCAACTTCTCCAACACAACACACAAAATGTTGTATATAAGCGGATTTGAACTTTAAATTTGTTTTCTCTATCTCATCGACTATAGTCATGTGGGATGTTTGATCATTATTTTTTCCTGTAAGTAATGTCTGATCGTTGAAAGTGTATAGAAAGTGTATTTTACGTATAGAAAGTGTATAACAATTAGGACTGGCAATTCATGTCGGTAATATAGACATTTCCTCTCTTAAATTTACCATTAAAATGATTATATTGAAAATTACATATATCATTTCAACTTTAGTGTAATAGAATTTTATCATTTTTGTAATAAGAAACACAATTCACTGTAATAAGAGTTTTATTATTTCTATAATAAGAAATACAATACGTATTATGAAACGTACAATAATAAAAAAATTCAACTCTTGGATTTGCCATGTAAATGTGTATAATATAAAATACATATATCATCAATCACTCCAATTTTATTTATTTTAGTAAGAAACACAATAAAAAAAAGTCCTTGAATTTACCATCAAAATGAGTATAGTGGAAAATACATACTACCTATGTCCCATATTAATTGTCCACTATTGCAACTTTACTTGTCTCAAATTACTTGTCCAGTTTTGAATTTCAATGCAATTTAACCTCCTACTTTCCCCAACTACCCTTCTTCCACTAACTTTAAACAAATACCGGATCCCACCATAATACTATATTATTAAGGGCAAAATTGAAAATTGCATACTAGTCAACCTCATTCCATAAAATGTTAAAATGTCCAAATTGGACAAGCATTGTGAGACGGAGGGAGTATAACATTTCAGCTTCACTGTGATAGAATTTTATCATTTATGTAATAAAAAACACAATTCACTGTAATAGAGTTTCATCATTTCTGTAATGTACACTACTAAAAAATGCAACTCTTGGATTTGAATTTCACTGTAATAGAATTTTATTATTTCTGTAATAAAAAACACAATTCATTATATTTCATCATTTCTGTAATGTACACTACTAAAAAATGCAACTCTTGGATTTGCCATCAAAATGAGTATAATATAAAACACATATATCATCACTCTAACTTCATTTTTGTAGTAAGAATACAATAAAAAAGTGTAAGCCTTAAATTTACTATCAAAATGAATATATTAAAAAATATATATATCATTTCAATTTCACTGTAATAGATTTTTATCATTTTTGTAATAAGAAATACAATTCAGTTTCATCATTTATGTAAGCGTTAACTTCATTTACATCCCCTAAGGTCTGTCTTATCTTCATTTGGACACCATCAGGTTTGCATATCTTCATTTACACCCCCTACTTTTCAATATTCTCATCACTTAGACCCCCTGAACGATGACATCAGCCTGAATTTTTTTTAAAATCCCTAAACTACCCTCAATGTCTTATCCTTATTCTGTTTGGAAATAAGGATAGTGTTTTTATCAATTAGACACCCTCCCATCATTTAATAATTTAATTTGTATTAAAATTTCAAAATATATATAAAATTTGAAAAAATATATATTAAAATTTGAAAAATATTATAAATTCAAAAATAAATATAAAATTAAAAAATATATATAAATTTTGAAATTATTTTTTCAAAAAAACATATTAAATTTCGAAAATAAATATAAAAATCACAAAAAACATAAAAAATTTGAAACAAATATATAAAATTTAAAAAAAAATTTATAAAATCGAAAATATATATATAATAAAAAATATATATAAATTTTGAATTTTTTTTAAAAACATATTAAATTCAAGACAAATATATAAAATTAAAAAAAAAACATATAAAATTCTAATAATATATATTAAATTTCGAAAATAATTATAAAATTCAAAAAAAATATAAAAAATTATAAAATTTGAAAATAAATATAAAATTCAAATATATATATATTAAATTTAAAAAAAAACTAAATTCGAAAATAAATATAAAATTAAAAAAATATTTTTTAACACTCTCTCTCTCTCTCTCTCAGACGCACGCGCACACATATATATATAGATCTATACATATATATAGATCTATACACACACACATATATATATATAGAAGTCCCCGTCGGCGCCGACCCCCTCCCACCACCGCCTCCCCGTCGGCGCCGCCCCCCTCCCACCACCACATCCCCCCTCCCCCTATTTTCGATCGATGGGTCTATGTATATATATATGTATAGATCTATATATGTGTGTGTATAGATCTATATATATATGTGTGTATATATATATGTGTGTGTGTGTGTCTGAGAGAGAGAGAATAAATGTTGGGGTGTTTGGTTTGAGGGTTAAATTGATTCTAAGGGGGTGTTTGGTTTAGGGTTTAAATTGATTTAAGGGGTGTTTGGTATAAGGGTATTTTAGACATTTCACACCATGAGGGGGTGTAAATGAAGATATGCAAACCTCAGGGGTCAAAATGGTGATAGGACAAATCTCAGGGGGTGTAAATGAAGTTAACCCTTTATGTTATAAGGAACACAATACGTAGTATGAAACGTACACTAATAAACAATCTGGTGGGCCCTTATATATATGTGTGTGCATATTATGTATTATTGTGAAATTCTAAAATTTGGTGAGTAACTTTTTAATTTTCAAAATAGTGGTATTGTTGTGAATTTTCAAATTTTAGTGGGTAACTTTTTAATAATACCAAAATAGTGGTATTGTTGTGAATTTTTAAAATTTGGTGGGTAACTTTATAATTTTTCAACCAGTGGGCCCTTATATATATATATATATATAAATAGTAGTATTGTTGTAAATTGGATAAAGTTGGTGGGTAATTTATATATATATATATATATATATATATATATATGCAAATTGTGGTATTGTGATAAATTGGATAAAGTTGATGAGTAAGTTTATAATTTTTAACCGATGGGCCCTTGCATATATATGTGTATATATATATATATATGCAAATAGTGGTATTGGTGTGAATTGAATAAAATTGATGGGTGGAAATTGTGGTATACATGTGAATTGGATAAAGATTGGTGGGTTAAGTTTATAATTTTCAACATGTGGGATCCCCAGGAGACGATTTTTTTTCACTTTTCTAAAGCTCCAAAGCCATTCAAATGGCTCCACCACAGCCCATTAACTTTTTTCTTTGCCATTTTTTTCCCCGGGAAAATCTGGTAAATTAATTTTTATACTGCTAGTTGTTTTTGAAATGACGCCAACATTGACTGAATTGGTTAAGTGATGATTTGTGTGAAATGTAACCATATTTTATTAGTGAAATTACTGTACTATCCCTGAGAGTCTTTTAGCTGGAACGAATAGGTAAATTTTATTTCCTTGTCCAATTTCAGCATGTCAATTTTGTGCTTTGGAATTGCCAACCAGATTGAATGCAATAATGGTAAAAGAATTTACATCTTTCCAGTTTTCACTTGACATGTCAAGAGTCTTTTAGCTGGAATGAATTTTTTTTATTCTATGTTATATGTCTATGAAATTCAAAAAATACGAAGGAATCGTAACTAAAATTACAAAATGCCTCCATTGAAAATACAAAAAAGAAAATATCATTATATACTTTCGCCGCTTTTACATAATTTTCTTGATCCGTCATTGGAAAAAAACGAGCTTCATCCTCCTCCCTTAGAGAGGACATAAATATTGTTCAGTTTGTTTACCATATGGTTTAGTTTCTATTAGTATATTTTACAATACTAACTAGGGGTGAACAAAAATTCGGCGAATCCGAAAATTCAATTCGACTAAACCGGTTCGGATATTTTGGATCGGTTTCATTATAGATTGGATTGGACATGGATCCAAAATCCCTGAATCCGGTATTTTACAAATTGGTTCTGGATTCCATTTTTTGTAATCCGGTCCAGTCCGGTATTGTTCACATATATTTACATTAATAATATATCACATAATATATTATTTTAAACTAAATGATAATATTATATTTTACACTAAATAATTATCTATTTATATCTATAATATTCTAATTAAAATATACTATTAACAATTTATTATTTAAAGATCTATATCTTCTTTAAAAATGGAATTTACTATTCATTCAATTTCACTCCTTTGAATTGGGATTTATTCAATTGAACTCAATTAAATTATTTTGAATTGGAGAATTTAGTCAATTTCACTGAATTAAAGTCAATTTCACTAATATATATTAGGAATTTTATCAATTTCACTCAATTGAAGTCAATTTAATTACTTTGAGTTGGGGATTTACTTAATTGAACTTAATTTCACTACTTTGAATTGGAGATTTTATCAATTTCACTCAATTGAATTCAATTAAACTATTTCGAATTGGGGATTTACTCAATTTCACTACTTTGAATTGAGGGTTTTATCAATTAAACTCAATTTCACTACTTTAAATTGGGGATTTACTCAATTGAACTTAATTTCACTCGATTTCACTACGTTGAGTTGGGGATTTCATCAATTTCACTCAATTGAATTCAATTAAACTACATTGAATTGGGGGATTTACTCAATTTCACTCAATTGAAATTAATTTTACTACTTTGAATTGGGGATTCACTACTAATTTATTATGTTTATAAAATATATGTGTTTTGAAGTAATTCACTATAAAATATATGTGCCTACTAACTCTGTTTTACTGCTTATGCTGTAGCTTGGTGGGTGTGTTACTATACTCTTATTTCTTGAGTTTTTTGGGCCATGGTTATCACAAAGAGCATTATATCACAAGGGGTGGTGCTACTGCAATTTCATATGTTGTTGTATTTGTAATTTTCTTTATTCTTTTTGAGTTGTTGGATTGACATTTCCGTGTGCTACTACAGTTTCATGGTAGTGTGCTACTGCAATTTTCATGGTTATGTTTTTAAGTCCTTATGTTACTGCAGTTAATATACTTCTTTGTAGTGTGCTACTGAATATTGTGGTTCATTATAGTGTGCTACTGAATATTGTGGATTAAGTCCTTATGCTATTGCAGGTTTCATTAAATATTGTGGTTCATTGTAGTGTGCTACTGAATATTGTGGTTTAAGTCCTTATACTATTGCAGGTTTCATTGAATATTGTGGTTCATTGTAGTGTGCTACTGAATATTGTGGATTAAGTCCTTATGCTATTGCAGGTTTCATTAAATATTGTGGTTCATTGTAGTGTGCTATTGTGGTTTAAGTCCTTATACTATTGCAGGTTTCATTGAATATTGTGGTTCATTGTAGTGTGCTACTGAATATTGTGGTTTAAGTCTTTATGCTACTATAGGTTTTATTGTAGTGTGCTATTGCATGTTAAAATAATATTGTGCTTTGTTCTTATCCTCATTTTAGCTATTGTAGTTTCAAATAATGTTGTGTTATAATATTATAGTGTGTTATTGCAGGTTTTTGGTCCTCATTTTAATTAATATAGGTTTATATTTTAATCCGCGAAATCGATCTGAACCAATCCAGTTTGGATTGGTTTCGTTTGACCAATGAATTGAATTTATTTCAAAAATTAAAAATCAAATAATAATGAATTGAATCCAAAATATCTCAACTCATGTCTAATCGGATCCGCATTCCCCAGTACTAACAAGTTTAAATATTTTGAGTCACTCAAACCTTACTTTATGGGGCTTCGAAGCAGTAAGAATTTCTAGTATTTCATTCCTCATACCTTTACTTTGTGGGGCCTCAAAGTAAAACAACAATCTATAAATATACATATATTTGTTTGTATCTGTTTGTAATTAAGGGGCGGTGGAAGTTTTCTGGAGTGGGGATCGAACAGGGGACGGTCCCATCCTCACCCAGTTGCCCCCTTAATTATTCAAATGTAAATTTATTTATTAAGAGCAGATTAAGATTAAACTATCACGACCATTCATCTCACCATTTGATATGGACTCCTCAGTAGACCTTTAAACGGATCCGATTCGGATTGAATTGATCCAAATTCAATAAGTATAATTCGATCCGATTCGATGAGCTGACGAATTTTTATTTTCTTAATCCAAATCCAATTTCTTTGATATTCGGATCTTCGACTGATAATCCGATCCGATTATGAATTTTTAAAAAATTAAAATTAATAAAGAATATATATATATATTTATTATTATTTTATAAACATTAAAAATAAAATTATGTATTTATACTTATAATACATGTTCATGACAAATATAAAAGTCAAATAATAAACATAATTTAAAACATAATTAGATATACTAACTATCATATACAAC
The DNA here is from genome assembly GCA_963922005.1 of Cornus suecica. Taxonomy (NCBI): domain Eukaryota; kingdom Viridiplantae; phylum Streptophyta; class Magnoliopsida; order Cornales; family Cornaceae; genus Cornus; species Cornus suecica. The sequence goes on from OY998246.1 coordinate 17,456,362, forward strand.
TAATAATACATTAAATATACGATATTTACTACCCAACATTTATCAATTAATAAATAGTAATATAGTTGATCAATTATTATTAATAAATAATAAAATAATTAATGATTAATATTTATATATAGGTATAGTACTAAATATATACACATAAAAATATTAAATCTATATAGATATATTTATGTATATATTATATGATTCGATCATATTATTATCGGATCGGATTAATATAAATTCAAATTCAATTTGTTAAGAAATTGGATTATCGGATTCGGATCCTAATCAGATTATTGGATTTTATTTTAAATCTATATCAGACTAATCGAATCGAATTCGGATCAAAATCCGATCCGTTGACATGTCCAGTCCTCAGTTATAAATAGAGCTACCAAGCCTTGCATAATCAACACAATTAGTACACTAACACATCAAATAAGCCAACTTAGTCAATACTGTGATATATATATATATAGTTGTAGTGTGCAACCACCACCACCATGGCTGAGGAGAAGCACCACAACCTCTTCCACCACCAGAAGGAGGAAGAGGGGCCTGTTGACTACCAGAAAGAGGAGAAGCACCACAAACACCTCGAGGAACTCGGCGAGCTCGGTACCGTCACCGCCGGAGCTTATGCTTTGGTAATGTTCTACAACCCTTTTTAGATGTGTATATATATCGATATTAAAATTGAATATCAATGAGTATTGATTCTGCATAACCATATTGACACTTTAAAGAGACCCGATAATATTATCGTATCGACAAATACGACAAACAGTTACGAACAAGATAATATTAACGTATGGCTCCGCCCCTGCTAACAGGAGTTGGAACCACAAATAACTTGTGCTTAATTATACCCCTCTTTATACCAAAAGAATAAATAAATACATTTAATATATATATATATATATATATATATTATTAAATGTCTATATAAGTTACTATTTGTTTAGGTTCCAAAATACGAGTACAATTAATGAACTTATTTTTGGATTTTCTTGATGATGTATTATATATATATATATATAGATATATACTAATTATATACACACTGCAGGATGAGAAGCACAAGGAAAAGAAAGATCCAGCGCAAGCCCATAAGCACAAAATAGAGGAAGAAGTTGCAGCAGCTGGAGCAGTTGGGGCTGGTGGGTATGGTTTCCATGAGCACCATGATAAGAAAGAAGACAAGCAAGAACTCAAAGAAGATGGAAAGAAGCACCACCACCTTTTTTAATTCACTTATAATTGACTACTGGTTTGTATTTGTGTGTGTACGTGTATGTGAGTGAGAGTTTGTATTTGTGTTTAGTGGCCACTAAGTTGACCTGGATAAAGTGGCACTATCCGGTTCTAATTTTATCCATCTTATGTGGATATATATATATATATATATAATAAAATTAATGTTGGAGGTGTTCCCAACGTTTACTTAATTAATACCTCAGGCTTGTTTATGATGCTAACTCAAAACATAGGAAAGTGATCAAAACTTAAATAATCAACAAAAAAATTGATCAATTATATATTGCACAGACAATAAAAACTTCTTCACATAATTAATAATCTAAATTTTTTAACAAAAGATTAATTATTAAAAGACACTTTAAAGTTGAATAGCATCTTAAATTTTGAGTGGTCACATCACATGTGGTTCCACCCTCAAATTTTGGCAGTGACATATAAGGATGCAAATTTGGCAGAGTGGAATATTTTTTATTTATGTTTTCTCCAGAAATAAAAATATAAAAACATTCTTCTTACTGCAAGTAATATATTGAAATGGTCAGGGACCATGTTTTTGAGCATGCTAGATGGAATAATGCTGCTAGAGTTAGTCTCGGAGAAGGAATGCATGGAGATATCCTTATTCTCTACAATGCCTTTTGCCTTCAGGACCTTTAAAGTCATTACCCTATTTTCAACAAGGAACTTATGTCTAACATATAATATACTATGAAACATACTCTAGAATGGTTGTTCAACAACACTTTTGAGATTGAATCACAAAGTTCATTCATAAGTATGATCAATTGAAAGACTCCGTCAAAATCTATACAAATATATATATATATATATACCCACACTCAAGACATCAAACTCCTACCCTCTCTCCTTATTTTGAACATCACATTCTGTATTTTTCATCAAAGTTACTTTTTTATATACTGTTCAATGATTTATTTATATATATACACTTACATATCTTGTAGATATAAAATTTATCACGGTTTGTTATATGAATTTGTAAATGTAAATGTTATTTACGAAAAACTTGTATTTCCGGGAAGATCACTGAGGGTCCGTTTAGTTACGCGGATTTGGAATTGAATTGAAATTATATTGAAATTGAAATGTCATGGTATTCCAATTCCACAATTACAATTCCAAAAACATTATTTGGATGTGTCTTGGAATTCAAGTGTAATTGAAATTCAATCTCAACTCCAACCCAATTTAAATGTAAAAGATCATAACTTTAAAATTAAATTAGATAATATAGAAATATATATATATATATAAGTATAAGTATACAAGTGACGCCGGACAGAATAGAGATTATTCTGTAGGCTAGCGCAACGGGTAATTTGCAAGAAAGAAAATGGAGAAATTCGACCCAAAATTCAGAGAACACTCTGGAATTTTATATAATTATATATAATCAAGAATGAATAAAAACAACCCACAAGCCGGGTATAAATAGCTGAAAATCGACCCCTAATGGGATTTTTGCCAAAAATAGCAAAACCCTAAAAGTCCTACCAAAACAAAACATGGAAAAAAATAAAAATATTGCCAAAAATCTGGCCCAAATCGGGTTCAGAATCATCTCCTAATTGACAAATAAAAAATTACCATAAGTAGCAAAAAATAACTAAAAATAAAGAATCGAAAAGGAAAACAGCGGATTTGGGGCTCGAAAAGACGTCCGCGCCGAGATTAGCTTTCCGAATTGGGGTCACGGGCGCGAATCCGACACTCGTAGCTCCAGTTATGGCCAAAAAACCGACACGTGCACGGAAACTGCCCCAATTAGGCTGGATTACGATTTCTTGCCATTCTTGCGCTGATCCTCCCGCTCCAGGTAATCCAGCGCCATTAATGAGCAATCTGACAGCTCGGCATCGTCTGACTCGGATCCCCCTGCATCAACAAGGTATGAATATATATATGTGTGTATGTATGTATGTATATGCATGTGTATGTGTGTGTATACATGTATATATGTGGATATGTGTATATGTGTGAATTTATATGTATATATTTATGTGTATATAAACACATAAACACATTATGGATTAATCTTTTTAAGAACAATTCTTTTTGTAGGTGTTCTTAAAAGCATGTAAACAACATTACAATTTAATAATAAAAAAACAAAAAAAAACAATAAGATTGTGACTTAACGTATTGAAAATTTTGTAAGAATGAACACCCATAATAAAATGCATATAAACAATAGTACGTTAAACGAATAAAAGCAAAAAGAAAAAATGCATATAAATAATAATGAGTAAACAATAACGTATTACAAATTATGATCATCTAAATTCCTAGAGGTTGATTCCCAATTTTATACTTATTGTTTTCTCTTAGTGCAGGCTTTGATCATGGGCTATTGTTAGTTGTGGCTAACACCCTTTCATCTATATTCAAGAGTTTGTTCATTTCGATCGGATGTGAAACAAGATTGGTCACATTCTCGCTAACCCAAAACTCAAAACGAGGGATTTGCATTTGGCCCACCCCCGTCTACCTGTTCACCCTAATAGCGGAGACACGGTTCGACCTAAACATCTCCGTCTGGGCACTTGGCACAACACCTAATCAAGGATTAAATCCACTCTTGTACCCTTTGTCATGTTTGGAAAATTAACACCCAGTGCATCTCTTCCAAGACCTTTCCGGTCCAAATCCGATATGAACAAGATTCGTCACACTATGCTCATAAAGTAAAAACTTCACTCGTAGCAACAATTCTGCACTCAATCAGGTTCCTTCTCTCAGTTACAATCTGTATGCCTTACTCAATTTTTACTTACATGATATGTTAGATGATCTCAATTGTGTTCTCTATCCCCTATTAAATGTTATACATGTTATATAATTAGCAACTAGGCTTACCTAGTTTGTCAAGTATCATTACTGTTTACTTTAGAATATTGATAGATGAGAGAATGAGAGGGTCAGACAAAATATTTCTGCCGACAGTGTGAATCCAAAGAGATCTATTATTTCTATAATTTCCTATTCACCTGTACTGTACTAAGCACTCAATTATATATAGAGAGTAATATCATTTTATATATAGATTAGCAAACAATTTACTGACATTTTTATTTAATTGCAATTGAATGAAATTCAACAAAAACTGACCCTACTTCAATTGCACCATAATCCCTGAATATATCTCAGGTTTGCATCTTTCAAGTTCTGACACTATACCTCATAACTGTGAAAACATCTAGTTGCCTCTGGCTTACACTTGGTTGCATATTAATAAACAAAATGTATAGGTAGGTTAATTGATGAATTTACTTAATAACTACTGTTAATTTACTGTAAAAAACAACCAATAAATACACACTTCAATTGTATCTCTTAACCTTCTTTAATTTTTCTCTCATCTAAGAGAAAAAAGGATTGTTCAATGTATATATATATGGAACAATAAGAAATTATTGGACAAACCACCATATATTCAATGAGGTTAAACAAACACAATTGCGGTGAAGTATCATACAAAAATAAATAAATAGAAAGGTAATATAAATTCATCTTTCTATGGTCTACTTCTGAAATAATGAATGAAAAAGAAAAAAAAAATGATAATCATGGGTTTAGTCTTTTATATATGAAAAAATAACATTAGATTCAGGTATAACAGCTTCAATAACTTTAACCTCTAAAATGTCAGCTTTATATATTTTAATTAGTATCAAAGCCCAAAGTCTGTCATTGTGTTTGTTCCCTTGCTGCCTCTAAAACATTAACCATTACCTCTAGTAAGGTTGGGGGAGAGTTTGGGAGGACATGTTTTTGTTTTTGTTTTTAATTTTTAGCATTGTTCATGAAAATATAATATGTTTGGGAGAATTTTTTTTCTTATTCTCTTTTGAAATTTTTCTAAAAAAATAATAAAAAAAATAAAAATTGAGATGGGCAATGAACGGCCCCACCACAGTTGGTACTTATGACAAAGTACAAATGTCATAAGGCATAATCACCAATTACATGTATCATAGATCCTGTATTTTAGTTTTGTAGAACTTTGATAGGAGGGATTGAAGCTTTTATTTTTATTTTTTTGTAAGTCATGTAAAATGACATACTATTTCCTTTCATTTTTAGTTGTACATGTTTGGAATATTAATAATTTTTTAATATTATTTTTTTTTTGATTTTGTTCTTGATAATGTAATGTAATTATGATTTTTAGTAAAATTTATTATTTTTTGATATTAATGAAAAATAATAATTTAAAAAATATATATAATAATATTATATTAAAATTCGAGACCGAAAAACTAATTTTATACTAAGAGTAAGAATGAAAGAGCCATATACTATCTGAGCAAGAAATTCACTCTATGAGACAAGGTAGATTCACTTTATGAGACAAGGTATACGACTCACCCAGTGCATGCACGTGGCTCTCTCCAGAAGGTCGGACAACTTAAAATGGACAGAGATATTTAGATCCATTATTCCAGATTTGATGCATTTGGACTATGTTGCGTTTGGTGACTTTGGTCCCACGCACATTGAATTGTGATTGTATGAGAAACTCTTCCATTAAAAACTTTACATGAGATGAGAATGGATACCATGTCATTGCTATAAAGTTATAGTTAAATCCAATTAAATCAAATATCATTTACTTGTGTGTTTATATTACATGTCCATTGTCAATATATAACTAATTCATATATAGTATATTATTTTATTTTTTTTAAAAAAAAAAGTCAGCATTTTACACACACTGTCATTTGTATATTTATTTTCTACATAATTGGAATTGTGTTCCGGAAGGAAAATTATAAAACTGGAAAAAAATATTTTAAAAAGAATTTTTTTTTTAATCCGTTGCTAGTATCTACAGTGGATAGATATCATAAACCCAAGAAATTAGTGGATAAATATGAATGCAATACAGGAGCAAAGGTCAATTTTGTCCTTTACGAAGAAATTCACAAAGTAGTATTGGTAAGCGATTTAACTGAACATCCCGCTTTTCAAGGTGGTCATACCAATCTCTATCTATATTCAGTCTCATATATGACATATACTACAATCTTATATTGATCTATTATATAGATATATAAGAGGTTATCCACAAACACAGCGACGCCTTTTTGCTGCAGGCTGCTGGATGGTTAGCAACTTATTAGTTTACGTTTTAAAAAACATTAATTTGACCAAATTTCTCAATACTATCCAATTTAATCAATTAATTTTTATTATCTCAACATTATCTCCTATACTATTTAATTTCATCACTATATCCCTTCCTCTCACATTTTGAGTCATAATACTTAAACCGCCCTCAATAATTTAAGGGAGTTAGTGAAATCAAGACTTTAAAAAAATTATTTTTCGAAAATCAATTATATTTTTTGAAAACAATATATATTTTGAAAAATATAGATATATTTTCCGAAATATATATATATATTTCAAAATATATATATATTGCAATATATAAATATATTTCGGAATATATATATATATAATTTGATAAAAATATATATTTTTCGAATTGTTTTAAAAATATATAAATTTTTTGTGAAAAATATACATTATTTTTCAAAATATAAAAAATATTTATTTCGGAAAAAAAATTATATTATTTTCGGAAAAAATAATATATATTTTTCGCAAAAAAATCATTTTTTAGAAAATAATATATATTTTTATCAAAAAAATTATTTTTCGAAAAAATTTCATATTTTGGAACATAATATATATTTTTCCCAAAAAAATATTTTTCAGAAAAATTTCATATTTTATTAAAACAATTCGGAAAATATATATTTTTGACGAATTATATATATATTCCGAATTATATATCATTTTCCAATATATATATTTTTTCCAAAATATATATTGTTTTCAAAAAAATTCCGAAATATATATATATGTTTTGAAATTTATAGTTTTTACAAAAAATATAATTGATTTTCAAAAAATAATTTTTTAAAATGCTTGATTTCACTAAACTCCCCTATACTATTGAGAGTAGTTTAGGTATTATGACCCAAAATGTGAGGGGAGGGGGCATAGTGATGAAATTGAATAGTATATGGGGCAAAATAGACATAGTGGAGGTTAGTTGATTAAATTGGATAGTATAAGGGGGATTTTTTGAAATTAACCCTTAATTTAATTTAGGTTAAGTTATTTTAATTTAAGTTAGGTTAAAGAGTTGGGTAGGGTTAGGTTAAAGAGTTAAGTAGTGTTAGGTTAGTTTGACTATAGATAGTTTAGAAGGTCAAATGTGTAAATGCATATTTTAGATATTTTTGAAATAAAATTGTAATATAATATGATGGATAAATAAGTAATTTCAATTCTTTGATCACCGAATGATTTAGACGGGAAAGTGTAATTATTAGAATAAAAGAAAAAAATATATAATATATTCAAACAAAAAGAGTGAAAAGTGAAAAGTGTAATTTACCTAAGTTTTATAAATATATTTTACAGTAACAAGTAACAACTTTAATACTTGAGTCACTCAAAACCTTACTTTATGGGCTTCAAAGTAGCAAGAATTTCTAGTATTTCATTTCCTCATACCTTACTTTGTGGGGCCTCAAAGTAAAACAACAATCTATAATTATACATATATATGTGTATCTGTGTGTAATTTAGGAATGGTGGAAGATTTTTTCGAGTGGGGATCGAACAGGGGACGGTCCCATCCTCACCTATCAGGACCGTTCATCTCACCATTTGATGTGGACTCCTCAGTTATAAATAGAGCTACCGAGCCTTGCAAAATCAACACAATAAGTACACCAACACATCAATTAAGCCAACTTAGTCAATACTGTCATATATATATATATATATATATATATATATATAGTTGAAGTGTGCAACCAGCACCATGGCTGAGGAGAAGCACCACAACCTCTTCCACCACCAGAAGGAGGAAGGGGGGCCTGTTGACCACCAGAAAGAGGAGAAGCACCACAAACACCTCGAGGGACTCGGCGAGATCGGTACCGTCACTGGCGGAGCTTATGCTTTGGTAATGTTCTACAACCCTTTTAGGAAGGAAATATAGAGTATCATTTTATCATCACATAATTAACCTTTTTGTTCCTTACGTTTAAAATTCAATTGTAATTGCTATGCCAAATAGAGGCACTTTCTTTGGAATCAAGAAAATTCAGTCAATACTTTTACCTTTGAAACAAACTAGAATTATAGAGATTAAAATAAGGAGAGTAGATTGGCTAACCGCTATTTCTTATTTCAAATAATCCATTATCATGAAATCCGACTCTTTTCTGATGTATTTTTTATATCACATATATTATGATCAAATGAAGTCACAATAGACTCGTTCCTTAATCTAGTGCCAAAGGGCTAACAGGCAAGGCAAGGGCGGAGCCATGATAGAATATGTATATATATATATATAGGTTATTTAAGAATTTTTTAAAAACAATCTAGGGGGCTTGTGGAATACTGGACGAGATTTTTTTAATTTTTGGGAGGGCCATAGCCCCTAGACAACATATGGCTCCGCCTCTGCTAACAGGAGTTGGAACCACATACTTGTGCTCAATTATACCCCTATTTATACCAAAAGAATAAACAAATACATTTAATAATATATATATATATATATATATATATATATATATAAGTCTATATAAGTTATTTCTTTAGGTTCCAAAATACGAGTACAATTAATGAACTTACTTTTGGATTTCCTTGATGATGTATTATATATATATATATATAGATATATACTAATTATACACACACTGCAGCATGAGAAGCACAAGACAAATAAAGATCCAGAGCAAGCCCACAAGCACAAAATAGAGGAAGAAGTTGCAGCAGCTGGAGCAGTTGGGGCTGGTGGATATGCTTTCCATGAGCACCATAATAAGAAAGAAGACAAACATGAACTCAAAGAAGATGGAAAGAAGCACCACCACCTTTTTTAATTCACTTATAATTGTCCTTTCGGTGATGTATCGGTATAACGAATTATGATAATATTTTTATCTAAAATAAATATAGAAAAAGAGTCTCGATTTCCTAAAGTGTTACAAGGCGTATGTAACAGTTACGGATGCCGCCCGCTATCTAACTATGATATTTATGTGTGTGGGATTGAGTAAGAGTTTGTATTTGTGTTTATTGGCCACTAAGTTGACCTGTATAAAGTGGCACTATCTGGTTCTAATTTTATCCATCTAATGTGGATATATATATATGTAATAAAATAAATGTTGGAGGTGTTCACAATCTTTACTTAATTAATACCTCAGGCTTGTTTATGATGCTAACTCAAAACATAGGAATGTGATCAAAACTTAAATAATCAACTAAAATATTGATCAATTATATATTACGTACACAGACAATAAAAACTTCTTCACATAATTAATAATCTAAAAACTTTTAACAAAAGATTTATTATTAAAAGACACTTTAAAGTTGAATAGCATGTTAAATTTTGAGCGGTCACATCACATGTGGTTCATATAACTTTTCATCATATATATATATATATAAATATATATTTTTAAATTAAATATATAAAAATTATAATAGGAGATATGCTTGACAGAATTGGTAAGAGGAGTTCTTTATATAAAAATTAAATATTAATAAAAAATTACGAGGAAGAATTTTTTGTGTTTAACACGATCTTTTATGGTATATATATACATATGTATGCATTTGAGCTTAAATAAAAACTTTATACAAATTAGTTTTTTCTGTAGATTTTATTTATTATCTTTATTGTCAGTACAGAGATTAATTACTATAAAATAGATTTTATCTCATTTTGTGACTACAAAAGAAATTCTATAATACATTGGAGTATAATGGGAAAAGGAAAGGTATTTTCATATTTACACGAAATATATAATGCATAGTTAAAATTTGATGGGGCAATACATTATTTTTAAAAGTGGTATTACTTGAATTCTTGAGGGATAGTTTATCTATTAGTGAGAGTTGAGGTGTTCTTTGCGTATTTCCTTCCCGCTATTTATTTGACCTCGGTGCTTTTATGTATAAGCAATTTCAAGAAAAGCTCGTGTTGACAATATTTAATTTTAATTTAATCAACTAATCTTCATTATATTTTTTTTGCCTCTTATATTATTCAATTTCATCACTATGTTCCCTCCCCTCATATTTTGAGTCATAATACATAAACTACTCTCAATAGTATAGAGTGATTTAGTGAAAACAAGCCTTTAAAAAAAAATTATTTTTTGAAAATCAATTATATTTTTCATAAAAATTATAAATTTCAAAATATATATATATATATCTGAAAATAATATTTTTTGAAAACAATATATATTTTGTAAAATATATATATATATTGGAAAATGATATATATTTCGGAATATATATATAATTTGTCAAAAATATATATTTTCCGAATTGTTTTCAAAAAATATGAATTTTTTCTGAAAAATATTATTTTTTGGAAAAATATATATTATGTTCCAAAATATTATTTTTTCCGAAAAATAATTTTTTTGAGAAAAATATATATTATTTTCCAAAATATGAATTTTTTTCTAAAAATAATTTGTTTGGGAATAATATATATTATTTTTTCCTAAAATAATATAATATTTTTGGGAAAAATATATATTATTTTTTTCTTAAAATAATATATTTTTTTCTGAAATATATATATTTTATATTTTGGAAAATAATGTATATTTTTTACAAAAAAAAACATTTTTCACAAAAATTCATATTTTTTTAAAACAATTGGGAAAATATATATTTTTGGTGAATTATATATATATATATATATTCCAAAATATATATCAATTTCCAATATATATATTTTCCGAAATATATATATATATTTCAAAATATATATTATTTTACAGAAAAATATAATTGATTTTCAAAAAATAAAATTTTTAAATGCTTGATTGCACTAAACTCCCTTATACTATTGAGGGTAGTTTATATATTATCACTCAGAATGTGAGGGAAGGGGGTATAGTGATGAAATTGAATAGTATAGGTTACAAAGTGGACACAGTAAGAGTTAGTTGATTAAATTGAATAGTATAGGAGGGTTTTGTGAAATTATCCCATAAATAAATAAATTTCTAAAATGAATTGATAAATAGATTTCTTGTGTCCAAATGAGAATTTCGTTAGGTTCTCTTGACTTTGTTTTACAATTACTTTTGTTTATGAGTCATGACTTAAAACCTGGCATTTGAGTCGAGAATAAATTTTACTTCTGTTTTTTTTTTCCCCTTTTTTCAATAAATGAACTTACTTCGTTTGATTTTTTTCCTTACTTTTGACAAATTATTGCACCAATCATGATTGGTGCAGTAATTGCTTTGTGCCCAATTGTTTTGTGCTTTGAAAACTCTTAGGCTTCATTTGGATAGGAAAGAGAGAAAATAAAAGAAAGGATATTATTAATTATGAGAGAAAATAAATGAAATGAAATAAAATCATGAATAAAATTTGTATTTATGTTTGGATAAATTAGGAAGGAAAAGAAATCAAATGATAACATTCGTGTTTGGTAAGGCTAGAAGAGAGAAAATAAATGATAGCATTTTAACTCATTTACTTTCTTACTCTTTTAATTCAAATATCTTTAAGTTATGTGTTTTTAAATGTTGAGGGCATTTTTGGTATTTTAAAAGTTAAACTTGACTTGTTATACTTTCTTTCCAAATCTTCTCACTTTTGGAAAGATAACAAGTGAGAGATTTAAATAAATAAATTATTCTTTCAAATCTCTCCAAAACATTTATTTTCTCTCATAATTGACAACTCAAGCACAAAATCCACTATCATTTCTTTTATTTTCTTTCCAAATCCCTTCAAACAAGGCTGTCAGAAGCGGGAGTCTAAACAGAATCATTTTGGGGTCCGTAGAATCGGAATCATAGAATCGTAAGTAAAATTTTCTACCTAAATGCATGTATTATTTTTAAAAATATATATATTAAATATTTAATTTAAAGTATAAATCATATTAGAATTTTCAAAATTTTCTATACCTTGGGCCTTTAAATATTTTCTCATAAATTTTGGTCATATATTCAGATATTGGACTAAATCATTAAGTTTTTGGGCATTTCATATGGAGGGCTTAACCGTCCAACCAATAATAACGTAGTGAAATCGTAAAATCGTAAAAAATTATAACAGAATCATATAATTTTAATATTTTACTAGTTAGAATTGAAATTCTGACAACTATGCTTCAAATCACTCAGGCCAAACGAAGTCGTATCATTGTTTAAGGTAAGGAAGAACAAAGAAAACTCTGATATTGTGTAAGTTAAGGAAGAACAAAGGAAGGAGTTACATTTTTAGAAAGAGAAAAGAGAAATGGGTTAGAGAAATGAGAGATATGGAGACACATATAAATAGAATCTCACTTTATTCTAACTTTACTTTTAAGTTAAGGTTAGGTTAGTCATTTTGAAAAGGCATTTGTTAGTCACTAATTGACCCTAAAGGGGGGTGAATAGGGTGTTCAAAAATATTTTTAACTCTTTTCAAAATTGGAACACGCTATAACCAAAAAACAATTTCTCAATAAACAAGTGAATGATTCAATTTCAATTCTCTAATAATTAATCTCAAGACAAATTATAGCATACAAGATATTCAAGTGATTATAGCATGCAAGTTAATCAAGTAAGGAGAAAGAGTTAAAGAGATTGACACCGTGATTTTTCGAGGTTCGGTAACTCCTACTCCTCGACTCAAGAACCCCTTCTTGAGACTTTTCTCGATCCTTTCACTATGGCCCTTCCTTCACAGGTGGAATGGCAAACCTTTACAACACAAGCCTCTCGAGCTTGTCTCTCAATCAAGAGAACAACCCTCTCTTGAACAATCGATGGACTTCACTTGTCCGAGATTATAAATTTGTATGTAATCAATAAAATCACTCAAGAACAAAAACACTCAAAACCCAAAGATTTTTATGGAAGATAAATCAATATAAGCTCAAATATTTTTTGTGATTTTTGAATAGCTCTAGAAATATATTCTCAAATGATGTATCATGAATAATATTTTGAGAATAAGAAGAGAAACTGGAGTTTTTGTTTTTCAAAGATTTTGCAGAAAATCAGATTTTTGCTTCTTGCCTTCAATGGTTTTTGCAGAAAAAGTTCTGTAGAAGATGAAGCCTTCTTTTTTATTTGATTCAACTCTCTTGCATTTCAATAAACTCATCTTATTCTATATATAGCATTGTATTAGGGTTAAGACATTGAGTATTGAATTATTAGAGTCAAGAGCCATTTGAAAACCATTAAGCACGATCCTTAAAACATGGAAAATGTTTTCTGATAAAACTGAAGGTTTTAAGGTGCAACTAGTCGACTACTCTTTCATTTTAGTCGACTACAATGCATCATCTAGTCGACTACTTTGATTCATCTAGTCGACTAGAATTAGTTCTAGTCGACTACTTCTTGTAGTCTAGTCGACTCAAAGTTCTTTTAGTCGACTACTTTGATGTGGATGAAAAACCTGTACCTACTGATTATTTTAGTCGACTATATTGAAATACACATGGTGATTTTAGTCGACTACAACTTAAAAAATATTTAATAAAAATATTTTTCTTTCCGTTTAAGTTCGGTAAAGCGTTTTTCATTTTATTTGAGTTCGGTTCATTTTATACTTGAGCTTATACGATAAAATCGACGCATAAAATTACCTTGTTGCAATGATCGCTTCCCGACCTATCTACCCCAAGTCTTGAGTCTTCGACTTTCGCCTTTGCCGTTGAATTAATTTATTTTTCATTTGCGCTTCAATTTCTTTCACAGCTTTTCGCTTTAAATCAAGCTTTCTTTCCAAGCTTGCTTTCTGAGTCGTTTCCTTTCCGAGTTTGTTTTCCAAATCGTTCACCTGTCTTTTGCTAAAAACATAAACTCGATAATCCATTAGTATCAAACACTCTTTTAATGGTTTGTTATCATCAATTTTGGAATTGTTTGCCGAAAATAAATTTCAAAGCCAACAGCATTGAGTCAAATAAGTCATTTCAAGACTACTACGAGGCAAAATGGACTGTTTGACACATTTTTTTACTGATGATATCATAACATAACGAAGGGGGACTTCGATACATGGAACCTAATTTGAAAGGGTGTAACCAGGATATTCCATAATAGAGGTGTCAAATTGGGATAAAGACAAATCAGAGGGGGTGTAAGTGGAATTTATCATATAAATTATTTGTCACATTTTCGTGGTCAAATTCATTTTTCTTTGTCTATAATTAATATGCTTTTAATTATTAATTTTTGGTTGAAAAAATAACAAATACTAATAGGAAGCACTAGATTTTAGACAATCTTTAGTAACTAAGCTTAGCAAACATGTTTCTACTTCTATTTTTGTATTACGGTACTATGCTTGATAAATATGTCAACTTTATGGATGAATCTTTTTAAGAACAATTCTTTTTGTAGGTGTTCTTAAAAGCATGTAAACAACATTACAATTTAATAAAAAATAAAATAAAAATAATAATAAGATTGTGACTCAAACCGTACTGAAAACTTTGTAAGATTGAACACCCATAATAAAATGCATATAAACAATAGTACGTTAAACGAATAAAAACAAAAAAACAAAAAAAAATGCATATAAATAATAATGAATAAACAAGAACGTATTACAAATTGTGATCATCTAAATTTCATTCCGATCGGATGTGAAATAAGATTGGTCACATTCTCCCTCACCCAAAACTCACAACGGGGCATTGCATTTGGCCCACCCCCGTCTATCTATTCACCCTAACAACGGAGACATGGTTCGACCTGGACACCTTCGTGTGGACACTAGGCACTTGATATGACATTGGATCAAAAATTAAATACACTCTTATACCTTTTCTCACGCTTAAGAAATTAACACCCAATACATCTCTCTCAAGATCTTTCCCGAATTGGATATGAACAAGAATCGTCACACTTTGCTCATAAAGTACAAACTTCACTCATAGCAACAGTTCTGCATTCAATCAGGTTCCTTCTCTCAGTCACAATCTGTATGCCTTACTCAATTTTCACTTACATGATATGTTAGATGGTCTCAATTGTGTTCTCTATCCCCTATTAAATGTTATACATGTTATATAATTAGCAACTAGGCTTACCTAGTTTGTCAAGTATCATTACTGTTTACTTTAGAATATTGATAGATGAGAGAATGAGAGGGTCAGACAAAATATATCTGCCGACAGTGTGAATCCAAAGAGATCTATTATTTCTATATTTTCCTATTCACCTGTACTGTACTAAGTACTCAATTATATATATAGAGTAATATCATTTTATATATAGAGTAACAAACAATTTACTGACATTTTTATTTAACCCTACTTCAATTGCACCATAATCCATGAATATATCTCAGGTTTGCATCTTTCAAGTTCTGACACTATACCTCATAACTGTTAAAACATTTAGGGCGCATTTGGTAATGGTGCGGTGCGGTGTGGTGTTAGTTTTTTATTTTGATTTGAGTTGGGTTGGATTTGGTTTGGTGTAATTTTATTTTGATTTCAAATTATGTTTGGTGCAAATGATTTTAGTATGAGAAAAAGTGATACTGAAAAACCAAACCATGTTTGGTAGAATTGATATTGGTTGAAATTCTGAAACCAAATCATGTTTGGTAACTTGAAATGGTTTCACATTTTATTTATAAATATTAAAATTTAATGTATTAATTTTTAGGAAATATAATAAAACTATAATATTAAAATTCCAAAAATATATTTTAATATTAATATATTAATTTTTAGGAAAGATAATAAAACTATAATATTAAAATAACTTCCAAAAATATATTTTAATATTAATATATTAAAATATATTAATATTAATATATTAATTTTTAGGAAAGATAATAAAACTATAATATTAAAATATATTAAATTTCCAAAAATATATTTTAATATTAATATATTAATATGGTGCAACTATTTGGTTTTGGTTTTGGTTTAGGGTGAGATGGTGCAACCATTTGATTTTGGTTTTGGTTGCTACAGTACCGCACCATCAAAAACCATCTCATAAAATGATTCCAAAATCAGCCAATATGGTACCATTAGTTTGGTACTGTTGTACCAATACCAATCCTAACAAATATTGATTGATAACACCATTTTGTACCAAAATCAAAAAACTGGTATCAAAACCAGTTACAAAACACACCCTTAGTTGCCTCTGGCTTACACTTGGTTGCATATTAATAAACAAAATGTATAGGTAGGTTAATTGATGAATTTACTTAATAATTACTGTAAAAAACAACCAATAAATACACTCTTCAATAGTATCTCTTAACCTTCTTTAATTTTTCTCTCATCTAAAGAGAAAAAGGATTGTTCAATGTATATATATATATGGAACAATAAGAAATTATTGCCTTTCAAAAAAAAAACAATAAGAAATTATTGGACAAACCACCATATATTCAATGAGGTTAAACAAACACAATTGCGGTGAAGTATCATACAAAAAAAAAAAAAGGTAATATAAATTCATCTTTCTATGGTCTACTTCTGAAATAATGAACGAAAAGGAAGAAAAAAAATGATAATCACGGATTTAGTCTTTTATATATGAAAAAATGACATTAGATTCAGGTATACCAGCTTCAGTAACTTTAACCTCTAAATTGTCAGCTTTATATATTTTAATAGTATCAAAGCCCAAAGTCTGTCATTGTGTTTGTTACCTTGCTGCCTCTAAAGCATTAACCATTACCTCTAGTAAGGTTGGGGGGAGAGGTATGAGAAGGTATGTTTTTGTTTTTAGTTTTTTGGTATTGTTTATGAGAATATAATATGTTTGGGATATTTTTTTTTTTTTATTCTTTTTTGAAATTTTTCTAAAAAAAATAATAAAAAAATTAAATAAAGAAAGAAATTGAGATGGGCAATGACGGCCACCACCACAATTGGTACCTATGACAAAGTACAAATGTCATAAGGCATAATCACCAATTACATGTATCATAGATCCTGTATTTTAATTTTGTAGAACTTTGATAGGAGGGATTGATGTTTTTTTTTTTTCAGTCATGTAAAATGATATACTTTTTCTGTCCATTTTTAGTTATACATATTTGAAAAATTAATAAATTTTAATATATCTTTTTTTATTTATTTTGTTCTTGATAATGTAGTGTAATTGTAATTTTTAATAAAATTCATTGCTTTTTAAAATTAATGAAGAAAAATAATTTTAAAATATATATGATAATATTACATTAAAATTCAAAACTTTATAACTAATTTTAAACAAACGGATAAGAAGGAAACAACCTATACTATCTCATCAAGATGTTCACGGATTATGAGACAAGGTATACGACTCACTTGGTCCATGCACATCTCATCAAGATGTTCACGGATTACGAGACAAGGTATACGACTCATTATGAGCTAGGTATATGACTCACCTAGTCCATGCACGTGGCTCTCTCCAGAAGGTCGGACTAGATATTTAGATCCATTATTCCAGATTTGACGCATTTGGTGACTTTGGTCCCACGCACATTGAATTGTGATTATATGAGAAAGTCTTCCATTAAAAACTTTACATGAGATGAGAATGGATACCATGTCATTGCTATATAGTTATAGTTAAATCCAATTAAATCAAATATCATTTACTTGTGTGTTTATATTACATGTCCATTGTCAATATATAACTAATTAATATATAGTATATTAATTTTTTTATTTTTTTAAAAAGTCAGCATTTTACACACACACTGTCATTTGTATATTTATTTTCTACATAATTGGAATTGTGTTCTGCAAGGAAAATTATAAAACTGGAAAAAATTATTTTAAAATTATTATTTTTTTTAATCCATTGCTAGTATCTACAGTGGATAGATACCATCAACCCAAGAAATGAGTGGATAAATATGAATGCAATTCAGGAGCGAAGGTCAATTTTGTCCTTTACGAAGAAATTCACAAAGTAGTACTGGGAAGCGATTTAATTGAACATCTTGCTCAGTGACGGATTTAGGAATTCGTGTCAGTGGAGGCTAAAAATTATTTTTTTTGGATTTTTGAGATATAAATGACATATATTTATTTTAGTGAGTTTAAAATAAATTTTCGGTGGAGGCTTATCTGTAAATAAATCTAAATTCTGTGGAACTTAAGGTAAAAAAAAAAATCAATAGGGGCTAAATACTAGATATCGAAAATTTTAGGGTAAAAACTATATAAAAAAAAAAGTTAACTAAATCCGCCCCTGATCCCGCTTTTCATTATTTTCCAAAATATAAAAAATATTTATTTCGGAAAAAAATTATATTATTTTCGGAAAAAAATAATTTATATTTTTCTCAAAAAAAGTTTCGTAAAAAATTCATATTTTGAAAAATAATATATATTTTTCTCAAAAAATTTATTTTTCGGAAAATATCATATTTTGGAACATAATATATATTTTTCCCAAAAGAAATATTTTTCGGAAAATATATATTTTTGACGAATTATATATATATATATATTCCGAAATATATATCATTTTCCAATATATATATATATATATATATATTCCAAAATATATATTGTTTTCAAAAAAAAAAAATTCCCCAAATATATATATTTTTAAATTTATAATTTTTACGAAAAATATTATTGATTTTCGAAAAATAAATTTTTTAAAGGCTTGATTTCACTAAACCTCCTATTTCATTAAGGGTAATTTAGGTATTATGACTCAAAATATGAGGGAAGGTGACATAGTGATAAAATTGAATAGTATATGGGGTAAAGTGAACACAGTAGGGGTTAGTTAATTAAATTGGATAGTATAGGGGGTTTTGTGAAATTAACCCTTAATTTAATTTAACTTAGGTTAAAGAGTTGGGTAGGGTTAGGTTAGTTTGACTATAGGTAGTTTAGAAGGTTAAATTGGTAAATGCATATTTTAGATATTTTTGAAATAAAATTGTAATATAATATGATGGATAAATATGTAATTTCAATTTTTTGATCACCGAATGACTTAGTGTGGGAAAGTGTAATTATTCAAAAAAAAATATGTAATATATCCAAACAATCTATAATTATACATATATATGTGTATCTGTGTGTAATTTAGGAATGGTGGAAGATTTTTTCGAGTGGGGATCGAACAGGGGACGGTCCCATCCTCACCTATCAGGACCGTTCATCTCACCATTTGATGTGGACTCCTCAGTTATAAATAGAGCTACCGAGCCTTGCAAAATCAACACAATAAGTACACCAACACATCAATTAAGCCAACTTAGTCAATACTGTCATATATATATATAGGGTAAATAGCTAAAAATACCCCTCAACTTTCTTCTCTTTTTCTACTATACCCCCTCAATTAATTATACCCCCCTCAACTTTCATTTTCTTGCACCATGGGTTTGCCCTCAAATTTTTTTACCCTTTTACCCTCCAAATTTTTTGTATTTCCACATTACCTTTAATCCTATCCTTACTATTATATTTATTAATTCTTTAAATTACAAAAATATTATTTCTTTTAGTTACAATATTAATTATGTCATTTACCTTTAATGTATTAGACTAAATATACTCTCAAATGTAATTTTTTTTTAATAAGTTATAATTATTTTATTTGTAAATCAACTAACTTGGTATTAAATTTTAATTTGATTTAAATCATAAAACTCAATCCTAATTAATATATTCATAAATAAATCCAATTTATGAAAACAATATATATATTTTGAACAAAATATATATATTTCGGAATATATATATATATATATATATTGGAAAATGATATATATTTCGGAATATATATATAATTTGTTAAAAATATATTTTTTCCGAATTCTTTTAAAAAATATGAATTTTTTCCGAAAAATAATTTTTTTGGGAAAAATATATATTATGTTCCAAAATATGATTTTTTCTGAAAAATAATTTTTATTGAGAAAAATATATATTATTTTCAAAAATATGAATTTTTTCCGAAAAATAATTTTTTTGAGAAAAATATATATTATGTTCCAAAATATGTTTTTGAGTCATAATACCTAAACTACCATCAATAGTATAAGAGGGTTTAGTGAAATCAAACCTTCAAAAAAATTATTTTTTTAAAAAATATGTATATTTTGGAATATATATATATGATTCATCAAAAGTATATATTTTTCGAATTATTTTAAAAAATATGAATTTTTTATGAAAAATATACATTATTTTCTAAAATATAAAAAATATATATTTCGGAAAAAAAATCATATTTTGGAAAATAATATATATTTTTCTCAAAAAAATTATTTTTCGGAAAAAATCATATTTTGGAACATAATATATATTTTTCCCAAAAATTTTATTTTTTGGAAAAAATTCATAATTTTTTAAAACAATTCGAAAAATATATATTTTTGACGAATTATATATATATATTCCAAAATATATATCATTTTCCAATAAAACTTAATTTCATTTAAATCATAAAACTCATTATCCTAATTAAAATTTTTTTTTGCCCAAATGAAACTTTCTTTTCATAAAAATATATTCATAAATTGTTATTTATTTATGAATATATTAATTAGGATTGAGTTTTATGATTTAAATCAAACTAAAATTTAATAACAAGTTAATTGATTTACAAATAAAATAATTAAAACTTACAAAAAAAAAATTTAACATTTGAGAGTATATTTAGTCTAATACATTAAAGGTAAATGACATAATTAATATTATAACTTAAAGAAATAATATTTTTGTAATATAAAGAATTAAGAAATATAATAGTAAAGATAGAATTAAAGGTAAGGTGGAAATACAAAAACTTTGGAGGGTAAAAGGGTAAAAAAAATTGAAGGCAAGCCCATGGTGCAACATTTTATGAAACTTTAGGGGGTTCTAAGCTCATTTCATAGTTGAGGGGGTATAGTAGGGAAAGAGAGTAAAATTGAGGGGGGCTTTAAGCTATTTACCCATATATATATATATATATATATATATATAGTTGAAGTGTGCAACCAGCACCATGGCTGAGGAGAAGCACCACAACCTCTTCCACCACCAGAAGGAGGAAGGGGGGCCTGTTGACCACCAGAAAGAGGAGAAGCACCACAAACACCTCGAGGGACTCGGCGAGATCGGTACCGTCACTGGCGGAGCTTATGCTTTGGTAATGTTCTACAACCCTTTTAGGAAGGAAATATAGAGTATCATTTTATCATCACATAATTAACCTTTTTGTTCCTTACGTTTAAAATTCAATTGTAATTGCTATGCCAAATAGAGGCACTTTCTTTGGAATCAAGAAAATTCAGTCAATACTTTTACCTTTGAAACAAACTAGAATTATAGAGATTAAAATAAGGAGAGTAGATTGGCTAACCGCTATTTCTTATTTCAAATAATCCATTATCATGAAATCCGACTCTTTTCTGATGTATTTTTTATATCACATATATTATGATCAAATGAAGTCACAATAGACTCGTTCCTTAATCTAGTGCCAAAGGGCTAACAGGCAAGGCAAGGGCGGAGCCATGATAGAATATGTATATATATATATATAGGTTATTTAAGAATTTTTTAAAAACAATCTAGGGGGCTTGTGGAATACTGGACGAGATTTTTTTAATTTTTGGGAGGGCCATAGCCCCTAGACAACATATGGCTCCGCCTCTGCTAACAGGAGTTGGAACCACATACTTGTGCTTAATTATACCCCTATTTATACCAAAAGAATAAACAAATACATTTAATAATATATATATATATATATATATATATATAAGTCTATATAAGTTATTTCTTTAGGTTCCAAAATACGAGTACAATTAATGAACTTAGTTTTGGATTTCCTTGATGATGTATTATATATATATATATATATAGATATATACTAATTATACACACACTGCAGCATGAGAAGCACAAGAAAAAGAAAGATCCAGAGCAAGCCCACAAGCACAAAATAAAGGAAGAAGTTGCAGCAGTTGGAGCAGTTGGGGCTGGTGGATATGCTTTCCATGAGCACCATAATAAGAAAGAAGACAAGCATGAACTCAAAGAAGATGGAAAGAAGCACCACCACCTTTTTAATTAACTTATAATCGTTAATTGTGAACACCTTTTTTATTATTTTAAAATTTAATATTATTCAAATCAGTTACACCACTTAAAATATATATATAAATATATATTTTTAAATTAATATATAAAAATTATAATAGGAGATATGCTTGACAGAATTGGTGAGAGGAGTTCATTATATAAAAATTAAATATTAATAAAAAATTACGAGGAAGAAGTTTTTCTGTTTAACACGATCTTTTATGGTATATATATATATATATATATATTTATGTATGTATTTGAGCTTAAATAAAAACTTTGTACAAATTAGTTTTTTCTTTAGATTTTATTTATTATCTTTATTGTCAATACAGAGATTAATTACTATAAAATAGATTTTATCTCATTTTGTGACTACAAAAGAAATTCTATAATACATTGGAGTATAATGGAAAAAGGAAAGGTATTTTCATATTTACACGAAATATATAATTGTAAGAGTGGAAATATCCAAGTTCAATTAGGCCCATCAGGCATCAGATCCATCGGACTGATAACCCAATAAGATTTTTACAAGTTCAATTTCCAGGCTCATTTTATTTTTTGTATTTCTTTGGCAAAAGTAGAATTAATGACATGATGGTGATGTAAACAAGAAAGTATTGCCCTAATGAGACTAAGGCCCAAAATGAAAATGTATATAAGAAAAATCAAGGGTTAATAAAGGCATGTATTTTTGGTGTTGTGCAACTTTAAGCATTTATACTTTGGTGCCGTATGTGGAAAGTCTTGTTCAAGGAGTTTCTGATTTTTTGAATTTATCCTTAGCGATTTGTAAAATCACTTCTTTCTTCCCATCTCATAAAGCTAAGTTCGTTTGTTAAACCCAAAGATCTTTCACCATCTTCTAAAACCTCTCCCGCTACCTCTCGGGCAAAGATGTCAGTCACTCGTTCACAAACAGACGTCCCAACCACTACGGACAGTCGTGTGGGAGGTCCCCAGTCCATGGAGCAAATCATTCAACGTTTGGTAGCTGTTGAGGAACGCAGCCTGGCCCTGGAAAAACAGAATGCGAAGCTCATGGCGAGGCTGACCCCATCAGCAGTTGCCCCTCCGGTAGTTACACCCGACCCTCCGATAGAGGCGCTTGACCATTCCTTGTACCAACAAGATAGTGACAGATCGGAAGAGCACGCCGAGTCTTTCCAGCGCTTAGAAAAATCTCCCGCAGCTAACGAGTCCATGACTCCCCAAAAACTTCAGGCAATGATGGATGAATTCCAAAGGAAAGTCCTCGGGGACTTGGTGGCCCGGTCTACCGATGATATTGCCATCCAAGCTTCGACCGAGCTAATACGATCACCTTTCGTCCCCGAAATAACCCAAGAGCCTTTCCCAAAGAAATTCGTTATGCCTCAGTTCACCCCATACGATGGCACTAAGGGCCCTGAAGAGCACATTTATCAGATCCACCAGAAGATGACCATGTACGCCGAAAATGAGTCCTTGCTCTGCAAGGTGTTTTCTACCAGTCTTGTTGATGTTGCTCTATTATGGTTCAGGAAGTAGCCGTCCCGATCCATCGCCAGCTGGCAATAGTTGACCAGGCTCTTCATTGCCCAGTATTATGGGAATAAGAGACAGAAAAAGACCATATCATGCCTCTTCACCATGATCCAGGAGAAAGGAGAGTCACTGAAAATCTTTCTATCCCGATTCAACATCAAATCTTTTTCTGTCGATAATTGTGACCAACACTCTACTGTTGAGGCCTTCCGGATGGCCTTCATACCAGGGACTAAGTTCGACCAATCCTTGGTAAAACGCCCACATTCGGGTATTGGGGAATTAAACTCCAGAGCTCAGGGGTATTTGAGGATTGAAGAAGAGGAGACCGTCAGGCAGAGGAGGACGGCCTTGGTCGGCGTTGAAACCCAATCGAGGGATCGAGCAACTGATCGAAAGCGTTCGACTTCATTTGGATCATTAATTCCACCGGGATCATCAACCCCGAAACCATTCAAGCGCTCCAGATTTGAAGAGAGGGTGACGCCCTTGAAGGCCAGCCTTGCGAAGCTCTACCAGGAGAACAAAACTAAGGGAATTTTCCAACAACCCCCAACTATCAGACAACCACTTGACCAAAGGGACAAGTCAAAGCACTGTGTTTTCCACGGTGATTTCGGGCACATCACAAATGAGTGCCGTAATCTCAGGCAACAGGTGGAGGCGTTGTTGTTTCATGGAGAACTTCGGGATTACGTCCAACGGGACAGACCGAGGACCGATCAACGTGCCCCTAGCGCTCCTCGTAACTCCCTAGATGCACAGCCGCTCAGGATCATTAACATGATTCATGGCGGCCCCTCCTCAAAGGAAATGAAAGGATCATGTCGGAGTCACAGGCGGAGGGCCCAAAAGATGAGAATAATCAATGACATTAATGAGATCCACCCCAGGGCAGGAGAAACGCAAATCATTTTTTTGACATCGGACTTTCGGGGTGTTCAGTCCCCCCATGATGACCCTCTGGTTGTGACCCAAATGGTGGCCAATTGTCTCGTGAAGAGAGTCATGATTGATCCTGGAAGCAGCGCAAACATCATCACCTAATGGGCTTTTGAGAAGCTCGAGATTAACCCGACCGAAATTATGACATCACAGTGCCCCATTGCAGGTTTCGATGGAAGACAAATTGAGCCGATCGGGGAAATCCAGTTACCGATATCTGCTGCTCAAAGGACCCTGACTGAGACATTTGTTGTGGTGGATGCCAAGCCTTCATACAACCTGCGCATGGGAAGATGATGGATTCACCAAATGTAGGGCGTGCAATCCACTCTCCACCAGGTCATGAGATGCATGAGTCCCAACGGTCTAGGTACCATTGACATCAAAGGTGACCAAGTGGCCGCCAAGGAATGCTACGCGGTCACCCTGAAGGAGATCCGGAAGGGGAAAGTCCCAATGGTGCCCCACTCCAAGGAACAGTCATCAGGCTTTAAATAGAAATTACTGGAGGGGGATCAGGCCCCAATTGTGGTCGAACCCTTGCAGCCGGTTTATCTTGTACCCGACAGCCCGAAAAAAGTTACTTTTACAGGTACAAATCTTACCGACCATGAATTGAAAGAACTAACACAATTGTTGCAGGACAACTCCGATGTTTTCGCATGGGAGCATACGAACATGCCGGGGATCAATCCTGATATTGCCCAGCACTCATTGCATGTTGACCCGAATGTCAGACCCATCAGGCAAAAACATAGGCGCATGGGGGCACAACGGAACCAAATTATAGCAAATGAAGTATCCAGATTGTTCCAAGCTGGCTTTATCAGAAAGGTCAGGTATCCCGAATGGCTTGCCAACGTGGTGGTCGTGCAGAAGAAGAATGACAAATGGAGGGTTTGTGTTGATTTCACTGACCTAAATAAGGTATGCCCAAAGGACAGTTTTCCACTGCCAAAGATCGACCAGATGGTTGATGCTACCGCTGGCTACGATCGTCTGAATTTTTCTGGATGCTTACTCGGGTTACAACCAAATAAAAATGAACCCGACGGACGAAGAAAAAACCTCTTTCATTACTGAGACAGGTACTTATTGCTTTAAAGTTATGTCATTCGGACTGAAAAATGCAGGTGTCACTTTCCAGAGATTGGTCAACAAGATCTTTAAGGGTATGATGGGTACAGTAATTGAGGCCTACATCGATGACACTATGGTCAAGAGCAGGAAGAAGGGGGACCGCCTCACCCACATGTGCCAAGTGTTTGACACCCTCGGGGCGCACGGCATGAAGCTTAATCCAGAGAAATGCTCTTTTGGTGTATCATCTGGGCAATTCCTAACGCACATTGTGGACTGAACCGGGATCCAAGCCAGCTCGGCACAAGTCAAGGCCCTGATGGAAATGAAGGAGCCCCAGACACATAAAGACGTTCAAGTCTTTGACGGTTGATGGTTTTTTAATATTTGTCGTTGCTTCACCAAACTCCGTTCAACAAAATTTATAATACCTACAAATACTTTACTTAAAATAGTATAGCAATAAGTAGGGTCGAACCACTCTCAACTTGGAACTCGTTTTAAGACTAGGATCCAAAACTTTAATTTTCAAGATTAAAAAAGAAATTACTTTAAACAATTCTTGAATTTTTGAATAGTAAACTAAAATAACTAGATAATTATCAAATGGTTGAAGAAATCTCAAGGAAAGAGAATCCACCACCCGGGTCTATATAAATAATATTATATATTTCTATTGCAAAATTCTCCTCCAACCTATTAAACATAAACATATATATTGGTAGGCATTCCCCGTATTTTCATTAATTGGTAATCACGGAAAATCCTCCCTCTAATGTTTTGGTTTAAAAATAAATAAATAAAAATAGTGGCAGGCATTCCCCGTATTTTCATTTATTGGTAATCACGGAGAATCCTTCCTCTATTTTCAACCTCTATTGTAGGTTTTGTCACTTGAAAGAATTAATTTGGGAAGAGAATTAAACAATAAGAAATAAAATAAAATTATGTATATCTTACCCAATGTGGCTTCATCACTCCCTTGAGAAGATGTTTAAGCTAGCATAATGATATAGAAATAAAACATGATGATAGAAAAAAATTTCATTAACTAAGAAAAAGATTACAACAAAATAAAAACTTGATACAAGACTAAGTTCTCTCTACAATTTCTCACTCTCTACCATCTAACTCCCTACAATTTTCAACTACTCTCCTATTTATAGAGAAAATTGGAATATAGTGACATCTTGTAAAGTGAAGTTAGATCTACTTTTCTTTTCTTTTTCTTTGAATATTTATGATTTCCAAGTCATTTTCTTCTTTTTTCATGTGCATTAAATTCTTCATCTTCCATCCATGTGCATTCCTTTCTTCACCTTCCATCCATGTGGATTCCTTTCTTCACTTTAATATATTTTCTTTATCTTTTCCAATTCAAACCTATAAGAAATAAAAAGATATATATAATAACATTTATGCAATAAAATGGTGAATTAAAGATTTATTTTTGATATTTAAAATAGTGATTTTGTGAACTTATCAAATTACCCCCAAACAAGCTCTTGCTAGTCCTCTAGCAAATAAGGGCAAAATAGATTAGTTCGCAAAATTAGACTTTTATTAATTTTAACTGAAGATGTGCCACTTTCGCAAGCTGCTTTCGATTGCATTTACCATATGCAATAAGGCCTTAAACCCCTAGGTTACCCTAGTGGACGAGCAATAGCCTCGTGAGGGTTGGATATATTACCCACAACTTCTTCATTCTTCATTTTCATGCATTCATACATTCACATACTCATTAATCAAGCCATGATACAATATATAAGATAATATGAATGCAGATACTACTACTCACTACCGAACAATAACTATCTCAAGCTAATGATATGAATGATCCCCACTGAAGTAAATAATTTCGTTACTTTCTATTCCCAATCTAGACAACCTTCCGTGTTTTTGTGAACATTCTATTATGGTATGTCAATCCCTCTTCTTCTACTTCATTGATCAAACTTTGCCATATTTTTCGGAAAAACTCATTATTTCCATCATTTCACTTCCATCCCTTTTTGTATTTATAAGCTCCCGACTTTCCAGAGAGGATTTTCAGTCCCGACCAACTAGGCCCGAGCTTCTTCCATGGGATTTATGCTCATTAGTTTTCTCCCTTTTTTACGCGAACAATGATATTGGTGATACCAAGGTCCGGTTACTCAGATCGAAGAACTACTTTTTGCATTTCTTTGAAAATATATATATATATATATATATATATATATTTTTAAAATTTTCTCCATTCTATCTCCCCTTTTATAGCGGCAAAGCTAATTTTTCAACTACGTAGTCAAAGATTAACTGTTTTTCCCATAGTGAATGTGTGCATGTGCTTATAGGTTAAAGTTGTCATTTTCGATTTCAATTTCACTAATTCATTTACCTATGTAAAACCACATCACTTCACTAACTCAATCTAATCATTACTCTCATGAGCGGGAATATCGCATCACATACTAATGATATATAATAAACACAAAATTAATCAATTTATAATGCAAAAAACTCATGCATAAAAACAAAGAACTTTTTTTTTTATTTTTTATTTTTTAATAATGAAATTTTATTTTGATTAAATAGATATCCACCCCCAAACAAAAATAACATTGTCCCTAGTGTTTAAAAATACATCTAAAAGACAAATTGGAACAAATTACCGCAATTGAGGTAGTGCTTTTGGAGTATAGTCCCTGCAAAGATTCTTGGCAAAAGAAAAATAAAGTTATTGGAAATATTATGACAGAATTTACCCTTAAACAAAATCTAAACATATCCAAATAGAGTGAAAAAATAAAATTGATAGAAAATATTTACACAACTGACTGGGCTGCCTCCCAGGAGCGTTAAGTTTAACGTTTTCAGCCAGACTCAACAGATGTGTTACCCCTAAATAGATCAGTCCGAATAAATCGGATCAGTGAGGATAATTTCCTCATTTTCAGAAGTTTTATGTTATAGGAAAGACTTTAGACGATGAGCATTAACTTTAAACAACTGTCCATTCTTAGGGTCTTGTAACTCAATGGCACCATGACTAGAAATGTGATGGACATAGTATGGGCCTGACCATCGTGACCTTAACTTCCCAGGAAACAATTGAAGACAAAAGTTATACAAAAGAACCTTTTGTCCTATGAAAAACTCAATTTTGAGAATGTGTTTGTCATGTTCCAACTTAGTCTTGGCTTTATAAATTCTTGAACTCTCATAGGCATCATTTCTGATTTCTTCTAACTTATCAAGTTGAAGGGTCTTACGTTGACCGGCTTTATCATAGTCAAAGTTCATGGCCTTGATGGCCCAATAAGCACGGTGTTCGAGTTCAACATGCAAGTGACAGGCTTTGCCATAGACCAATCGATATGGGGACATTCCTATAGGGGTCTTGTAAGCAGTACGGTATGCCCATAAAGCATCCTGGAGACGAAGACTCCAGTCCTTCCTTGTGGGGTTAACTGTTTTCTCTAAGATTTGTTTAATCTCCCTATTAGATACCTCAGTTTGACCATTGGTTTTAGGGTGATATGATAGGGCCACTTTGTGATTGATTCCATATTTGGACAACAGGTTTCCAAAGACTTTGTTGCAAAAATGTGAACCATTGTCACTGATTATGGCTCGAGGTGTTCCAAACCGAGGCAAAACCTGGTCTTTGAAAAAATGCACCACAATTCTATTGTCAGCTGTTTTGGTGGCTAAAGTTTCTACCAATTTTGACAAATAATCAACTGCTAAAAGGATGTAGAGATTGCTAAATGAGGATGGAAATGGTCCCATGAAATCAATACCCCATACGTTAAAGATTTCAACGACAAGAATCGATTGTTGAGGCCATTCGTTTCTTTTGGTAATCTTACCTAGCAATTGGCATCCATGACAAGCTAGACAGTATGTGTGGGTGTCTTTGAAAATGGTTGGCCAATAGAATCCTGATTGCAAGATTTTTGCAGCAGTTCGTTTGGAACTGAAATGGCCACCACATGCCTGGTCATGACAGAACGAAATGACAGACTTTTGATCTACCTCAGGAACACACCTACTAATGATCTGATCTGGACAATATTTAAACAAGTAGGGGTCATCCCAGAAATATTCCTTAGCCTTGGCCAAAAATTTATCTTTCTCTTGTTTGGACCAGTTGGAAGGAATTTGACTAGTCACAATATAATTGACAATATCTGCATACCATGGTGCATGAGATATTTCAAATAATTGTTCATCAGGAAAATAATCAGAGATGGGAATGAAGTCACTAGTGAATTCAATAACAAGACAGGACAAATGATCAGCGACTACATTCTCGGAACTTTTCTTATCTCGAATCTCAAGGTCAAACTCCTGAATGAGTAAGATCCAGCGTTTCAACCTAGGTTTTGCATCAGATTTGGACAAAAGATGTCTTAACGCTGCATGATATGTATAGATGATGACCTTAGATCCAACCAAATAAGATCTAAACTTCTCAAAGGTGAACACGACTGCTAGAAACTCTTTCTCAGTGGTTGAGTAGTTGATTTGGGCATCATTTAAGGTTTTGCTAGCATAGTATATGACATGTCGTGCTTTATCAATTTTCTTGCCTAAAACAACACCTACTGCATAATCAGACGCATCACACATAATTTCAAAAGGCAAGTTCCAATCAGGTGAGCGAATGATAGGTGCAGTAGTGAGTGCTGACTTTAAGTACTCAAATGCGGACTTACAGGCATCGAAAAACTCAAATTGTGCATCTTTAGCTAGAATATGGGTAAAAGGTCTAGCTATCTTACTTAAATCTTTGATAAAACGCCTGTAGAAACCGGCATGACCTAGGAATGCTCTAATATCTTGAACATATTTGGGGATAGGTAGATTAGAGATTAGATCAATTTTTGTTTTATCTACCTCAATTCCTGCACTAAAAATATTATGACCTAGGACAATTCCCTTTTGGACCATGAAATGACACTTTTCCCAGTTAAGTACCAAGTTATTGTCACGACAACATTAAAGTACGAGAGAAAGATGGTCCAGACATTGCTCAAATGATGACCCAAAGACAAAGAAGTCATCCATGAAGATTTCTAGAAACTTTTCAACCATGTCACTAAATATACTCATCATACATCGCTGAAATGTAGCTGGTGCATTACACAAGCCGAATGACATGCGACGATAGGCGAATGTACTGAATGGATAGGTGAAAGTAGTTTTATCTTGGTCATTAGGGTGGACAGGAATTTGATTGTAACCAGAATAACCATCTAAAAAGCAATAGAAGGTCTGACCAGCTAATCTTTCTAACATTTGGTCGATGAAGGGAAGTGGAAAATGGTCTTTTCTAGTCACGTTATTCAGTTTCCTGTAGTCTATGCAAACTCGTCATCCAGTTTGAATGCGAGTAGGAACAAGCTCATTATGGGCATTGGACACAACAGTGATGCCAGACTTTTTAGGAACTACCTGGATGGGACTCACCCATTGACTATCAGAAATCGGATAGATGATATCAGCGTCAAGAAGTTTGATAACTTCTCCGCGGATAACTTCTTTCATATTAGGGTTAAGTCTCCTTTGAGGTTGTCTACAGGTTTTCGCATTATCTTCTAAGTGAATGCGATGTTGCACCACTAGAGGATTAATGCCCTTGATATCATCAATGGATCATGCTATGTTTTCCCTATTTGTCTTAAGAACCTCAAGTAATTGGGACTCTTGTTGCTCAGTTAACTCAGAAGATATTACCACTGGAAAAGTCTCAGATTCACCAAGATATGAATATTTTAAAGTCTCGGGTAAAGGCTTTAATTCAATATTAGGTGGTTTCTTTGCATTTTCAAATTCAGTGTTAACTGGCAAGGACAATGATTCAAATTTGGATTTATACTTGGGTGCTTCAAAGGGTGGGGCAGAGTCTAGCAAATCATTTACTTGGCTAATGTTATTAGCTTCGTCCAAATTATCATCAAAATAGGCTAGACAATGCTGGAGTGGATCCTCAAGATATGAGTGGTTAAAGGTATGGGTGGTCAATGAATCAATGAGACAAACATCTTCAACATACTCTGATTCAATGGGTTGTTTCATCAAATTGAACACATTGACTTCCACTTTCATGTTCCCAAAGGTTAAGGTCATGCTACCATTTCTACAATTGATCAATGCATTGGTTGTGGCTAAAAATGGTCGACCTAAAATGATTGGAATTTGTTTACCTTGGATTGGTTGAGTGTCTAGCACAATGAAGTCTACGGGGTAATAAAAATCATTAACTTTTACTATCACATCCTCAATGATACCCCTTGGAATTTTGATGGATCGGTCAGCTAACTGAATTCTAACATCAATTTTATTTAAATCACTCAATCCCAAATCCAAGTAGACTGAATACAGTAGCACATTGACACTAGCACCAACATCTAATAAAGCCTGACCTTCAAAATTTTCTCCTATCCTACAAGTGATAGTTGGACTACCTGGGTCTTTGTGTTTAACCACAGCTTGGTTTTGTAGAAAGGAGGAACAATGTTGGGTTATGAAGGCTTCCTTAGGGATATTGGTTTTCCTCTTTACTAAGTCTTTAATGAATTTTGCATAAGAAGGAATTTGCTTAATAGCAGTGAGAAATGGAATGTTAATGTGAAGATTTTGAAAAATCTTTAAGATTTCACTGTATTGAGAATCCTTCTTATTGTTGACTAGTCTAGATGGAAAAGGTGCACGTGGAACAAACGGCTTTGAAATGACCTCATCAAGCTTAGGACCTTGATCCTTTTTGGATTTTTGGGAATTAGGTGGAAGAGATTTGGATGGTTCAATTTCATCATTGATGGATGTCTCAACTTTATTATCAATTTTATTTCATGACCTGAGGGTAATGATGGAATTTACATTAGCATTTGATTGGTCAAAAGTGGAAGGAGTCCCTACAAGATTAACTCCTTGTCTTTTTGGATTGATTTCGGGTTGGCTAGGCAATGTACCCCTTTGTCTTTCAGACAGAGCTGCAGTGAGTTGACTCAACTGATTTTGGAGAGACTGCTGAAATCGCAGTTGATTTTGAGTCAAGAGATCAAAGTTATTTTCTAACTTTTGAAATATCTTATTGGAATGCTTATTGGATTGATCAAGATTAAGGACAAACATTTTCAAAGTGTCCTCATAATTGGAAGTATTATTGACCGGTGGGATAGGAGCAACATAGTTGTTCATGGGATCAACTACTAAATCTCGGCTAGGATTGAACTAGTTATTCCTAGGGAATTGATTTTGAGGAATTATTGGTCCTTGAGTTGGAGGTTGCCTATTGGAGTTACCTTGAAAACCAGATTGACCACTTAAGTGTTGTGGAGGTAAATTTTGCCTCCATGAAAAATTAGGATGGTTTCTAGTATCAGGATGGTAACTTTGGTTAAATGTATTAAGTAATGGTCTCCTAAAGGTATTGAAAGCACAAACTTGTGCATCCGAAGGTTCAAATGTACAAGAGACCGGACATTCCTCTGTTGGATGGGATAAACCAGAACAAACATTGCATTGTGCAAGGGTAGATATTAGGGCAAATGCATCAAAAGTTTTTCCTAAGTCTTTCACTCCCTCAGCAAGACTTTTCATCACAGACTTTAACTCATTTCCAGGTTTGATCTCATAAAAACCAGATGTTTTATTCATTTGATCATTCCTAGAAAATTCATTATCATTTTGGTTCCAATTCCAATTTTGGGCATTTTCAGCTAGTTCCTCCAAAAATATATATGCTTGGTCAGGGGTTTGGGCCTTGAACTTTCCTTAGTGCATTGACTCAATCATGGTTCGGTTCATAGGTGAAAGTCCCTTATAGAAGAAATGAACTAGTTGTGCTTTATCAAAGCCATGGTATGGGCATTTGAGTAGCAAGTCATGAAATCGGTCCCGAGTTTGATGAAATTGTTCCTCAATTTTTCCTCTAAAAGTACTAATGGCATCTCTCATTGATTCGGTCTTTTGCATGAGATAAAACTTACTCATGAATTTCCTTGCAAGTTCATCCCATGATCAAATGGAGTTGGGTGGAATGGAGTTTAGCCATGATGCAGCTCTATCTTCTAAGGACAGGGGGAAAAGACACAGTTTGACACCCTCTTCATTCAAATTTTGATTTTTGAATGTGTTGCATATTGTTAAAAACTTCCCTAAATGGATATAGGGTTGTTCGCTTTCAAGTCCATGAAATTTTGGAAACATATTGATTGTGGCGGGTCTAATCTCAAACTGGGGTGTATCATTATCAGGTAGAACAATGCAATTGGGTGGGTTGGCTGTGATTGGGGCAAAATAGTCATTAAGAGTTCTCGGTGCAGCCATTGATAATACCTACAAATACTTTACTTAAAATAGTATAGCAATAAGTAGGGTCGAACCACTCTCAATTTGGAACTCGTTTTAAAACTAGGATCCAAAACTTTAATTTTCGAGATTAAAAAGAAATTACTTTAAACAATTCTTGAATTATTGAATAGTAAACTAAACTAGATAATTATCAAATGGTGGAAGAAATCTCAAGGGAAGAGAATCCACCACCCGGGTCTATATAAATAATATTATATATTTCTATTGCAAAATTCTCCTCCAACCTATTAAACATAAACATAGATATTGGTAGGCATTCCCCGTATTTCTATTAATTGGTAATCACGGAAAAACCTCCCTCTAATATTTTGGTTTAAATATAAATAGTGGTAGAGATTCCCCGTATTTCCATTGATTGGTAATCACGGAGAATCCTTCATCTATTTTCAACCTCTATTGTAGGTTTTGTCACTTGAAAGAATTAATTTGGGAAGAGAATTAAACAATAAGAAATAAAATAAAATTATGTCTATCTTACCCAAGGTGGCTTCATCACTCTCTTGAGAAAATGTTTAAGCTAGCATAATGATATAGAAATAAAACATGATGATAGAAGAAATTTTCATTAACTAAGAAAAAAATTACAACAAAATAAAAACTTGATACAAGACTAAATTCTCTCTACAATTTCTCACTCTCTACCATCTAACTCCCTACAATTTCCAACTACTCTCCTATTTATAGAGAAACTTGGAATATAATGACATATTGTAAAGTGAAGTTAGATCTACTTTTCTTTTATTTTTCTTTGAATATTTATGCTTTCCAAGTCATTTTCTTCTTTTTTCATGTGCATTATATTCTTCATCTTCCATCCATGTGCATTCCTTTCTTCACCTTCCATCCATGTCCATTCATTTCTTCACTTTAATATATTTTCTTCATCTTTTCCAATTCAAACCTATAAGAAATAAAAAGATATATATAAGAATATTTATGCAATAAAATGGTGAATTAAAGATTTATTTTTGATATTTAAAATAGTGATTTTGTGAACTTATCAAATTACCCCCAAACAAGCTCTTGCTAGTCCTCTAGCAAATAAGGGCAAAATAGATTAGTTCGCAAAATTAGACATTTATTAATTTTAACTCAAGATGTGCCACTTTCGCAGACTGCTTTCGATTGCATTTACCATATGCAATAAGGCCTTAAACCCCTAGGTTACCCTAGTGGACGAGCAATAGCCTCGTGAAGGTTGGATATATTACCCACAACTTCTTCATTCTTCATTTTCATGCATTCATACATTCACATACTCATTAATCAAGCCATGATACAATATATAAGATAATATGAATGCAGATACTACTACTCACTACCGAACAATAACTATCTCAAGCTAATGATATGAATGATCCCCACTGAAGTAAATAATTTCGTTACTTTCTATTCCCAATCTAGACAACCTTCCGTGTTTTTGTGAACATTCTATTATGGTATGTCAATCCCTCTTCTTCTACTTCATTGATCAAACTTTGCCATATTTTTCGAAAAAACTCATTATTTCCATCATTTCACTTCCATCCCTTTTTGTATTTATAAGCTCCCGACTTTCCAGAGAGGATTTTCAGTCCCGACTAACTAGGCCCGAG
This sequence comes from Cornus suecica, assembly GCA_963922005.1. Lineage (NCBI taxonomy): Eukaryota > Viridiplantae > Streptophyta > Magnoliopsida > Cornales > Cornaceae > Cornus > Cornus suecica. Next base: position 17,492,251 of record OY998246.1, read on the forward strand.
CTTCTTCCATGGGATTTATGCTCATTAGTTTTCTCCCCTTTTTACGAGAACAATGATATTGGTGATACCAAGGTCCGGTTACTCAAATCAAAGAACTACTTTTTGCATTTCTTTGAAAATATATATATATATATATATATATATATATTTAAAATTTTCTCCATTCTATCTCCCCTTTTATAGCGGCAAAGCTAATTTTTCAACTACGTAGTCAAAGATTAACTGTTTTTCCCATAGTGAATGTGTGCATGTGCTTATAGGTTAAAGTTGTCCTTTTCGATTTCAATTTCACTAATTCATTTATCTATGTAAAACCACATCACTTCACAAACTCAATCTAATCATTACTCTCATGAGCGGGAATATCGCATCACATACTACTGATATATCATAAACACAAAATTAATCAATTTATAATGCAAAAAACTCATGCATAAAAACAAAGAACTTTTTTTATTATTTTTTATTTTTTAATAATGAAATTCTATTTTGATTAAATAGATATCCACCCTCAAACAAAAATAACATTGTCCCTAGTGTTTAAAAATACATCTAAGAGACAAATTGGAACAAATTACCGCAATTGAGGTGGTGCTTTTGGAGTATAGTCCCTGCAAAGATTCTTGGCAAAAGAAAAATAAAGTGATTGGAAATATTATGACAGAATTTACCCCCAAACAAAATCTAAACATATCTAAATAGAGTGAAAAAATAAAATTGATAGAAAATATTTACACAACTGACTGGGCTGCCTCCCAGGAGCGCTAAGTTTAACGTCTTTAGCCAGACTCAACAGATGTGTTACCCCTAAATAGATCAATCCGAATAAATCGGGTCAATGAGGATAATTTCCTCATTTTCAGAAGTTTTATGTTCTAGGAAAGACTTTAGACGATGAGCATTAACTTTAAACAACTGTCCATTCTTAGGGTCTTGTAACTCAATGGCACCATGACTAGAAATGTGATGGACATAGTACGGGCTTGACCATCGTGACCTTAACTTCCCAGGAAACAATTGAAGACGGGAGTTATACAAAAGAACCTTTTGTCCTATGAAAAACTCATTTTTGAGAATGTGTTTGTCATGTTCCAACTTAGTCTTGGCTTTATAAATTCTTGAACTCTCATAGGCATCATTTCTGATTTCTTCTAACTTATCAAGTTGAAGGGTCTTACGTTGACCGGCTTTATCATAGTCAAAGTTCATGGCCTTGATGGCCCAATAAGCACGGTGTTCGAGTTCAACATGCAAGTGACAGGCTTTGCCATAGACCAATCGATATGGGGACATTCCTATAGGGGTCTTGTAAGCAGTACGGTATGCCCATAAAGCATCCTGGAGACGAAGACTCCAGTCCTTCCTTGTGGGGTTAACTGTTTTCTCTAAGATTTGTTTAATCTCCCTATTAGATACCTCAGTTTGACCATTGGTTTTAGGGTGATATGATAGGGCCACTTTGTGATTGATTCCATATTTGGACAACAGGTTTCCAAAGACTTTGTTGCAAAAATGTGAACCATTGTCACTGATTATGGCTCGAGGTGTTCCAAACCGAGGCAAAACCTGGTCTTTGAAAAAATGCACCACAACTCTATGGTCAGCTGTTTTGGTGGCTAAAGTTTCTACCCATTTTGACAAATAATTAACTGCTAAAAGGATGTAGAGATTGCTAAACGAGGATGGAAATGGTCCCATGAAATCAATACCCCATACGTCAAAGATTTCAACGACGAGAATCGATTGTTGAGGCCATTCGTTTCTTTTGGTAATCTTACCTAGCAATTGGCATCTATGACAAGCTAGACAGTATGTGTGGGTGTCTTTGAAAATGGTTGGCCAATAGAATCCTGATTGCAAGATTTTTGCAGCAGTTCGTTTGGAACTGAAATGGCCACCACATGCCTGGTCATGATAGAACGAAATGACAGACTTTTGATCTACCTCAGGAACACACCTACTAATGATCTGATCACCTAGCCGATCAGGCGTCCTCAGTTAGAGAAGATCTGACCCAGGTTGTACCTGTGGACTTTGTAGTCAGGCCAAGTATTCAGGAACCCGAACAAGTGATGTTTATCCCATGGGAGTCCAACTGGATGGATCCCCTAATGGATTACCTACGAAGTGGAACTCTCCCAGAGAAAAAAGCTGAAGCTCACAAGATCAGGAGGAATTCAGCTAGATACTCAGTAATAAACGGGTAAGTCTATCGAAAATCCTTTTCAGGTCCTTACTTGAAATGTATTACGCCATCAGAATCAATAGCAGTGATGCAGGAGATTCACAGTAGAGCTTGTGGGAACCACTCCGGAGGAAGATCCATTGCCCATGAGATACTCTCCCAATGATACTTCTGGCCCTATCTGTCACGGGATGCCGAAGAATACGTCAGAAGGTGCAAGCCATGTCAAATGCACGGAGACGTTAACCATCGGCCACCTGATTTCTTACATCCCACCATAGTACACACCCATTCGCCCGATGGGGAATAGATATAGTGGGACCTCTCCCGAATGCAATCCGGTTAAATGCCTATATCCTTTTGGCTAGGGGTGCACAAAAGAACCGGGGAACCGGAACTGGCGGTTCGGTTCGGTTCTTATGGCTTACGGTTTGGTTCCGATTCCCCCTAATTTGATAACCAATTTTTATGGTTCGGTTCCGGTTCTTGGTTTCAAGAACCGAACCGAACCGAAACTGGAACCAGAACCGAACCGGTATATTATATAATTTATATATATATATATATGCATAGTTGATTGAAGGGACTGTTGGGCCACACATTTAGGCCAAATCCACTACAAACTTCATTAGAGACTGTTGGGCCCAGCCATATCCAAATTGTAATGACTAATGAGGATTGAGGAACTTATAGTCTCATAGAATATAGATACATGATCTGTGATACATTGATATTTGTGCAAACATAAATTAGGGTTGCCTCAACCAAATGCGCCGCTCTCTTTCAACCCCACACTTTCACTCTCAGCCTCTCAATCGACCGTGAATGTGATGATATATATCTCTGCGCGCCTCTACACAACAAGACAACTCATCAGTATATCTCTCTCTCTCTCTCTAGTCTTTATATCTCTGTTTGTGTTTGAAATCAACTATGGCCTCGTCGGAGGAGTCATCATCTAAATATGTAAAGGTAATTGCATGTTTATTTTATGATTTTTGGTGTTTGATTTATTAAATTTGTATAAACTTCTTTACCCGAGGATGTTTGAACGATTTCCATTTCTAATAAGTGTCTCTCTTTGATGTGAAATCAAATACAACTTTACTTTAGCCGTGTGAGGACTAAATTCATTTTAGATTTTCGTATAATTGCACAACAAGTTTGACTTTGTCATTCTTAACCAAAATTATTCAACATTGAAGATAATTTCCATTGCTAATAAGTGTCTCTCTTTGATATCTCACTGCTTCTCTCTAGAAAGGCTTAATTGAGTCTACTACGGCCCAAAAATAAATAAATAAAATTCTAGAAAAAAAAATATCATACATTGCATACTAGTTTGTTCTATCAGAGAACAATGGTATGCCCATCCCCTAAAATATGGTTGCACTTCTTTCAAACAGTCTGGATAACAATGTATGACTATCATACATTGCATACTAGTTTGTTCTATCATAGACCTAAGAAGCATACTAGTCACTAAAATACACTAGCTTTACTTGAACAAACCAAAAATAAAATAAAATAATTTAGAAATAAACTGCAAGTTTTACATCAGAACCGTAGATGATTAGTGATCTCATTTAAGATGAGCATCTATTTGAATAGCTTGAGAAGAGGTCACAAGCATAACAATGTGCAGACAATGGCATCTTGAGTGACTATAACATATTGGAAAAACTACAGAATAATAATACATATCATATTGAGGTTTGAAAACTGTGATGCATAATAATAGTTTTTTTTCCTAATCTTTAGATGGCAGGAGATGCAAAAGGCAAAGAAGTGGTTCCTTCAATTGAGCCTCAACCAGAACAGCCCACACCGATCGCAATAGATTTGCTTTCTTCTGATTCTGAAGAAGATGATAAGGTAATCTCTTCCAAACCAAAGAGTTGTTCTATAGTGCGGCAACATTTTTCCAAAGTGACAAAAAATGGTAAAGACATAGGGGCACAGTGTAACTATTGCAAGAAGCCATACAAGTGGAAGTGTGAGAATGGGACTAGTGTATTAAGCAAGCATCTTAAATCATGTCCTAAGTTAAAAAAAATAATAATAAACGCCAAAAGATTTTATCATTTCAATTGGGTTCACAAATTGATTCTAGTAGGCTTGGTGTTTGGAGTTTCAACCAGAAACTAGCTAGAAAAGCATTAAATAAAATGTTACTCATTGATGAGATGCCTTTTGCCTTTGTAGAACATGCTGGGTTTTGAGCTTTTTGTGCTATTTTGCAACCTGAATTTAGTATTTTCTCTCGCACTACAGTAGTTAGGGACTGTTATTCCATATATATAAGTGAGAAAGCGAAGTTGACAAATGTTTTGTTGAAACCAAATCAAAGAAAATGTCTCACTACTGATTGTTGGACCTCACTACAGAATTTGTCATACATGTGTTTGACTGCTCATTTTATTGATAGTGATTGGAAATTGCATAAAAGAATTATAAATTTTCGTCCAATTTATAGTCACAAAGGTGAGTCAATTGGTAGAGCTGTGGAAGAGTGTTTGTCTGAATGGGGAATAAAGAAGCTAGGCACTATTACTGTTGATAATGTAAGTGTGAATGATGTTGTTATTGGTGTTTTGAAGAGGAGATTGTCTAACAAGGGTATTATGCCCATGTTAAGTGGTGAATATTTTCATGTTAGGTGTTGTGCTCATATATTGAATTTGGTTGTGCGGGATGATTTAATTGAATTAAGAAATGCAATCTTTCGAATTCGTAGGGCTGTTAAATGTGTTAAGAGTTCGCCACAAAGAGAGCAATTTTTCAAGGCATGTGTTGAAAAAGTAAAGATAACCTCTAAAAGTTTTTTGACTTTAGATGTTATAACTAGGTGTAATTCAACATATTTAATGCTAGAGGCCGCATGTAAGTTTGAGAAAGCATTTGAGAGGTTAGGAGATGATGATGAGAATTTCGGTAAAGAACTTAATGATATTGAGGAAGATGATTTGAAAGGGCCTCCTACTTCAACCGATTGGGAAAATGCTCGTTATTTTACTTGAATCTTGCAAAAAATTTATGATGCCACTTGTCGTTTGTCGGGTTCTTTGTATGTCGTTTCTAATAATTTTTTTCAAGAAATTTGTGGCATTCAAGGTAACTTGAATCAATGGGCAAAGAGTGATGATCTAGTTTTATGTTCTATGGCAAGAAGAATGAGGAGTAAATTTGCCAAGTATTGGGGGGATATTGAGAAGTTAAATATGCTTGTATACGTTGCAGTTGTGTTAGATCATCGATGTAAATTGGCATATGTTAAGTTTTGTTTGGAAAAGGTTCATGACAAAGATAAGGTGAATGTTTTGATTGACAAGATAGTGTTAACGTTGAGACGTCTTTTTGATGAGTATGAAAAAAATGAGATGGTTGGTTCATCATCAACTCCCTCCCAAATTATGGAGCTTGATGATGACATTGATGAGTATGGAAAAAATGAGGTGGTTACATCCCTCCAAAAGTTTGAAAGACACATGAAAGAAGCAAATGATAGGAGTAAAAATGAAGTGGACAAATATTTGGATGAGACGTGTGAGCAAAACAATCCCAAATTTTATGTGTTGGCTTGGTGGAAGTTAAATGGTGCGAGGTTTAAAGTTCTTTCTCAAGTGGCAAGGGATGTGTTAGCCATTCCAGTCTCTACCGTTGCTTCTGAATCTGCTTTCAGCACGGGAGGTTGTGTTCTTTCATAATTTCGTAGTTCACTTACTCCAAGATTGGTAGAATGCTTGCTTTGTGCTCAAGATTGGGTGTGTGCTTCAAATTATCCAATTCAAGTTACAGAAAATATAGAAAAACTTGAAGCTGAATTTGGTAATGATTTTAATGAATTAATTTTGTGATTTTCTGTTCATTTTTACACTGCTCAGTTTCATTGAAGTTTAATTTTATAATTTTTTATTTTCAGCTACAAATGTAAGTGCAAGTGCAGGTGGAAGTGCAAGTGCAAGTGTATGATTTGAGGTAAATGATTTCACAAATTTAAGTCACTGTCCAGTTTTATATAAGCTATTTTAGCCACTGTCCAATTATAAGCATGTAGTTGAATTATTAAGATTAGTCACTGTCCACTTTAAGTTACTGTCCACTTTGAATACAAATTCATAAGCATTTTATATTATAGAACCAAGTCCATTATATAAATCATGTAGTTGAATTATCAAGACTTGATTATACAATTGAATGATTTAAGCATAGCCAACCATTGTTATATAAGAGAATGCTTGCTTGGCCACTGTTTTATCAATTATGCTAAATGGTTATTTATTTATATCTAATGCAAATTATATTATATGTCAACGACTCGACATGCGGCCCATTAGGATTTGAAGCCGGATTCTGCCGTACCAGGTCTATCGACCACCAACCCAAGGATTTTTTTGGTTTTGTAACTTTGAAATGCAACATTGATGTAATATTGAAATAGTATTATTCCAATAAATATGCATTTGTTTTGGGTTTGTAGTAGTAAAATTTTGAAATACTCTATTCGGTTGGATTTATAACAGTCGTTTGTATTTATAACTTATATTTCATTTTGATTTTTTTTTCCTGAATGTGATATTAGGAACCGGAACCGAACCGAAATTTTTGGTTCGGTTCCGGTTCTAAATTTTAAGGAACCAGTATTTTTTGTTCGGTTCTGATTCTTGTAGGAACCGGAACCGAACCGAACCGTGTGCACCCCTACTTCTGGCCACTGATTATTTCACCAAATGGGTGGAAGCGGAAGCCTATCCCACCGTCAAGGGTAGCCACATCATCAAATTCGTATGGACCCACATAATATGCAGATTCGGGCTACCAAAGACAATCATGATGGATAATGGGACTAATCTGGACAACAAAGAGGTTAGATCATTCTTTGCCGAGCATGGTATCAACCAGAAGACGTCTTCCGTCGACTACCCGCAAGGGAACGGGCAGGCGGAAAGGACAAATCGAACCATATTCAACACCCTGGCCAAAAAACTTGAGAAAACCAAAGGGGCCTGGCTAGAGAAACTACCTGAAGTTCTCTGGTCATACAAAATGACTCCCAGATAACCCACTGGGGAGACCCCCTTTGCCACGGCGTACGGCGCTGAGGCTGTGATCTCGACAGAGGTCAGGGTTCTAACCCTTCGGAGCCAGGCCTGGGTTGAAGGACCAAATAACCAGCACTTGGCTCAAAATCTAGATCTGCTAGATGAAAGACGGGAAGCCGCCGGGATCAAGTTGACCGCCTACCAGCAGCGCGTCCCAAATTAATTTAATCAAAAAGTCAAAAGAAGAGAGTTCCATGTCGGAGATATGGTCTTTAGGTAAAAAATCGGGCTCGTAGGCAAGCTCAGGGAGCCTTGGGAGGGCCCGTACACCATTACCGAAGTCATCAGTCGCGGGGCATACTGCGTTTGAAGAAATATTGATGGCGGAATGGAACCAAACTCCCAGAACGCCTCTCGCCTGAAGAGGTACTACCCTTAAAGGGCCAAATTTTGCTTTTACTTTGATCTTTTTGTAAAAAGGCTATAGCACCTGATCAGTAAAAAATCATTTTTATGGTAAAATAGCCTGTAAATATTTACTGAAACAAGATCCTGAAGATATCACAAAATTTTGCAAAAAATAAACCAAGTATTGCATTGTCTATCGCATGGCCTGAAGTGCCCGAAGACAAAACACATATCCTGAAGAGATCACTAAATTTTGCAAAAAATAAATCTAGTGTTTCATTGTCTATCGCATGGCCTGAAGAGCCCGAAAGACATAACATTGATCCTAAAAAGATCACAAAATTTTGCAAAAAATAAATCAAGTGTTGCATTGTCTATCGCATGGCCTGAAGTGCCCGAAGACACAACACTGATCCTGAAGAGATCATAAAATTTGATGAAAAATAAATCAAGTGTTTCATTGTCTATCGCATGGCCTGAAGTGCCCGAAGACACAACACTGATCCTGAAGAGATTGCAAAATTTTCCAAAAAATAAACCAAGTGTTACATTGTCTATCGCGTGGCCTGAAGTGACCGAAGACACAACACAAATCTTGAAGAGATCACAAAATTTTGTAAAAAATAAATCAAGTGTTGCATTGTCTATTGCATGGCCTGAAGAGCCCGAAAGACACAACACTGATCCTAAAGAGATCACAAAATTTTGCAAAAAATAAATCAAGTGTTGCATTATCTATCACATAGCCTGAAGTGCCCGAAGACACAACACTGATCCTGAAGAGATCACAAAATTTTGTGAAAAATAAATCAAGTGTTGCATTATCTATCGCATGGCCTGAAGAGCCCGAAAGACACAACACTGATCCTGAAGATATCACAAAATTTTGAAATATATATATCAAGTGTTGCATTATCTATCGCATGGCCTGAAGTGCCCGAAGACACAACACTGATCCTGAAGAGATCGCAAAATTTTCCAAAAAATAAACTAAGTGTTGCATTGTCTATCGCGTGGCCTGAAGTGCCCAAAGACATAACATAGATCCTGAAGAGATCACAAAATTTTGCAAAAAATAAATCAAGTGTTGCATTGTCTATCGCATGGACTGAAGAGCCCGAAAGACACAACACAGGTCCTAAAGAGATCACAAAATTTTGCAAAAATAAATCAAGTGTTGCATTGCCTATCGTGTGGTCTGAAGTGCCCAAAGACATAACACAGTTCCTGAAGAGATCACAATATTGCTTATCAAAATAATAGAGACGTTGAAAAAGTCAACTAGACAAAAACCATAATATTTCATTCAAAAATGGGCCCCTGATGGCCAAGGCTTACAATATGTTATACAAACAAAAATTCCTAAGTATCAACGCCAGTGTCTGCCTCATTGGAAGTTACAGGAACAATGACCCCATCCGAAGCTGAAGGGTCAGGGTCGGACAAAATACTCATCCCCGGGAGAGGCTTGGTCAGGAACTCACAAAAACGAACATCATATGGACCCCGAACCGGATCATCGTAAGGTGGAGCGATGCCCAAGTTCTCATCCAACTCTTCCACTGAGGCGAAATCCCTCTCCTCAACGGGCTTCTGCATATCATTGAAGTAGGACCTCCACCCGAACCCGATCCGGTACTGGGAGGTGTCATAAAAGCATTTTTACATCTCATTACCACCCTAGTGACACATCTCCACGATCGACCTCTCCATTGCAAGGAGGTTCTCAGTTTCAGCCTTCTCCTCCAGGAGTTTTGCCTTGGAAGCCCTCAGGCCCTCACTCTCAGTCTTCAGGCTTGCATTCTCAGCTTTCAAGGCCTCCGTTTATGAAAATAGGGCCCGCCATACCGCCTCCATCTCCTGGATCTGATCACGAGCAACCCGAAGCTATTGCTCTGCAGTGATTGCCCTTTGTGTCTGAACATCCAATTTCTCATTGGATATCAACAGTAAGGAAGCAGCCTTTTGCCTGGCATCTTCTTTCACCTTCAGGAGCTCGTAGGATTTATGGAATAGTTTATCATCCTCCTCCATCTTCGCGTTGTAGGCCTGAGTCAGATAAAGCATCTGCTAAAAGAACAAGTGCTAGTTTGATAAGTTGATTGATCCGTATATTGAAAAATTGAAAAAAGTAAAGTACGGCTAATGAGACAGTATCGGAAAAATACCTTCATGGCAATCTCTAGACCAGTCAATGCCAATTCTTCCCGATTGATCTATCTCAGTTTCTTTCTGTCCGCGGGAGTCCAGATCTGAAAGCCCATTGCCCGAAGGGCGATGTCATTGTCAATAGTTTCATGCCCCATGACCAAAAATCCCCCACCAGGGAGTGTTATCTTTGGCGCCCAGGGGACGGGTCGCTCCTCTTCAGTTGCATCTCTAGTGTCATCCACTATGATCGGGGACAACATTGTTGACAGACGGGGCCTAACTGATTGGTCAGGAAGAATTTCCTCAGATTAGGGGTGTCGTGTCCCCGACAAACCAGTTTCTCCCTCAATCAATCGGGATCCAGGAACGGGAATGTTCCCTAAAGGAGGAGCGAAGGTCGCCCCAGTAGTATTAGATCCTGAAGGAGGGGGTGGGGTGACCTGAGTATTTCCCATCCGTGGGGTTGGAGTTACCGGGATGTTTTCCACCGGTGGTGGAGGAGCAGACACAGACAGGGGATTTGAAGCACTTTGCGACCCCTGACCGCTTTGAACCTCACTCGGTGCTAGAGGGATCACTTGAGGGCCAGGTGCCCGTTTGTTCTTTTTCTTAAGCACGACTTGAGGGATTCTCAACATTTCTGATGTGAGCGCCTGGAAATTAGAATTCGTCAAGAAAACACTACACATCCTCAGGGGTTGCCCCCAAATTTTTGATTTAAGTATGTCAAATCGGGACTTTATATATCTTGGAGTTTTAAACTGGTCGGGAACTCCCAAAAACTCCAGCACGTGATGACCCAACTTATCATTGCACTGTTCACAGTAGCAGGACCCTTTATGGTAAGGCTTGAAAGAAGGGAACAAGGATCTGTCAAACTCACTAGGGACCTTGAATCCGACTGAGCCGGGAAGCCTCCAATTCCCACTCACTAAGATCATTTTCTTCTTCCACCCCTTGTTGGACTTCTCTGTGCCGTCACAAATCTTTCTCCCACTTAAGGGAAAAAGATTGTACCGACCCCTACAGTCCTTTTGGTCCTGTATCTTGTAACAGAACAAAAGTTTGGCTAAACCTAGGTCAAGACCTAGCTCCCGATTAATTATCAGGACCATGGCCACAATCCTGAAGAAGTTAGGCCCCACCTGAAGCGGGGCCAGACCCAAAGTAGTTAAGGTATAAAGGAAAAAATGGTGGATCGGGAATTTGAGAACCTGAAGATAGAAGGCTGACAATAAAATTTGATGATCCATGACCCCCTTACCCCTCCTAAAGTCATATTTTTTTGGGTAATTCTTGATGATAACCCCATCGGGTATCCCACATTTAACCCTTAGTCTTTTTAGTACTGTGTCTACCCTATGTGTAGGAGGAAGGGGGTCGATATAAAATTGGTCGCCCGAACTCCCTGCAGCCGGATCCCCAACCGCTGCAACGTTCTGATTGACTTATGGTGGACTAGACCCAACTGTCCTAACCACCTCTACTGAGGGAGTACAAAGGGAAGCATCTGGGTCCACAGAAGAGGGGAGGCGGTCGCTACCCGACCGAGTGTCATCACTATCGGACATACTGAAATAGAGGTAGGAAAGCTGGAAAAAAAACACGTACTCTAAGATGAATCCCGAAGTAGTTTCGGGCGCTTTCCTGGAAAAAAGAATGGATTCTGGCAATGATAAGTGAGCAGCTCAAGTGTAGAGAATTTTCTGAGAGTTATAAGTTTTGAAATGCAATGAACATTCTACATAGGCATTGGGTATTTATAGAGATTTTTGAAACGCTTGGACGGCCGTGCGCTCGGGAATCGAAGCGTCGTGTCATTTCACGTGCACCTCCTCAGCCCCCTTCTCGCTAATCGAGGACACCCGGACCGTGGGATTCAAATATTTTAAGGACGATACAGTCGTCGCATTAATTGCATCAACCATGTCACCCTGACAGGGGTGATGTGTCTTGATCTCCACTCTATCTCCTTTCTAATGGGCCTGACCGATTGATGACCCATCACAAAAAATCGGGCCTGTGTAAGAGTGTAAATGTCCAAGCCCAATTAAGCCCATCAGGTATCAGACCCATCGGGCTGATAGCCCAACAAGATTTTTACAAGTCCAATTTCTAGGCCCATTTCATTTTTTGTATTTCTTTGGCAAGTAGAATTAATGACATGATGGTGATGTAATCAAGAGGGTATTGCCCTAATGGGCCTAAGGCCCAAAAGGAAAATGTATATAAGGAAAATCAAGGGTTGATAAATGCATGTTTTTTTGGTGTTGTGCAACTTTAATCATTTACAATAATGCATAGTTAAAATTTGATGGGGGCAATATATTATTTTTAAAAGTGGTATTACTTGAATTCTTGAGGGATAGTTTATCTATTAGTGAGAGTTGAGGTGTTCTTTGTGTATTTCCTTCCCGCTATTTATTTGACCTCGATGCTTTTATGTATATGCAATTTCAAGAAAAGCTCGTGTCGCCAAGGAAAATTTTGAATCTTGATGCAATGATTATTTTATTCAATGAAATGTGTCCCCCGTATTCTAAGTTCAGATTGCAATTTATTGCGATTTGTGACCTTATAGTTAGCTCCGTGTCATAATTTCTCCCTACTTCTTCAACAGCACACAAAATGTTCGTCTAAATGTGTCTATATAAACAAATTTGAACTTTAAATTTGTTTTCCCTATCTCATCGACTCTATAATCATGTGGGATGTTTGATCAGTTTTTTTTCTCGGTAAATAATGTTTGATCATTGATTCCTGATTGAAGTCCAATAACTTGTATTTCCAGGAAGATCACTAAGGTCTGTTTGAAAATTGGTATGGTCTAATCTTGTCTAGGTTTTGCCTGTTTTTCAGACCATACCAGAAAGACCAGACCATTTATCAAATAAAATTTCAATTAGCAAACAAACCAGCCCAGACCTAACCAGACCAATCATGTTTGAAAAGTGGTATTGGCCCAACTTGTCTAGGCTTTGTCTGTTTTTGAAAAATCAGTTTATTTTTATGGGCTTTGGTTTTTGTTTTTTTCAAGTCCAAACAAAGTTGTAGCTGTCAAGACCAAGAGACCACCTGGTTTTCCCCTAACTTGTTATCTCCTCTATGCGACGACAGGAGTCTCTCTCGCCTCTCTCTCACAAACCCTTCATAGTGTTCACACCCTTCACGCTTCGATTTGTATATTCAGAAAAAATATATATATATAACATTTGAAATAATTACTCCAAATTAGAAAAATATCTAAAATTGATGTACATGTATATATAAATTAAAATTTTAAAAATTTTAAATAAAAGTTGATAAAAATATAAAATTAATTTATATATTAATTTCTGGAGTGGAGATCGAACAGGGGACGGTCCCATCCTCACCCAGTTGCCACCTTAATTATTCAAAAATAAATTTATTTATTAAGAGCAGATTCAGATTAAACTATCACGACCGTTCATCTCACCATTTGATGTGGACTCCTCAGTTACAAATAGAGCTACCAAGCCTTGCATAACCAACACAATTAATACACTAACACATCAATTAAGCCAACTTAGTCAATACTGTCATACATATATACATATAGTTGTAGTGTGCAACCACCACCACCACCATGGATGAGGAGAAGCACCACCACCTCTTCCACCACCACAAGGAGGAAGAGGGGCCTGTTGACTACCAGAAAGAGGAGAAGCACCACAAACACCTCGGGGAATTTGGCGAGCTCGGTGCCGTCGCTGCCGGAGCTTATGCTTTGGTAATGTTCTACCACCCTTTTTATTTGTATTTATATATCAATATTAAAATTGAGTATCCGATGAGCATTGGTTCGTAAGGATATTGACACTTTCCAAAACGTGACCAACCATATAATATTAACGCATCGGCAGATACAACAAATACGTTACGAATCAGATAATGTTAATGTATCGACATATACAACAAACCATGATATGGATGCATGTGTATGTGTGTTTTTATATTTTGTGCATGCTTATATAGGAAGAAAATATAGAGTATCATTTTATCATCACATAATTAACCTTTTTGTTCCTTACGTTTAAGATTCAATTGTAACTGCTATGCCAAATAGAGGCACTTTCTTGGGAATCAAGAAAATTCAATCATACTTTTACGTTTGAAACACACTGGAATTATAGAGATTGAAATAAGGCACTTTCTATAATTATAGATTTATATATTATGATCAAATGCAGTCACAATAGACTCGGTCCTAATAAATCTAGTGTCAAAGGGCTAACAGGCAGGGCCAGGATAGAATATATATATATATATATATATATATATATATATATATAGGTTATTTAAGAATTTTTTATAAAAAATCTAGGGGGGGGGGAGGCGTATGCAATTTTTATTAACTTATACCAATAGAATAAATAAATACATTTAATAATATATATATATATATATATATATATATATATATAAGTCTATATAAGTTATTTGCATAGGTTCCAAAATACTAGTACAATTAATGAACTTATTTTTGGATTTCCTTGATGATGTATATTATATAGATATAGATATAGATATAGATATAGATATATACTAATTATATACACACTGCAGCATGAGAAGCACAAGTCAAAGAAAGATCCAGAGCATGCCCACAAACACAAAATATTGGAAGAAGTTGCAGCAGCTGTAGCAGTTGGGGCTGGTGGATATGTTTTCCATGAGCACCATGAGAAGAAAGAAGCCAAGCATGAACTCAAAGCAGATGGAAAGAAGCACCACCACCTTTTTTAATTCACTTATAATTGACTACTGGTTTGTATTTGTGTGTGGGATTGAGTGAGAGTTTGTATTTGTGTTTATTGGCCACTAAGTTGACCTTAATAAAGTTGCACTATCTGGTTCTAATTTTATCCATCATATGTGGATATATATATATATATATATATATATATATATATGTAATAAAATTAATGATGGAGGTGTTCACAATGTTTACTTAATTAATACCTCAGGTTTGTTTATGATGCTAACTCAAAACATAGGAAAGTGATCAAAACTTAAATAATCAACAAAAAAATTGATCAATTATATATTACACAGGCAATAAAAGCTTCTTCACATAATTATTAATCTAAAAAATTTAACAAAAGATTAATTATTAAAACACACTTTAAAGTTGAATAGCATCTTAAATTTTGAGTGGTCACATCACATGGTTCAACTCTCAAATTTTGGCAGTGACATATAAGGATGCAAATTTGGCAGAGTAGAATATTTTTTGTTCATGTTTTCTCTAGAAATAAAAATATAAAAACATTCTTCTTACTGGAAACAATATATTGAAATGGTATTTGTTAGTTTCAACTGATCTCCCGATTTGAGAACAGAAAATAATTAACATATAGTGGCACATTTTTGCACAAATCTTTTCCTTTTAATGTAAATTTTTTTATATATACAAGTTCTATTTTAACATTTACTTGAAATAATATAATATAATAAACTGCTAAACTTGACTGTCGCAAATTTAAGTTTTTTTATAAATAAGTTTTATTTAAACATTTACTTTAAATAATATAATATAATAAACTGTTAAACTTGTCTGTCGCAAATTAAAGTTGCAAATCTTACTATTTTATCAAATATAATATTCATTTTTGAAATCTATAAATTGCATCCCTTTTAAAGTCATTACCGTATTTTCAACAATGAACTTATCTCTAACATATACTAATATACTATGAAACATACTCTAGAATGGTTGTTCAATAACACATTTGTGATTGAATCACAAAGTTCATTCATCAGTTTGATCTTGAAAGACTCCGTCAAAATCTATGACAAATATATATATATATATATATATATATATATATATATATGTGTGTATGTGTATGTGTGTTCACGTAATATTTGGGGATTCCTGTTAAACTTAGTCATCAAGTAATTCTTATTTGAGTAGGAGATTGATTTGAAAACTCCTAATTAAAATTTGTTTTGGAATACCAAATATCTTGTTCACCACTCAAACTTCTCCTATAAATACAGGTCTGACTTATTGTATTGTGTACACAGAAAGAGAGAGAGAAGAGAAAAATACATATTAGTATTTTATTTTATTTTGAGTGAAACATCGGGTGAGCAATACACGTGTGAATGAAACACTGTGTGCGTTGTTCATCTGTTGATCATCATATTGTAATCCTCTCATTGATAGTCATTATTGGTATTCTCCGTCGACGTAGGCTGATTTGGTTGAACCACGTATAAATCTTTGTGTCGGTGTATGATTTTAGTTACAATTGTTTCTGTGTGTTTTTCGGTTCGGTCTTGGACGAGTGTAAAAATCTTAACAAATGGTATCAGAGCTTTCAGGTTGAAGCAAATCCAAAAAGCACGCAAGCTGGTCCAGATCCAAAATTTTAAATTGCTCAAAATCAAAATCCGAACACACGGCTAAATTCATCTTGTAGAGAGGACGTCGGGGCCGCAAACCGGGTCGAAATCGGAGTTTGGATGCACCCAGAATTGCCATCCAAAGTTTTGCTAGAAAACTCTCGCATCGCTATAGTACTGCGTCGCTACAGTACCAAGTTGCTACAATGTCGATTTGATACAGTGCCGAGTCGCCAGTGACATCATTTTTTTTATCTTTTAGTGCTGATTTTTTTTGGCCCGTTTGGAGTGTTTTTTATTCATTTTTGACGCGGTCGGAACCGTTCTTAAGGATTTGGATCGTTCCGGACGCAACCGTGTGTCGGTTTGGCATGATTTGACTCTGAACATCTCGAAAAGACTTAGTGGAAGCTATGGGAGAAATAAAAGCAACAATGATCGACAAGTTTGACGGTACAAACTTTGTTTTTTGGAATATGCAAATTGAGGACTTGTTATTTGAGAAGAATTTGTATTTACCATTGGAAGAGCAAAATCCAAAATCGATGAAAGAAGAGGATTGGAAAATCCTAGATCGAAAGGCTCTCAGTACAATCAGACTAACGTTGTCAAAGTCTGTTGCTTTCAATATAAAGGATGAGAAGACAACAAGGTCTCTCATGGACGCCATTTCTAACATGTACGAACAGTTTTTTGTATCAAACACAGTACATCTTATCAAAAGTTTGATCAATCTAAAGATGTCCGAGAATGGAAAGGTTAGTAAACATCTTAATATTTTTAATGAGATTGTTGGGTAGTTGGAATCTATTGATATGCCAATCTCTGGCACGATGAAAGTGGCTTTGGTTCTAAGCCAGTTGCTAGAGAGTTGGAATAGCACAGTGGCTGGAATTAGTAGCTCTTCAGGGAAAGAAAAGTTATAAAATGATTATATGGTCAGCATGATACCCACAGAAGAAATCAAAAGGCAAACAACAAACTCTTCTAACAGTAGCTCATCATTGAATGTCAAGAGCAGAGGCAGAGGTTCGAGTAGAAAGAAAGGTGGATGTTATGGACGTGGTCGTTCGAAGTCGAGACAAGGAAGATCACGGTCTTGAAATTCCAAATAATGTTAGAATTGCAGTAAAACTGGTCATTATAAGAACCAGTGCAGATCCCCGCAGAAGGTAGCGAAGAACAAGACTGAGATAAATATTATCTTAAAAGAAGCAGATGATGCGTTGATATGCTCTTTGGAGAGAAAAATAGAGTTTTGGGTCTTGAACTATGGAGCATCATTCCATGTCACCTCAAGTCGAGAGCTATGTACTTGGTAACCTAGGAAAGGTTTATCTAGGTAACGATCATCCTTGCAGTGTCCTAAGGAAATGCGAAGTACATATCAGACTCAGTGGATCGATATAGAAGCTAAGGGATGTGAGACACATTCCAGACTTAAGGAAGAACCTTATTTCAATAGGCCAGTTGGCAAGTAAAGGTTATGTGATCACTTTCAGAGATGAGTGGAAGGTTTCCAAGGGGCTATGACTATAGCACGAGGAAAGAAAGAATGTACGCTTTACACAACCACCAATGATAGTACGTTGATTACAGTTGCAAAAGGCAAGGAAGATCACAACCTGTGGCACTAGAGGCTAGGTCACATGAGTGAAAAGGGGCTCGAGGTTATGCTCTCGAAGGAAAAACTACCAAGTTTGAAATCGATTGATATCGACATCTGTGAGAATTGCGTATTCAGTAAATAGAAGAAGGTGAGTTTCCAGATCAACAACAAAAATCTCAGAAAGAATTAGCTTAAGTTAGTTCACACGGATGTCTGGAGGCCAACAAATATCTCATCTCTTGGCGGAAAGTCTTACTTCGTGACCTTCATTGATGGTCATTCTAGGAAGGTATGGATTTACTTCTTGAAACATAAATCTGAGGTGTATGATGTGTTCAAGACAGGGTTGAAGATAAAGAAATTGAGATCCGATAATGGTGGAGAATATGAAGACTCCGGGTTCAAGAACTTTTGCTATGAGAACGGTATCAGATTAGAGAAGACTGTTCCACATACACCACAGTAGAATGGCATAGCAAAACGTATGAACCGGACATTGACTGAGAGAGCCAGAAGCATGCGCATACAGGCAAGGTTGCCAAAACAGTTCTGGGAAGAAGCAGTCAGTACAATAATGTATCTTATCCATCAAGGTCCATCAGTACCATTGGAGCACAGAATACCAGAAGAGGTATGGAGTGGTGAAGAGGTAACACTTTCACATTTGAAAGTTTTTGGTTGTGTAGCATATGTGCATGTTAATGATCATTGGATATGGCGTTGATAAGTTTGGTTACCGCATGTGGGATGATCATAACCAAAAGGTGATCTGAAACAGAGATGTAATATTCAATAAAAATGTTATGTACCAAGACAGGCACACGGCAACCTCAAATCCTAAAGCACAGAATGATCATGTGTATGTTGAGTTAAAGATGTTCAATACAGTGAAGAGGCACAACAGGCAGTTGGGAGTCCCCAGTCAGAATAAACGATTGTAGAAAGCAATACTCAACAGGATGTTACTCCGCAGTCTCCGACTCCTATTTCAGTATCTAAGAGGACTTCACGGCCGCATGTGCCGAATCGAAGATACCTGAATGATTTGTTGCACACAGATGGAGGTGAAACAGATTTTTATGATGAAGCATGCAGTGCAACAGATGCATGCCAGTGGGAGCTTGCGATGGAAGATGAGATGAAATCCCTTATCTCCAACAAGACATGAAAGTTAACCGAGTTGCTGGTAGGAAAGAAAACTCTCCATAACAAATGGGTAATGGTTCCAAGCGATACGAGACAAGACTTGTAGTTAAAGGCTTTCAGTAGAAAGCAGGAATCGACTATACTGACATATGCTCTTTGGTTGTGAAACTGAATACCATTCGTTTAGTTCTTAGCATTATTGCAGCGGAGGGTTTGCACCTAAAGTAGTTAGATGTCAAAATTGTTTTCCTCTATGGTGACCTAAAGGAGGAGATCTATATGCAGCAACTTAAAGGTTTCCCAGTGAAAGGGAAAGAGAAGCCATACGCGACAGTGGTCAAACGTGTTGCAAGGCAAAGTCAGACGCAATAGATATCGCAGGGTCTGCACAAGACCAAATATTGCTTATGCAGTGAGAGCTACGAGTAGGTTCATGCCTAATCACAGGAAGAAACACTGGGAATTAGTGAAATAGATATTGAGATATCTACGACAGTTGAGATTCAAGCAAGAAGGCAGAAATAATCTAACTGAAATGTTGACCAAAATGGTGACAATAGAGAAACTGAAGTTGTAGTCACTGAACAACTTTAGTGAGTCTTCAGGTGTGAAGACAGAAATGAGCACACCGTAATGCACTGATCATTGATGGAGTTGATTGTTGGATGAAAAGTCATCAAGTGGGAGATTGTTATATTTGGTGACTCATTTTCTTATGGGGAAGTTAAACTTAGCTACCAAGTAATCCTTATTTGAGTAGGAGATTGATTTGAATACTCCTAATTATAATTGGTTTTAGAATACCAATTGGTTTGTTCACCACTCAAACTTCTCCTATAAATACAAGTATGACATATTGTATTGTGTACACAGAAATAGAGAGAAAACAAAAATACAGATTAATATTTTTTTCTTGGTGTAAGTGAAACACCGGGTGAGCAATACACGTGTGAGTGAAACACTGTTTGCGTTGTTGATATGATGATTATCATATTATAATCCTCTCATTGATAGTGAGTGATTATTGGTGTTCTCCGTGGACATAGACTGATTTGGTCAAATCACAAATAAATCTATGTGTCAATATGTGTGTGTGTGTGTGTGTGTGATTTTGGTTGCAATTGTTTGTGTGTGTTTTTCGGTTCGGTCTTGGGTGGGTGTAAAACTCCTAAGGCTTCGTTTGGATTAAGAAAATTGGAAAGATAAGAAAAGAAAAGAAATGATAGGGTTTTTCATCTTTGGTTTATTAATGAGGAGAGAAAATAAAAGATTTGGAGGGATAACTTATCCCTCTTTATCCCTCCAAATCTTTTAAATATTATCCTCCCAAAAATGAGAAGATTTGGAGAGAAATGATAACACTTAAGTGATACTTTTATAATACCAAATATAACTTTAATATTTTTAGAAGAGAAACTTAAGACATTTGGTTATTAGGGTATAATAGTAAAATAGTTATAAATGTTTCTTTTCTTTTCTCTCCTCTACCCTATCCAAACAAAAGTACTATCATTTCTTTTTTTTTCCTTCATAATTTATCCAAACATGAATTTTAAACATTGATATTTTTTTTTTCTTTTCTTTTCTTTTCTCTCTAGTTAATCCAAACAAAGCCTAACAGTATATATATATACACACACACTCAAGACATCAAACTCCTACTATTTCCTTGCTTTGAACATCACATTCTGTATTTTTCCTCAAAGTTACTTTTTTATATAATGTTCAATGATTTATTTATATATACACACCAAGGTTCGCAGTCACGGTATTGGTTGTCGTAACGGTAACGGTATCGGTGTAACGGACTAGGATCAGTATCGGGATTACGTAACAGACTCGGTTATTGCAATCGTGAATTTTTTAAAATCTTGCACATGATACCCAAAATGTATTAATTGAATATTTTTGACAACATAAATGAATAAAGATGATTTTTTTGGTAGATTTAAGTAAATTTTTTAAATATATTTAGTATAAAAACTGAGTTATTAACAAGTATAATGGTGTCATCATTATTTCAGTCATTACGGTGTTTTGAGAATCGGGTCAAAATCGGGGTTACGGTCTCCGTAAAGGCCGATTCGGGTGCGAGAATCGGTCATCACCAATATATCGGTGTGTAACGGTAACGGAGCACCAAAAATCCGTTACGAACCAACCGTTACAGCCCGTAACAGACCATTACGGCGAACTACGATACATACTTACATATCTTGTAGATATAAAATTTATCACTTTTTGTTATATGAATTTGTAAATGTAAATGTTATTTACGAAAAAAGAATTGTAAATTTTACATACATATATGGTTAATGAAATTACCTAAAAGATGGTGAACTAAGTTTAGGGGGGTGAATATGATTTTTATGAATTAATTGACAAATTAAAATTTTAATTGTGGAATAGTCAATTTTAATTTAATTTTATCACAATACAAACCACGCAATAATAAATATAAGTGCAGAAAATAAATCAAAGACAACACCAATATTTTTACGTGAAAAACTCTTGGAAAGACTAAGTAAAAAATCACGGATACGCTCAGGTATCGATGCACTATAAATCAAGAAGTACAAGACTCTATGAAGTTTTAAACTTACAAATCACTCATAATCTGTCTTTCTCCACTTGACGTTTACTATCTTGAATCACTCGCGCTCCATGAAGCTCTCGTTCCGATCTCCGTACTCTGACGGCTTTGATTCTCAACGGATCAAATAACCACGAAGCCTCCTGCTTTGATCAAGGTGGTGTGATAATGTTTTAGCAACTAGATCATCCAATTGTGCATAACGATCTTCAGTATAAAAGCACAATTGGAAAAACTCAAACCAAGATAAAACTATAAAATATATAATCACTCAATAATTTTATTTCTCTATATATCTCTGTAAAAGAATATGAATTTGTAGAAGAATTGCAGAGATCTCTAAAAAGTCACCATCTTCTCTTAGGTTTAACTCATATAAATAGAGAATAGTCTTCAATTAATGGTAAGAATCTTTTTCCAATCAGGATTCGTATTTCCATCATTTAAATCCTTCAAATATAAATAAATACATCAATGATAGTCCAATATATCAATAATAATTTCAAATCATATCCCAAAATGGTTAGGAGTTGATTGCATAGCAAGACAAACCCTTCCAAAAATACAATCGCAATTTCCAATTTATTCCAGTTCGCCACTTACCGAGTACTCGGTGGCTGTTCTACCAAGTACTCGGTGAACCTGAATATGTGCGCAAACGGGCGCAAGTGCGCACAACTCTCTGGAGATTTTTTCAACTTTGTGCAAACGGCTGCAAGTTCGCACATGGTCGAGTACTTGGTGGAATAAAATCAATATTTCCAATATTTTTGTGAAATCTTTGCTTTTTTGCACTACCACTTCCAGCCATTGTTCCACTGAATATCATTTATATCTTCACCACTTTGTACACACATATTTAACAACCCAATCTAAAACATAAAACTCTCAACATAGTTTTTTATCAGAATCATGTCATTAATAAATAAATGTTCTTGCAATCTCCCGCTTGACATTTCTGAGACAAAACCATGTTTTACAAATATATTCTCACAATAAAATAAAATAAAATCTATACCTATGAACACACACCGACAAACATAGGCATAGAATTTTTTGTTGATTTTATGACGATCTACGAATCCTACAATCACAACACTTAAACAAACATACCTATGAAAAAGAAGTGTGGAAAACAAACAACAAGAATAATTAATATTAAATGACCATAAACAAAATAAATAATATCAACATGAAACATGAAACATAATGATCATGAATTAATTACAATTAATTATCCCCTTCAATTAAATATTTCTCCCCCTTAACTATATATCTCTCCCCATTTCTAAATTCATCTTCCCCTTTTTGTCACTGAAATGACAAGGAATTAAATAAAAATAAAAATAATCAAGAGAGTTGAAGGAGAATAGATAAGGTGTAAATATTGGGAAAATATACGGGAAGACCAGAGAATCTAAGAAAAACTTGTATTAAGTCATAAAACTCTAAAGAATATGTCCAGATTCTTGGATAACAAAAATCTTTATGATGCATGAACTTAAATCCAATGCATGAATGTAATATGCTTAAACTAAGAAAAATATATATATTTTTGTTTTTAGAAACATGTGAGCAAGGCAGTAGAGATAATTAAATAATCATTAACACATCATATTCGCATATTTGACACAGTTATTATACACACAAAAGTGAAGAAAATCAACACACATACCTTACAGTAATAAGCAATCACAAGACAGACTTTACATAGTTTTTGCATATATGAAAAATATTCAGGTGCAAGCAAACAACTAAGATGAAAGCAATACGTATTAATTCTAATAATCTCCTCACTAACCGTGATGATACTTCGATTCAAAACCTAAACTAGAATTCAAATCTTTAGCTCGGACCTTATTGCATTTAAATGTCTCACAATTTAATCTTTTACACATTTTCACTTTATCCCTTATTGTATTTCTAAGCTTCGGACTTTCCAACGAGGATTTTTAGTCCCGACCAACTGGGGTTGAGTTTCTTCCTAGGGATTTATGCTCATTAGTTTTCTCCACTTTTTACGCGAACACTCTGTTACTTTGTGGTAGGAGGCCCGGTTACTCAGATCGAATAACTACTTTTTGCATTTTTTATTTTTTCATAAATTTCATTATTTATATCACTTCGGGTTAGATGAGAAAGACTAAAAGTTTCAGCAAGTATTACAATCATCTCCAAAGTAAAATAAGCACCCAAGATTAATGATTTCTAAAAATAATATTTAAACATGTCAAGTGAATAACTTATATCCTCATGTCAGACTAACAACTCTAATTCCCATAAGCATAATAAGAAAAGTAGATATGAGAATAGAGTAAAATATGACAACCATTTGTACCCTTAGCCAAGCTCAACAATGCTAATAATTTTCATTTTATAATTTTTATGGTATTTATTGTCATAAAGATACATGCATGAATAATCATAATAGTAGCAAAATATTATGCATGCATAATAATAAATAAAATAAAAATGAATGATAATGTATTAATTATAGGATAAAGAATAATGCAAGATATTCTTAAAATGATACATATAAAGACATTTATTCTAATGAGAACATGTCAATAGATTTTCTAAAACTTATATACGTTTGAAAATCTAATGGTTTTGTAAAGATATATGTTAACTGAGAATCAATGGATATAAACTCTAGATCTTTCACAGAACAAAGTTTAGGAAAAATGCAATAACAATTATCAAATGTACGTACACCTTCCATAACACAATTTCTAAAAGAATCAATAATAGAATATTTATCGGAAGTGAAATTGACATTATGGTTATTATCGCGTATTTGACTAATGCTAAGCAAATTAGCCTTTAGGCCCTTAACATAATAAACATCTTCTAATCTATGTGACTAGAAGCAACAATGATGCCATTTCCTAAAACTTTAGATTTTTTCCTATTACCAAAAGTAACAATTCCAATATTACTGCTCTTGAAATAATCAAACAATGAACTATTTCCAGTCTATGCCTAAAGCATCCATTATCAAAATAACATGAACTATAATCACATGCTCTAAGGGCAGTATTGACAACAAAACAATGTAGCTCACCTTTTTTAACCCAAACATGTCTAATTTTCTGTGTTCTACTTGCCATATTAAACAAAAAATTTACCTCTTCACGTAACACGCAAATGATCATGAACATTGGGTCTTGTTTGAGTTATTTGATTTGTTCTTGAATTTAAATTTTTTCCTCTTAATTTGAAGTACATGGGTCGAATATGACCTTTCACACCACAGTGATGACATATAGGAACAAACCTTTGAAAATTACTATCAAAATTCTTATGATACTTAGAAGTAAATGGAGTTTTATTCTCAATCAGTTTTCTAACATAAGATTGGACATTATAATTCTTCTTAACATGAGGAATGTTTCTTATATTAGAATTACCTTGAGAGAAACTAGATGCTACTTGAGAAACTTTAACAAAAATCGTTTTGGGGGCACTATTTGAATTACTCGTTGTTACTTTGAATCCCAATCCTTTAGTGTTTCCCACAGATTTACCTACACTCAACATATGATTAAGCTTAGTGGTTCCACTAAACCATTTATAAATAGTTGAGTTAGCATCATTCAATTCATTTTCCAAAACCTCAATTCTCGTAGATTTCTCAATTATATCAGATCTTAGAGTGACTAATTTCTTATTTAGATCATCTACATTATTCAGACTTAATCAATTCTTCAGACCATTGAGTTTTTTGTGTCTGAAGTTAATTTAGGGAAAATGTAGTATTGGTTAAATCTTCTCTTAATGATCGTCTTTCATTTTCAACACTTTTAAGTTTAACTATACATTTTGAGAATTCTTTACTAAAATGTATAAACTTTTCATAAAGTTTATTGTAAGCATATTCGTACGAATCCCCATGATCTTCATTATCCTCAGAATCTTCATCCCCTGACATTGTTCATCTTGTAGAAACTTCTTCAAACTCCTTACTTGTGTTGCAAGTGCAATAAAATCCTTATACGTTTCATCCAAATCACTAGTTGTATCATCATCTAATCCATCATCCCAAGTGACAGCTAAACCTTTGGATCTTTTAACCTTATTAGCACACTCGGTAGCTATGTGACCAAAACTTTGACACTCAAAACATTCAGGTTTTTTTTTTCTTAGAATCAAACTTGTCATTCTGATTTTGGACTTTATTTTTATTTTTAAAATCATATGATTTATCTCCAAATTTTTGTCCTTTAATCATTTCTTGATCATAAGAAGATTTTTAAAAACTTATAAAACTGTTTCATGATCATGTCAACTTGTCTTGAACTACTATCACATTCCTCATCAGACTCAATAGGATCTTCCTAAGTGGGTTTAAAAGTTATGTTTTTTTCTTTAGTGTCGTTAAACCTCTCAGGGGGACTTTTGAACATCTCCATCCCATAAGATTTTATATTTCCAGTCAATTCTTCAAGTTTAATTTCTTTAAGACTCATAAATTCCGAGATGACAATAACTTTAGATCTAAAATGTTCGGGGAGAGACCTAAGAATCTTTTTCACTATAGTAGTCTCAGGAATAGACTCTCCTATATTATGACAACTCGTTACTATGTCGGTTAGTCTATCCTCAAAGTCAGCAAAAATTTCATCATCTTCCATTTTAAGCTGTTCAAATTTAGAATTTAATATTTGGAGTTTCGATTCTTTAATTTTTGAAGTCCCTTCATGAGTTACTTGAATAATATCCCAAGCTTCTTTGGCATTTACACACGTATCAATTCTTTTAAATTCACTAGAAATAACGGCATTGTTTAAAGCATTCAAGGCTTTAGAGTTCCAATTAGAACTGTTTGTTTTAGCAGTAGTCCACTCGTTAGCCGGTTTTAATTCAGATTTATTAGTAATCACGTCTATCATAGTGGGAGGCGAATACCCTATTTCTATAGCAAGTCATGCTCTCTCATCAAGAGATTTCAAGAAAGTTTTCATCCTAGCTTCCCAATATGTATAATTAGAGCCATCAAACAAAGAGGACCTAGATATGGAACCTCCTTCACGAGGTATATCCATCGTCTAAGTTCAAGATCTAACCCTAGGTTATTAACTTAAATCAGGGCAAACCTTACTCTGATACCAATTGAAATTACCTAAAAGACGGTGAACTAAGCTTAGAGGGGGAGGGGGTGAATAGGCTTTTTATGAATTAATTGATAAATTAAAATTTTAATTGTGGAATAGACAATTTTAATTCAATTCTATCACAATACAAATCACGCAATAATAAATATAAGTACAGAAAATAAATCAAAGACGACACTAATATTTTGACGGGAAAAAACCTTGGAAAGACTCCAAGTAAAAAATTATGAATACGCTCGGGTATCGATGCACTATGAATCAAAAAGTATAAGACTCTATGAAGTTTTAGGCTTACAAATCACTCATGATTTGCCTTTCTCCACTCGACGTCTGACTATCTTGAATCACTCGCATTCCACGAATCTCTTTCTCCGATCTCCGTACTCTGACGGTTCCGCTTCTCAACGGATCAAATAACCACGAAGTCTCCTACTTCGATTAAGGTGATGTGATGATTTTTCAGCAACTAGATCATCCAATTGTGCATAACGATCTTCAGTGTAAAAGTACAATTGGAAATATTCAAACCAAGAGAGAACTATAAAATATATAATCACTCAATAATTTTATATATATATATATATATATATATATATATATATCTGTAGAAGAATATGAATCTGTAAAAGAATTGCATAGATCTCTAAAAAGTCACCCTCTTCTCTTAGGTTTAACTCATATAAATAGATAAGAGTCTTCAATTAATGGTAAGAATCTTTTTTCAATCGGGATTCGTATTTCCACCATTTAAAATTTTCAAATATAAATAAATATGTCAATGATAGTCCAATATACCAATAATAACTTCAACTCATGTCCTAAAGTGGTTAGGAGTTGATTGCATAGCAATACAAGCCCTTTCAAAACTATAATTTCAATTTCCAATTTATTGCAGTTCGCGCCTTACCGAGTACTCGGTGGCTGTTCTACCAAGTACTCGGTGAACTTGAAGATGCGCGCAAATGCGCACAACTCTCTGGAAATATTTTCAACTTTGCGCAAACAGCCGTAAGTTCGCACCTTACCAAGTACTCGGTAATATCCCCATCAAATACTCGGTGAAATAAAATTCATATTTCCAATATTTATGTGAAATCTTTGTTTCTTTGCACTGTCGCTTTCAGCCATTGTTCCACTGAATATCCTTTGTATCTTCACCATTTTGTACACATATATTTAACATTTAACAACTCAATCTAAAACACAAAACTCTCAACATGGTTTTTGATCAGAATCATGTTATTAATAAATAAATATTCTTACAGTGAAATAAAAAAAGAAAAAAAAAATACAAACTCACCTTGTTTGCTGGTTGTTTTTGGTCGGGCAGTGAAGAGCCTTTGCTTGTGATTTGTAGAATGGAAAAAGAGAGATGAAAATAGAAGAATAAAAGTGAGAGTGATGAGATTGCTTAATAAAAGTGTTTTTGTCAGATTTATAAATGTGGTTAAATGTAAATGGGTAAAAAAAATCAATGCAAACTGCTAAAAAATAAAAAAATAAAAAAAAATAGAAAAATAAACAATAAAAAAATTCCCTCTGATTACCGTGAAGAAACAAAAGAAACATTTTTTTAGTGTGTCTCTTTTTTAAAAAAAGACATGGAAAACTTTCTCAATATTAATAAAAAAAAACCAAATATATATTATAAAATATGACATCTCATATCGATCGGATGAATTATTTGTATATAGTGGGAATTGAAAATTACATCACGGTTTTTAAGATATCAATTCAATCTTTCTCAACTAAATTAACCCATTCAAGTATAAATTGGTTCCTTTATTTAGAGAATTAAATTACAAAAGAGGGGCATTTCCACTTTCCTCAAGAAATTAATATGCATGAATTGATTTTGGAAGAAGGAATTCTAGATTGCTAACAAAAAAATAAAATAAAGTAAAATTAATTGGTATTAATTCAATGATTAGCTTTTATAACGGCACAATCAGAGATCAAACTAGAAGGTTATACATAGTGAAGGCTCCATTTATGTGGTGATTCACATGACTCAAGTATAGAATTCCAAATGCCACCTTCATTTTTCCTTGATCAGTTGGTGGTGATCATGACTATTAAGAAAGTCTATATATATATATATATATAACATATACATGTCCACTCAATTATTAAATGCATGTGATAAGCTTGAAAATGAAATTTGGAGTCAACTCAGTAGGTATATGGACGCGAACATGTCGAGTTGTGGCATATAGGATTAGCACAATTTTATTTCTTCCTAATTAAGAAATTAGTAGTAAGAGGTTCTAGTGCCATCTTTTCAACACACAATTTGTGAAGCCTAATCCATAATTAATTATATCCACAAAAATAGAGCTTTGGATAGTGAAATTGAAGTCCTAGTCTTTTCCTCATTTTAAATCTATATGAACTTGACCATGCATATTCAGGACAACATATTTATATATAGACATGTTTATGTTGACATTAGGAAGAAGGCCAAGTGGCCAACAATTTCTCTACATATGTAAAACTTGTAGATGGTTAAATTAGAATACATATTAGATCATATTAATCTATATAAAAAAAATTGCATTAATTTGTGTATTTTACTTTATTTATTTTTTGGTTTATGTCTGCGCCCTTCTTATCACATGAGGCAGTGAGGCCAATTGTGCTATTTTAAATGAACTCGATCATTGTTATTTTAGATGAACTTATGTGATTAACTTAAAGAAAACATATATAGAAAAACAAAATTTGGAAATAATTTAACAAAATTAGTAACCATATTTTTCAACATAACATCATGGAAGCATGTTTGTACTTTGTAGAGATATATTCTGTCATTTTTTTTCTTTTTCGTTGGATCAGTTCCTGAGAGATCTAATGGTCCAATTATGATTATATGGCCGATCGAGCCCTACTTTATACTTCAAGGGGTTAGTCAATGATCGAATCTGAACCCTTAAATCTTTCACCGGAACTTGTCCAGTGTAGGAAAAATGAGACGATACAAGGATACAGTCTTCTTATTAGAAATTAGAGTAAATTTAGTTCAAAATCTAAAGTTAATTTTCTCCAACCCACCAATTCAAAATCTCATAAGAACCAATTCGGTGTTCCAAACATAACATGAGACTCATTCAAACATATATTGTAAATCTTATTCAAAAGCTATTGCACTTAAAAACTAGATCTAGTAGAGATAGGCTTGTGAGCCACCATGACCTAATTTTCCTAAGGCTTCAATTCCTCCACTAATGGGATCACCACCTTTGAAGTGTCTAGGGTAGGCTGATCAGACGGTGGTGGTGGAACCATATCCTCCTCACCTTCGCAATAATCATCGAGTATATCACCTTGCTCGGTGGTGAACCCTAGCGAACCGAGCATGGTGGGCTGGCATTCGTGCACGATTGTTTGGATCGCATGGCAACAACCCGGGCCAAGGTATGTCTCACCGTTGAGGAGGAACATCACGACCTCTCCAATGCATGAATAAATCTCGAGCATCGAGCCCCAACACTTCGATGACTCCTTCGATTCATGCAACCCTTCGGGGACGCTCAAGGTGGAACCCATAGATTGCTCCCAGGCCATAGAATATTGCATTTTACATGCTACAAGAAGACTGAGCTTATAAAACCCTAAAGCCATAATTTTTATATGTATATATAGAGAGAGATAGGTGTGAAGGATTTGATTATAGGATTGGTTTATATAGAGATGATATAGTTATGTGCATGGAAATTCAAAGGGCTGCAAAATTTGTGCATGGTTGAGGGAGTTGATGAGACATATATATATATATAATAAACGTTCATATAAATGATTTCAAATTAAATGAGCCACGTACAATAAGCATTTTGTTAAATTTTAAATGTAACGGTTGATTTAAATATAGTCACGGGTCAGACAATGGGCCCAATAAACTGAGTTTAGTTTGTAGAAAGGCCCAATAAGCCCGAATCAGCTAAGCCCAATACCCACAAAAATATCAGAAAAGATCAAAAGATAAAGAGGATGTCTGTGTATATTTTATCGAGTTTCGGAATTTTCTTCGCAAATATTACAATAGAAAATTAATGAAATAAAATTTTAATTTGAAGGGGTTATTTTGTGTTTTTTTTTTCTCAAATTAATGTAAAGTATATAATAGTAACATAGTTGAAACTTGGAGCAAAGTAATGAAATATATTGATTGTGAATTTGTGATCACAAGAGAGGTCCAGGCATATCAATTTCATCGAATAATACATAATTATTTATAGAAAAAATTCTTTACTTTTTTATAAAAAACAATACCAATCTAATATCTTCTCTTCACTAATATTTAACAAAAACTTATTGTAATCATAATAAAAAAAAATGGGCAATTATCATAAAAATCCCCTATAGTTTCAAAATTGTTCAAAAATATCCCATGTGGTTTCAGAAACCCCCTTATAGCTTCCAATTTGATCAAAACTCATTTTTATAAGATTACAAAATTATCCTTAAAGATCTATGAAATGACCAAATTGCTCTCACTTAAATTTTTTAAAAGACCGAAATACCCTTATCTCCTACACCTACCATCATTCCAACCCTACAAACAAATCATAAATTCCATTTTTATTTTCCCAAATCCACACAATGAAAACCTTTTAAATTCAAATCTCTATCACCCATTTACTCCAAAGCCCTAATTCCTTCCATTTTGAACAAACCCAATTTCAATTTCAACCATCAACTAATTCACTCACTTTCTCTCTATAACCTTTCTCTATATATATCACTATATATACGTACATATATATATATACATGTATGTACATATAAATATGTACATAATTGTATATATAGTGATATATATATATATATCGAGAGATAGAGTGAATGAATTAGTTGATGAGTTGAAATTAAAATTAAGATTAAAATTGGGTTTGTTCAAAATGGAAGGAATTAGGGTTTTGGAGTAAATGGGTGAGAGAGACTTGGATTTAAATGGTTTTCATGGTGTGGATTTGGGAAAATGGAAGTGAGATTTAGGGTTTGTTTTTAGGGTATGGAATGATGATAAATGTATGAGACAAGGGTATTTTGGTCTTCAAAAAATTTTAAGTGAGGGCAATATGATCATTTCACATAACTTTAAGGATAATTTTGTAATCTTATAATGGACAAGGGTGTATTTGATCGAATTGAAAATCATAAGAGAGTTTTTGAAACCACATGAAATTTTTTGAATAATTTTAAAATCATATGGGATTTTATAATAATTGCCCCTAGAAAAAAAAAAAAAAAAGCGCTTTATCATTTTCTTTGTTCTATTATTAGAAGTTACCTTTATACTATATATATGTGCATATTCCTATCATATAACATTGTTTTTTTTTTTTGTTTGTTTGAAAATATCTTAACATTGTTTGTTAAAAAAAAATTTCATTGGCTAGGAATTACAACTCAAGAAGGACCTAACAAATCAGACTCAATGGCGCAAAGAAGCCACTGAGGCCATACATCCCAATGCATATCACAACTTTGTGATTTGAGAGCCCATTTACTAATGAGGTAAACAAGCGAATTACAGGATCTAGGAGTTCATAAAAGCTTCCAAGAGACCTCTTGATGAATCATGAGACTAACATCTTACAAAATAATTGATGAAAACCTATCCGTAGGAGAAAGGAGCAGATTGGTTGTCTCCCTCAATATCAACATTTGAATAGCTCCACATAACAAGAACCTTTAGACTTTCCCGCAACATAAATGCCTCCGCAGCTGCCGAAGAACCAATATAATTAGAAAAGAAGGAAGCACACCTCACCGGCTGACCCTTTTCATTTCTTAGGATACACCCGCCCCCTGCAATCTGAGATAAAGAGATGAAAACTGCATCAAAGTTCAATTTGAATCTCCCTTCTCTAGGAGGCTGCCAATTGGAAGTTTTAGTAATAAGGAAAGTATAGGGTCTTTGGATAGAATTTTCTTGTTGATGAACAACCCAAAACTCATGGAAAATAAAGAGAGTCTGATCAATGATATCTTGAGGAGACCAAGTCTTGTTATTAAAATATAAGTCATTTCTTGCCCTCCAAATTTGCCACATGAAGGAAGGACACCAAGCTCAAGTACCTTTCTAGTTCTTGGTGATCTTTCCATAACTCCAATAAATGAATCCAATGTCGTTTCCACGGAACAGAATTAGGTCTTTGAAAGGTTAGTCGAAAGGGGCTGATTCTCCAAATCATTTGGGCAACTGGGCATTGACATAACATGTGAAATATTGTCTCCTCCTCACGGCCATGCGCCACAAACACGACAAATAGCTTCCGAAACTATTTTCTTTTATTGAAGGTTTTTTAGGACCGGAATCTTCTCTAAGCAACATTGCCAAATAAAAATTTTAATATTGTCATTAGTTTTAATTTTCCAGATATCCTTCCGTATATTATTGACTTCATTGGAGGTACTGCTACTAGGATCAATGAGTAAGTTTTGATATCCTCTCAGAATTTCCAATGTCAAAGTATAAGCACTTCTTAATGTGAATTTTCCATTACTAGAAAGAGCCTAAATCTTTTTGTCTTCACCATCCATTTCTCTAAGGGGAATATTTAGGATGAGTTCACTATCCCTTGTGTTGAAATTATTTTAAATAAAATTAGTTTTCCATCGTTTGGAGCTATTATAGAAGCCTTAGGGCCCGTTTGGGAACTTAGTTTTGGTCTTGGTCTTTGATTTCAAGACCAAACCATGTTTGGTTGGTGGGTTTTGGACTTGGTTTTGGGCTTTTTAAAACCAACTACTAAAACCATAGTTTTGGCCTACCAATTTTGACTTTTTTCTCTCTCTCTATATATATATATATATATATGGCCGAAAATATGAATTATTTTGAAAAAAATAATATATAATATTTGGAAAAAAAATATTTTTTCAGAAAAAATTATTTTATTCCCAAAAACATTAATTTTCGGAAAAAAATTATTTTTTGGGAATAAAATTATTTTTTCGGAAAAAATTATATTTCGGAAAAAAATTATTTTTCCCCATTTTATATCTTTTTTTTTCTAAATTTTTAAATTTTTTCAGTATATAATAAAATTATTCAGAATTTTATATATATATTTTAATTATATATATTTTTTCAAATTTAAGATATATTATTTGAATTTTATATATAATTTTCACAATTTAAAATATTTTTTTTGATTATATATATATATTTTGGAATAAAAAAAATAAAAATATCAAATGTTTTCGGGAATTTTAAATATTTTTTAATTATATATATTTTTTCATTTTAATATTTTTTTCCAATCTTATATATATATTTTTCATATTTATATTTTTAATACATATTAATATATATATAATTATACCAAGACCAAGACCAACTCCTTACCAAACATTATATATTGGTTTTAGATTTACCCAAAACCACCCAAGATCACCAAAACCGAAATCACAAGACCAAAACCAAAACCAAGTTCCCAAACGGGTCCTTAGACAAATGAGAGGAAAATGCATTTGAGGATATAAAAGGATTGACTTGGTCAAAAAGCCAAGGATTGCAATCTATGAAGCATGGATACGGTCACGGACACGAGATACGATACGACACGAACATGGCGACACGGCAAATTTCAAAAAAACAGGATACGACATGCCTGGGACACGTTTACAAAAAAATATATATATATATATATATATATATAAAAAAATATATATATATATATATATACATATTACATTACAATTACAATAACATACTTTACTTAAATTGGTATGTATTATCTATACATACCAATTTAATTTCTATTTTATTCTCCCAAAACATTCTCCACTATTATCTATACATGCCGATTTAATTTCTATTTTATTCCTCCAAAAAATTCTTCACTATTATCTATACACCCCAATTTAATTTCTATTTTATTCCCCCAAAAATTTCTTCCTCCTTTTTAGGAAGGAAGAAACTCATCATCTGAAATTCAAACTATCTCTCAAATTTAAATTGCACATAACTCTATTATTTCCGCGCCAACACACAAGAATTATAAATTTATGGGTTAATTTCAATTAAGCCCCCTTTACAATTGAAATTAATCAAATAACCCTCATCCTCACATTTCATAAAATATATATATATATATTTCAAAATAAATATATAAAATTCAAAACAAAAATATAAAATTCGGGAAAATATAAATATGAATTTTGTAAACAATATGTAACTTTCAAAAAATATATATAAAAAATTAGAAATATATATATATACATATTTTTAAAAAATCTAAAAATATATATAAATTTTGAAACAAATATATAAATTTCAAAAAAAAAAAAAATTACGAAAACTATATATATTTTGAAATACATGTATAAATTTTGAAGAAAATATATTTTTAAAATATATATAAATTTTGTAAAAAAACCTAATCTTGTATATTTTTTCGAAATTTATATATATATTAGTAAATTTATATTTTTTTTCAAATTATATATATTGTTTTCAAATTTTATATAATATTTTCAAAATTTATATATATATATATTTGAATTATATATATATTTTTAAATTTATATATATTTTTCTTAATTTATATATTTTTTGAAATATATAATGTTTTTTCAAAATTTATACATATATTTCGAAATATATATTGTTTTCAAAATTTATATTATTTTTTCAAAATTTATATATTTTCTAAATTGTCATTTTTGCAAAATTTATATATATTGTTGAAATATATATATATATATCAAATTTTTTGATATATATCAAAATATATGTCCCAGCCGTGTCCCCCGCGTGTCCATGCGGTGTCCCCCCGTGTGTCACAGCCGTGTCCTTCGCATGTCCAGTTTAAAAAAATTCCATGACACGTTTTTGGAGTGTCCGACACGTTTTTTAGAAATGTCCGAGTGTCCGACACGGATACAGGTGTCGGACACGAGTACGACGGTCCTAGACGAAGTGTCCGTGCTTCATATATTGCAATTCACTTTTTCCCCATTTGTGTTTGTACTTGCTTTTAGTTTTGCGTTCAAGATAAGTGAGGCCCTGAAGAAACCACATGTTAGCAATCTATCATCACCCATTTTTATGAAAATTGCCCGCCATTTTTTATTTTCCCGCCATTTCATTCACTTGATAAGCTGCTCCCAATGAAGTATGGATACTGACAACGAACACAGGTCTGACCTGATATGTACACGATGAAGCAAAAAAATAAAAATAAAATTTAGATACAACAAAAATACATATATATCTAAAATAATTAATATATATGGTAAAATGCAAAAAATTCCCCTCAATTATAAAAAAAATTTCAACTATCAATTTTTATTTTTTTTAAACTAAAAGGATACTTATTTTATAAGACGGAAAGGAAAAGCCCCTTCCCAGAGGTGCTTGCAATAAATATATGAGAACAATGGCAAAAATTAAGAATGAAATTAAAAAATCACATTTACCCCTAAATTTGGTGTAATTAATCCCCCTCAATTCAGAAAAGACATATTTATACCTAAATTAAATTAAAAAATCACAAATTATATATATATAATTCGAAAATATATATAAAATTCGAAATATATATATTAAATTTCAAAAAAATATATAAAATTTGAAAATATATATATATAATTCAAAAAATATATATATAATTCGAAAACAATATATTAAATTTTGAAAAAATATATAAAATTAAAAATAATATAAAATTCATAAATAATATATAAAATTCGAAACAAATATATAAAATTCAAAATATATATATAAAATTCAAAAAGAATATAAATTTTGAAGAAATATATAAAATTCGAAACAAATATATAAAATTCGGAGAAAAAAATATATAAATTTGAAATATATATTTCAAAAAATATATATAAAATTAGAAATATATATATATATTTTTTAAAACAAATTCAAAACAATATATAAATTTATTGGTAAAATGTCATATCTTTTTTAATGAATTGAATCAAACTATATACCACCAACATCAATTAGTGGTCTTTTTTTATATATATTTTTCTAATATATATGTTTCCGAAATATATATATTTTTTCAAAATTTATATGATATTTTCAAAATTTATATGATGTTTTCAAATTTTATAAAAAAAATTGAAATTTATATGTTTGTTTCAATATTTATATATAATTTTTGAATTTTATATATTTGTTTTTGAATTTCTAGCTTGGTTCGGAGAGCACTTGTTGGGTTTATATTTTTTTTGAATTTTATATATTTTTTTGAATTATATATATATTTTATTTTTGTAAGGGTAAAATTGTATTTTTGCATTGGAAAATCTTGTGGAGGGAGTACATTGCCCTTAAATTGATAGTTAATGGATTTTTTTTGTTCCTTTTGTAGTTGAGGAAGATTTTATGAACTTTACCCTAATATATATTAAACATGTATAGTAATAGTAAATGAAAGAAATTATATTATACATATGCTTCATATTATGTGATTTATACAACTTTAGTAGGTATACGATAAATCATCAAATTTGACATTATCATAACTCATACCTTCAATGTGAAGTTCATGCAGGGGCGGGTGCCCTGCATGAACTTTAATTTTCTTTATTTCTTATATATGGTTCTATATATAAATTAGAAAATAGGTTCAATTGGTCCCCCACAAATTTTTTATTTTTTTTCAAAAAGGTCCAATATTTTTTTTGGCCCTACAAATTTTCAAAAAAAAAAAAAATTCTTTTTAATGCTCTAGTTAAAAATTTTCAATTAATTAAAAAAATCTCTTTGGAATTTTTGTTAAGATGTGACTTCAGTGTATAGGAGTGTATTTATCACTCAAAATTTCTTTTCTGATGACTTGTATTATATAATTACATATGTATTTATTTTTCATCTTTAAAATAAAAAATTTATGACATCACACACGCACAATATTACTAGAGTAATTACCACTTATTTAATTAATATCTCCACATAACACAAGCACACAATTTCATTAAATTGATTGAAAGGGTTATTAGTAGTGATTATCAATGACATTACACACAATGCATAGGAGCGTGATTGTTTTGGGTTAGTGAATTTGCGTAATTATCAAAAGGCGTGTTTGTGTACGATTCACATGACACACTTTTGTTTATTCAAATTTAATCATAATTATTTTAATTTCAAGTAATTGTTGCAAATTATATAAATATCATTATTAAAAAAGAAAATGCTTGGATTTTCGTCAATTCTATAAAGACGATTTTCATTAGAAAAAGGTCCAGTTCAATTATAGATAATGTGTTTTTTGAGCTTAGATTTTATAATATCTACCATGTTTTGGTTTTTCTTTTTTTAATTTTTAGATATAGGTTAGTTTTGTTTTTCCCGGTATATGAACATATATCAAAATTGAACTAGGTATTTTTTTACATGTATTTAATTAATATTTGAATACCTTCAACTTCGCCCCCTATCTTCAAATTCTGGCTCCGCACCTGAGTTCATGGGTGTTACAAAAGAAAGATGAACAAAGACAATGTCAATATTAAGAAGAAAATCCAATTTTAATCAAGAGAGATATATATTATAATAACATCTTCTTATTTTTAATAGAGAAATGAAAAAAAAAAAATCTATTTCTTGTCTAACAAGATAAATGGAAAATCCATGTGTTCACCACCAATGTCAAAATTCTTTGCAATCTTATAACTAAATATGGCAAATAATTTTTGCCATTTCTCTGTTTTTGTTTTTCCCTCTTTGTGCTTTATCTGTTTTGGCACTTAACTCTTTTCCAACTTTTTAAAGTTGGGAGTAGAGGTGACAAATCATCACCTCTTTTTGGTTTTCCTTTTATTTTTATTTTTTTTCCTTTTCCTATGGATAGGATAATATGAGTCACAAATCTCTGGTTGCCTTGAGTAACACTGACTTTGCTTTATTTATTATTCCTTTTAATAGAAAAAAAAAAAGAAAAAGAAAAAAAAGAAGGTAACAGTCAGTTATTTTTTTATTCTTTTTTCGTTTCTTTTTTTTTGAAAAAATATATATTGAAAAAAAATTAGTATATGGTTTTCAATACAAAGTTATACAAAAGTAATTATGTAAGTTCATATTTGCGTTTCAATGGTTAATATCTCCGCTTTACCCATAGAACAACAATAATCATTTGATGAATGACATTAAAGATCCACCAACTTGGTTCATGAGACAGTACTACCAACCCATTTGATGCTTGACACGTGTGCATCATTATATGGCTACTTAATCATGATCAATCACTTTCTTATTTGCTAAATGTAGGTAGACATGTCAAT
Organism: Cornus suecica; assembly: GCA_963922005.1. Lineage (NCBI taxonomy): Eukaryota > Viridiplantae > Streptophyta > Magnoliopsida > Cornales > Cornaceae > Cornus > Cornus suecica. The sequence goes on from OY998246.1 coordinate 17,531,126, forward strand.
AGATTGGATTTTGATCCGAATTCGATCCGATTAGCCGAATATGGATTGAAAATAAAATCTGATAACCCGATTAAGATCCTAATCCGATAATCCGATTTCTTAACAAATTGGATTTGGATTCATGCTAATCCAATCCGATAATAATTCGATCCGATTAATTTTATATATACACATATATATTATATTATTAATATGTAAATATTAAATAGTATATTTAATTATGTTTCATCTTTTTTTTTCGCTTTTTCATTTTTATGTTTTTATAGTCATGTATTATAAGCATTGATTGTAAAATACATAATTTAGTGTTTAATATTCTTAAAAAATAACATAAAAATAAAAATAAAATTTTTTTGTAATTTTTTTTACCTAATCGGATCGGATATCCGAAAATGAAAAAATTCGAATTTGGATCAATTAAGTGAAAATTCATCGGGTTATCGGGTCAGATCGGATCAGATTTAAGCTTATCGGATTCGGATCGGATCAAGACAGATCCGATCCGAATCCGACCCGTTTACAGGTCTAAATGTAGGCCATATCGTTGACAATGCTTTGTGCTCATTTGTATTTGTCCCTCAATTTTAGCATGATCTAATCACAAAAACAAGAAAATCTAGTACGCGTAGTGTTAGAGGTCTTGGACTCCTGTCCCACGTTATATTCGAATGAAAAAAGTGATTAGGTGTATAAATGGGTGAGAATATAAATGAATGGATGTAGGCTCAATTATTAACTTAAATTTTTAAGTTTAATTGCAAAACATCGAATTCGTTATAATTGGTATCAGAGTTATACTCAATCTTTAATTCAGTACCATGTCAAACACCCGTTTGAGTGCTACCAAGCGAGAGTCTGGGTCCAATGTTGGATAAGCAGATTAGTATGCTCGTAATGGAGGATTGCGCAAATTCGGATGAAAGTGAGTGTTTGTAATGATACTTTACCAAGTATAGGAATGCAAAAGATGGTGCATTTTACTTTTTTAGTTGGCCATCAAGAACACTATGATCATAATGATGGCTATGCATATGACTTGTCCATAATAGTCCATACTTACAAAATCCAGTTTCTTTTGATTCTCCTTTTGTTTTTGCTTTCCTTAACTTAACTTTTAGTCCAAAGTGTTTGATCCCAAAAGATGAAAATAGGGACTAAAAGCTTCTATCATATATACTTTATAAAAGTTGAAAACATCAACCAATATAATTTAGAATTCTAAAAAATATTACTCCATTATATATTTATAAGATCAAATCATAAGTTTATTTAGTAGAACTCAACAGTAACATCTACTTGTTCAACATTATATTTTGATTTTGTTCTTCTAAAAAGAATATCGGCTCTAATAATTCTATGTCCGTCTACCAAAGCGCAACACATGATTTTATTTTATCATCAATTAATTAATTCCCCGCTCATTTTTTTTATTTAATCAATGAATAAATATATATATATTTATATTTATATATATATATATTTATATATTCTATGTACATAGTATTATTGTTGTTGATTCAATGAGAAGGACTAACTTTGCATATCTCTTGTACATGACAATAGATGGGTCCTCACTATACATGTCCATTAATTACCCCTTGATTATTATCAAACAACTATGTGCTTAAGAAAAGTGGAATTAAACAGAAGTGTTGCTCTACATGGAGAACCATATATATATATATATATTCTATGTACATAGTATTATTGTTGTTGATTCAATGAGAAGGACTAACTTTGCATATCTCTTGTACATGACAATAGATGGGTCCTCACTATACATGTCCATTAATTACCCCTTGATTATTATCAAACAACTATGTGCTTAAGAAAAGTGGAATTAAACAGAAGTGTGCTCTACATGGAGAACCATGTGCATGGTCCCCAATTCATTAAATTATTTGATTAATTCAAACTTTATATTTCCATGGCAAAGCAAAGGATACATTATTATTATTAATTGAATTAGTTAGACTACATCAAAATAGTTGTTTTAATTGATGTGTGTATTAAAGTGTAAGGTAGTGGTTAGAACATGATTACAAAGGTGGGTTCAATGTACTTGGTCCTAATGAGTCGTATTATATGGTAAATTAGGTGATAAATATATGTTACCTTCTTAATATTAATGTTATAATATAATAAATATAAATTTTGGAATCCTTACTGTTACCTTCCTTTGAGATTTGTCAAATTATCATTTGTGGTTTGAATAATTATAATTTTATCCTTTTTAAGTGATACCTCCATATTCAAGGGAGGAGCCAAAATTTCAAGATAGGTGAAGCCTTACTAAAATAGTATATTTACGTAATATTAAAATAGTAAAAAAAAATTCAAATGTGAGATCAATTCACATTTTAGTTTTGAAGTCTGTCTAATGTTCATGTCACCCCAAACAAAATTGGGATGATTTAAATAAAACGTGATCACTCATACTAGAAGTCTCTCTCATTAATTTTGATGATTTAAATTTCTTCCCATCTTCTAATTTAAGGTTACTAACGGTGCTTCAATTCTGTCTCATGTGAAATAATAAATGCTACATTAAAATAGGTGCAATAAACTTTTACAAATTTTATATGCACAATAACTATATCATCAAAATTAGGATATTTTTAAAAATGTCAGACTTCACATAATATATATATATATATATATATATATATATATATATATATATATTGTGCTTAAAAGTTGTTGTTAGATATACTTCTATAAAGTTTTCAATTTTTTATTTTAGAATACTACTATTCTCCAAACTTCACAACCAAATATTTATACAAATTTTTGAATTTTAGTTAAGAAAATAAAATAAAAATTCTCAAACACTCGACGAAATCATACATTGTAAATGCAGAAAAGTTACACAATAAATATTTGGTTAAAACTTTGGATCCTTTCTCATTAATCAAAGTCCTCTATTTATACAAGTTTGTGATAAATGGGTCAAGCCCATGTACCCAGGTTTATCAACCCCTTAAATCAAGGGATTTGATAAACCCTAACCTTATTTTGACTCTTCATACTATAATTGGATTACTTCTTGCCTTGTGGACCACACTTTAGCTTCTAGAAATTTCCATGGGCCCATTGTTGTTTTTCGGCCTGCTTGTCTTCAGCCCATCCGCCTTCCGGCCCATCGGTCCCTGGCCCATCCGTCGTTGGCCCATCAGTCCAGTGGCCCATCTATAATTGGGCCAAATATTTCAACCATTACACAGGCCCCTGAGGTTATGGGCTTGACATTCTTTCTAAAGCCCATGACCTAATAAATGTAAATACCTATGTATATATACACTAATAGCTTTTATGGGAAATGAAGATGATGAGTTGTCATGTCATTATTGTCTACTTAATGATATGCCAAAACGTGAGGCCATTTCTCCCTTAAATCTCGCACCATGACGGCTTTGGCGTGCCTTTCGGACTTCGTGCAGCCTTTTTGGCTTCCTTCTCTCCTTATATAAAAACCCCCTTATTCTTCACTTCTCATCACATTTCATACTTTGTAACTCTATATTCTTGTCTCTGCCTTCTTTAGTTCTTCATTACTGGGATTCGTTTCTTTGTCATTGCCGCCGTTCATTCCGTTGCTCATCTCAGATACCATAGGAACCTGCTGTTACTCAGAGTTTTTGTAACTCTTCCTTCGCCAACTAAGTAAGTCGATTGGTTTTCTTCCTTTCTTCTTTCTTTAATTTATCACCTTTACCTCCTTCTGTCTCTTCTACATTTCTTAACGTTATGTCCGATAGTGACGATACCCGGTCGGTAGAGGAAGTAGCTTTACCTTCTGCCTCAGGTACCGATTCTACTAGTAGTGACACTCCCCAGCCTGTTTCTAAAGGAACCAGAAAGACCACTCTCAAAAGTACTAACCTTCCGGGTTCCTCAGCGACCGGTCCTGCGAAATCCAAACCTTCTGAACCATTCGTAGTAGCCCCACTTAAGAGGACCCGACCTGAAGTGGACGTCAAACACCTTCGGGCTGAGACCCATGTTCCCCAGGACGTTGATGTGTCCCCCTATCCTGGTTACCTAGACTTTACCCAGAGCCAGGGCCTAGCCCCCGGTAGCATTCTGCTATCGGCATCTCATCTGAGGGTTCTAAGGTTTCCTCTTCATCCTTTTTTTCACTATGTATTTTTCATGCTGGGGTTGCACCCTCTTCAACTGAACCCGAACAGCATTAGGATCATATCCATGCTACTGTTGTACAATAGGGATATGGATCTGAACTTAGGGCTGGCCGACCTCCTCCTTTGTTATTTCTTCCAAAATGCCAGAGCGAGTAGAGGTAGATACAACCTTTTCCCCTTTCACGGGCGCAGCATCTGTACCGATACTGAAAAATCGGACAAGGGATGGAAAGAACGAATGGTAGTAGTGAGTGGCAAGTGGTCGTACCCTTTTTCTCGTATTTTCCCGATCCCCAACAAGTTCGGTCCCATTCGCCTGCTTGTCTACCGCCCCCTTCATAAGGCTTCTTGCCTCTGTAACCATTGTGACCTTCACCGGGGGGACTACGCCTTCAAATTTTTAGGTTATGAGGACAAAGACCTTCCCCTTACCTTTATAAAACAGCGGATAGGTCTCTTGAAAACTCATGTTTGGGGCAAGACCCGATCGGCTACTGACCTGCTGACCCTGGACAATCTTAAATCGATCTCTAACTTGGGCGCTGGTGTTGACAGGATGGACTTGCCTGATAAACCTATGTCCGCCAGAATCCCTTAAGTTCCCGAAGGGATTACGCTTGTTGATGCTGTGCCGTTGTCAACAGCACCGCCTTCGACTTCGGTGCCTCCTCCTGTTCAGAGCCCGCCAGCGCCACTAGCGCAGAACCCATCGGTTCCTCCTCCGCCTCCTGTCAATGCTCCGACTGTGAGGACCCGATCCAGTACAACTGGTGGAGTGGGTACTAAAAGGGCCAGGGCACAAGCCGAGAATGCTTCTTCAAGCAAGGCTCCTGCTGCCCCTGAATCATCCCAAGCTCTGATCCCTTGGGAGCCTAAGTTTCTGCTGCCAGATGGAACTCCAGTTTGTGCTGATCAAATCACTTTTAACCATCCGGAAGCTCTTCGGGCTATGGCCAAAGGGATCTGGACACCAGCTGATAGGGCGGCTCAGTCAAAAATCACCAGGACTAATCTGGCTAAGAAGACTTCGATAATGGTTATGGAGGTAAAAGACTTCAATCATCAGTTTGTGTTTTCTATTTCGTTTGTTGACCGCTATTTGTGTAATAATCCAATTTTTATTGTGCAGCTTCTCTACGGCGTTCAGGCCTACAACAGCCTCCTTGAGACTGATGTCAGAGAGATGGCCGGTATGAAGGCCCAAATAAAGCAGAATGAGATCCACCGGGTTTCTTTAGTCAAGGAGGCGGATGGTCTGCGCCAGACCGTTTCTGAACAGAAGACTCTTCTGGAAACCGGTGAGGCGGAAAAGCAAACCCTGATTGCCGAAAAGCTGGTTTTGGCTGCCGAGCTGGAAAAAGCGAAAGAGGTTGCTAGGCAGATGGCAGCTGAAAAGGCTGAATCTGATAAACTCTTGGCAGAATCAGAAAGGCTTCTTTCCCTGGAGCGGGAAAAGGTAGAGATGTGTCGTCTGGGAGGGCTTGACATGTTCAAAAGATACAGTGTCATCTGTGACCTCCGAGCGGTCAGGGCCTGGAAGTGTAGGCATGAAATGGAGCATATCCCTCTGGAATCCCGGGAATTCAAGACCGCAGAGGCATTCGATGCCCATATGGGAATACCCTTTCCTTATGAAAACCCTCCTGCCTCTGAGAACGAGGAGCGCTTTGCTGCCCTTCTGAAGGGGAAGGAATACCATCCTCCCGAACAGTAGCCAGGGCAATTTTATATGTTTTTGTTTCCCCCAATGGGCTAATTTCTTGTAACTTCCTCCATTTTTAATGAACAAGAACTTTTATCCCCTTTTTTCCAGTAATTGTTCGTCCTTTGTGTGGGTTTTTATCGTTTCGTACTTAGCTTTTATGAAGCAATCGAGTCTTCGGACATATGGCTCCTGAGTCTATTTATTATTTATTCTAAATTCACACATTTAGTGTGAATTTCATCCTCTTGTTAGTTCAAATCAGGTTTGAACTCAAACACTTAGGAAATTTTTAGCAAATTGTAAAGCCTTCGGGCATTTGGCCCCTGAGGCTTGGTTTCATCCTCTGGTTTGTTCAAACTAGGTTTGAACTTAAACACTTAGGAAATTTTTAGCAAATTGTAAAGCCTTCGGGCATTCGACCCCTGAGGCTTGGTTTCATCCTCTGGTTTGTTCAAATCAGGTTTGAACTCAAACACTTAGGAAAGTTTAGCAAATTGTGAAGCCTTCGGGCATTTGAGGCATTTGGCCCCTGAGGCTTGGTTTCATCCTCTGGTTTGTTCAAATCAGGTTTGAACTCAAACACTTGGGAAAGTTTTAGCAAATTGTGAAGCCTTCGGGCATTTGGCCCCTGAGGCTTTGTTTCATCCTCTGGTTTGTTCAAATCAGGTTTGAACTCAAACACTTAGGAAATTTTAGCAAATTGTGAAGCCTTCGGGAATTTGGCCCCTGAGGCTTGGTTTCATCCTCTGGTTTGTTCAAATCAGGTTTGAACTCAAACACTTAGGAAATTTTATAATCCTAGAGCCTTGCACAAAAGTAAAATTTATTTTTATTGAAATGAATTTGAAAATCATGAAGCAGAGGTACCGATATCGGGCACAGATGCTTCGTAACAAAGGTGTCATAAAAAGACACAGTTTTATTTCTTAACAAGAAAAGCAACTATCTAAGGATAATACATCTTTAACCGATAAGCATTCTGAGAGTTGGATTCGAGGCGGCCTGTTTCGTTCTTCCGAACACGATAAGCACCGCGTCCGATAACCTCAACCACTGTGTAAGGTCCTTCCCATGTCTCTCGTAATTTGCCTACAATACCAATCTTCCTTCTGAGCACCATATCGCCTACTTGGAATTCTCTTCTTTTGACTTTCTGATTGAAACGTGCTCTGACCTGCTGCTGATAGGCAGCCAGTCTTATCCCGGCGGCTTCCCGTTTTTCTTCCAGGAGATCTAGATCGTGGGCTAAGTGCTGATTGTTTGGACCTTCTTCCCAGGCTTGACTCCTTAAAGTAGGTACTTTTAGCTCGGTCGGGATAACTGCTTCGGCCCCATAAGCCATGGCGAAAGGGGTTTCTCCAGTTGGCTGTCTCGGAGTAGTCCGATAGGACCACAACACCTCTGGCAATTTCTCCAACCAAGCCCCTTTTGCGTCTTCAAGTTTTTTTCTCAGTGTGTCAAAAATTGTTCTATTCGTCCTTTCGGCTTGCCCATTTCCCTGCGGGTAGCCGACGGAAGAAGTGTTTTGATTGATCCCATGCTTTGATAAGAATGTTTGAACCCTTCTGTTGTCCAGGTTGGTGCCATTGTCCATCATTATGGTTCGGGGTAGGCCGAACCTACAGATGATGTGGCTCCAGATGAATTTTATAACATGGCTGCCTGTTATGGTGGGGTATGCCTCCGTTTCCACCCATTTGGTAAAATAATCGGTGGCCAGGAGAACATGTGTGGTACATCGTATTGCCTGAGGGAGAGGACCTACGATGTCCATGCCCCATCGGGCGAAAGGGTGAGGAACAATAGTTGGGTTTAAGAACTCCGGCGGTGGGTGGATGGCATCTCCATGAAACTGACATTTTTTGCAGTGTCTGACATAAATTTCAGCGTCCCTTGCCAAGTAGGGCCAGAAATACCCCTGGGTGAGGATTTTATGAGCCAGGGACCTTCCTCCAGAGTGATTGCCACAAGCTCCTTCATGGATCTCTTCCATGACTGCCGATGCCTCTGAGGGGGTCAGACATCTCAAGTATGGTCCGGAAAAAGACTTTCGGTATAGTTGGCCGTTGTATAGGGCATATCTGGCTGCCTTCATTCTTATCTTCCGGGCTTCTGATTTTGATTCAGGCAATGTACCAAATCTCAGATAATCTACTATCGGATCCATCCAACTTGGTTCCCATGGGATAACCATTACTTCTTCGGGGGGTTCCAAGCTGGATCGGGCAATGAAGTCCATTGGTACAGTGCGAGTCATACTTTCTTTTGTGGCGGAGGCTTGGTTAGCCAGATGATCTGCTGCAGAATTATCCCCTCTGGGAATCTGTTCAAAGTTTATTTGTTGGAACTCTTCAGCCTCTCTTAGAACTAGATTCTTGTAGGCTTCCATCTTCGGCTCTCGGGTTTCATACTCCCCATGTAACTGTCGCACGACTAGCTGGGAGTCACTTCGCACCTCTGCTTTCTGGACCTGAAGGCTTCGGGCTAATCGAATTCCTGCAAGGATGGTTTCATACTCCGCTTCGTTGTTAGAAGCTGGAAATTCCAGTCTAACGGATTGTTGGATTTTGGTACCATCTGGTGTTACGAGTACTACCCCGACCCCTGCTCCGTTGATGTTGGATGATCCGTCTACGAACACAAACCATAATCCAGGTTCACCTTCTTCTGTGGAGTCAGCAGTTTCTGTTTCTAACAGGAAATCAGCTACTGCTTGTCCTTTGATGGCCGTTCGGGGGACATAGGTTATGTCAAAAATTCCCAGTTCAATCGCCCATTTTGATATTCTCCCAGATAACTCAGGTTTCGCCATTATGGATCTGATCGGAGTTACAGTAGGTACTATGATCGGGTGTGCTTCAAAATAATGTCGTAGACGTCGCTTAGCATTGATCAGCGATAGTACCAGCTTCTCCTGCTTTGAATAACGGGTTTCTGCATCGGCAAGGGATTTGCTGGTGTAGAAAACTGGTGTCTGGTACCCTTTGCCCTCCTTGACCAGGGCGGCGCTGGTAGATGTTACTGAAATGACCAAATACAGGTGCAGCGGCTCATCGGCTTCGGGGGTTGCCAGAATCGGGGGCTTTGCCATGTAACTTTTGAGTTTGTGAAGGGCCTCCGCTTGCTCTGGCCCCCAGACTTCTCCTTGTGCCGCTTTTATTGCCTGAAAGAACGGCCTACACCGATCGGTTAGCCGAGAGATGAAACGACTTAGGGCTGCTATTCTGCCGGTTAGCACCTGGATCTCTTTCCGGGACTTTGGCTCAGCTGTTTCTACGAGAGCTTTGACTTGCGCAGGGCTAGCTTGTATTCCCGTCCGATCAACTATGTGTCCCAAAAACTGGCCTGAGGATACTCCGAAGGAACATTTGGCTGGATTGAGCTTCATATTGTACTTCCGGAGGGTATTGAATACCTGCTGTAGGTCGGCTAGATGGTCTCCTTTTACCTTGCTTTTGACCACTGTGTCATCGATGTAGGCTTCAATGGTGGATCCGATCATCCCTTGGAACACCCTTCTGACCAACCTCTGATAGGTAGCTCCTGCATTCTTTAGTCCGAAAGGCATAACTGTATAACAAAATGTACCTGACTCAGTGATGAAGGCAGTCTTTTCCTGGTCCTCCGGATCCATTCGGACCTGGTTATAGCCAGAGTATGCGTCCGGAAAACTCAGGCGTTCGAATCCTGCGGTGGCATCTACCATCTGGTCGATCTTTGGTAAAGGGAAACAGTCTTTTGGGCATGCTTTATTCAGATTAGTGAAGTCAACACATACCCTCCACTTGCCGTTTTTCTTCTGGACCACCACCACGTTTGCCAACCAGGAAGGATACTGAACCTCCTTAATGAATCCTGCTTGCAGAAGCCGATCGACTTCTTCAGCTATGATCTGATTTCGATGGGCCCCCATTCGTCTCTGTTTCTGTCTAATGGGCTTTGTGCTGGAATCCACATTGAGAGAATGCAGGGCTATTGATGGATCAATACCGGTCATGTCCATATGGCTCCACGCAAATATGTCAGCATTGGATTGGAGAAGGGATTCCATTTCCTCTTTTTCCTGTGGATTGAGGCCTGAACCAACATAGGTAAATCTTTCAGGGCGATCATGACAAATTTGAACTTCCAGTAGTGGTTCAAATGCTACCGGTGATCCCGATCCGCCCTCCTGTAATTGCTATTTGGTATCAAGTACTGTTTTGGACTGCGACTTTTGTTCCGGTTCCGTACTCCTTTTTAGACTTTTCATCGTGACTGCGTAACACTCCTTTGCAGCTACCTGATCTCCCCTGATATCGATTACGTCGACTCCGTTCGGGTCGATACACCGCATGACCTGATGCATGGTAGAAGGGACTCCGTGCATTCGATGGATCCATCCTCTTCCCATGAGGAGATTATAGGAAGGTTTGACATCCACCACCACGAAAGTCTCTCGGAGTGTGCGCCTTGCTGCCGTCACTGGTAGCTGGATTTCCCCTATCGGTTCCACTCTCTTTCCATCGAATCCTGTTATCGGGCTTCTGGATGGGACTATTTCCTGGGGGCTGATTTCCAATTTCTCAATGGCCCATTTGGTGATAATGTTGGCGCTGCTTCCTGGATCGACCATTACTCTCTTGATCAGGCAGTTGGAGACCATGAGGGAGATAACCAGGGGATCGTCATGAGGTGTCTGAATATTCTGCATATCCGTAGAGGTGAAAATAATCCGGGCATCCTCCTTCGGGCTTCGAAACTTGGTGACTTCTCCAACCCTTCGTAACTTCTGGGCTTGCCGCATCTGTGATCTACGAGTTTCTTCCGCTTCTGACCGACTGGGCCCTCCATGGATCATGTGAATGACCCGCACGGGTTGTCCCAAAGCCCCCTTGGTAGGGGCATGCGTCGCTTGATCTGATCGGGCTCCTTCCTTGGCAACATACTAGGTCAATTCTCCTTTGGCAATCATGGCTTCCACCTGTCTCCTGAGGCTTCTGCACTCATTAGCGTGGTGCCCGTATTCGCCATGGAAGGCGCAGTGCCTCGACATATCCCTTTGGTCCATCGGCTGTCTGATGGGAGGTGGTGAACGGTAGATTCCTTTGCTCTTTGTTTCCTGGTACAGCTTTGCCAAGGTTACTTTTAAGGGGGTGACCTTCTCCTCAAACCTTGGTCATTTCTCTGGGGCCGGGGAAGGAGCAGGTGGTGCGCTCGGTCTCTTCCGTTCTGGTGCCCGATCCTTTATCCTGGAAGGTTCGGACGCTCTGGCCTCTACTGTTGCAAAGGCGGTCCTTCTTTGTCGTATGGCCAACTCTTCTTCTATTCGGAGGTGCCCCTGTGCCCTAGAGTTGAGCTCTCCAATATCGGCCGGCGGCCTTTTGACTAAGGACTGATGGAACTTGGTTCCCGGGATCAGGGCCATTCTGAAGGCTTCGACGGCTGAATGTTGATCGCAGTTGTCAATGGAAGACATCTCCACATTGAACCGTGAGACAAAACTTTTCAGGGATTCGCCCTTTTCTTGGATCATGGTGAACAGGCTGGAGATAGTCTTCTTCTGCCTTTTATTGCCAAAGTACTGTGCGATAAATAACTCGCATAGTCTGAGCCAACTACCGATCGATCGGGGCGGTTGCTTTCTGAACCACAGGAGGGCTGCTTCGGTCAAGCTGGTGGGGAAAACTTTGCAGAGTAAGGCCTTGTTTTCGTTGTAAACATTCATCTTGGTATGGACGTGATAGATGTGTTCGGTTGGATCTTTTGTACCATCGAACAGGGTGAACTTCGGTAATCTGAACCTTTCCGGATAAGGCACGCTGGTGATCGAGACGGTGAATGGTGTCTGAACGGCGTCTATAGATGCCTCGGATGCCAGGTCGATTGGGGTCTGTACTTTCAGGTCCCTGAGCACGTCTCGCTGGAATCTTGACATGATTTCTTCCAATTTTTTCATGGTCAGGACCTCCTCGGGGTTGTGTACCCCAAGAACCTGTAAGGATGACACGGCATGTTCTTCACGACCGTCGTGGGCTCTAGCGGGTAGGTCTTCTTTGTCTGTCTGGCGGCCCACGGATCGTTCGTGCTGGTCGGATTGTTCGTCATCATGGGTCTCCTGTAGGTTCTGCAGTTGAGCCAGTTTTGCTGCCAGTTCGGCGTTCTGTCTTTCTAATTCGGCGGTTCTTTCCTCAAGGGCTCTTCTGATCGGATCTTCTGGTTGTTGGCCTCCGTTTGGAGGCAAATCGGTCTGTTGTGATCGTGTAATCGCCATTGGTGGTATGAATCTTAGCTTTTTGTAGAGGGTGGGAAGCTTATTGAAAAACAAACTTCAATAATAGGGTTTCCCACAGACGGCGCCAATTGTGTAAATGCAGAAAAGTTACACAATAAATATTTGGTTAAAACTTTGGATCCTTTCTCATTAATCAAAGTCCTCTATTTATACAAGTTTGTGATAAATGGGTCAAGCCCATGTACCCAGGTTTATCAACCCCTTAAATCAAGGGATTTGATAAACCCTAACCTTATTTGGACTCTTCATACTATAATTGGATTACTTCTTGCCTTGTGGACCACACTTTAGCTTCTAGAAATTTCCATGGGCCCATTGTTGTTTTTCGGCCTGCTTGTCTTCAGCCCATCCGCCTTCCGGCCCATCGGTCCCTGGCCCATCCGTTGTTAGCCCATCAGTCCAGTGGCCCATCTATAATTGGGCCAAATATTTCAACCATTACAGACATATATCATCCGTGCCATATTAATGGTCTATGTTTGAATTTCTGAAAAAAGTTAAATTTTAGGATTAATTACACTGACATCTCCCGAGGTTTAAGAAAAATAAAAATTAGATGTAACATTTAAAGAGTGTATTCCAATCGCTCCCTGATATTTGAAAAAGTTGACAAACACCACCCTAAAGACCCAATTCCTCATTTGACATATAATGAAAGGTCATTTTTATCCTTTGAAATTTGTCTTCAACCACAATATCTATATGTTGTTTTTTTTACACTTTGTCCTTACTTTGATGAATTAAAATAATTCTTCTATAAAACTAGTCGGTTAAACCTACTGATATATTTGTCTGTGTAAACGAATAATAATATTAATTTAAAAATTAAATAATTAATATAAACTCTTAATCTTTCAACCTTTATTAGGTCAAATATATAATGGTGACAATTTCATCATGCAATTAAGAAAAAATAACTCGAATATCAAAATAGTGCACAAAGTTAAATTACATCAGTTACATGCAACTAAACAAAAATATTCAATTTAATAATATCTATTTACGACAAATTTCAACAATTGTTTTTATAATTAAACAAAAAAGTTTCAATTATCAAATCTAATCGGTTCAAATTTATTTAAGACAATAAATTTATGTGTAATAAAAATAAAAATTCTAATATAAAATAAGTACATAGAGTCAAATTTTATTTATTAGTTCAATTAAGCAATTTTTTTTAATTTATCAACACTAATTAGATGATCTCTTTTAACCTTAATTACAATAAATAAAATAAAAATAATAATTTTAAAATATTATATAAGGTCAAATTTCATCAAGTGCAATTAAATAAAAAATCTCAAGCTATCGACCTTAGGTGGATAAAAAAAAATTAATTATTCTTAAATAAAAATCTCAATATCACAAACCTTATTTCATTAATTTTATTCAAGGGTATTGTTGACATTTCACACTCTTTTAGAAACAACTTTATGGATAGGGGATTGAGTGCTCACAAAATGCAAACATAGTATATAATTATAATTTCTTCAAACCTCACGGGAATGTGAGTGTAATTAATTCTAAATTTTATTACAGATTATTATATTGATCGTACATTAAGGCCCCGTTTGGTAACCGGTCTGGTTCGGTTATCTCTGGTCCGGTCTGGGTGATGTTCTGAAATTCTGTTTGGTAAGCGGTCTGGTCTAATGGTCTTGGTATGACGAAACTAGAACCAGACCATGTTTGACAAACTGTCTGGTTCCAAACTTCTTTGAACCAGACCCTGTTTGGCAAACTAGTCTGGTCTTAAATTTTTTTATTATTCATTTTTTTATAAATATAATTCATTTAATTTATTATTTATATTATTATTTATTCATTTATTTTAATTAATTTATAAATATATTTTATTCATTTATTATTTATATTATTATAAATTCATTTATTTATTTTTTATTATTATATTTATTCATTTATTATTATTTTTATGTATTATTTAATTCATTTTGCTTATTATTTATTTATTTATTATTATTATTATGTATTATTTAATTCAATTTTCTTATTATTTATTTATTTATTCTTATTTTTATATATTATTTAATTCATTTTGTTTATTATTTATTACTATTTATTCATTTATTTGTATTTGTCTCTAAAATTATTTTTATTAATTTATTATTTATAGTATTATTTATTATTATATATATATTTATTATTATTATTATGTATTATTTAATTCATTTTATTTTATTTATTTTGTTCATTATTTAATTCATTTAATTTATTAATTATTATTATGTATTATTTATTTCATTTTGTTTATTATTCATTTTTTTTATAAATATAATTCATTTAATTCATTATTTATATTATTATTTATTCATTTATTTTAATTAATTAATAAATATATTTTATTCATTTATTATTTATATTATTATTTTTTATTTTTTTATTATTATTATTTTTTAATTTTTTAATTCAATTTTCTTATTATTTATTTATTTATTATTTATTTATGTATTATTTAATTCATTTTTTTTATTATTAATTTTTTTTATTTTTTTATAAATATGCTTTATTTAATTTATTATTTATATTATTAATTTATCATTTATTATTATTTTTTTATTTTTTAATTAATTTATAAATATATTTAATTAATTTATTATTTATATTATTATATTATAAATATATTTTATTATTAATTATTTTGTTTATTTTTTATTCATTAATTTATATTAATTTTTAAATATATTTTATTTTATTTATCATTTATAAAATTTATAATATATTTTATCTGGTCCTAAAAAATGTCATTTTGGTTTAATTTGGTCGAACTTGGTCTGATTATATTTTTTGAGACCAAGGCAAAACAAAGATGGTCTGGTCTCAAAAAATCATGACAAGACCGAAAATATGGGACCATAACCGATAAACAAACAGGGTCTAACGGTCATCATTGTCTATTTTGTCTTTTATATTTTAGCTCCATTATAAGTAACTTTTTCAATACAAAATTGATAATATACGAAAGTTAAAAATTGAACAGCTATTTTGGGATAATTGAAATTGAGAAAAATAAATTGTTAATATGGAGTAAAATTAAAATTATACAGAGCTATATTTTCTACTTTTATATATAAAAAGTTGAAGCAAACTTTCACTGCAAATATTCAATCTCTCCTTTAACTTTAAAAAAGAAAATGAAAAGAAAAAGTACAAAATAAATAAATAATTTTATCTTAAAACAATGACCATTGATAATTACATCCCTATCCTTTGACAACACACACAGTACACCACACTGTGCGTGACTGACTGTGAAGAGCCTCGACAGAAACAGCACTATTCTCCACACAACATACACAATTACTCCTAAATCAGTGTAATTACCAACCTACCCTTCTTCTCCCTCCTCCTCCACCGCCACCACTACTGCTCCGGTGGGGCCCCTATCCACCATCACAGATTTTGGGCCCCACTCAAAACCCATAATTTTTTCTTCAACATCAACCTCAGACACACACACACACAGAGATCCATCAGTCGACCTCTGTCGCTTTTGCATTACGCTTTGAAGGGTCTTTTGATCTTTGCTTCAACATTGTGGCATTGATTCTCTTAATGCCCACCAATTTACATCAACACAGTTCAATAGACCCTCTTCTCCAAACAGGGTTTATCTCAAGAAAGGAATCAATTACGTAAAGGGGGTTCTTAGGCATATACATTATATATATATATATAAAAAGAGAAAGAGAGAGAGAGGGAGGTGCGGTTTGTGTATTGCTTTCTGGCATTCTTTAATGTGGGATTGTTGTTTCTTGTGATGGGTGCTTAAGGGAGTGGGCTAAAGAAGAGAAAAGGCTTTGCTTTTCTTGATAGGTCTCTCTTGATTATTAAGGGTTTGGTTCAGTCTCTGTGTGTATCTGCGTGTGTGTGTGTGAGAGAGAGAGAAAGAGAGATAGAGGCTGTGTTGAGTTGAGGTTTGATGGACACCAAAGGGAGACTCATTGCGGGTTCACACAACAGGAATGAGTTTGTTCTCATCAATGCTGATGAGATTGGACGAGTAAGTGCTCTCATAGTCTAATCCTTTTTCTCTTTTGACTCTCTTTTTTGTTCCCCCAAAAATGTGTTCTGTTTTTTGCCTTTTCTAGTGTCTCACTCCATTTGTGGATTTTGAAGATACCCATTTGCTCTTTTTTAGCATCTGTAATATTTGTTGATATTAATCAAAGACTTATTAGTTTTTGTATGTTCTTTGGTGGGTTTTTGTTGTTTTAGTTCTTATTTGCTTCTTGCCTGGGATTAGACTAAAACAATTTTAGGTTTTGTATTTACTCCATTTTTATTCATGCTTGTTTTATCAGTTCTCCAGCCTGACAGAAAAAGAGCAAACCCATTGCTGTAATTTTATAGTTTTTCTTATTGTAATTAGTATTTGCTCTCTGCATAGGTATAATATCTTAATTCAAGTAAATGGCTTTCAAAAATTGGTTGCTTCTTTCTCTAATTTTAAGAGACCCCTGATTGCTTGCACTTTCTCAAACTTTTTAGCAACCTCCCACACCCTGTTTTGTTCTATTGTTTTTAATTTTTAGTTCCGAGTTAGGGGATTGAACATTCGAGTTAGTATTAGCTTCTGTCTCCAGCTCAAGCTGTTAAGATTTTTTATTTTGGGATTTAGTGCTGAATTTAAATTCCAAAAATGTTTATGCATAACAGGTCACATCTGTAAAAGAATTGAGTGGGCAGATTTGCCAGATTTGTGGAGATGAGATTGAAATTACAGTGGATGGGGAGCCATTTGTTGCCTGCAACGAATGTGCCTTCCCTGTTTGTAGACCTTGCTATGAGTATGAAAGAAGAGAGGGCAATCAGGCTTGCCCTCAATGTAAAACTAGATACAAGCGCATCAAGGGTAAATCTATCTTTCATCTAGAAGCTGTGGCTTATTTTACTCGATATACGAATTGGGGTTATTGTTATTAACAATGCGACCAAATTCCAGGGAGTCCCAGAGTTGAAGGCGACGAAGAAGAGGATGAATTTGATGATTTGGATGATGAGTTTGATTTCGGGAGCATTGATAGGAGAGACCCTCAACACATTGCTGAGGCAGTGCTCTCTGCTCGCCTTAACACAGGCAGCGGTGCCCAAGCCAATGCTTCTCGGGTCACTATGCTGTCAGAGATGGATTCGTCGTCCCTTAGACCTGACATCCCTCTGTTGACCTATGACCAGGAGGTGACTCGATTAACATTCCCTCAATTCTTTTTATTTATTTTTAATTTTTGTCTTTTCTTTTCTTCTGTTGAAATTTTGGACTTGTATGGGTAAATTCGACGTAGGATGCTGACATATCGTCTGACAAGCATGCTCTTATCATTCCCCCATTTATGAGTCGTGGAAAGAGAGTACATCCGATGCCATGTCATGATTCCTCCATGTCGTGTGAGTTCAATAGTTTTACTGAATAGCAGTTTTCCAATTTTAGCTATTAAGAGTTTTGTAGCTTCTAACTTGCTTCTTTTGTCCTTTAAGTACCACCACGATCAATGGATCCTGAAAAAGACTTGGCAGTTTATGGGTATGGTTCTGTCGCTTGGAAGGAAAGAACGGAGGAGTGGAAGAAAAGGCAGAAGGATAGATTACACGTGGTTAAGCGCCAAGGAGAAAGTGATGGTGGGAACAAAGATGGAGATGAACATGAGGATCCCGATTTGCCTAAGTAGGTGTATTCTTTCCAACCATTTCATTATTTGATATTCTTCGTGCTTGACTTGTAGTTGTGATTGAGGCTAATCTATTAAGACTTTAAATAACGATGCTGACTAATATAATTTAATCAGGTTAAGGGCTTTGGATATCTAGTTGAAAATTTATTAGATCCATTTTTTTTTTTTGCTTTTTCGCTTTGAATAACATACAACTCATTTCTTTGTAATACCAGACTTAGTGGTGCAAGATTGTATCTGGCTGACCTATTACATTCCTGAAAACTAGTTGATCTTCTAATAAGTAATAATTATTTTGTCTTTAAGTGATCGTTTCTTGGCACTGGAAGGCAGCTGTCATGGAGGGAAACTGTCTTGCAAATCTGTGAATAAATAAAGCAGAATAATTGTCGATCATTCAAAAATTTTATTGTGTTAACTGAGATCAAGAAGCTATCTCTAGATCAGGGATCTACAATGATGGAATGTACTCAGCGCCCACTTCAGTCCATGTGGCTGGAGAAAGGTCCATCATTCAAAAACTTTGTTGTGTTACCTGCAATTATACTTTGTGGTGTATCGAAGGGCCTGAGCATGCCGATTTGCAATTGGTAATCACATAGTATGCATCCGTCCATGCAGCAACCAAGTTGTGCTGCTATAACATAGCTTCATTTGTTTTCAAGCTATAACTGCATTAACATATGTTTTGTCAGGATGGAATCATTGTGCATTGTTAATCCCACGGTCACATATGAGTAGTAACATGTGAGATTCTTAAACTTATTGGAATGGGTGGATTGGTGATCCATGGGAGCTCCTTAGGAATGTTACATTTGTATGCACTATTATAAGTTGCGGGGGGGTTTATTAGAAAGGAAAAAGAACATTATTGAAAAAGAAATTTGTGTTGGATTCACATTTAGAATACAATACGCGTTTAATTATCCTCTACGTTTGGTAAGAAGATACAAGTGGCAGATCTTGTACTGTCCAAGCAAGCACTTGTAATCTTATCTCAAGTTGGCATGTATAATGTGAAAATTCTCAATACTGATGAAAATTGTCTATACCTTCTATGTTTTGATTAAATGTATTACTTAGTATTCTTTCAACTTTCTGTAGGATGGATGAAGGCAGGCAGCCTCTTTCGAGGAAGTTACCAATCCCCTCAGGCAAGATAAACCCATACAGATTGATTATTTTACTACGACTCGTAGTTCTTGGATTCTTTTTCCACTATAGGATTCTCCATCCCGTCCATGATGCTTTTGGATTGTGGCTAACCTCTATTATATGTGAGATATGGTTTGCTGTATCATGGATATTTGATCAGTTCCCAAAATGGTTCCCAATTGAGCGAGAAACATACCTGGATAGACTATCACTGAGGTATAGAAGTATCTTCCAAACCCCCTTCCTCCCTCACTCTCTCTCTCTCTCTCTCTATATATATATATATATATATGTCCTAACCCCATTCCAATAAAATTCTTTCAGGTATGAGAGAGAAGGGAGCCCATCTGAATTAGCTGCTGTTGACATATTTGTAAGTACAGTTGATCCTTTGAAAGAGCCTCCACTTATCACTGCAAATACGGTTCTGTCCATCCTTGCTGTGGATTATCCAATCGACAAGGTTGCATGCTATGTCTCAGATGATGGTGCTGCTATGCTAACATTTGAAGCCCTCTCTGAGACATCTGAATTTGCAAGGAAGTGGGTCCCTTTCTGCAAGAAGTTCAACATTGAGCCTCGGGCCCCGGAGTGGTATTTTGCTCAGAAGGTTGACTATCTGAAAGACAAAATACATCCAACATTTGTGAGGGAGCGTCGTGCAATGAAGGTTTGCAACTCCTTTTTCTTGAAAGAAAAATTCTTTCTTTGTAGGAAAAAATATATATTTAATCATCACCATTTGATTCCTACGAAGTGTGCGTGACATGCTAACTGTATAAAAGTAAGGATGTCACAGAAAATGCAGAAGTTGACTATGTTTAAACTCTGGAACGACATCTGGATAAGTTGTGTTTTAGCATTCAATAAAAATCACGAGTTATTATATGTTCAGTTTTCTGATTAAAATGGTGAAACTTTTATATTATATCAGAATAATAACTTCTACTTTTGGATTCATGTTATCCTCTATGATGATTGGTATTCACTCCTCATCATTTCGTTGCCACAGAGGGAATATGAAGAGTTTAAAATTCGGATAAACGGATTAGTTTCCATGGCACTGAAGGTTCCTGAGGAAGGTTGGACAATGCAGGATGGGACTCTATGGCCAGGAAACGATGTCAAGGACCATCCTGGAATGATCCAGGTGTGGTGATGTTCCCTAATTGTGCTTCAGTAGATTTTTAGGCCAACGATATGCTATGAGTCAGACCTTAAAATGTTAGGATCTTGAAAATCATGAGTTGTTTAACTTGCTCCTATCTTCAACAGGTCTTCTTGGGTCATGATGGGGTTCGTGACGTTGAAGGAAATGAGTTACCGCGTCTCATCTATGTTTCCCGGGAGAAGAGGCCAGGATTTGATCATCACAAAAAAGCTGGGGCCATGAATGCTCTGGTAAATATCTCTTGCAAGTTCCTCCCACTCCACCCAAAATAGTAGGAAAGAACAGAATAATGCAAGCTCAATTTTGCCAATTGTGATGATTCTGTCGAATGATTGTCTAGGTGCGTGTCTCAGCAGTCATATCAAATGCTCCGTACCTTCTGAATGTTGATTGTGATCACTATATAAACAATAGTAAGGCACTTCGGGAAGCTATGTGCTTCATGATGGACCCCACTTTAGGGAAGAAAATATGCTATGTGCAGTTTCCTCAAAGATTTGATGGGATTGATCGTCATGATAGATACTCAAATCGCAATGTTGTGTTCTTTGATGTACGTGTTTCACTTCTTTGCTACCATTGATTTTCTACATATATATGTGTACTACAACTTGTACACTTACATATATACACAAACAGAAATATGTGATAGTATTAACATTTGTTCAGGAAAGCTGATTGCTTTTTTCAATTTGAGAACAGATCAATATGAAAGGACTTGATGGGATCCAAGGACCAATTTATGTTGGAACTGGGTGTGTTTTCAGGAGGCAAGCACTCTATGGATATGATGCTCCCATTACAAAGAAACCCCCAGGAAAGACATGCAATTGTTGGCCAAGATGGTTTTGCTGTTGTTGTGGTTCTAGAAAGAAGAACAGGAAAGGGAAATCAAAGGAAAAAAAGAAGACAAAGAACAAGGAGACTACAACTCAAGTACATGCACTAGAAAATATTGAAGAAGGAATTGAAGGTAAGGAACATACTAGTATCAGGTTTTCAACACATTATAGAACCTATCAAATGTAGACTAGTCATTCGAGCATGGTGTGCAAAATCCGAAAGATAAAATGAATAATTTTTCGTGACAAATTATGCTTCCTTCCCTCCACCCCGAAAGGCAATTTCTTAATGTACTTAATTTATGATGATTATTTCCTCATTCACTGATGACATTTCCCTATTGTTGTCACCAAAGACTACGTGAAATTTTTAACTTCCAATATTCTTTGCAGGAATAGATAATGAAAAATCTTCCCTCATGCCCCAGATAAAATTTGAGAAAAAATTTGGACAGTCTCCAGTTTTCATCACTTCAACACTTTTAGAAGAAGGCGGAGTTCCTCCTGGAGCCACGTCAGCCTCACTTTTAAAAGAGGCCATTCATGTCATTAGTTGTGGTTATGAAGATAAGTCAGAATGGGGGAAAGAGGTATGCTCAACTGCTTCCAATTTTAGAGGTCTGTCAGTTTTTTTAGCTAGATATCCATTTACTTATTTACCCTTCAATTTCCACAATTATGTAACCAGGTGGGTTGGATCTATGGTTCTGTAACTGAGGATATACTAACTGGCTTCAAAATGCATTGCCATGGCTGGCGATCAGTGTATTGCATGCCCAAAAGACCTGCATTTAAGGGATCAGCCCCTATAAACCTGTCAGATCGTTTGCACCAGGTTCTCCGATGGGCCCTAGGATCTGTCGAGATTTTCTTGAGCAAGCACTGTCCAATTTGGTATGGATATGGATGTGGTTTGAAACCACTGGAGCGGTTCTCATACATAAATTCAGTTGTTTATCCACTGACATCCATTCCCTTGATCGCTTATTGTACACTTCCAGCTGTCTGTCTCCTTACTGGGAAGTTTATCGTCCCCGAGGTAAGCATTAGCAACATTTTATTGAAAATATAATTCTTTTCGACCGTATGTTGCTGATCTTACGAGTTCAAATTTGTAAGGCGGTTTAATGTGACATCAGAAATTAGACATCTTGCTTCAGTTCCAACACAAGTCTTAAAAATCATTTATCTCAAGCCTTCTATTTCTTCTTTCAATTTACATTTTGCTAAAATTGCGTACTTTGAAATTTACGTCCCAATTCTAGTAGAAATGTGAGGAAGGTAATTGATCCACAACTCAAGAAAAGCATGGTTCAATTGATGTAATTACTGTCTGATAGATCATTTACCGGTGGCCTGCCATTTGGACCATCTTGATAAAGACCAGCCCATGCTACTTCCTCGTTGAAGCTGAATTCACACCTTTAGGTCCTTTCTACTTGGAAAACTTAAACCTATCTAGAGCTGTGTTTACATTGGGTTGGAAAACCTAACTTGGATAGCATCTTTCACGACCTCCCCACCCTATGTATATACTGTCTGCTTCGCACAAAAGTGTCTACACAATCAAGCGGCGTCAATAAATGTGTCACCAGGACTGATGTGGACTGTCCTCAGCAGCTAACAAGTTTGTTAAATTATTTGCAGATTAGCAACTATGCCAGTATCGTGTTCATGGCCCTCTTCATGTCCATTGCTGCAACTAGTATCCTGGAAATGCAGTGGGGAGGCGTAGGCATAGATGACTGGTGGAGAAATGAACAGTTTTGGGTGATAGGTGGTGTCTCATCACACCTTTTTGCACTCTTCCAAGGTCTTCTTAAGGTTTTGGCAGGGGTCAATACGAACTTCACCGTCACATCCAAAGCAGGAGACGATGGGGACTTCTCCGAGCTGTATCTCTTTAAGTGGACAACTTTGCTGATCCCACCCATGACTCTGTTGATTATAAACATTATCGCAGTCATGGTTGGGGTGTCGGACGCCATCAACAATGGTTATGAAACATGGGGCCCCCTATTCGGCAAGCTTTTGTTCGCTATCTGGGTCATTGCCCATCTTTATCCCTTCCTAAAAGGACTAATGGGGAAACAAGATAGGCTTCCCACCATTATTCTGGTATGGTCAATTCTTCTGGCTTCAATTTTCTCACTTTTATGGGTCAGAATCAACCCATTTTTGTCAAGAGGTGGTATTGTACTAGAAGTTTGTGGATTGGATTGTGACTGAGACGCACAACATATATGAGTTTTAGATGATTTAAAGTTAGATATAGAAAGATTGTTTGGGAATGATAGCAAAGGGCTGCATCTTGGAGATGAGCATCCAAGACATTTTCCCCCCACGGTATGTTATGATTTTTTATGAGAATCATCAGTAGGTTTAAATGAATTAGAAAGCAAAATTAGGTTTTGGGTGTGTGCAGATCAAATGGACTACGACACGACACGGTTTTTGTTAGTATATTTTCTTTTCATTATTTGTTGAATACATTTTAGGTTTTTGGGTTCAAAAGATAGAATCAGGAGGACCTGTAGGAAAGTAGGTTTCATTATTTTCTCATATAGTACTACTTGTACCGAGGAAGGAAATCTTATTTAGTTCTCATTTTTCAAGAACTATTTCAACATTCTTGGTTCATTTGTGTATTGTTAATGAGATAAGCTACATTGTTGCAGAAATCCCTAGGCATATCTATATTTCTGAAGTAACGAAACTAGTAACTCTGTCGATGATGTTTAAAAGTTAACACTTATATCTGATGAATATGAATCATTTCAGTTTACTTGTGTATCTATGTTGCTCAAGATAGTAGTCTTCTTCTTAAGGAGCTTCAAGAGTGTACTGAAATACTGATGTTATAATTATCTATTTATTCACATAATGGCGGATGAAAACTGAAATTCCTCTCGCGATGCTACCCCACAACTTCATAAGCATGTTATTTTGCTCCGTTGAGGCTTGCAGTGTTTCAATTAAAACGTGAAATTTTCTGGAAAATCTTCTATTTTGCTCCATTGAGGCTAGAAAATTTCACGTTTCTCTAACTATGACGCCCAATTTGGATTGACTTTTCAGACGTTGCTTTTATTTTTCGGATTGAAAAACTGACTCGAATGGCGTTTGGTTAACATTTTGAAATAGTTTCCGGAGTCCTGGAAAAACATTTTGAATAAGCCAGGTGCACCATAACAATAGAAATAAGCTAATTCACTGCCACTAGAAACGTTTTGGTAACAAGAACAGACTATGCAACATATGGATCTGCAATATAAAAACCAGGAACATTATAGTACTTCAAAGATTTCAATACTGAATTCAGAGTGAACTTTCCAACACTTCCTTGTTCATACATAGGTTAATTGCTGCAAAGTGCAAACCTTCCCAAATGATACATCTTTATCATTAGCAGCTAAACACAATGCTCAACCACCATGTAAACCTTTCCGGGTGAAAAAACATACAAATACACTTCAATGACCAGCTAATCAAAAAATTAAATTTTATACAGTGTATTGATTCCAATCACAACCACAATTAAGATAAATAAGGTAAGAGGAATCTGAAAAAAGATATTAAACAAACACTGTAACACTGTTTCACATGTTTTTGCATGAGATATGCTTGCATAGTAATCACAGCAGTTACTAAGTGCTTTCTTGTGAGAGCTTCGCTCGTCAAATCTTCAAAAAAAAAAAAACGATCAACGAGCAGAACCTAAAATCTCTATGTCCTTCGAAGATCCTCCAAGGCACGCCGCTTTGTAACTGACTTTCCCATAGTTGCATTGCCCATATGCTCTCTCTTGATGCTCGGTGCATTCTCTTTCATGTCAAGCATCGCGATGAGCTTCTTGGGCATTCCTTGGATGAAACTAGCTCTAGAATCCTTCCCTTTCTTTGCCACAGAAGTCAACTGCTTAGCAGACAAAGTGTTGTCCTCCATTTCTGCAACTGAATGTTTCCTTTGAGCTGATTCTGATTTGGACTGCCAAAACTGGACATCTTCTGGTGGAATGCCTGTGATGCAATATAACCAAGACCAACTAAGTTTTCCAAGATAACTGCATATATACTTATATAACACAGCAAAAGAATATGCTGACTAGGTGAAACTTTGCAGACCTCCATCAACTGCTGAATCAGTGAATGAATGCCGTTGATCTACTGTTCTTGACTCTAATTTTAGAACATCTTCACTTGTCTCGATTTCTTCTCCCCTTTCTCCACATTTCTCATCTTCCAATATATATGTAGGATTGATATCCACCACATCAGTGTTGTCTAAATTTTCGAGGTCTGTACTACCGGAGTCACCCTCATCTCTGGGCTCAACTAAAGGAGCATGTTCACAACCATTTATATTGGCGATATCTGTCGAGTTTATATCACGTATAGAAGTACCAGATTCTTCTTTCTCACTAAATTTGGAATGATTATACTCTTCTGTGGCAACAACCGCATCTTTGAACTCCTTCGACTCTTCATCTTCACAGATGGGCTCACTAGAAGCAATAGGACTGGCATTGGACTCTTCAAACTTTTCCTCCATGTGATACTCACTATTGCTAGGTTTCTCTTCAGCAAGCATAGTAGTCGCATTTTCTTCCACCTCTGCATTCTCACTACCATCACATATATAAGTGTTTTCTAAGTTGCATCCATACAATTTCTCAACAGCAAAAAAATCAGCATCGTCTAACATTAAATTCATCTCCCAACTACTGAACATGGAGGATTCAACATTAAAACCTGAGGCACTATGATCAGTTGTTCCTGAAAATACAAATAAATTACAAAGATTAGTCACTAATATTCAATTAAAAGCGCTCAGAAAAAAGCACAATGTGGTCCTGTAGTTAAGCACATTAAAAATCATGCACAAACCATGATTAGATGATGGCATTCCATCGCTGTCGGCATTTCCTGCTGGTTCTGATACAGAAGGGTCAATAGTGTTATATTCTGCAGACTCATTGGAGTCACCAGCACACAGAACCATGTCAACACGGTTGTGCAAAGAACTAATTGCTTCCTTAGTTTCCTCAGCTATGCTTTTACTACTAGACACACATAAAAGCTTATTCGGAGGCAGACAACCAAAACCACCCAAGAAATCATCATCTGCAACTGCATCTTCATTGTTGTTCGCTGGACGCTCTTTAGTAACTTCTGGGAAACTTCTCGCTTCGTCTTCTATGTGGGATCCATCTTTAGCATCTGAAACATTATTAGCTCTCAATAGAATGTTTATCATTCTCGTCCATAAAGGGACTGTTACCGCTATAGACATGGAATAAATAGCGCAAGTGTTGTATATAAATAGAGTGCAAGCATACATGGTTCATAAATTTGCAAAATTTAATAATGTTAAAACTGATCTTTTATAAATACCTTTGTCCCCGTCAAAAAAGATGGATGCAATAGAGGAGACTGTGACCCCATGGGCATCATTCAGCTGTTCTGAAAAAACCTCACTAGTCTTCTTTCCTTCAGCCATGCTCATACGAGTAATATACCCTTCATTTAAACCATACTTTTCTCCTGCATTATATATTTGTACAAGAATTATTTCAAGTGAATTACTAATATGAACCAAGACCTTCTAACCAGCATCACCAGTAAAGGCAATATGATCGATATTGGCAAATAAAATTAAAAGAGTGTTTCCAACTCACTGTCAGAATTTGAAGCATTTGTTGAGAAACTAGAACTGTTCGAAACTTTCTGTTGCTCCAAATTAAACTCAAAACACCCGCTATGAACATCTGTTTTCTTTACTGCGTCACAGTTCCTCTCCTTGACATTCAAACTCCCTTCCATTGTTGAAACATCTATCTGACTGTCAAGATCACCACGCTTCCCTTCATCAACTTGCAACATATCCCCAGTAACTTCATCTTCAGCTAATTCCTGGGACTCCTCACCATCTTCACCTTTGTCCAGCTCTTGAACCATCTCCATCATGTATCCAGCACAATCACCCGACTTCAATTCATCAGCTTGTGGCATAGCCTCCTCATTTACATTAGAATATTCCACTAAATCTACATCTCCTTTACTATCTGTGTGTTTAACGGAAGCAGGAGTGGTTTTGTCCAGTGCTGAATCCACCACATCATTGAAAGTCTCAAGTTCACCACACTCAACTCCTTCAGGTTCTGGAACCTTCCTATTCTTAACCACCATTGAGACACCCTTACCTTCATTATAATCCAAATCAGCTTCTCCATCAGCCAATGATAGTTCTTCTTCTATACATTTTTCTGATACCTCATCTGAAGCATCTGGAGAATTCATATTCCACTTAGCAAACTCATCCCCATGATCTACAGCAACCTTACCAAGCCCAAGTGGGCTAAATGAGGAGATAATTCCTTCATTGCCTACCACTTTAGGCACAATGGTTCCTTCGAAGCATTTGGAACTGCTCTTAGACAGATCAGCAGTCAATTTCTCCTCGAAAGCCTCACTTTCTGTGGATATGGTGTCAGCCAAGCCTGCACCGCTATGGCCTATAACCTGTGTAAGCCCATCCTCGCATTCAAAGGGCTCAGAAGAAGTAACCTCTGGCGCAAACTCTGCTTTTTCTTCCTCGTCGCCAAGATCATCAGAATGAACATCAAAATCTCCTTCCATGCTTTTAGCAACAAACATAGCCTCTGCTTCAGTAGTGTACTTAGAAGGCACATCTATGAAATCATCTGCATAGCAGTTAAGAAGCCCCGTCAAGAAAAAGAATACACGATGTTTTTAGTTTTCTGACCATGATAAGGTTCGTAATGTAACAGTGGGCAACAGACCTTTGTCTATCTTTTCATCATCAGCTGAAAGGTTACGCTTGATGGAAAGCATTTCTTTATTGCTAATACCAGAGCCTATAACAAGGAAACATTTTCTATCACGTAACTTCATATAACAGAAAGATAACACGTTCAAGAATTAAGAAAAGAAAACACATCAGTTCATCTGTACCTTGGTGTTCTGAAAAATAATGAGGGGATTCCACATCTGCTTTTTCATTGGAACCTCCATCAATATACTCTTCGTCAGAAATTGGTAAAGCACTTGACTTTGATGCTGCTGATTTTTCACGGTCACTTTCCATTATTCCTACAACTTCTAGAGGCAAATCCCTGGGCATCATTACAACTGTTCCAATTTCATGACTAGAAGCTTCTTCAGTAAAATTCCTAGCAGTAGCTGGAGTAGTAAACAGAGTTTTGAGTCCATCACCTGCTCAAATAAAAGGCAAGACTAATCACTCATCATACTTTAAGAAGTTATCAAATTTTGAGAGGGCATATTGGACTGACCTTCGCTTCTGTCATCCTTTAGGGGAGTGCGGTCATAAACATCTGTTTTTTCACTGAAACCTTCATCAATAAACTCTTCATCAAAAATTGGTAGTGCATTTGACTTGGATGCTGCTGATTTTTCTTGTTCATTTTCCATTTTTCCAACAACTTCTTGAGGCAGTGAAGAAGCCTCGTGGCTAAAAGCTTCTTCAGTGAAATTTCTATCATTTACCGGAGTGGCAAACAGGGTTTTGAGTACATCACCTGTACAATTCAGAGGTAACACTAATCACTAAGCATACTTAAATGAAATTTTAAAGACAATTGGACAAACCTTCTTCAGTTCCATCATCCTTCAACGGAGTGCAGTCATAGATATCTGCTTTTTCATTGGAGCCTTTGTCAATAATCTTTTCTTCAGAAATTGGTATTGCATTTGACTTAGATGCTGCTGATGTTTCATGTTCACTTTCCATTGCAACTTCTCGAGGCAATACATGGGGAACATCAACTGTTCCAGTTTCATGGCTAGAAGCTTCTTTAAAATTTGTATCATTAGCTGGAGTGGCAAACAGAGTTTTGAGTCCACCTGCTCAATTTAGGGGTAATAAAAATGAGTAAGCATACTTAAAGAAGATATTTTCAGAAGAATTACTGGACAAACCTTCTTCAGTTTCATCATCCTTTACGAGAGTACGGTCATAAACATCAGCTTTTTCATTGGAGCCTTGATCAATAAACTCTTCATGAGAAATTGGTGGTGCATTTGACTTGGATGCTTCTGATCTTTTATGTTCGCTTTCCATTGCTCCCAAAACCTCTCGAGGCAATCCCTTGGGCTGTGTTGCATCAACTGTTCCAGTTTCATGGCTAGAAGCTGCTTCGTTATAACTTCTGACATTAGCTGGAGTGGCAAACAGAGTTTCGAGTCCATTACCTACTCAATTAAGTGATATTTTCAAGTAAGTGATAATGCTAATCAGTAAGTTAAAAAGGATAGTTTAAGAGGATTTATTAGACAAACCTTCTTGACTTCCATCATCCTTCAAGGGAGTGCGGTCAAAAACACCAGCTTTTTCATTGGAGCATTCACCAATATCTTCATCAGAAATTGGTGGTCCATTTGACTTGGATGCTGCTGATTTTTTATGCACGCTTTCCATTGTTTCTACAACTTCTTGAGGCAAGCCCTTGAGCATGATCACATCAACTGTTCCAATTTTATGGCTAGAAGTTTCTTCATCAGAATTTCTATCATGAGCTGGAGTGGCAAACAGAGTTTTGAGTCCATCACCTGCTCAATTAAGAGGTAGGACTGATCACTAAGCATACTTGAAAAAGGTATCATATTTTAATAAGGACTATTGGACTAACCTTCTTCACTTGCATCATCCTTAAGGGGTATGCAGTCATAAACATCTGCCTTTTTACTCAATCCATCAATAAACTCTTCTTCAAAAATTGGTGCATTTGACTTAGATGCTGAGTTTTCAAGGTCACTTTCCATTGTTCCTCCAACTTCTTGTGGTAGACCCTTGGGCATCATTACATCAACTATTCCAGTTTCAAGGCCAGAAGCTTCTTCATTGGGATTTCTATCATTAGCTGGAGTGGCAAACAAAAGTTTTAGTCCATCACCTGCTCAATTAAGTGGTAAGACTAATCAATAAGCATACTAAAAGAGGATGTCATATTTTGAGGACTGTTGGACTAACCTTCTCCGCTACCATCATCCTTTAGGGGAGCGCCGTGATAAGGAGACATGATTCCATCGTTACCTAAATCTGATCAAGTAACAAATTCCTTCAGTATAATGCAAAATATCTTATATACAAAAATTAATCAGTACTTTGTCAGATGCCCTCACATTTTGGAGTTGCTATAGAAGAGAAAGTATCTTCTTTTGTATCAGTATCCCTCCCCTCTGAGATAACCAGTGTGCTTTCTTCTCTAATTTCCTCGGAAGCATGAATACAATTCATCTCTAAGCCTTTATTTTCTATATCCTTGGCAAGTTGACCATCTTGCTCATAACTTATCTCATTGTCAACACTTTGCATTGCTTTTCTGAAGTTTGATGCCTCTTCAGGCTTATTCTCCATATCTGTTGAGAACTCTTCAGTTCTCTCTTGACTGTACATGTCATCTCCTGCATTAAAAAATAAAAAAGATCAGCTTAACACAATGTTTCACTAAAGAACTCGATTCCATGACCTCTATACCTTTCAAGTTCAAAATAATTTATTTTTGCCTGAAGGCATAATGGATTGCACATTTGACTGAACTTAGTCCAAGTCTCATCTGGCCCCAATGTATATTTACACGTCATAAATGGTTACAGCGAACCACATTCTGTACAAGACGAACTGAAAAACTAACCTTGCTTTCGTGCATCATTGTCTATTGAGAGCACATCTCCAGTAGAGTTTGTCACTTCATTGCCAGTGCAGCAAGCTGCTAAGAAAAAAAAAATTGTTACAAATATTGCTTTGCTTGCAAAACAGCACATATATAACAAATCAAACACTACCAAAATATGGAATATAAGCATATCATGTACCTTGATATTCTGGAGCATCTATTAATTTGCAAGAGGGCATTCCGGAAGAAAAGCAGTCACTTGTCAATTGGAGTTCTGTAACCTTTTCATCAGGTATCACAGAGGAAACAGACATCATTTCTAGTAACCCATCTTCTACATTGTCTCCAACCATGTTTGGAGTAACTCTCCCTCTGTCAGAGAGATCAAGCTTACTAATCTCTGTAACATTCTCAGAGGCACTTTCAAGATCAACAAAAGTACTGCAGTTAGGATCTGTAGATATCATCTGGGGCTGAGAAGCCAGATCATACTTATTGTCCTTACCTACATCACTCTGGAGAGGATTCTCACTACCAACAACCTCGTCAGCAATTTCCTTCTCTGCAACACCAACAAATTCAATTCCAGAATCATCCATTTCTTGCTCTGGAGAATCACTCGGCAACTTCATAGAAATTGAAGCTTCATTTTCCTCTTGTTTCACTACAGATGGATCTCTGATCCCCTCTAAATGGGGACTTCTAGCGCAAACCTCATTAGAACCATGCTGCTTCAAATTAGATTTCCTTGCCAATCCCTTTTTCTTATCCGAATTAATGAGGACTTTACTGCTGCTGCTTAAGACTGAACTGCTGGCACTTTCTTGAACTTCTTGCTCTGACAATGCAGCATTTACAATTGGGAGTGTTTTAAACGTTGAGATGTCAAACTTTCCAGAACATTCCAATGACTGAGATGCCGGGCCTCCCTCATCAACTCCAAATGAAATGTTTACTTTCTCTGTGACAACCTCAGCTTTACTGACACTGCTCTCTTCTTCTTTGTGACTATAATGACTTTGCATATTTGCAGATTTGGAAGCTGGAGTCCCAAATGAATTCTGCTTTATAGAGTCTCTAGCTTTCTCTATGTCAGAAATTCCAGGACAATCCATCTTTCTAGAAGATTTTCTATCATCAATATCCTTTAAAGATTGTTTGTGGCTGCTGGAAACAGGATCAATAGCACATTCTAGAACTAAATGTATGGGTAGTTTTGCCAGTATCAATGGTGGTTCTTCAATGGCCAAAGAGCTTTCAATAATTGGTGGTGCTTCCACTTCTACTATGGGTGTTTTCTCACGGTCAGAAGTTCCAGGGCAAACCACTTTCTTTGAATAAGATTCAGTTTCAGTAAATTTCTTGGACTGTTTTTGGCTGGCCAAAGAGTTCTCACACAATGGTGGTGCTTCCACTTCTAAAATTGGTGTTCCTGATCTACCCTTTACCTTCTTCTGTTCAATACCTTTACTTATTGCAACTCCTGTCACGACCAAGTTACTTTTAACAGCATTTCTTTTGGACCGCCTAGGAGTTTCTTCAATAAGAGTAGCCAATTCAGTTGCAACAGTCTCCTCTTCCCGAATTGGATCTCTTCTTCTCTTCCGTGGCTTCTTCTCCACAATGGCATTGGTAATTCTATCCAAGGCATCAGAAACAGCCATTGATTCATGAATTGTCCCATTTTGTCTAGTCCTCCTCGCAGGTTCTACGAATGGCTCTCTAGGTGTGTTACGTCTAGACCTCCTCAAAGGGCTACTAGGCAGAGAATCCTTCTCATTTTCTGGGATTTCAACAGTAAAACTACCTTCAGAACATGAGCTCCTTGTTAGCTTAGTAGTCTCATTTTCAGCCACAGGCCCTTCAAGCACTACTTTCTTTTTACGTTTACCATTTTGACCAGGATGCATTGATGGTTCTTCAAGTTGTTCTACAATGGGCTCACTTGAGGTGTTGCGTCTGGACCGCCTCAAAGGACCACTGGTCAGAGAATCCTTCTCATTTTCCTTTCTAATTTCAACAGTAGAACCACCTTCAGAACCTGGTCTTCTTAATAGCTTTCTGTTCTCATTTTCTGCCACAGGCCCCTCGGGCAGTACTTTATCCTTTCGATGCATGACAGATTTTCGCTCATTTCCATTTCGCCCAAGATGCATTGGCAGTCCTTCAACTTGTACAACAATTTCAGTTTCTCCCTGAACCCTGACTTCAGTTTCTTCCAGGGCCCTTTGAGTCCGAAATCTTGTAATTCTTCCCCCTCTAACCATTTCATTTTGACCCAATTCTCCATTCAATGGTTCTCTATCCCCAACCTTCTTCACATTTCTGTTCGATCGTGTCAGGGGCTTTTCAGGTAGAGTAATTTCACCATCTGCTGCAAGTCCTTTGCTCTCAGAAACCTCTTCATTGCCTTTTGCATTCTTATTCGTTATCCGTGTAGTATTCTTCCGATGACCTACAGTCTCGCCCTCTTTCTGATTCTCACTTACTACGTCCCTATTCCTCAATGATCTTCTCACTGGCACTCCAGTCTCTTCAACAGCAGAAGTTTCAGAAACTAAATTGCCAGACAACTCCGTGCTATTCCTATCAACAACTTTAACCTCCAAACTATCAGCACTCACACCCCTCCTTGCTCTCTTCTTCTCAATTGGAAGCATTGTGACAGATCTTACAGCATTTCCCACTGCTTTTTGAGCCTGAGACCTCCTATTTCGAACTGGGTGATCCCCAATGTTATCATTCTCACTCACTACCTCCCTATTCCTCAATGATCTTCTCGTTGCCACTCCTGTTTCTCCAACAGCTGCACTTTCAAAAGCTAAATTAGCATTCCTATCAACCTCTTCTGCTTCCAAACTATCAGCCCTCGCACCCCTTCTTGCTCTCTTCTTCTCAATTGGACCAGTTCTTACAACTTCTCCAACAAACTTCTGTGCCCGAGACCTCGTATTTCTGGTTGCATTACCCGTAATGCTCTCGCTAATCTCATCATTTTCAACAACTAAATCTTTTCCCTTCTCCGTCAAAGCCCTCCCCATAGACCTCCTCCTTGCAACACGCCTTGCCTCCCTCGGGTCGGGATCCA
The DNA here is from genome assembly GCA_963922005.1 of Cornus suecica. Lineage (NCBI taxonomy): Eukaryota > Viridiplantae > Streptophyta > Magnoliopsida > Cornales > Cornaceae > Cornus > Cornus suecica. The sequence goes on from OY998246.1 coordinate 17,564,851, forward strand.
AATCCACAAATTCAATCATCTCATTCTCTGGACTAAACTTAACCTTTTTCACTTTCCTATTTTCATCATAATCATTTACACTACCTATCTGGCCTACAAATTTCAAACAAGACTTTCCTTTTGTTATGGGTTTGTCTTCTTCCTGAATATACAACAATTTTAAAACTTAATCAAATTTTACTTAAACAAAAACTGTAATTTAGGTGTGAATGAACAGTATAACCATATATGTATATATATGTATATGTATGTATATATATGTATATGTATGTATATATGTCTGAAAAATCAAACCTGTAAAAGGGAAGTTAGCTTATTGACCATCTCCAAATTGGTTAAATTTGCAGGAATGTTGTGTTTCTTGCATAGTGCTTGAAGTTCCTTCCTTTTCATGCTATGTAAATTCATTTCTACTACAACAAACATGAAGACTATAAAAATCATAAAACCACTGATATGTGTGTGCGGATGTGAATCGGTGTGTGTATATTATATATATATGTATATAATCAAAGATCCAAATAATTCATGAATGGAAAGATCGCATACCTAAGCTGGAGAGAAATTTTTCACAATAAGAACCAGATGTTCCAAATTTTCAGATTCAACTACGAAAATCCATCACTACAAAAACAAACAAGTAAAATCAAACTGTAAAACACTAACATATATATATACATGTATATATGCGTATATTATATATAAATATATATATATATACGTGTTTGTTTACATACATATGTAATATAATAAACCAAAGATCTGAGAAAATGAAATTCATAAATGGAATGGAATGATTACATACCTGAGATGGAGAGATTCTTTCACATAGAACCAAAAATTTGATAATTCTAGAGAGAGAAAGTAACATTCAGAACACACAATGCAAAAAGATTTTAGAGAGAGAAAGTAACGTTCGATTTGGGGGCTCTCTTTGTTTCCCTCTAAAATAGTTTGGGAAATTTTGAATTTTGAACTGAACTGGTTTTCCCGCTTTTTAACGGATCGATCAGAGACTTGGTTAGCCACTCGCTCGCGTGTTGAGATAGTTTAGTACTCGCTATCGCAGATGATATTTGACAGGTGTAGTACGAAAAGACAGCGCATGGTGTTCTTGATAATTATAGCGCGTGGGATTAGAAATGTAGATCGGATAAACTTGTGTTGGGTGTGGTGCCACGTGGGAGGAGCGGATTGGGTGATAATTGGGTCAAACTTTAAATGTGTGATTTGGACCGTGCGTGGTAACCAACCAATAGGGGGTCGCCACGTAATCAATTTCGTATTTTCGTTTAACCATTGGAATAAATGATAGTTTAGGTTACCGATTAAAAGAAGCAAAAAATAATAATAATTTAAAAAGTTTTTCTATTTATGTGTTGTTAATTTAAGAAGAAGTTTTTTTATAGGGTGCGTTTGGAAATTAGTGTTTTCGTTTTCGTTTTTTATCTCTTGAGAATAATAAATTTTCTTGTTCTTGTCCTAAGGTTAATCCGAAAACAAAAATATGTTTGGTTGGAAATTTTATCTAAAAAATTTCCAGGAAAAAAAAAAAAAAAGTTTTTGGAAGTTGAAGATGAAGGTTAGGGTTTGGAGGTTAGGGAATCTGCAACAATTATTTTTTTTTTTGGTTAAGAACAAACAGTGCCGAAAATAAAAAAACACCATTTTGGTGTACTCAAATTTTGAACTAAGGGTGAAAAAACGTTTTTTTACTGTTCACAAAAACAAAAATCATCAAAGCTCCCAAACGCGCTTTTGTTCCCGTGAACAGTGAAAAAAATAAGAACAAAAACGAAAACACCCCTATCCAAACGCACCCATAATTTATGGGTTGTCAATTCCACTTTCCCATGATCACTCTATCATTATCTTACCATTGGTAAATTATATTATTTTTTAAAAAATAAATACAAAGTTGATTATGTTAGGATGTAATAGAAGTGACATTTCGATTTTGAAAATAGAGAGTTGAAAGTATTTTTAATTTTTCAGAACTTATTCTCAGTCGTGATAAAAATAAAAATTATATGTAAGAGATTGTTTTATTTGTCATTCATAAAATAAGTCAATATTTTTGGACAATGTGGGCCCTGATTTTATTCTTGTTTTTTTTTTTACTGTTCACAAGAACAAAAACATGTTTGGTTGTCCAAAAATTATTCTTGTTTTTTGAATAGTGTTAAGGACAAAAAACATATTTTTCTTGCCTTAGTTCAAAATTTGAGAATAATAAAAACTTATTTTTTTGTTCTTGTTCTTAAAGAACAAAAAAAAAAATTCAAAAATTGATTTTCTGCAAATCCAGAGCTTCTATCACCACCACTACCCCAAATCGATATATATATATATATATATATATATATATATATATGTATGTATGTGTGTTTATATATGAATTTATATGTATTGAATTTAGGGTTTTGGATTTGGGGGAAAACAATAATAGATTTTGATTTTGCCCCAAACAAGATTTTATTTTTTTTATTTTTACGTTAAAAAAAATAAAGACAAGAACAATAATGATTTTAATTCTTCCATTCAAGAAACAAGAACAAAAATAAGTTATTTCCAGACGGGCCTTATAACTTGGATTTGTTTTTTTTTTAAAAATTAATGAATAAGAAACTATTTTGATACTTGTTTTTGCAATTCATTTCATGATTCTTGAATAGGTACACAAAAACGTGATTAAATTAGATCTAGTTACTCTTCGGAACGAAGTTGAAGAAGGGAATAAATTATTAAACGAGGAAAAATATCCAATAACTTTGAAAAACTAGGAAAGTGGTTGTGGTTATGCCCCAACTACAATTTGTCCGAAAATAGTCAGAGAAAAAATGATTTTCGAAAACTAATTTATCTGGCAAACAGTCATAAAATTTCTATTGAAGTGTAATTAAGTTGAATAACTAGAAGTAAAGATAAATAAAATAATAATATTGAATACAAATAATAAGATTTTGAAGAAAAAAAAAATGCAAGAAAAAGAAATGTGTCAGCATGCGCGCATGACCATCACTATGGGCACTTAACCATTAGGGCAAAAAAGACAGGCAGGTCCTGTTTTGTAACTTGTTTTGGTACTAATTTTTTTTTTTTGGTACGAAATAATGGTACCAACTCATATTTGTTAGGATTGGTGTTGGTACAACAGTACCAAACTAATGGTGCTACCAACCCATGATTTTGGAACCATCTAATGAGATGGTTTTTGGTGGTAGCAACCCAAACCAAAATCAAATGGTTGCACCATCTCACCCCAAACCAAAACCAAATAATTGCACTATATTAATATATTAATATTAAAATATATTTTTGAAAATTTAATATATTTTAATATTATAGTTTTATTATCTTTCTTAAAATTTAATATATTAATATTAAAATATATTTTTGGAAGTTATTTTAATATTATAATTTTATCTTTCCTAAAAATTAATATTAATATATTATTAATATTTTAATATTATAGTTTTATTCTCTTTCCTAAAAATTAATATATTAATAATAAATATATTTTAATATTATAAATTTTAATATTTATAAATAAAATGTGAAACCATTCCAAGTTACCAAACATGGTTTGGTTTCAGAATTTCAACACATACCAACTCTACCAGACATGGTTTGGTTTTTTAGCATCACTTTTTCTCACACAAAAACCATCTGCACCAAACATGGTTTGAAATCAAAATAAAATCACAACAAACCAAATCCAACCCAACCCAAACCAAAACAAAAAAACTAACACCGTACTGCACCGTTACCAAACGCAATCTTAGAGATATGTTAGGAGGCTCAACCAGTTCCATTAAATTAAAATAAACAACCAATCAAATGCTCAATAATTACATCCTAATTATAAAACGCATTACATATAAAATTTCCTTCTCAATCTTAAGATCGTGGTGGGCTCAAGAAATCAATGTTCAAATTCCATTTTTTCATCAGTAATTTTACTGAGATTTTTCCTTGCATGCAATTATTTTAAATTAGCTTGGAATTGTAGAATGTATAATCATAAGTCTTTTATTGTTGTTTCTTTCCTTATGAGAAATTTTTTGTACATTTGTACAATGTTTAGTTAAGGTGCGTGTAAGCTGATCCAGACATCACAGTTATAAAAAAATAAATAATTTAATAAAAGTCTTTAATTCTAACAACATAAGTAAAACCATATAAAATACTAATTCACAATAATTTTATAAAATATTTGTTGAATACAACTCCACCCAAAGATAGTTATAATCCCGATTTTACCTAATAAAATCTTACGATTCTACGATTTTACGACGATTCTACTACATTTTTATAATGATTTGACAGTTTCGCCCTTCATATGAAATGCCCAAATTTTTTATGATTTAGTCCAATATCTCAAAATATGACCTAAATTTATGAGAAAACATTTAAAGACCCAATGTATTACAAAATTTAAAAATTCTAATATAATTTAGACTTTTAAATTAAATATTTAATTATTAATATTTTTTAAAAAAAATTAATATGAATGGTTAGAATCTTACAATTTGCGATTCTACGGATTCAAAATTATACCCAGAGTCCCGATTTTGGAAGTCTTGCTCCACCTATAAAATATGAGTTTAAGGGCCTCTTTGATTTCTGGTCTGATCTTGTCTTTGCCTGTTTTTCAGACCAGATCAGAAATACCAGACCATTTATCAAACAGAATTTCAATCAGCACCAAAACCAGCCCAGACCAATCCAGCCAGACCAAACCAGACCAGACCATTTTATACACACACAGTAATGAAATCTAGCCGCCATTTTATAAATTTCCAAAATAATATATATATAAATAAAATTCGAAAATATATATAAATTTTGAAAAAATATATAAAATTCAAAAATAATAAATAAAATTTGAAACAAATTGTAAATGCAGAAAAGTTACACAATAGATATTTGGTTAAAACTTTGGGGATCCTTTCTCATTAATCAAAGTCCTCTATTTATACAAGTTTGTGATAAATGGGTCAAGCCCATGTACCCAGGTTTATCAACCCCTTAAATCAAGGGATTTGATAAACCCTAATCTTATTTGGACTCTTCATACTATAATTGGATTACTTTTTGCCTTGTGGACCACACTTTAGCTTCTAGAAATTTCCATGGGCCCATTGTTGTTTTTTCGGCCTGCTTGTCTTCAGCCCATCCGCCTTCCGGCCCATCGGTCCCTGGCCCATCCGTCGTTGGCCCATCAGTCTAGTGGCCCATCTATAATTGGGCCAAATATTTCAACCATTACACAGGCCCCTGAGGTTATGGGCTTGACATTCCTTTTAAAGTCCATGACCTAATAAATGTAAATACCTATGTATATATACACCAATAGCTTTTATGGGAAATGAAGATGATGAGTTGTCATGTCATTATTGTCTACTTAATGATATGTCAAAACGTGAGGCCATTTCTCCCTAAAATCTCGCACCATGACGGCTTTGGCGTGCCTTTCGGACTTCGTGCAGCCTTTTTGGCTTCCTTCTCTCCTTCTAGAAAAACCCCCTTATTCTTCACTTCTCATCACATTTCATACTTTGTAACTCTATATTCTTGTCTCTGCCTTCTTTAGTTCTTCATTACTGGGATTCGTTTCTTTGTCATTGTTGCCGTTCATTCCGTCGCTCATCTCAGATACCATAGAAACCTGCTGTTACTCAGAGCTTTTGTAACTCTTCCTTCGTCAATTAAGTAAGTCGATCGGTCTTTCTTCTTTCTTTAATTTATCACCTTTACACCCTTCTGTCTCTTCTACATTTCTTAACGTTATGTCCGATAGTGACGATACCCGGTCGGTAGAGGAAGTAGTTTTACCTTCTGCCTCAGGTACCGATTCTACTAGCAGTGACACTCCCCAGCCTGTTTCTAAAAGAACCAGAAAGACCACTCTCGAAAGTACTAACCTTCCGGGTTCCTCAGCGACCGGTCCTGCGAAATCCAAAACTTCTGAACCTTTCGTAGTGGCCCCACTTAAGAGGACCCGACATGAAGTGGACGTCAAACACCTTCGGGCTGAGACCCATGTTCCCCAGGACGTTGATGTGTCCCCCTATCCTGGTTACCTAGACTTTACCCAGAGCCAGGGTCTAGCCCCAGGTAGCATTCTGCTGTCGGCATCTCATCTTAGGGTTCTAATGTTTCCTCTTCATCCCTTTTTTCACTATGTATTTTTCATGCTTGGATTGCACCCTCTTCAACTGAACCCGAACAACATTAGGATCATATCCATGCTACTGTTGTACAATAGGGATATGGATCTGAACTTAGGGCTGGCCGACCTCCTCCTTTGTTATTTTTTCCAAAATGCCAGAGCGAGTAGAGGTAGATACAAGCTTTTCCCCTTTCACGGCCGCAACATCTGTACCGATACTAAAAAATCGGACAAGGGATGGAAGGAACGAATGGTAGTAGTGAGTGGCAATTGGTCATACCCTTTTTTATCGTATTTTCCCGATCCCCAATAAGTTCGGTCCCATTCGCCTGCCTGTCTACCGCCCCCTTCATAAGGCTTCTTGCCTCTGTGACCATTGTGACCTTCACCGGGGGAACTATGCCTTCAAATTTCTAGGTTACGAGGACAAGGATCTTCCCCTTACCTTTATAAAACAGCGGATAGGTCTCTTGAAAACCCATGTTTGGGGCAAGACCCGATCGGCTACTGACCTGCTGACCATGGACAATCTTGAATCGATCTCTAACTTGGGCGCTGGTGTTGACAGGATGGACCTGCCTGACAAACCTATGTCCGCCAGAATCCCTCAAGTTCCCGAAGGGATTACGCTTGTTGATGCTGTGCCGTTGTCAACAGCACCGCCTTCGACTTCGGTGCCTCCTCCTGTTCAGAGCCCGCCAGCACCACTAGCGCAGAACCCATCGGTTCCTCCTCCGCCTCTTGTCAATGCTCCGACTGTGAGGACCCGATCCAGTACAACTGGTGGAGTGGGTACTAAAAGGGCCAGGGCACAAGCCGAGAATGTTTCTTCAAGCAAGGCTCATGCTGCCCCTGAATCATCCCAAGCTCTGATCCCTTGGGAGCCTAAGTTTCTGCTGCCAGATGGAACTCCAGTTTGTGCTGATCAAATCACCTTTAACCATCCGGAAGCTCTTCGGGCTATGGCCAAAGGGATCTGGACACCAGCTGATAGGGCGGCTCAGTCAAAAATCACCAGGACTGATCTGGCTAAGAAGACTTCGATAATGGTTATGGAGGTAAAAGACTTCAATCATCAGTTTGTGTTCTCTATTTCATTTGTTGACCGCCATTTATGTAATAATCCATTTTTTATTGTGCAGCTTCTCTACGGCGTTCAGGCCTACAACAGCCTCCTTGAGACTGATGTCAGAGAGATGGCCGGTATGAAGGCCCAAATAAAGCAGAATGAGATCCACCGGGTTTCTTTAGTCAAGGAGGCGGATGGTCTGCGCCAGACCGTTTCTGAACAGAAGACTCTTCTGGAAACCGGTGAGGCGGAAAAGCAAACCCTGATTGCCGAAAAGCTGGTTCTGGCTGCCGAGCTGGAAAAAACGAAAGAGGTTGCTAGGCAGATGGCAGCTGAAAAGGCTGAATCTGATAAACTCTTGGCAGAATCAGAAAGGCTTCTTTCCCTGGAGCGGGAAAAGGTAGAGATGTGTCGTCTGGGAGGGCTTGACATGTTCAAAAGATACAGTGTCATCTGTGACCTCCGAGCGGTCAGGGCCTGGAGATGTAGGCATGAAATGGAGCATATCCCTCTGGAATCCCGGGAATTCAAGACCGCAGAGGCATTCGATGCCCATATGGGAATACCCTTTCCTTATGAAAACCCTCCTGCCTCTGAGAACGAGGAGCGCTTTGCTGCCCTTCTGAAGGGGAAGGAATACCATCCTCCCGAATAGTAGCCAGGGCAATTTTATATGTTTTTGTTTCCCCCAATGGGCTAATTTCTTGTAACTTCTTCCATTTTTAATGAACAAGAACTTTTATTCCCTCTTTTCCAGTAATTATTCGTCCTTTGTGTGGGTTTTTATCGTTTCGTACTTAGTTTTTATGAAGCAATCGAGTCTTCGGACATATGGCTCCTGAGTCTATTTATTATTTATTCGAAATTCACACATTTTCATCCTCTTGTTAGTTCAAATCAGGTTTGAACTCAAACACTTAGGAAATTGTAAAGCCTTCGGGCATTTGGCCCCTGAGGCTTGGTTTCATCCTCTGGTTTGTTCAAATCAGGTTTGAACTCAAACATTTAGGAAATTTTAGCAAATTGTGAAGCCTTCGGGCATTTGGCCCCTGAGGCTTGGTTTCATCCTCTGGTTTGTTCAAATCAGGTTTGAACTCAAACACTTAGGAAATTTTAGCAAATTGCGAAGCCTTCGGGCATTTGGCCCCTGAGGCTTGGTTTCATCCTCTGGTTTGTTCAAATCAGGTTTGAACTCAAACACTTAGGAAATTTTTTAATCTTAGATCCTTGCACAAAAGTAGAATTTATTTTTATTGAAATGAATTTGAAAATCATGAAGCAGAGGTACCGATATCGGGCACAGATGCTTCGTAACAACGGTGTCATAAAAAGACACAGTTTTATTTCTTAACAAGAAAAACAACTATCTAAGGATAATACCTCTTTAACCGATAAGCATTCTGAGAGTTGGACTCGAGGCGGCCTGTTTCGTTCTTCCGAACCCGATAAGCACCGCGTCCGATAACCTCAACCACTGTGTAAGGTCCTTCCCATGTCTCTCGTAATTTGCCTACAATACCAATCTTCCTTCTGAGCACCATATCGCCTACTTGGAATTCTCTTCTTTTGACTTTCTGATTGAAACGTGCTCTGACCTGCTGCTGATAGGCAGCCAGTCTTGTCCCGGCGGCTTCCCATTTTTCTTCCAGGAGATCTAGATCGTGGGCTAAGTGCTGATTGTTTGGACCTTCTTCCTAGGCTTGACTCCTTAAAGTAGGTACTTTTAGCTCGGTCGGGATAACTGCTTCGGCCCCATAAGCCATGGCGAAAGGGGTTTCTCCAGTTGGCTGTCTCGGAGTAGTCCGATAGGACCACAACACCTCTGGCAATTTCTCCAACCAAGCCCCTTTTGCGTCTTCAAGTTTTTTTCTCAGTGTGTTAAAAATTGTTCTATTCGTCCTTTCGGCTTGCCCATTTCCCTGCGGGTAGCCGACGGAAGAAGTGTTTTGATTGATCCCATGCTTTGATAAGAATGCTTGAACCCTTCTGTTGTCCAGGTTGGTGCCATTGTCCATCATTATGGTTCGGGGTAGGCCGAACCTACAGATGATGTGGCTCCAGATGAATTTTATAACATGGTTGTCTGTTATGGTGGGGTATGCCTCCGCTTCCACCCATTTGGTAAAATAATCGGTGGCCAGGAGAACATGTGTGGTACATCGTATTGCCTGAAGGAGAGGACCTACGATGTCCATGCCCCATCGGGCGAAAGGGTGAGGAACAATAGTTGGGTTTAAGAACTCCGGCGGTGGGTGAATGGCATCTCCATGAAACTGACATTTTTTGCAGTGTCGGACATAAATTTCAGCGTCCCTTGCCAAGTAGGGCCAGAAATACCCCTGGGTGAGGATTTTATGAGCCAGGGACCTTCCTCCAGAGTGATTGCCCCAAGCTCCTTCATGGATTTCTTCCATGACTGCCGATGCCTCTGAGGGGGTCAGACATCTCAAGTATGGTCCGGAAAAAGACTTTCGGTATAGTTGGCCGTTGTATAGGGCATATCTGGCTGCCTTCATTCTTATCTTCCGGGCTTCTGATTTTGATTCAGGCAATGTACCAAATCTCAGATAATCTACTATCGGATCCATCCAACTTGGTTCCCATGGGATAACCATTACTTCTTCGGGGGGTTCCAAGCTGGATCGGGCAATGAAGTCCATTGGTACAGTGCGAGTCATACTTTCTTTTGTGGCGGAGGCTTGGTTAGCCAGATGATCTGCTGCAGAATTATCCCCTCTGGGAATCTGTTCAAAGTTTATTTGTTGGAACTCTTCAGCCTCTCTTAGAACTAGATTCTTGTAGGCTTCCATCTTCGGCTCTCGGGTTTCATACTCCCCATGTAACTGTCGCACGACTAGCTGGGAGTCATTTCGCACCTCTGCTTTCTGGACCTGAAGGCTTCGGGCTAACCGAATTCCTGCAAGGATGGCTTCATACTCCGCTTCGTTGTTAGAAGCTGGAAATTCCAGTCTAACGGATTGTTGGATTTTGGTACCATCCGGTGTTAAGAGTACTACCCCGACCCCTGCTCCATTGATGTTGGATGATCCGTCTACGAACACGAACCATAATCCAGGTTCACCTTCTTCTGTGGAGTCAGCAGTTTCTGTTTCTAACAGGAAGTCAGCTACTGCTTGTCCTTTGATGGCCGTTCGGGGGACATAGGTTATGTCAAAAATTCCCAGTTCAATCGCCCATTTTGATATTCTCCCAGATAACTCAGGTTTCGCCATTATGGATCTGATCGGAGTTACAGTAGGTATTATGATCGGGTGTGCTTCAAAATAATGCCGTAGACGTCGCTTAGCATTGATCAACGATAGTACCAGCTTCTCCTGCTTTGAATAACGGGTTTCTGCATCAGCAAGGGATTTGCTGGTGTAGAAAACTGGTGTCTGGTACCCTTTGCCCTCCTTGACCAGGGCGGCGCTGGTAGATGTTACTGAAATGGCCAAATACAGGTGCAGCGGCTCATCGACTTCGGGGGTTGCCAGAATCGGGGGCTTTGCCATGTAACTTTTGAGTTTGTGTAGGGCCTCCGCTTGCTCTGGCCCCCAGACTTCTCCTTGTGCCGCTTTTATTGCCTGAAAGAACGGCCTACACCGATCGGTTAGCCGAGAGATGAAACGACTTAGGGCAGCTATTCTGCCGGTTAGCACCTAGATCTCTTTCCGGGACTTTGGCTCAGCTGTTTCTACAAGAGCTTTGACTTGCGCAGGGCTAGCTTGTATTCCCGTCCGATCAACTATGTGTCCCAAAAACTGGCCTGAGGATACTCCGATGGAACATTTGGCTGGATTGAGCTTCATATTGTACTTCCGGAGGGTATTGAATACCTGCTGTAGGTCAGCTAGATGGTCTCCTTTTACCTTGTTTTTGACCACTGTGTCATCGATGTAGGCTTCGATGGTGGATCCGATCATCCCTTGGAACACCCTTCTGACCAACCTCTGATAGGTAGCTCCTGCATTCTTTAGTCCGAAAGGCATAACTGTATAACAAAATGTACCTGACTCAGTGATGAAGGCAGTCTTTTCCTGGTCCTCCGGATCCATTCGGACTTGGTTATAGCCAGAGTATGCGTCCGGAAAACTCAGGCGTTCGAATCCTGCGGTGGCATCTACCATCTGGTCGATCTTTGGAAAAGGGAAACAGTCTTTTGGGCATGCTTTATTCAAATCGGTGAAGTCAACACATACCCTCCACTTGCCGTTTTTCTTCTGGACCACCACCACGTTTGCCAACCAGGAAGGATACTGAACCTTCTTAATGAATCCTGCTTGCAGAAGCCGATCGACTTCTTCAACTATGATCTGATTTCGATGGGCCCCCATTCGTCTCTGTTTCTGTCTAATGGGCTTTGCGCTGGGATCCACATTGAGAGAATGCAGGGCTATTGATGGATCAATACCGGTCATGTCCATATGGCTCCACGCAAATATGTCAGCATTGGATTGGAGAAGGGATTCCATTTCCTCTTTTTCCTGTGGATTAAGGCCTGAACCAACATAGGTAAATCTTTTAGGGCGATCGTGACAAATTTGAACTTCCAGTAGTGGTTCAAATGCTACCGGTGATCCCGATCCGCCCTCCTGTAATTGCTATTTGGTATCAAGTACTGTCTTGGACTGCGACTTTTGTTCCGGTTCCGTACTCCTTTTTAGACTTTTCATCGTGACTGCGTAACACTCCTTTGCAGCTACCTGATCTCCCCTGATATCGATTACGTCAACTCCGTTCGGGTCGATACACCGCATGACCTGATGCATGGTAGAAGGGACTCCGTGCATTCGATGGATCCATCCTCTTCCCATGAGGAGATTATAGGAAGGTTTGACATCCACCGCCACGAAAGTCTCTCGGAGTGTGCGCCTTGCTGCCGTCACTTGTAGCTGGATTTCCCCTATCGGTTCCACTCTCTTTCCATCGAATCCTGCTATCGGGCTTCTGGATGGGACTATTTCCTCGGGGCTGATTTCCAATTTCTCAAAGGCCCATTTGGTGATAATGTTGGCGCTGCTTCCTGGATCGACCATTACCCTCTTGATCAGGCAGTTGGAGACCATGAGGGAGATAACCAGGGGGTCGTCATGAGGTGTCTGAATATTCTGCATATCCGCAGAGGTGAAAATAATCCGGGCATCCTCCTTCGGGCTTCGAAACTTGGTGACTTCTCCAACCCTTCGTAACTTCTGGGCTTGCCGCATCTGTGATCTACGATTTTCTTCCGCTTCTGACCGACTGGGCCCTCCATGGACCATGTGAATGACCCGCACGGGTTGTCCCAAAGCCCCCTTGGTAGGGGCATGCGTCGCTTGATCGGATCGGGCTCCTTCCTTGGCAACATACTCGGTCAATTCTCCTTTGGCAATCATGGCTTCCACCTGTCTCCTGAGGCTTCTGCATTCATTAGCGTGGTGCCTGTATTCGCCATGGAAGGCGCAGTGCCTCGTCATATCCCTTTGGTCCATCGGTTGTCTGATGGGAGGTGGTGAACGGTAGATTCCTTTGCTCTTTGTTTCCTGGTACAACTTTGCCAAGGTTACTTTTAAGGGGGTGACCTTCTCCTCAAACCTTGGTCGTTTCTCTGGGGCCGGGGAAGGAGCAGGAGGTGCGCTCGGTCTCTTCCGGTCTGGTGCCCGATCCTTTATCCTGGAAGGTTCGGACGCTCTGGCCTCTACTGTTGCAAAGGCGGTCCTTCTTTGTCGTATGGCCAACTCTTCTTCTATTCGGAGGTGCCCCTGTGCCCTAGAGTTGAGCTCTCCAATATCGGCTGGCGGCCTTTTGACTAGGGACTGATGGAACTTGGTTCCCGGGATCAGGGCCATTCTGAAGGCTTCGACGGCTGAATGTTGATCGCAGTTGTCAATGGAAGACATCTCCACATTGAACCGTGAGACAAAACTTTTCAGGGATTCGCCCTTTTCTTGGATCATGGTGAACAGGTTGGAGATAGTCTTCTTCTGCCTTTTATTGCCAAAGTACTGTGCGATAAATAACTCGCATAGTCTGAGCCAACTACCGATCGATCGGGGTGGTTGCTTTCTGAACCACAGGAGGGCTGCTTCGGTCAGGCTGGTGGGGAAAACTTTGCAGAGTAAGGCCTCGTTTTCATTGTAAACATTCATCTTGGTATGGACGTGATAGATGTGTTCGGTTGGATCTTTTGTACCATCGAATAGGGTGAACTTCGGTAATCTGAACCTTTCCGGATAGGGCACGCTGGTGATCGAGACGGTGAATGGTGTCTGAACGGCGTCTATAGATGCCTCGAATGCCAGGTCGATCGGGGTCTGTACTTTCAGGTCCCTGAGCACGTCTCGCTGGAATCTTGACATGATTTCTTCTAGTTTTTTCATGGTCAGGACCTCCTCGGGGTTGTGTACCCCAAGTACCTGTAAGGATGACTCGGCCTGTCCTTCATGACCGTCGTGGGCTCTAGCGAGTAGGTCTTCTTTGTCTGTCTGGCGGCCCACGGATCGTTCGTGCTGGTCGGATTGTTCGTCATCATGGGTCTCCTGTAGGTTCTGCAGTTGAGCCAGTTTTGCTGCCAGTTAATGCACTAATTTGATTTTTTCTAACTCGGCGGTTCTTTCCTCAAGGGCTCTTCTGATCGGATCTTCTGGTTGTTGGTCTCCGTTTAGAGGCAAATCGGTCTGTTGTGATCGTTTAATCGCCATTGATGGTATGAATCTTAGCTTTTTGTAGAGGGTGGGAGGCTTATTGAAAAACAAACTTCAATAATAGGGTTTCCCACAGACGGCGCCAATTGTGTAAATGCAGAAAAGTTACACAATAGATATTTGGTTAAAACTTTGGGGATCCTTTCTCATTAATCAAAGTCTTCTATTTATACAAGTTTGTGATAAATGGGTCAAGCTCATGTACCCAGGTTTATCAACCCCTTAAATCAAGGGATTTGATAAACCCTAATCTTATTTGGACTCTTCATACTATAATTGGATTACTTTTTACCTTGTGGACCACACTTTAGCTTCTAGAAATTTCCATGGGCCCATTGTTGTTTTTTCGGCCTGCTTGTCTTCAGCCCATCCGCCTTCCGGCCCATCGGTCCCTGGCCCATCCGTCGTTGGCCCATCAGTCCAGTGGCCCATCTATAATTGGGCCAAATATTTCAACCATTACACAAATATATAAATTTTGAAGCAATATATATAAAATTCGAAATATTTTTGAAATATAAATTTTGAAGCAATATATATAATTTGAAATAATAAATAAAATTAAAAATATATATATATAAATTTTGAGGCAATAATGAAAAAATATAAAATTTGATAATAAATAATAAAATATATTTATAAATTACTTAAACAAACAAATAAATAATATTAAATGATAAATTAATAATATAAATAATAAATTAAATAAAGCATATATATAAATAAAATAAAAATAATGAATAATAAACTAAATGAATTCAATAATACATAATAATAATAAATAAATAAATAATAAGCAAAATGAATTAACTAATACAAAAATTAATAATAAAATAATAATTTTTTTAATTTGTTATTTATTTATATTGTTTCGAATTTTATATATTTTTTTTGAATTTTAAATATTTCTTTCAAATTTTATATATTATTTTTGAACTTTATAATTTAGGTATGTTTTTTTAAATTAAATTTTTTTTTGAATCTATATATTTTTCTCCTTTTTATATATTTTCTGATTTTAATATAATTTTTCAAAATTTTATATTTTTCTTGAATTATATATTTATTTTTGAATTTTAATATTTTTTCGAATTTTATATATATTTTTTGAATTTTATAATTTTATATATATTTTCAAATTTTATATATTTTTTTCTAATGTTAAATATTTTTTAAAATTTTATATATGATTTTAAAATTTATTTATTTATTTTCAATTTTTTTATATTTTATTTTCAAATTTAAAATTATTTTTTTGAATTTTAAATATTTATTTCAAATTTTATATATTATTTTTGAATTTTATATATGGTTTGATTTTAATTTTTTCAGACCAAACCATTTATCAAACAAAATTTCAATCAGCACCAAAACCAAACCAGATCACACAAGACCAAACAAAACCACACAAGACCAAACAAAACCAGTCAGACAAAACCAGACCAAAAATCAAACATGCCCAAAATACAACTCCATAACTAGAATAATAAGTCCACTCCAGAATATTCTATTATAAAAAATTAAAATATTATTATACAGCTTGGGGTGAGACAAGAACCCCCCTCAAACTCGAACTTTCCCGTCCATTACCGTCGAGACGGATTATAAATGTGGCTGATAAAAATCATTAAAAATGGAGCCATTTTATGTGATTCCCTGGCGGGGCAGATTTATTTTTGCTATCCCTATCCTCTAGGATCAAATGCTTTCACTTCATTACATATCTAATGTACATAATAATGCATGGTCTCATTACCATCAACATTCACGATAACTTAATCCTATGGTCTTCAAGTTTTTCATCACCCTTCACGACCAACCTCCTTCCGACAAGAAGCCAATTCACAAATTCAATTATGCAAACAATTTTCTAACCTTAATGGGAGATACATGAAAATTTGCAATACGTCATGAATTTTACTTCCACAAAAACAAAAATATCCCAATCAACTAAAATAAGCATCATTTCTTTTTCTCTTATATGAATTTGAGATAAAAGAAAGTTGAGTTTAGGAGGGATACCTTTTAGGGTCCGT
The DNA here is from genome assembly GCA_963922005.1 of Cornus suecica. Lineage (NCBI taxonomy): Eukaryota > Viridiplantae > Streptophyta > Magnoliopsida > Cornales > Cornaceae > Cornus > Cornus suecica. The sequence continues at coordinate 17,580,814 of OY998246.1, forward strand.
TTGGATACCCTATTTTTTGTTTTTGTTTTTTTATTGTTCACAAGACTAAAAAAAAAAAAACACGTTTGGCAAACGCGTTTACTGTTTACTGTTTTTTTTCCAAAAAAATTGTTTTCTGTGAATAATGTGTAAAAGTGATGAAAACACAAAATACAACTTTTAGTTATTTTTTGAATTTTTTCACTGTTTAGATAGTAAAAACAATGAAAACACCAAATTCATAAAATACAATTTTCCCAAATAAAAGTGGTGAAAACACCTCATCCAAACGCTTTTTTGTTTTTAGTTTTTTCCTGAAAAAACTAAGATAAATACAAAAACAGTTTTTATATCTTAAGACAGAAAACAAATACAAAAAATAATTTTTTGTATTTTGTTTTACTTCATTCTCCCCTTTTTTTAGGGAACAACAAAATAAGAGACCAAAAACTGTTTTCAAAATTATAAGGGTCCGTTTGGATAGGTTGTTTTCTGTACTATTTTTTTACTGTTCACCCAATTTAAGAACAAAAACATGTTTGGCAAATAAATAAGGCTGTTTCTTTCTCTAGCACAGTAAAAACATTTGTCCCAAAATTCACCCAATTTCGAGTACAGATTTTAATTGTATTTGGTGTTTTATTACTGTACAATACATACATCATAAAAACATATCTTACAAACACTTTTCTTCAAATCTGAGAAACTATTTTTCGTCTCTTCTCTGGCGGCCGCTCTTGCATCTCCACAAACCCTAACCCTAGCCAGTCGCCTCTCTCGCAACTCCACAAACCCTAGCCGGTCGCCTCTCTTGCATCTCCACAAACCCTAGTTGGTCGCCTCTCTCGCATCTCCAGAAACCCTAGTTGCTCGCCTCTCTCGCATCTCCAGAAACCCTAGCTAGTCGCCTCTCTCGCAACTCCAGAAACCCTAGCTGGTCGCCTAGCTGGTCGCCTCTCTCGCATCTCCAGAAACCCTAGCTGGTCGCCTCTCCACAAACCCTAGCTCGATACCTCTCTCGCCTCTCCACAAAGCCTCACTCTGCAGACTGACCTTCGGTCTATACAAGCGTTGAAGGTTCGTTCTCTCTCTGCGATTTTCCGTTTTCCTCTCTTTACTGTGTTCGATTTCAAATTTGGGTGGAAATATATATGTATATGTGTATATATGTATAGCTATGTATATATGTATATGTATATGTGTATATATGTATATGTATATGTATATGTATATGTGATAGATGTATTCTTCTTAAATTTCTGTAGTTTCAATTTTTTGTTCGAATTTAGGATTTTCTTATTGAATCGAATGGGATTTTCTGAATATAAATAGGGATTTTCGGCTTTAGGGTTGAATTTTGGGTTTCAAATTAGGGCTTTTCGGCTTTAGGGTTCAATTTTGGGTTTCAAATTAGGTTTCTCTTGTTCAAGTTATATGCATTTGATTTTTTAGTTTAGTGTATTGATTGAGAGTAGATCCATAATGCACTAATTCTGTCAACTGGTAGTAGTGTATATGCCATCAATTTAATTAGTAAATTTTGAGTCCCTGTTGCAAATATAGACAAATTTCATGACTGTGTTATCCCCTGTATCCCCTTAAGAATTCTGCTACATGTTAATTGAAAATGCCTCAAAGTTATATGCTTTGAGCCTCAATATTATAAGATTATGGCTGATCTTATAACATTAAGGATAGTGACTAGAGAAGTGATATTGCCCACCCAACTGTAAATCATGAAGAATACATTTTTCTCAATCATTTAGAGTTGCTTTGAGTGAATATCAAAAGGCAAAAATGACACTTCAGACAAAAAGGTTCAACTCAAATCTGCTTTGCTAAGACTGTGTTTGATTAGTGTCGTAGTTGTGATGAAAGGACGTTATTGACAAGATTGTCATAATCTGGTTCTGTAAAAACAGGTTTTTTTTGCTTCTTCTTTTTATCCATGAGAGACCATTAAATGCTTTTGGTTTGGCTTCTCAATATTATTGAGTTGGGCAACGGTGCTTCTGGGATTTGATTTTAAGATTTGAAAATACTTATTTTGCTATGTTGCTGCTTATTTTATCAGTAGCAAAATTCTGCCATATCCTTACATGTCATGCACTTTTATGCAGATTACAAAGTTCTTAAGTTTTTTGTATGAGAAGTTGAAGCTCAAGCATCTCCTGCAACCCCCTGTTATTGCTTCTGTAAGTAGTGTGTCAATACTTGTTGAATCAATTGATCAATTTCTTATGACTTGCTGTTTATGCTTTTGGGTGATTGTTTCTTCTATGCATTAAAAACTCCAAATATTTGGTTTCTGGTTGCAAGTTTGCAACATACTAGTACCGACTTAGGATTGGGATAAAAGGCAACAGAGTATGCATTTTGCAGTGTGTTAAACTGCAAATATTTGTCCGAACCTACTTTGAAATGGAACATTCTGTTCACAGGTTGCCAAAGAGCATGAGAAGACATTCCACGATGACTCAAGTCTTTTCATGCATCATCATGCTTTAACATTTTCTGCCAGCAATCACTAGTGTCTACTGAAATGCACCAGTATGTCAATTAGTACCTCCTTCAGAACTCCCAAACTCGATCTCATTCGTTCCTTCAGCAGTCACTTTTAATACAAACCACTCACCTGGCTGTTCTGTTTTGATTTTATCTTATTCATGTATAGTCTTTAGTGCAAAAACAGATCCATCCCACAAAGAGTATTACATTTATGTTTAATATTCAGTTTTGCCACCATCTTCTGTGCAGTTCTGTGAATCAAAGCTTAAGCCCCTGTACTTGGTAGCCCTTTTACAAACACTGCAAGGGGAGAAAAGCATTGTATTCAAGATTAAGGAGTATTCTGGTCTTCAACGTCAGTCAGTAAGGAGGTAGTATTTGGCTCAGTTATTTAATTATTAAATTTTTTTGCATCTCCTATTTATTTGTTTAATCAAATAGGATGAAATCCATTTCATTTTAATCATGCATTCATGTATATGTTTACTGTCTTCAAGAAACTGCACTACTCTGGATGGACAGAGTAGTGCAGCTGTATATGCAAATGGTATTCACACAACACAAATGTACTACTGCAGCCCACTTTCTTTTTTGCAAAACCCATAGCTATATGCAGCTGTTATACACCTAACAAGTAGTAAGAAATTTCAGAAAACAAGCACTGAAAATGAATAAATAGTTACAGAATTGGCATATACAGACCTCAGTTTCAAGCTTGGCTATATAGGCACTCATAACAAGTACTTGGTTAGCTGACTGAAAAGTAGTTACAGAATTGGCTTTGTTCAATTAGAATACAAAAGTTTGTTTATTAGCTTTAAACCTCTTGAAGCCTATGATATAGTTTTGGTTATATGGTTATACTTTACTTGTGTAAATGTAGATGGATAGCAATGCTTCACAAGCTACTGAGTTTGAAAGTACGGCTGGGGGGGTGGGAGATGACAGTAAACTATGGCGTAAACCTCAATATGAGATGTTGTTGAATCTATTAGAAGACCAAGTCAATCTTGGTCATGGGACAGGAAAGGGTACTTTTTCCAAAACAGGTTGGGATAATGTGACAAATGCCATGCAAGCTGAGTTTGGAAATGAATACGTGGGTCAGAAAATTAAGTCAAAATTTAATAGGGAAAGACCTCATTGGAGGAAGTTTAAAAGGGTGAAGGATAACACAGGAGTTGGTTTTGACCCTACTGTTGGGTTGGTGACCATGGAGCCTGAACTTTGGGACAGTTTGGATAAGGTACGTAGTAATATGAAAAATTAGTAATTCAATTTATTGAATATGGTGAATTATTATTATTTTTAAATTAATATTTAATAATGTTTTTTTTTTTTAGAAAATTCCCGGGATCAAGAGCAAATTTAAGAATAAGCCGTTCATATACCATAGACAATGGAGCGTCATAGATGAATACGGTGAAGCTACGGGTGACTTTGCCATACCTTCCACTATGAGGCCGGAATCTGAACTAGAGTCCTCCACCCGCCCAGTAGATGATGACATTGATACTGACGACTTTGTGCGGTCTGGAGGCCCAAAACGCAAGAAAATGAAGGATGAGCGTTTTATTAAAGCCATGTATGATTTCATGAATGTCATTAAGGAGACGTCACTTGCAAGAGATGATAAATTCGAGAAATCAACCCAGACTGTCGTTAGTGCCTTTAACAACTCTGCTACAAGGTCAACTCCTACAGTAGAACCTCAGAGTAGTCATAATGATGAGGTGAACTCCCCCCCTAAGAACATGTACAATCAGTTTATGCAATGTGTTGAAATCTTAGGGAACCTGGAGGGCATAAGTAGTGAGCAATATGCTAAGGCAGTGAATGCATTGGAAAAATCTGAGGCATTCCAGCATTTTTTTATTACCGTTGCAGATGATAAGAAAATTGCTTGGGCCAACAATCTCGCTTAGGATTATCTATGTTTCGTGTTATTTGGATGACTTTACTGTGATGGTGTTATTTTCATGACTGTAGTTTGGATTTACTTGGATCCCTGTTGTTTTGTTTTTATTTGGATGATTGTAACTTGGATTTATTTGGATGACTGTACCCTGTGTTGAATTTGGATTCATGTAATACCGTGTGTTATTTGGATAATTGTAGTCTCGTGTTTTTTTTTATGATTTTCTTAGTGATGACTTGTTTAAAAGTTTGTAATGTCATATTTTTAAGATTTAGTCTTTTTGTATGATTAATTAGTGTTGTTGTTATTAGGTAAATAAAGAACAATATGAGCGATGAACAACGTTACCTGTTGAACTCCTATTGGCAGCTGTTAGTACCTTATGTTAATGATGACTCTAAAGAAGAACATAGTTGTCATGCCATGTGTTTAATGATGGAAGAGTATATGCAAGAGATGGATTATGAACAAGTTCCGTGTAGGACTTCGATATTGAAAAGTTCTGATTATGTTAAAGAGTTACTACATGGCCATCCTGATAGATGTCATGAAAACTTGTGAATGCAACCATTTGCCTTCGAAAAATTATGTGACAAGTTAAAGGAATTAGGGTTAACTGATACTAGAAGAGTATCAGTAATTGAACAAGTTGCGATTTTCTTACAAACCCTAAGCCATACAAGAACAAACCGGGTACTAGCTGAAAGATTTCAGCATTCAACTGAAACAATAAACCGACACATACACAGGGTAATTCAAGTGGTACAACTTCTTGGGAATGAACTCATTGTCCCTCCTGACATGACTAGACATTCGCAACATATTTTGAGCAAAGGGGCAAGGTTCCACCCGTTCATGAATGTTGTGGGTGCAATAGACGGCACCCATGTGCCTGCCCATATAGAAGCCGACAGGGTATATACATATAGAGGGAGGAAAGGGTATCCAACGCAGAATGTTATGGCATGTTGTTCATTTGATATGTTATTTACTTATGTCATAGCAGGCTGGGAAGGGTCGACTAATGATTCCCGAATCCTAAACGAATGTCTTGCGCGGGAGGAATGGATGTTTCCTAAACCGCCACCAGGTAAATACATATGTTAAACAAATATATTTCGTGTTTATTACAAATGATAATTTCGTATCCTATTCTAATATATATTTTTTTATTTTGTAAATAGGTAAATATTATTTGGTCGATTCCGGTTATGCCAATCAACCGGGATTTCTAGCCCCATATCGAGGACAACGATATCACTTGCCTGAATTTCAGACAGTTACAAGGTTTAAAGGGAAAGAAGAAATGTTCAATTACATACATTCTTCACTGCGGAATGTAATTGAGAGGTGTTTTGGCATGCTTAAGCAACTACATAAGGATACTTGGACAATCGGATAACATATTTGATGGGAGAGAATTCGAGAGTTCGGGTGAAGGGGATGGGGCCCAGAACGCGGGTGAAGGGGATGGGGGCGATGAAAATGATGCTGATGATGTCGAGGTATTACAAGGTCAACTCGGCACCCAATATATGCAGGCGTTTCGCAATGATATAGCTGAGGCCGTTTGGGCTAATCGACGTGCTTAGGATATGTTATTGTGTATGATTCTTCGTATTTGTATGACTCTTCGTATTTGTAGCATGTACCATATTTATATGCAATCCATTTATTTTTCTTACTTTACTAGTACTGGATGACTCAAATACAATTTTTGATGGACTGTGAAAAAATAAATAAATAGACATGTACGGAGTTCATGGCCATGGGCCACATTGTAATTGTGGCAACGGACCGATGATTCTTTATCAGGCCCACACAAAGGCGAATTATGGACGATACTTCTACCGATGTCCAGATTGGGAGGTATGATTTAAGGTTACCATTTTAATCAAATTTTCAATTATATATTTTGAAGTTTATAATTGGTCTCCTTTCATGTGCAATTGTAGGATCACCGTGATTCTTTTATATGGGTGGATAGAATAAATGCCGAACATCAAATCAATCATGAACCAGATGATAGTAACACTGATTTGGGCAATGTTGTTGCTCATATACAACATGAACAGAATCGGCAAAAGTACATGCTATATGCTGGTTGTATCTGCCTCAGTTCGTTGTTGGTTCTTATGTGCATTCTCATTTTAATTGTATTTATTGTTATTGTACTGAAATGAAGAGAACCTAGTTGTATGAGATGATGTTGTAAAATATTGTTGACATTTATGGGGTAATATATATGTAGAATATGTTGGGTATTTATATGTATAAGCGTGTCGTTTTTTTTTTATGCCATCATATATTTATTGGTATTAATTTTATCAAAACCAATAGCTAAACATAATTCTATAATAATAATAATAAAAACTATTAACCATAAAAATTTTAGTAAAAATTTTTTTTTTAAAAAAATTCAACTTGCCAAACGTGTTTTTCTGTTTCTGTTCTCAAAAATCCAGAAAACACATACGCTGCCAAACGTGTTTTTCTGTTTCTGTTCTCAAATTTTCTGAAAAAACAAGGTTTGCCAAACGTGTTTTTTTTTTTTTTTCCCAAAAAAAATTTCGGAGAAAATTTTTAACCAAACATGTTTTTGTATCCGGACTACCCTAAATACAAAAACAAAAAGAGTTTTGATTTTCAAGAGAAAAAAAACAAAAACAAAAACTCTGCTATCCAAACGGACCCTAAAAGATAAAGAATAACAATTTTTCTTGCAAAATTTTCAAAGAACAAATTTCAAAGAATTAAGCTCGAGATTAGTATGGCTTCTAAATTTTCGAGAAAAAAGAATTTGTACAAATTTTTTATTCAAATAATAGATTTTGGAGATATCTTTATTTTGTACAATTTTTAATTCTCAGAAATATGAACCAAGTTCATCTATTTCAGTTTCAGTTAAGTACCAAACACAATATACATACATATATATATATACACATTTTCTCACAGAAAATGTCTTTCAAACTTGAAACTGTTTCCCAAAAACACATGAAATTGAAAAAAATAGAGTAAACAGAGCCACAAAACTAGGAAAACATGAAAAATGAAAAGTTAACTCTCAAATCGTTCTTTCAAAAAAGAAAAAAAAATCTCAAATACTGTACTCTAGATTTAATAATTTTGTTGATACTCTAATTTTCACCTAATCCAGATCTGAAAAAGACCTATCAAATTTGTTGATACCACTAATTTTTTCTTCATCATCCAATCATCAGATCAATTTTTTTCCACCCAATTATTCATCTCCTCACAATACTCCATAAAATTAAAATACATATAAGCAAAATAGCAACAAAATATTGTGAACACAAATAAGAAAGAAAAAAAAAAGTGATTACATATAAAAATTTGGAGAAGAAAGTCAGAAATCTCGTGTGGAAAGTGCCGCTCACCGCACCAAAGCGATGGTGCTGCGTTAACACAGAAGATTTTCATCATTCTTTCGATTCAATTGCAAGAAACATAGTATATATATATATATATATATATATATCAATCTATATATACATATATGTGCGCGTGTGAAGTTAAAGAACAAAACCTCAGTTGATCTGAGAATCGAAGTATTGAACAAGCAGCTGTGCGAGTTTAAGAATGGGCTTTATAGGGATATATATTGAGATGTTGATGACGTGAGCCCTAATTTGTGTATAGTACTATGGGATAAAAACACATCCGCCTCCCCTGAGGTTTGCTTCAATTATTAATAGTGGTTATATTTGAGATTTACTACATTGTATACCCCTTATATTTCACATAATTGCAATGACCCCTACCCGTATATTACAATTTGATCTGTTTGTGAATTCTATTAAAAAAATAAATATTTTTTTATTATTTCATAAAAAGATAAGACATATTGGTAAAAATACTATTTGATCAAGAAAGTTAAAGGTGATTTTGATACAATAGGAGTACCAAGTATAATAGATTTCAATTTTAGTTTTTGTATTTAATTGAACCAAACTCTAAATAAGGTCAGTTTATATAAAAAAAATAAATCACGCCTAATTTATACTATCTCAATGTAGTTATTATATTGAAACGAATAATATTTAAACAAGGTTTGAGAATAAAAATTATTAAAGTATATCATGGAGACTCTAACAAAAGTATTAAAAACAAATTGCACCTGATATAAAAGTAATTAAATATAGCATAAGATTGAAATGAAAGAGTTATTGATATACTACCTCTCTCCCATATTACTTGTCCAAATTTCATTTTTCAAATGTTATTTTGATTATTTTGCATTTCCAATATTGTCCATTTGGTGATATAATAAAATTCTGATTTTTAGTGGAACCCATTATTTTTTAAGTTAATGAAGAGGAATAATTTAGAAAAGTATAAGATTATATTGTATTTGGATTCGAAATTGTACAAGTATTTTGGAACAAGTAAAATTATAAAAGTGGACCATTAATATGGGACGGAGGGAATATTATTTAGCATATACCTCAATAAAAGCTTAAACAAAGAATTATATATAGATAATGTCACTTGATTAGTGTGAATATGCATAAAGTAATTTACACTAGAGTTATGATTAATATTTCATAAACGAAGCAAATTCAAATTGCTTACACCCTTAACAAAACTATATAACATGTATCACTAAAAAAAGTCCCCTAGAATGGTACATTAGGGCCTGTTTGGTAAGGCCCATTTTTGTTTTTGTTTATATTTTTTGGGCCTTACCAACAAACAACACATGTTTGGTATATATTTATGGCCCAACTTATTTTTACACAGTAAAAAAACAATGGCCCAAAACTTGGCCAATTTCGAAACACCATTTTGGTGTTTTTACTTGTTTTTTTACTGTTGAAATTGAGTTTTAAGAAAACAATTTTGGGGAGAAAAAAAACATTTGCACAAAACATTAGGGTTTGTTTTGAAGCTTGTGTTCGTCACAGTTGTACGTGTGAAAATACTAGGGTCCATCAAGCATCTAGGCCTAGCAAGCATTTAGGTCCACAAACCCGCTAACCCAGCACAAATGATCAAAAGCTTGATGAGAAAGGCCCATTCAAAAGCCCATTTCTTAGATGTTCTAGAATAAACTTGGATAATAAGTTGGTGACGTGGCAAAAAAAGTGAAAAGTGATGAGGTATAAGGGAATGTTGCCCTAATGGGCTCAAAGCCTAAAAAAAGTATGTATATAAACAAAAAGAAACCATCAATAAAACATTCCATTTTTGTGTTGCGTAATTTTTTGCATCTACATATTGGCGCCGTTTGTGAGAAGGTTTCAGAGATCACCATTGATTATATTCCCATTTCTCAAAGTTGAGCTTACTTTTCCCTTTTTCCCCTTTAAGCTTACCTCTCCACTCTTTCACCCAACCATGCCGGTAACCCGTTCCCAAACGGAGCTGCCGACCATCGGCGACAGCCATGCGGGAGCTTCTCAAACCATTGAGCAAATCCTGCAACGACTGGCGACATCCGAAAAGCGAGGTCAAGCCGCGGAAGAATGAAGTCAGGCCTAGAGAAGCGGAACGCCGAACTTTTGGCGAGGATGGCTCACCTACTGGCTCCTCCTGCAGCGCATGCTCGCCCTCATCTCCGGAAAGAAGGCGATGGGCTAGAAGAGCACGCCGAATCTTCGTACCATCTGGACGAAACCCCCACCACTGCGGGGTCTTGACCTCCCAAAAGTTGGAAGAAATGATGGATGTGTTCCAGAAGAAGGTTATGAAGGACCTAAAGGCTGAGTCCACCGATGAATTGCCCGTTCGGGCTTCCACCGAGTCAATCCAGTCGTTGTTCACCCCAGAAATCACCCTTCCCGAAGAAGTTCTTCATGCCCATATTCACCCCCAACAATGGCACGAAGGATCCCGAGGAACATATCTACCAAATTTACCATAAAATGACCATTTATGGCAAAAATGAGGTCCTGCTTTGTAAGGTATTCTCCACAAGTCTTGTCGATGGCGCTCTATTGTGGTTCAGGAAATAGCAACCCGGATCCATTGGGAGTTAGCAGCAGCTGACCAAACTCTTTGTTGCCTAGTACTACGGGAACAAGAGATAAAAGAAAACCATATCATGTCTATTCACGATGATTCAAGAGAAGGGTGAATCCTTGAAAAGTTTTCTGTCCAGGTTCAACATAAAGTCCTCCTCCATCAACAACTGTGACCAACATTTTGTTGTTGAAGCCTTCGAGATGGCCCTGATACCTAGGATGAAGTTCCATCAATCTCTGGTAAACTGGCCACCATCGGGAATCGGGGAGTTGAATTCCAGAGCCCAAGGCCACCTACGAATAGAGGAGGAATAGGCTATACGTCAGAAGAGGGCGACCTTGGTGAATGTGGATGCCCATACGAAGGATCGGGTAGCCGATCGTAAGCGACCTAACCCATCGGCTCCTTCTACTTCGTCAGGACCTTCCACTTTTTTCCCTTGAAATGTCCAAGATTTGAAGAGAGAATGACCCCCCTGAAGGTCAATCTAGCCAAGCTATACCAAGAGAATAAGGTTAGGGGTATCTTCCAGACACCACCACCCATCAGGCAGCCCCTAGACCAAAGGCATAAATCAAACACTGTGCCTTTTATAGTAACTTTGGTCACATAACCAACAAATGTCGAAGCCTTAGGCGTCAGGTGGAATCCATGTTGATAAGGGGAGAACTATGAGACTACGTTCAACACGATGGAATGAGGCTCGAGCAACAGACGCCTAACGCCCAACGGAATCCTGCAGCTGCATAGCCCTACTAGAAATGAAAGAACCCTGAACACATAAAGAGGTCCAGGTCCTGACCGGGAGAGTGGTCGCTCTCAATAAATTCATTGCAAGACTTACCGATCGTTACAGACCCTTTTTCCAAGCAATCAAGGAAAGGAAAGGTGAAGTCCGGGGTCTCGAGCAGACCGAAGCCCTATCCAGACTGAAAGAATACATGACCAGACCCCCGATCCTAGCCACTCCAGAACACGATGAGGTCCTGTACTTGTACTTAGCAATTTCAGCAGTGTCAACCAGCACAATCCTCATTAGGGAAGACAAGAATCTCTAGATGCCCGTCTTTTACACCAACAAGTCACTGGCCGAGGCCGAGACCCATTACAACAAGCAGGAGAAATTGGTATTATATCTGGTAAATGCAAAACGACGCCTCATGCACTATTTTGAAGCTCACCCAATCGTTGTCCCGACCGCTACTCCAATCTGGGTTATTATGTTAAAACAAGACCTTTCGGGAAGAATCTCAAAGTGGGCCATCGAGTTAGGCATCTAAGACATCACTTATGTCCCCCGAGTCTCCATCAAAAGTCATGTAGTGGTAGACTTTTTGCTGGAGGAAGAGACTGAGGAAACTAATCATGCAGACACGTCAATCATGTGGAAGCTGTTTGTGGATGGTTCAACCAGTTCAAATGGGTCCGAGGTCGGGATATAAACTCAAACATCCGATGGAACTCGTCTCCAGATATCTATGAGGCTATAGTTACCCGTGACCAATAACGAAACCAAATACGAAGCAATCATATCCGGTCTACAATTGGCTAAAAGCCTTCAGATCCAAAGCCTTTCTGTGTACAGCGACTCCCAGCTGATCATCAGGCAAATCACTAGGGAGTACGAGACCAAAGACCCGAAAATGGAATCTTATCAAACACTTATGCTTAGGGAATCCAAAGGTTTCTAAAGGCTCAACTTCAATTAAATTCTAAGAAGTGAAAATACCGCAGATGACCATTTATCCAATCAAGCATCATTGGCTGACAAGGACTGAACCCGAGTAGTGTTGATAGATCTCCTAGCAAGACCTAGCATTTGGGAGCTAGAACAGGTAATGTTGATCCCGTGGGAGCCCAGCTGGATGGATCCCTTGGTGAACTATTTAAGGAATGGGACCCTCCCCGAGTCCAAAGCAGAAGCTTGTAAGATCAGCATGAAGTCAACCAGATATTCTATCATCAGGGGGCAACTCTACCAAAAATCATTTTTAGGACCATACCTGAAATGTGTAACTCCCTCCAAAGCTCGGGCAGTGATGGAAGGATCCACAATGGGGCCCACATGAATCATTCCGGGGGCAGGTCTCTTGCTCATAAGATCATATCTCAAGGATACTCTAGCCATACCTATCTCGGGATGCTGAAGCCTATGTCCGAAGGTGCAAAGCATGCCAGATGCACGGGGATGTTATCCATCAGCCGCTAGAATTCTTGCACTCGACCGTGGTCCCACATCCTTTTGCCTGATGGGGAATGGATATTGTTGGTCCTCTCCCAAAGACGGTACGATCAACCACCCACTTGTTGTTGGCTACTGAGTACTTCACTCAATGGGTAGAGGTTGAAGCTTACCCCTCAATCAAGAGCAACCACGTCATCAAGTTTATCTAAAGTCACATAATATGCAAGTTCGGACTACCCAGAACGATTATGATAGATAATGGAAGAAATTTGAATAACAAAAAAGTAAGAACATTCTTTGTCGAGCACGGTATCAATCAACATACTTCATTTGTGGGGTATCCCAAAGGAAATAACCAGGCTGAGAGAACTAATCGAACGATCTTTGATACTCTCGGGAAAAAGCTTGAAGAAGCTAAAGGTGCCTGGATTGAAAAGCTACCCAAGGTACTGTGGTCGTACATGACAACTCCCAAACAGCCCACCGGGGAGACACCTTTTGCCATGGCATATGGTGCTGAGGTTGTGATCCCCACAAAGGTCAAAGTACCAACCCTGAGGAGCGAAGCCTGGGAGGAGGGATTGAACAACCTGCATCTGGCTTATGACCTAGATCTGCTGGATGAAATGAGAGAAACAGCAGGGATCAGGTTGGCAGCTTACTAGCACCGCGTCAGGAATCACTTTAACCAAAAAGTTAAAATAAGGGAATTCCAGGTCGGGGACATGGTCCTTAGGCGAAAGATCAAGTTGGTGGGCAAGCATAAAGAACCTTGGGAAGGCCCGTACACCATCACCGAATTCATCAGGCATGGGGCATACCACCTCCGTAAAAACAAGGACGAACTGATGGAGCCAAATTCCCAAAATGCTTCCTGTTTGAAGAGGTGTTATCCATAGCCGGGCTGCTCATTTCTATTCGTCTGTTTTATTTATATATGTAAAAAAAGCACCAGTGCCCGACAGACTATATTTCCATCAGTAAAGTGTCTATTCTCGATAAAGGAAGTTTGTAGAGGACTATGGTAACAAAAGAAAAGTGTTGTGAGGCTTTCTCAAGTTATCAATACCTCTATTAAAAAATAATTAAAGTGTTGTGACGTCTCTCGCATGGCCTCAAAAGCCTGAAAGACACAACACCGATCCACAAGTGATCAAAATCTTACAAAAATTATCTAAGTGTTGTGACGTCTCTCGCATGGCCTCAAGAGCTTGAAAGATACAACACCGATCCACAAGTGATCAAAATTTTATAAAAATTATCTAAGTGTTGAGACGTCTCTCGCATGGCTTCAAGAGCCCGAAAGACACAACAATGATCCACAAGTGATTAAAACTTTACAAAAATTATCTAAGTATTGTGACGTCTCTCATATAGCCTCAAAAGTCTGAAAGACACAACACTGATCCACAAGTAATCAAAACTTTACAAAAATTATCTAAGTGTTGTGACGTCTCTCGCGTGGCCTCAAGAGCTTGAAAGACACAACATCGATCCACAAGTATCAAGATTTTATAAAATTATCTAAGTGTTATGACGTCTCTCACATGGCCTCAAGAACCCGAAAGACAACACCGATCCGCAAGTGATCAAGATATCAATATTTTTACTCCAAAATAAGCCAAACGTTGAGACATCGTTCTCAAGGCCACAAGTAATCAAGTTATTTTTATTAAAAAAATAAGCTAAATGTCAGGACATCTTTCTCAAGGCCACAAGGGCCTGAAGAACTTAACACTAACCTGCCAGTTATCAGGATAGTAAACTAAATATTGGCATTATAATAAAATTAGCAAAATTACATTTTTGATTAAAATTTAGGCCCCGGTGGCCAAGGCTTAAAATGTTGTGAGAACAAAAAAACAACAAGGCTAAGTCTTATGGCCCTGATCCCTAAACTCAGGGCCAAATCTTTCTACAACCCTAGGACCATCAGTTGCGCCTTCAGTCACCCCACCATTAGCACCTGGAACTTGACCTAGAGCTGACAGCAAGACAGGGATAGGATCTGAGCCAAGGAAAGGCTTGGAGAGGAACTCACATAAGAGAAGGTTGTTCGGGCCCACCTCTAGATCGACATATGGAGGGGCTATACCAAGGGATTTATCCAACTCCTCTATAAATCTAAAATCCCACTCTTCAACAAAAAGTTGGAAATCCTGAAAGCACGACCTCCAACCAAATCCAACCCGGTTGTTAGAGGTATCAGAGAAACGCTTATACAGTTGATTGCCACCCCGATGACACATTTCCACTATGGACCTCTCCACTGCTAGAAAGGTTCTCAGTTTCGACCTTCTCCTCCAAAAGCTTTTGGCTTGAAGCCTTCAAGGTCTCGTTATTGGGCAACTCCTGATTTTGGGTTGTTAGAGCTTGATGAGCTTCCTCCATATCCTTGAGCTTCTGCTCAGCCTCCCGAAGTTGTTGCTTAGCTAATATGGCTCGCATGGTTTGTGTTTGCATCCTTTCCTTACAAGTCACCAGCAAGGCCGCCACGTTTTTCCTGGCCTCCTCCTTCAGGTTGAGGAGATTAGCCGAATTCTTGAGAGCCCTGCTATTACTCTCAAGCTTTAAATTGTAAGCCTGAGTTAGGTACAACATCTGCCAAAAAACACTTAATCAGTCAATGGATCAAAAAAGAAAAGTAAAAAGGCAGATGGGAAGTAGGATTAGAGTTCAGTGCGACTTACCTTCATGGCCAGCTCAGGGCCAGTTATGGCTAAATCCTCCCTTTCCACCTTCTTGATAGCCCCCCGATCAACTGAGGTCTAGATTTGAAGTGCCATCGTCCGAAGTGCATCGGAGTTGTTAATGGTCGTGTGCCATGGAACGGGCACCTCACTCCCAGCAACCGCATCAGTCTCCCCTTGCATGCTTGGAAAAGTTGTCATCGTTAAGCGGAGCCGGACTGATCGACCATGTTGATCATCCCCAGAACGGGGTCGGGAGCTACCCGTTTAAGTTAAAACTGGTACGGTAGCCTCTTCACCAGTTGATGATGAGATCCCATCACCGGTAGAGAGTGATGGATTGACATGGCTCTCCTCGGAAGGGGGAAAGAAAGTATGATTCCAGTACCCTCCCTAGAAGAAGGAGGGGGAAAGATGACTAGGGGATCCCCTAAAGGTGGTGGTGGAATCTCTCCAACGGGAGAAGGAGCTGTACCTGAAGGATTGACAAATCTGGCTGAGGTACTTGACCCCTGATTTTGGATCCTCTTTAGATTGGGCTGGGGATTCCTTAACATGATTTCTGTTCCAGCTGATGATATTTCCTGCAAAGTATCACCAGTTAGGGCAGATCCTCAAGGGCTTACTCCAGACCTTAGACTTGAGAAGGTCAAAGCGAGACTTAATGTAAGCTGGGGTTTTGTAGCTATCAGACATTCTCAAAAATTCGAACACATACTGCCCTAACTTATCATTACACAACTCACAAAAATAAGACCCTTTATGGTAGGGCTTGAAGGAAGGAAATAGGTTCATGTTAAACATTTTAGGGATCGAGAACCTAGATGCATCGGGATGCCTCCAGTTCCCACTCAACAGGACCATCCTTTCCTTTCAACCCTTATTGGATTTCTCAGTGCCATCACATATCTTTCTCCCTTGAAAGGGAAAATTATTGTAACGACCTCTACAATCTTTCTGGTCTTGCAACTTATAAGAAAAAATGAGTTCAGCTAAGCCCAGATCCAAACTCGATCCTGATTAAACAGTAAGATCATGGCTAAGATCTTGAAGAAGTTTAGCCCCACTTGAAGTGGGGTTAAACCAAGAGTAGGCAAAACAAAGAGAAAAAATGGATGGATAGGGAAACAAAGGACCTGCAAGTGGTAGGCAGAAAGTAAGATCTGGTTATCCCCAACCCCTTCACCTGTTCTAAAATCCTTTTTCCTGGGATAATGCTCAACGGTCACATCATCGGGAACCTTAAGTTTTTTTAAAACTACATCTACCCTAAGTCGGGAAGGGAGATGGTCAACGTGGAATTACTCACCTGAGCTCAGACCCGCCTGATCCCCAACCAGAATAGGGACATCAGGGGTCCCACCAATATTAACATTCTGGGTGACCTCCGGGGGACTAGATTCAACGATTCTGACCACTTCAACGGATGGGGAATTAAGGGATACATCAGTGTCAAGGGAAGAAAGATTGAGGTCGCTAATAGATCGGGTATTGTTGCTCTCGGACATGGTGACAGAAAGGTAAAAGAGTTAGAAGGAAGAACTTACACTAAAAGAGGATTCTGACGAGTCTTCGACGAGAATCTCTAAGTTTTCCGGGAAGCAAGTACAGATTTTGATGAAGATATTTGTGGAGAAAAAGTTTGCAGAGATAAGTCTTTTACTAAGAAATCAAAATAAAAAAGTAAAAAGTTTGCAAAGAAACCAAGTTAGGGGTATTTATAGGTGTTAATGGAGGAGACCAACCATCCCCTTTTCGCGCTAAACAATGTATCGAGTCGTCTTCTCAGCCACCATTGTGAAGATCAAGGTCATGATGGTCGTATGTTTCAAATTCAAATAATGATGACAACTGCCTTCATTTAATGACCTTGCCATGTTACCCGATAGAAGCCTTACATGCGCATCCCGCACATTTTCTTTCTCATTTATGGGCCTGACACACTCAAAGGCCCATAGCTAAGATGGGGCCTGTGTACATGTGAAAATACTAGGGCCCATCAAGCTTCTAGGCCCAACAAGCATCTGAGTCCACAAACCCCCTAACCCAGCACAAGTAATCAAAAGCCCGATGAGAAAGGCTCATTCAAAAGCCCATTTCTTAGATGTTCTAGAATAAACTTGGAGAATAAGTTAGTGACATGGCAAAAAAATGAAAAGTGCTGAGGTGTAAGGGAATGTTGCCCTAATGGGCTCAAAGCCCAAAAAGAGTATGTATATAAGCAAAAAGAAACCATCAATAAAGCATTCCATTCTTGTGTTACGCAATTTTTGGCATCTACAATAATGGAAAAGAGGCAATTTTGGCGACTATGGTGATTCGTGATTTCTGGGCATGAAATCGCCACTTTCAACCCCAAAAACTTCAACCAATCTACACATCTACCTTTGCGACCACTGATAGCGTTTGAATCGAAGCTATTTTGGCGATAGCTCAAAGCACAAGTTAGGTATTTACTTGGTTTTCTTTTGTGTTTTCCCCCTCTTTGGTTAGATATGCTAGGGTTTGTTTTGAAGCTCATGTGTGTGTGTGTTCGATTGTGTATGTGTATGTGTGTGTGTGATTTCATCTTAAGGTTTCAAAATTCATTTTATGATTTTTCCCCTCTTTCAATTTCGTCTTAGGGTTTGTATGTGTGCGTGCGATTGTGTATGTATATGTGTATATGTGTATGTGTGATTTCGGCTTAGGGTTTTGAAATAATTTCATGATATTTACCCTCTTTCAATTTCGTCTTAGGGTTTGTATGTGTGATTTCGGCTTAGGGTTTCAAAATCAATTTCAGTTTTATGTGTGTGTGTGTGTTGCTCTCTCTGTGTATGTATCACCCCTCTCTAGATTGGAATATATCTCATGCCTCCATTTATTGAAAAACAACTTTACCTTATGGGGATTGTGTTGTTTAGGTGTGCTTGCTGCTAATTTAAATGCTTTATACATACAAAATTGCTTGGTTAATAAAGTCTGTGTAATTGAATCATTCACTCATGTTCACCTCTCCAAATTTTGATAGGAGCTTGGTGGACTTTTTATTGATTTAAGGGATTTTATCATTTTCTTGAGAATTAATTACTGGAAATTTAAAAGTTGAAACTTCTAAATTTTCAGTAATTAAAAGTTGAAACTTCTAAACTTTCATAAGTAGTAGTGTAAATGAATTGTGTTGTTATTTTATTTTTTGTTATTGTTCAAGATGTGTATGTGTATTGTAAATGAATTGTGCTGCATATAACTGGAAATCATGTTTTTTTTTTGGTGAATTTATGATTTAGTTTTATTTTTTGTTATTTTCATCAGTAGTAGGTCTTTTCATAAATAGTTGTTGTAATTTTTTATTTAGTTTTATTTCTTGTTATTGTTTTTATTTCCAAAATTGGTTGGGGGTTGAATTCCGCTACATATAACTGGAATTCATACTAGGTGTATCCTAGTAGTATGAGTAATGAAAGGATTTTCTTGATGAAATTGTTCAACATTTTAATTACGACAATCATTTGCTGATAATGATGATGAGGAGTCCTGTATGCTTGCACTTTGCACATTATTGGAGCAGTATAGATCAAGGAGATTTGGGTAGCAAGATAAATATCTTAACACTTTAAAATTGGATAATTTTAATAATTGTTTAACTGCATGTGTGGTAGCTTTTTAACTTTTTGGATAACTGTAATAACTTTTTTATTTTTGGATAACTGTAATAACTGTTGATGGATTGTGGAAAAAAAGAAGAAGACATGTATCAAGTTATGGGACACATGCCACATTGGTGCTGTGGCAGGGGTCCTATGGGTCTTTTTTAGGCCCACAACAAAAAAACTTTAGACGCTATTTCTACCGATCTACTGATGTCCAGCTTGGTAGGTATGATTTAAGCTTACGCACTTCCACATTGTTTTCAAATATAATGGGAAGAATTCATAATTACTTCTTATATACTTTGAAATTGTAGAATCACAAGGATAGTTTTCTATGGATGGATAGCCTCAACGTGGGCTTTTAAGGAATTCAACAAACAGAGGACAATGACAATGTTTTGGGTAATTTCGTTGGTGTTATTCTAGTTGAATAACGTACATGCTATATGGTGGTTGTATTTGTCTCAATTCTTTGTTCGTTCTTATGTGTTTTATCCTATTTATTTTGTTTCTTGTTGTTGTACTTGATTGATGAAATCATAGTAACTCATTTTTAATTTGGGCATGTAATAACTATATTCACTTTTGTTTTAACATTGTGTAAGAACATTTGTATAAGTTCATTGTTTGGCATGTTCTTGATAAAAGCCATGTTGAGTGATTTGTGAAGTTTGGTAAGTTTAAGAAAAGTCAAGTAGTCAAGGAAATGTGTCAACAAACTTCGTCAAATCTGAATCAAGCTTAGGAAATATGTCAATATGCTAAAAAAGTATTTTCAAGAGAAAAATGTCTCCCGGAGGACTAAAACGTTATTTTTTCAAGCCGCAACTTCAAGAATCATTACAAGTGAGTCGAGGGGGTTCAAATGGCATTAGTCCCGATAAAAGTTGGTTTCGAGGATTTTGCTACACATGACATACGCTTCTAGTAGCTAAAAGTGTCTAGAAAGTGCTGTTTTGACGCATCTATTACGCATGGGCAATTTAATTACGCATCTGCCTACTCTTTAAACGTAGGCTAGGCTACGCTTCAAGTGTAGTAACCCCTACACCTCAAACATAGGGGTCTGGTGTGTTATGTGCTGGAAAATGAAAAAATTGTCCTAGGGTTGGTTTCTTTTGTGGTGGCTGCAACTTTACACATTGAGATACGTGCCATACACATTATATATATATATATATCAGAATATAGGGTTTAACTTGGTTTGAGGTGAAATTACGAAAAAAGGGAAGATTAAGGTTTCTCTTATACATTATCTATAAATACCAAGGTCTTCTACACATGTAAGGTAACCTTTGAGCCTTTGGGAGATCTCTGCAAGTTTTCTACAAATCCATATTCATCTACAGAGAGAGAGAAGGGGATGGAGAGCAAATATCATTGAGTGATTCTATCTCTTTTAGTTCTCTCTTGATTAGGATTTATTCAATTGTGTTTCTACATTGACGATCTCTATGCACAATTAAATAACCTAGTTGTTGAAAAATCAACACACCTTGTGCAACGTTGTTGCTTAGATCCGTTTGAAAAACTGAGCCGTCTGAGTGTGGAGATTGGAGTAGGAGGTTTCGTGGGTCATAGATCCGTTGAGAAACGGAGCCATCAGAGTACGGAACGAAGCGAGAGCTTGGTGGAGCGCGAGTGATTCAAGTTCGTCAGACGTCGAGTGGAGAAAGGCAGATCTGAAGGGATTTGTAAGTCTCAAACTTCATAGAGTCTGTGTAATCTTTGATCATAGTGCATCGATACCCGAGCATATCCATGGTTTTTACTTGGAGTCTTTCCAAGGTTTTTCACGTAAAAATATCGCGTGTCTCTATTGCTTTATATTATACACTCAGATTAATCTTTGCATGATTTATTTTGATAGAGAATTGGATTAAAATTGATTTTTACGCAATTAATATTAATTTGTCAATAAATTCACAAAAAGACTATTCACCTCCCTCAAGGCTATTTTCGTTGATCGTCTATGTAATTTCACATTGGATGATTGTAAAATATTGTTCAATTTTTAGTAGTATATGTAAAATATGTTGCTATGATGGAGATTGTGGTTTTTGGATATGCGTTGTGATTTATTTTTTGCTACATGTAAAAAAAAAATGTTACTTGTCATTTTTATGGGGAGGTGTTGCCGAATTTTTTCCAATTCCAATACTTTGACAATTTTTAAACAATAAAGACATAAATGAATTCAAAATTTAAAGGTATTCACTTTCATTTGGATGAAAAATACCAATTTATGGAACAAGCCAATGGGGAAAGAATTGCCTTGATAATTTTTTTGACTTAAATCTTTTCAAAAACATTTGAACTCACCAAACATGTTTTTCTGTTTTTGTTCTAAAAAATTCTGAAAAAACAGAGTCTGTCAAACGTGTTTTTATTTTTTTGTTTTTATAATTTTTAAAGAAAAACATCCCTACCAAACATACTTTTGTTTCCGACTGATCATAAAAACAAAACAAAAAACGTGTTTTGTTTTTTTACCCCAAAAAAGAAAAAATAAAAACACTTGCCAAACAGACCCTTAATGACATCTATTAATTGTTTTTATTTTTATTTTTATCCCTTGGTGGGGAATTTGGGATTAGAGATAAAAAAGAACATTTTGTTTACATATTGTGACAATAATGAATAATAAAACACGCTTAAGATAATATAAGGAATAAAACATGAATACATTTGAATATGAGTCAAATACAAACAAAATATTTTTCCTTCAAATAGTGTAAGTTATTAAAAGCTACTATATGAAAAAACAAAACAAAACATATTAGTTTGGTAATTTAAATTAGTAGAATTTCATTCAAGGGCAAGATGGGGTTTTTGATTTTTCAAAGGATCGCAACCAAACAGGTCTTAAGGTTTGTGGTTTAAACTAAAAACGGGTCGGACCACGCACCACATACTTGTTCTAAAAGGGGTATTCTGCAATATAAGAAACTTAAGGGGCATTTCGTGCAAATTCCATACTATATAAACCACGGAGCTAGGGTTTAGAGCCAGTCTTACTGAGGAGGAGGCTGAGTGAGTCGCCGCAAGCGGATCTCCCCATTTCACCAAGCGCAGGTCCTCCCTCTATCTCTCTCTCTCTCTACACACACACACACACACACATGTACATTTGATCAGATTCCTGAAACTGTTACTTATTTGATCGCGAGATTAATTCTTGATTTATTTCATTTTCTGGTTCTGTATGATTTGTGTGATGTTGTTCAATCGCACAGACGTTTTGTGAATTTCATATAAACTCGGCACAAAGATCTATCTATCTATATATATATATATATATATATATTTGCATACACGGTCCAAAAACAACTCCGTATATGTTGAATTTAGCTAACTTTGTTATTTGTTTCATACACAACCGATTCAAGTTTTCGTATATATATGTACATGAAGCTGGGATGGGTTTGTTTGCATAAAGGCAAGGTTTATGTTGTGATGTATTTTGTGAGTTTTTCACTTAAATGGTGGGTTATGTTTAATAATGACTTAGTGAGTTAAAACCAATTATACATATTAATGGCCATTTAGTTTGTGTGCTGATTATCTATGGTTTATATGTTATATAATTTGTAACTTATCTGGGATTTGTTATTCCAGTCCTTATCAATGCCAGTAACTATATTGATATTGTTAATTAATTTTTTTTTTATGAAAAATTATGGGTTGGGCAGCCCAATATGCGAAAATATGTCCTGGAGCTCTTGCATTTTTGAATAATTTTACTGTTTATTGTTAATAATTATTTTTCCCTCTCACTTGTAGGAAGATGTCTCACAGGAAGTTTGAGCACCCAAGGCACGGCTCTCTGGGATTTCTCCCCAGGAAGCGCGCTGCTCGCCATAGAGGAAAGGGTATGCGTTGCACCTGTTTACATTAATGAAAGTTATCTAGTTTATGGGTAGTTTAATAATATATTCCAAATGATGGAAAAATTGGTGTGCTATTTGTAATGATGATGAAAAGTGACGGCTCATTCTTTAACCATATCATCGTGTAAATTTCTTTGCATTGGATGTTTAGATCTGTGGACCATTTACTTTCTGTTATTCAATTCTTTTCATGTTAAATGATATTAGTGCGATTTCATGTATACCTCGTGTTGTTGCTAAGTTATTAAGTTGCAGGGATTCGTAGTCCTTAAGGAACACTATTGCTGTTTAAATTTTCAAATTACAGGTTATTTTATTTTGGTCTTGTTTATAGTTTGGAAAATTAGTGTGGAGATGATGCTTCAAAGTTCCTAGTATATATGGGATGTTATGAAATGTTTTGACCAACATTTAAATTGTTCTTGATCCCTACTTGGTTTTTTTAATTTGAATTGTCGCCTTCATTCTTTTATCAACAATAATTGTGCATTCCTATTTTCCAGTTGAGCGTCTTATCCCATTACATTTTTAAGATTTGATTTATGACTTGGTTGATTTATGTGAGCTATTGGACCAGCCAAATAACTTGATATTTGGATTAGGAAATTGTTCTTTGGACATATGCTATACAGTATAACTGAGTGTGTGTGATAATTACAATGCATATCTAAGAGAGGCATATGGCTACCCTTTTTTCGTGTGCCATGTGCGCAATATATCAATGATTAGTACATGCTTGGAATTTTTTTTAACTCTTTATTTTGTTTCTACTATTTGCTCCATTGAATGGTTTTCTAAAAACTGTATGTCCCTCTGAGTTGTAAACATTTTTACTTTAGACTTTGTTAACCTAAATCTTTTCATTTGTGTCTTGGACTTCTGCAGTGAAGGCTTTCCCCAAGGATGACCCTAACAAGCCTTGCAAACTTACTGCTTTCTTGGGTTACAAGGCTGGGATGACCCATATTGTCAGGGAGGTCGAGAAACCTGGATCCAGTAAGTAATTTTATGCTTAATTAGAACTTTGTAATCTCTTTAACTACACAAATATTGTGGTTTCTCTTAATTTAGATTGCATGAGATGATTTTCTCTTCATCCCATCAGGCTACATAATCATTGTATCATAATGGCTTGAAGCCTTAAGAAACATATCCAAAAAAAATAATATATGATTCAAAAGGCACAAAGCTTGAAGTGATCACTATAACTAGGGGTTCAAATGTAGTATAGGTTGATTAGAGATGATCTATTATAACCTTTATAACCTTCATTTACAGAAAGTACAATGTTTGTGTTATCTCTTTCTATTATAGGTCTATGTTGTTGTAATGTTTCATTTACTTCCAAGGTGGTACTTGCTCACTTTCCAAAGTGGAAGTAGAGGGTTCAGGTTCCCACATAGGAACATGGGGTGTGTGTTATTTACCAGGATAAAAACATTCAAATATTTTGTTCTATCAGATGCATATTTTTTTTGCATCTGCTACTGTTAGGTACTTTTATATTTCAAAGTTCCTTTTTTATGTTTACTCTATTACTTTTTTTTTTGTGTATAGAGCTTCATAAGAAGGAGACCTGCGAGGCTGTTACGATTATTGAGACTCCTCCAATGGTCGTTGTTGGAGTGGTGGCTTATGTGAAGACACCACGTGGCCTTCGTTCTTTGAACACTGTCTGGGCTCAGCATCTTAGCGAGGACCTGAGAAGGAGGTTCTACAAGAACTGGTGCAAGTCCAAGAAGAAGGCTTTCACTAAATACTCCAAGAAGTTCGAGACTGATGAAGGGAAGAAAGATATCACTGCGCAGCTTGAGAAAATGAAGAAATATGCAACTGTCATTCGTGTTTTGGCTCACACTCAGGTACTATATTTGATTGTTCGAACTGGTTCCAAATTAATTTATATCACTTGGCCGAGTTAAATTTTCCTATAATTTTGTGTCTTGTTTGTTGAATTCTGTATTTATTCCCGTTTCACCATATGAAATCGGGGGAACGTTCATGGCCATGTTTGCATACATGCTGTTTTTTTAGCTTTGACTAGAAAGAGACAAGTATCTTTCCAATTTGGAAGTGGATGGTACCCATAATATATCTTATAAAATTTTCTTTACAGACAATGGGCATGTTTATATTTGTAAGGTTTATTTCTGACCAGAGGTAGTTATTAACTTGTTTGAACGCTCTTGACAATTGGGTTTGACACTATTATGTGCTGATGATCTTGGTACCAGGTCATTCAAATTTAGAACCATCTTTCTTTTTTGGGGTTTCAAAATTTCCCAACCACACCCTTCTTTGGAGTATCCTCTTTCTTTTATTTTTTGGTTATCCATTTTGACGGTGCTTTTCTCATTGACACTTGGTGCTTGTTTGGTAGAAGGTGTGGTGTTGGTTTCTGGGTTTGGTTGGAGTTGGGTTGGTTTGGTTTTATTTTGGTTCCAAACCATGTTTGGTGCAAATGGTTTTGGTGTGAGAAAAAGTGAAACTGAAAAATCAAACTATGTTTCGTAGAGTTGGTATGAGCTGAAATTCTAAAATCAATCATATTTGGTAATTTGGAATAGTTTGGCATTTTATTTATTTAAAATAATATTTTGTAAATATATATGTTTTAAAAAATAAAATATATAAATATTTAATTTTTCGAAATATTTATTTTTTCATAAATATTTAATTTTTTCAAAATATTTGATTTTTCATAAATATTTAATTTTTCATAAATATTTAATTTTTTCAAAATATTTATATTTTTCATAAATATTTAATTTTTCATAAAGATTTAATTTTTTCGAAATATTTAATTTCGAATTTATATATATATATATATATATATATATAATATTATAAATGAATAGTGTCAAACCATTGGGCCCAACTCCAACCAAACCATCTATTGAGATGGTGTGAAATTTGATGGATTTGGGTCCAATGGAGTGATACTATTCAAACACTCTTTGTCCTACACTATGCTTGCCAAGCATGGAGTGGAGCAAAATTTTCAAACCAAATCCAAAAAAATGGCTCCATTCCCTCTACCAAACATGCACTTGATTACTGAATATTTACTTCCATCTATCTCATTCAGAACCTTGTCTAATTACATATTTTCCCCGTGTATAATATTTGTTACAGATTAGGAAAATGAAGGGGTTGAAGCAGAAAAAGGCACACTTGATGGAGATCCAGGTCAATGGTGGTACTATTGCTCAGAAAGTGGACTTTGCTTATGGGTTCTTTGAAAAGCAAATTCCCATTGATGCTGTTTTCCAGAAGGATGAGATGATTGACATAATTGGTGTCACAAAGGGTAAAGGTTATGAAGGTGTTGTCACTCGATGGGGTGTCACTCGCCTTCCCCGTAAGACTCATAGGGGTCTGCGCAAGGTGGCATGTATTGGTGCCTGGCATCCTGCTCGTGTTTCTTTCACAGTTGCCAGGGCAGGGCAGAATGGATATCATCACCGAACTGAAATGAACAAGAAGGTATACAAACTCGGCAAAGCTGGCCAGGAATCCCACACTGCCCTAACTGAGTTCGACAGGTTAGTAATTCTCTGCTGAGATGTAACAATTTTTACGTTGATTTTAAAGAGGAAAGGTTGGTGCGAAATGCTAGCTTGGATTGAAGAACTCATGGCTTTTAAATCAAGTCCTTGAAGTCATGATTAATGTTTGAACTCCTATTTCTTATTTCCTTTGGATTTACATCTATTTATTTATCTGAATTTGGTGTAGACCGTCTGATATTCTGTCACTCCCTACATGTGTTTCAAAGTATCATCGTAGGAATCATGCATGAATGCCCCCTAATTTGCCACTGCAAAACCTCATCATCCCTAGCTACATATGGTGGTGTAGGTGGTGTAGTGTAAACAAAGTTGTGCTAGTCTCTCTCTTTATTTCTTTAACATCAAAAAACAAAAATTCCCCATTTGTTCTGATCAGCATTCCAATGTGATGGAAGCTCTGATCAGCATTACCGAAGGCATTTCATATGTTGAAGTCTAATTCCTTGTTCGCTGAAAAAAGCGTCAAAAGAGGCTATTATTTCGTGTAGTTCTGAATGCGGCGCCCTTATGCAAATAATGCCACTTTATGTTTTTATTTCATCTCATTTTAGTGATTCATTTTCTATATCATCAATTGTGAATCAGGACTGAGAAAGACATCACTCCTATGGGTGGCTTCCCTCACTATGGTGTAGTAAAGGATGATTACTTGTTGATCAAGGGATGCTGTGTCGGGCCAAAGAAGAGGGTTGTTACACTTCGCCAGTCTCTGCTTACACAAACATCTCGTGTGGCCCTTGAGGAAATCAAACTCAAGTTCATCGACACCTCCTCCAAATTCGGACATGGTCGTTTCCAAACTACCCAGGAGAAGCAGAAGATCTATGGGCGCCTCAAGGCATAATTATGCGTTCTGTTTAAATTTTGGGATCAAGTTAGTTGATTTGTGTTCTTATGCGAATGAATTTGTCTTTGAGAACTTATCTTTATGTCCTTCTCAACTTTCATTTCTGTTGGTCAGACTTGCTGAGAGCTTGAACAACCTTGTTGCAATTTTGTTAAATTGGAGATTTTGGACCATACATTGTATTGCTCTTTATATTTTATATGTTTAGGTGGTATGTTGGCCTATTGAAAACTGCACGACTTAAAACAGGAATTTCAGGAATTTCATCTTTGACAGGATGCAATTTTGCCATGTGATGCAGTGACAAATCCTGCGGTGGCTTGAATGGAAGTGTGTATATATGTATGTGTATTTTTGGGTGGCTTGAATGTGTGTATATATATATATTTATTTTCACTAAACTTAAGAAACATGCTTAGTTGGCTTGTGTTTGGATGGTCGGCAGACTTGAGCTTTGGCCAAGGCAGGTAGAATCGGGATTCTATCTAGTAAAATTTTACTATCTTCTTACGATTTTGTACGATTTTACCATCTAGAATCCAGATTTTGACTGTCTTGGCTTTGGCATATTGCTCTCAGTGAGCTTGGCTAAACGCAAGGAATATTTTTGTGGGAGTGTTAAAGGATTGATGATATTGACGGTTCTACTTCATTTGATATTATTTAGACTTTTATGAAGATGGGAATTATTATTATTATTGTCTAAAACTGGTACATCTTGCTAAAATAGAGGGGAAAGGTAAACAAAATTTTCTTTTATAATAGGAGGTGTTGGAACTGTTTGTTCTAATTTGAAATTGCTACTGCGTCTCTATTACATCTAAGATTAAGGCCATGTTTGGAAAGGGGTTTGTCTGGTTTTGTTTTGGTGTTGATTTGAAACTCTGTTTGGTAAGCGGTCTGGTATTTCAGGTTTTGTCTGAAAAATTAAAACAAAATCATGTTTGGCAAATTGTTTAAATAATGATCTAGTCTGAAACTGATCGTAAATAAATTGGAATATAATGTCTTTATTTTGTAATAAACTTTAAAAATAAAAAAATAAAAAAAGTTTTTTTTTCTTAAAGTAAGATATAATAAATATATATAGAATGTTTGAGTTACTATTCCTATTCCCAAAGAACAACTATCCCTATTTTTAAACTATCCTTGTGATAATATATAAAATTAAAAAAAAATATAAAATACAAAAATAATATATAAAATTCTAAAATACTGTAATAAAATTAAAAATATATATAATTAAAAATATATAAAAAAGAAAAAAAAATATAATTTCAAAATACTCTAATAAAATTTTTAAAAAAATATAAATTAAAAATAATATACAAAATTCAACATATATATATAATAAAAATAATATACAAAATTATATAAAATACAAAAATAATATATAAAATTCCAAAATACTATAAGAAAATTAAAAAAAATTATATATTATTTTTATATATATTTAATAATATTATTTTATATATATTATTATAAAATAAAAAATATATATTATTCTATATATATTAATATATATTATTTTTTTAATTATATATATTATTTTTATATATATTTAATAATATTATTTTATATATATTTATATATATATTATTTTGGAATTTATATATTATTTTCAAATTTTATAAATCTTTTGTCAAATTTTAAATATATTTTTTGAATTATATATATATATTATTAATTATATACATGTTTTTTAATTTTAGTATATGAATTACATATATATAGGAGAGAGAGAGAGAAAGGAAGAAAAAAAAATAATTATAAAGGGGTAGCTTTTGGCTTTTGCACGGAAAGAGAGAGAGAGGTGGGGCCCGCGTGAAGAAAGTCAAATATGATGGCTGAAAGACCAAATATTTTTTGGTCTTTCATCACTTACAAAAAGAAGGGTTTGGTTTTAATAAGTTTTGAAATGTTTTGTCTTAAAAACCTAAAACTCACTTACCCTAACATAAATTAGTTTTTAAAACAAAAACAAAACAAAACAAAATTAATAAAGACTAACAAACAAACAGGGCAAGGGTCTAGGGTTTAGTTTTATCTGGGCTTTAAACCTTTTAGTAAGAAAGTCTCTCTAGCACACTTTGCGAATACTGTGTAGGTCTAATTATACGTAATGCACCTAACGTTTATAAAATTCCACTGACCACCCTTACCTTTAGCTCCCGTGTAACAATTTACCTCTTTTGTAGGTATTCAACACAAGATTTTGACTTTTTTGGTAAAAAATTACTTTTTCATGTGTAATCCCCAAATTAACCTTAGAATGTATAGATAGATATTTTTTACCCTTATCTTTTCAATAAAGAGTGTCAAAGAATCCATACATTGATTACACCTTATAATAAATATAGGTGTTTGAGCAGCGGTATTCAAAACTCGAGAGTAGATGCTACGTGATGCTCCGTCCATCAATGGATGAAGGAGGTGCATTACATATGCATGGTGGAGTTTGCTCATAGTGTGCACCTCCTTCACTTATTGACTGCTATTTGTGTTTTTGTGCACGGATTCTAATATGCACTAAGCATAAATATATATACACATATGAGCATCTTTTTCGCACTTAATTCTATTTAAATCTACCTGGGTACTGATTCTAGCTAGTAGAACAAGAGTTGTATATAATTATACTCTAGACCTTCTTTCTCATGGGCTTCTAAGTCTAATAGTATCAAGAGTCAATCTTATATTCAAACTGAAAAGCTATGGGTGCGTTTGGAAACTAGTGTTTTCGTTTTTGTTTTTTATCTCTTGAGAATAAAATTTTTTCTTGTTCTTGTCCTAAGGTTAGGGTTTGGAGGTTGAAGATGGAAGTTAGGGTTTGGAGGTTGAAAATGAAGGTTAGGGAATCTGTAACAATTAAATTTTTTTTTTTTTGCTGAGAACAAACAGTGCCGAAAACAAAAAAACACCATTTTGGTGTTCTCAAATTTTGAATTAAGGGTGATAAAACGTTTTTTTTACTGTTCACGAAAACAGAAACCATCAAAGGCTCCCAAACGCGTTTTTGTTCCCGTGAACAGTGGAAAAAACAAGAACAAAAACGGAAACACCCCTATCCAAACGCACCCTATGGTTTCAAAGCTATTGGTTAACCCAATACAAAAATATGTGTTTCTCCTAACCACACACACCCATTAAGTTTGGAAATGCTGAATGGAATTAAATTTAGAAAAATTTATGTCGAACTTTAAACTAATTTTTTTTCAGTTCCAATTTCACCAAAGCAGCGATATTATGTTGCTGAATGCGAAGCATATATCACAATCATATTTAGTCACCTTTTCTATATGTGCGTGTAGTGCAGAAAGGAAATTATTGCTGAGAAAATGGCAATCAAATAAGTGGTGATGGACTCATCATTGCTATGACTCTTACACCCTGCATTTTTCATTCATTTAACTGTTAATTTATAGAGGGAAAGCATAGTATTGAGCTAAGATGTTGTCCTTTTTCGGTCACAAAAGGAGTTACACATATTACTGGCTGAGAGGCTATGTTATATGGACTCTTCAAAGTATCTGTGTCCGACATATATGAGTCGGACATGGGTATGGGAAATATGCATGACACTTTTGTTTAGAATTATTGTAATAATATGTACGATTTCAAGATACATTCCAATTACATTATTGAATTGTAGAATTGTATATTATTCATCTGAGCATTTAAAGATGGAGAGATTTGTGTAACTCTTTTTTGGGTTATAGTTTCAGTGACAAAATTAACAACAAATCCAACTACAGTGATAACTTTAAAAGAAGTGTTTAGACAATGAATGAGTTTCTCAAATGTATTTAGACACACATACACATGATTTTTTTTATATGAGGGTAATTGCACAAGAGTACAGATTCAAAGCCATGTTAATCCTGAAATTTCCCTAACAAGAAGGAAATTTAGAATAATTGTAATAATATGTTTGAGTTAACGATACACTTTGATTACATTATTGAAGTCCAACTTCTGAATATAACAATCATAGAGACTAATTAAAACTAAAAGATCTTGCAGAGAGTGGGTAGCTATAGAGGACAGAGACTTACAACAACATGGGATAAAAATTGAAAATTTATAGAGGAAAAATATAACGACATTAAAACTTAAAGATGCAGAAAGGTCAGCAAACTAAAGATCCTGTATCAAACAATTCTCCTATTGAAATCACGTGGAGCGGATTTCAAAGAGTTGGCCTTCGTTTTCATAGCTCCGTGCACACATTTCCCATTGTTGGCCGAGACTGCGGGTTGGCCTGCAGGCACGCAAAAGCAAGCTTGGTGATAGAGACTAATTCCTCATCCACTTGTTCCTCCGGTGGTGACAGACGTTGATCCGACACATCCTTAAGGAGCATATCTTGGATACGCAATGGCGGTGATGATGATAATAGAGAAGAGATGAGCTCCCCTGGATGCCTTCCCATGATTACTTCCAGTGTCAACACTCCAAAGCTATAAACATCTCACTTCTCATTTACTGTCATTGTGTCAGCAAGCTCTGCAAAGCAATGATATATGACAAGAAAAAGTAAAGAGAAATCTGCCAATGCTAAATAACTAAGTACAAAATAAACTTGAGCATATAGTGAAGATTGAGGATCAAGAAGTACAAGAAACAATTTTTTTTAGTTATATAGGTTCAATCATCTTTCATGGAGGAGAAACTGAGGACAATGTTAATCATAGATCAATGTAGGATGAGTTAAATGGAGGAGTGAATCCTGTTGAGATTGAAGGAGAAATGTTACAGAAAATCAATCAGACCAGTGATTCATTCAATCAACTATATGAAATGAAACAAAAAGGACAACATAAAATAATACCTGGAGCAGCATAGCCAAAGGTCCTCGCAAACAAAGTCCAATTGGAAGAGTCGGGATTTAGAAGTTTCGCAGTGCCAAAGTCAGAGATGTGAGCCACAGTTTCCGAATCTAACAAAACATTCTTTTTTCTTCATATATCGGAAAAAATCATGTATAAATTAAGATGTATATAGCGAATCTGTGTCTATAAGCGACATATGCAGAGGGATTGTTCCGCACTTTCTACTTCTACAATTTTAGGCTAAATAGACCAGTGAAACAATCTCTACCCAATATTCTGTAGTTACTAATATTATAAAAGAATCACAACAACTAGATCAAAATCTCAACAACACTCAGTTATCCCCAATATCGTCGTCTTTGGATTGGTCTTCCCATGTAATGCAATATATACTATAATAATCTTGATATAATATTCACAAGGCAAAATAAACAGGACAGAGACATACAACAATGTGAGGTTAATACTGGAAATTTAAAAAGGCAAAATATATAATGACATTAAAACTAAAAGATGCAGAAAAGGTCAAGAAACTTAAGATTCTGTATCAAGCAGTTGTCCTGTTGTAATCATGTAGAATGGTTTTCGCAGAGTTGGCCTTCGTTTTGATATCACCATAGACACATTTCCCATTGTTGGCCGAGACTGCGGGTTGGCATGCAAGCATGCAAAAGTAAGCTTGGTGATAAGGACTAATTCCTTAGCCACTTGTTCCTTAGGCGGAGAAAGACGTTGATCCCACACATCCATAAGGAGCATATCTTGGACAGGCAATGTTGGTGACAATAAGAACAGAGAGGAGATGAGCTCGCCAGGATGCTTTCCCATAATTACTTCCAATGTCAGCACTCCAAAGCTATAAACATCACACTTCTCCTTCACTTCCATGGTGTAAGCAAGCTCTGCAAAGCAATAAAAATCGACAACAAAAGTAAGAGAAATCTGTCACTGCTTTGCAATTAATGAAGGACTGCATCTAGTATATTGCGTGAACTACGTATCCTATTGAGAATGAATGGGAGTGTTATAGAGAACCTATTAGACTAGTGATTCATTAAATTAGCTATAGGAAATGAATTAAAAATGATAATACCTGGAGCAGCATACCCGAAGGTCCCTGCAAATAAAGTCCAATTTGAAGAGTCGGGATTTAGAAGTCTAGCAGTGCCAAAGTCAGAGATGTGAGCCACATTTTCCGAGTCTAACAAAACATTCTTGCTTGATATGTCACGATGAATCATAGGAGGTGAAATACCATGATGCATATAACCCAAAGCATCCGCAACATCTTTAACCAAATTCACTATCTTAATCCATCCAAAGTCCGAGGCGTGGTGGTCATTGCTCAAGATCTTCTGCAAACTTCCCCCTTCCAAGAACTCATAAACTAAAAATGAGTGTCGTGGGTGGGAACAAAAACCATAAAGCTTTACAATATTTCGATGGCGCAACTCTGTTAATGTTTGGATTTCAGTTATAAAAGCATTTTGGTCATCTACCCTTCTAGTACCATCTTCCCGGGCATGAAGTTTCTTCACAGCAACAACTTGACCGCTCGACAACTGAGCTTTATAAACACTTGCTGATCCTCCTACCCCAGCGCAATGATCAGAGCTGAAGTTCTCTGTTGCTTCAATGATGTTCTCATACACCATTTTCCCATCATAGCTCCATATAGCAAACACATTCTCATTGTTTACTATTTGTGGTCCATTTTCAACGCTGTCTGTTTTCGGGTGACGAAGATAGAAAATCCCAACCACAGTAAATGAAAGAAGCAAAATGCCTAAAAGAGGAACTATAATCGAAACAACAAGTTTGTTTCTATCGTTGCTAGATGCGGCATCGCAAGCCTTCAAACCAGTGCCATTGCCACACAACACTTTATTGCTTCTGAATGCATTAAATGAGGCCTCTTGAAACGCATTATTTATCGGAATTAGACCCTCCAACTGATTGTATGACACATCAACAAAAGTGAGACTTGACAAATCTTCAAAAGTGGCTGGTATGGAACCAGAGAGATTATTGTGCGAGAGATTCAATGCTTCTAATTTTCCCAATTGGCCTAGCTGTTCCGGTATTTCCCATTTTAGCAAATTTCGACTCAAGTCAAGATTTTCCTGATTTTGTAAACTGCCTATGCGAAATGGAATACCTTCACCAAGAATGTTTTTGCTCAAATTCAATTTTATTAGCTTCATGAAGTCCCCAAATTGTTTGGGAATTGAGCCACTTAGATTATTTGCTGCCAAATCAAGACTTTCCAAAGTCTGATAGCTCACCAATTTCAAGAGGAATGTTGCCTAAAAGTCTGTTTATGCTCAAATCGAGGTTTATCAATGAGGTTAACCTTCCTAAACTCTTTGGAATTTCTCTGATAAGATGGTTTGAAGAGAGGACAAGTACATGTAGTTGAGTTGCATTTCCCAATTCAGGTGGTATTTCACCAGAAATATTGTTGTTGGACACTCTTAGGCTTGTTAGATTGTGACATTAACCCCATTTACCAGAAAGCTCACCGTACATTTTATTATTACTCAAATCGATATAATCCAAGTTTGGATATATGTCAAAATCTTCCGATATGTTTCCAGAAAGTTGGTTATTTTCAAGCCTAACTCTGTATAAGCTAGTGCAACTTTTCAAACTCTTGGGGATTGGCCCTGTGAGACTGTTGTTCTCTGCAGCCAAATATTTGAGTGATCTACTAAGGCATATGTTATGTGGTAAATGACCAGTAAGCTTGTTGTCACTTAATTGGAGCCATTTCAAATTGGTTAGATTATTCAACTCTATGGGTAATGAGCTAGTGAATTGATTCTCAAACAATACTAGATACTGTAGAGATTTTAGCCTTCCTATTTCTCGTGGGATAGAGCCATTTAATTTATTGGTACGAAGATATAGAGTGGTTAAGTTGACCAAGTTCTTGATAGAAGCAGGTATTGGGCCTGATAATTTGTTGACGGACAACTGAAGGTCAACAAGAGACCTCAACCTTCCAATTTCTTGAGGAATGAGTCCTGAAAGTTTATTGGTATGAAGATATAGAGTGGTTAAGTTGACCAAGTTCTTGATTGAAGTAGGTATTGAGCCTGATAATTTGTTGTCGGACAACTCAAGATCAACAAGAGACCTCAACCTTCCAATTTCTTGAGGAATGTGTCCTGAAAGTTTATTGGTATAAAGATATAGATGGGTCAAGTTGCTCAAGTTCCACATTGTGACAGGGATTGGACCTGTGAGATTGTTTTTCTCGAGCACGAGATGGGTGAGATTGGAAAGGCTAGAAATGTGTTTGGGGATTGTTCCATAGAGTGAATTGTTATAAAGATTAATGCTATGAAGATGATTGAAGCATGAGAAGTTGAGATAGTGAAGTGTACCTCTTAGACCAAAACTATCAAGGACTATGTGCCTGACACTTGTATTAGCCTTATTGCAACGAATCCCAACCCAAGTGCAGTGGGTGGTGTTTGGAGCCCAGGATGAGAGAAGTGATTGGCTTTGGTTGTCAAGACTTGCTTTCCACCTTAAAAGACCCTCTCTTTCCGTTTCATTTTCCTTTTGAGCTTCACAAGCAGTGAAATGGGAAAAACAAAGCAAGAAAAGTAGAGTGATGGAAATGAACAAAAGTTGGAAATTAGAACGAAAGCGATCATGAAATGGCTTGTTTACTATGAATTTCATTGTGGGTTTGTTGCTATGGCTATATAAGAGGGCAATGGTTTGGGTGGAGTATGAAGGGCTCTAATAATGCATATATGTATAGATATAGAATTCTTCTATATAAGCTATGAGTCTTCTCCAGAGTCTCCACACCAACGTGATTATCGTTTCAACGTGACCCTACCGTAGGTGTGGACCCAATTTGAACTTGGAAAAGATTTTTATAGAATCAAGGATAAAGATGCGGACCATAACTCTATCATTTCGGAGGGGATAATTTTTAATTCCATTTTTGATGGATGATTTTCTTGTATAATTAGTATTCCGAGTGTGGTGCAAATTTTGGCATCCGAGTAGTTTTTTTTTTTTTTAATAATATTATTCTATTTTCTCCCAAAAAATAATAATAATAAAAAAATCATAGTAGTCCAATAGTAGAGCACATTCTGACTTTTACTAGTGAACTAGAGGAAAAAAATAATATGCAGGTGAAATTGATTTTGTATTATATTGTATATCATAGTTTCTAAAGAGAAATAGTATAAATTTGAATTGTAGTATAACACTCCTATGAATCCATGGTGTGTGTAGATTAATAGCATTATTTGATAAGGAAATGATTTATTTTTAATAGTAGGGTCTAATTGGATGTCCCTTTAATTTAAGAAGCTGATAAATACCATCTCAATATTGGTTCATTTTCATGTTTGATGTTCCTTTAATCCATGGTTTTTTGGATTCGTAGCATTTTCAATAGAAATAGTTGTCTTCTGCTAAATTACTATTTTTTGTACTTGTGTCAAAGACTCAAAATAATCTTCTATTTTCTTGGTGACAATTAAATGTGTCATTTTCTAGCAGAATTCATATTTTGCTCCAATAATTCTGGACTCCAACCAATGGTGAATTTATAAGAAAATATAAGGTGATTTCTTCTTTCTCAAAGACCAATGGAAATTAGACACGTTTAATTTGAGTATGCACAGATATAACAATATCTATATATATACTACTATTAAAAGTGCAAACAGTTTCCAACCTTATTTTTAAATTATAAATTATGTTTTAATTATAACATAGTTACAGTTAAACTCTATTTTTTATTTTAATTAATTACTTAAACTAAACTAAACTAAAATTTTAATTTTAAATAATTGTTTTCAACTCTATCTCTACAGTCTAATCCAATTATTCTTAAACATCCTAAACTATATAAAATACTTAACTTCAAATTTCAATCTCTTATAGGCGTAATTTACCTTCTTTATAATTCGGATTATTATCATAAAACCCCCTGCGGTTTGCAAATTTAATCAAATAACCCCCTCAAGTTCAAAGAACCCCCTTAATTTTCCAATTCGTATCAATTACCCCCTCACCCTCACATTTAAGTCAAATTTGTTAGGATTAATTTCATTTATACCCCATAAATTTTGCTTTATCTTCAATCAAACCTCTTCAAGTTTGAAAAACTATATTCAGACTCCTTAAGTTTGAAAAAATATATATATTTCGAAAAAATATATATTTTTTTGAAATATATATATATATATTTTGAAAAATACACACATATATATATATATATATATATTTCGGGAAAAATATATATTTTGAAAAATAATAATTCTTAAACATTCATTATCATATTAAATACAACAAAAGATATTAGTTTTATAATATTTTGATCAATTCATCTCCATGTTAAATATAAGAAATAATAATAATTCTTATAATGATAAAATTATAATCAAAGTGTACCATTAATGGTAGCTCTATACACTACCCAATATTAACAAAATTCATAATTAAAGTGTGCAATTATTTATCTATATGAAAAAAATATATTTAAACAAAATTTATTAAATTTTAATTAAAAAATTTATTACTTTTATTCATTTACTACCATGTTAAATTCAAGAAAAAATAAATGAAGGCTTTCTATTATGTCGTTTAAATTCTCATTTTGCGAAAAAAGTTGTTTTAAACTTCTTAAAAAAACTTCAAATTTGTTCTTCAACAAGATTATGGTCAATTAATTTAATATATATATTTATTTTTATTTTATTATTTTTTACAAATATTTCCCATCTCATGATAGGATGTGCTTCCACCGAGTTATTAAATCAATCCTAAAAAGTAAAGGCTAGAGTTACTTTACAATTTCTTCCAATATATGTTTAAGAGAAAATATATATATTTCTGAGATACATTTATTTTTTCCGAAATATATAATTTTTCCAAAATATATATACTTATTTTTTTTTGAAATATATTTATTTTTTCCCGAAATATATTTATTTTTAAAAAATATATATATATATTTCCAAAATATATATTTTTCAAAATTTATATTTTCTGAAATATATATTTGTTTCAAAATATATAAAAAAAAATCGAAATATATATATTCAAAATACATATATATTTCAAAATTAAGGGGTCTGAATGTAATTTTTCAAACTTGAAGATGTTTGATTGATGAAAAAAAAACTTTATGGGGTGTAAATGAAATTAGTCCTAACTATTTTGACTAAAATGTGAGGTTGAGGGGGTAATTGATACGAATTGAAAAATTGAGGGGGGGGGGGGTTGAACTTGAGGGGGTTATTTGATTAAATCTGCAAACCTCGGGGAATTTTATGATAATAATCCTTATAATACTCTTTATTGACCTCTAATTATCTAAATAATAATTTATAGACAATCTTACTTAATTTTTACTGTGTATATTTTCTTTTTCAATTCTAAATTCTGGACCCTACCATAATAATAATTAGGAAAAGGTGTTTTTCTAGAAAATATTTAAGTGCACTAATAAAAAGTCAGGGATCCCTTGCTTTTTACTGAAATGTAAAAAAGACATTAAAAATAATTTTCTTTAAGAACTATTTAGTTATTAATTTTTGCGAGCCATTTATTTTGCGATTTTGGACTTATTTGGCAATTTTTATGATATTAGAGGTAATTTTTATACTAGAAAGACTAATTATTTCTTCCTAGTGAGCTTGCCGAATGCTCAAATTTTTTAATCGCTCTCATCCTGTAATCATAGACTCTGGAAATATTATTGATAGAATCAATTCTTTAATCATGTTTTTTATAATAGCCAGTGCAACATGTTGACCTAGAATAACATACAAGGAATGCTGTGAGGATAACTTAATTGCTGATGGTGATTACATAATTGAATGAATATACTATGGTCCTTGATTGTCCGGAAACATGAAAATATGAATTCTTAAAATTTTATTTAGGGTAAATTGTAGTTTCACCCTTTGTAGATAGGACATATTACAATTTGACCCCCTCCAGATTGGATAATTATAGTTTCACCCCCTTAACCCCATCGACGGCCACCGAGAATAGTAAATGACCAAATTACCCATGTCCTGAATTTTTATAATTAAAAGGGCCCTAATTAAAATGAATATTTTATTTATTTATTTATATATATATTATGCATATACACTATATATATACATAGTTTAACCACCACCACCACCTAGGGTTTCGACTTACACGCCACCACCACAACCGTCCCGCCGCCGCCACTACCACCACAACCCTCGCCACCGCCGCCACCACCACTTCGACCCAATGCCACCACCACCACAATAGCCTCGCCACCACACTCTCCCAAAACCCTTGATCCCAACCTAGGGTTTCAACCCAACACCGCTGCCACCACAATAGCCTCGCCACCACCACCACAACAGCCCCACCGCCACAGTCTCCCAATACCCTAGATCCCAACCTAGGGTTTCGACCCAACTATGCCCTCCATACCCTCCCCGGGCAAAATCCTCCGGCTCAAGCTCAAGAAATTCATGTGTTGATTAAGTAGGGGATGCACAGATTTACTTTTTCAAAATGTGGGGATTTGATTACCTGATTTTGTGGTTTGTAGTGGTGGGGTTGTGCCTAATTTGGGCATGTGTTGATTAAATGAGGGATAAATGGAATTGATGAATGATTGTCTAGTATTTGAAGCTCCATTTGTTGTTTGTATGTAGGAGTATGAGTTATTGGGCATGTGAGTTATTGATTCAATAAAATCAAAGTTCACCAAAACTATATGTATATATATGGGTGAAAGGCACAAAACCCCCCTACACTATCAGGAATGTGCAAATAATTCCCCTGTAGGTTTTAAAACACCCCCATACTTTATAAAACGTGCACTTTGACCCCTCTAAGCCATTTTCCGGTGACAGACTTGTGCTTTTACTATTATACCCTTATTATTTTATTTTTTAATTAAATATAATGAATGAGGTAAATATGAAATGACGAAAAAGGATTAGATACATGCAACACCCATTCTCTGACCAACCCTGCTCAGTTTCTGGAACAAATCCAAAACCATATAAGGATTAGATACATGTATATATCCACCCATTAAAGTATTCCATGAAACCATATCTTTTTCTTCAGGTAATTCATCAAATAGCTGGTGGGCATCTCCAATTTTCCCACAAACACAATAAAAATGCAAAAGGGTATTCTTCACATTGAGAAACAATTCATACCCAGATCGGAGCAACACATTTTGGTTATTCCACAATGTTCTTTGAGCACCCATGTTCTTTGACCTGCTAAAGAGTTCATCATGATTGTGTTCTGCAGTAGCCCATCCACCACTTCGAAGCCAATTACTCGAGCTCGTAAAGTAGCTTCATCAAAAAGGTCTTCTATTGACAATACACGGAAAATGAGTAACTTTAAATATGTTATGCAAAGGACATAATCTCTACTCCTAAAACCTGAACAGGCAGAGATGATTCAAAGCTCAGAGCCATGGACAAGGGAACAGGGTCAGGCATTTTGTTTATCTACCATTTGAACAGAGTCTCTTAGTCCTATGAAACATATGACCAACCCCTTAATCAATGTTCATGATAATCGAATTTCATAAAGCTCGTACAGATCGGCTATATGTGATGACTCGCCGGTGATGTTTGGTTGTTTGGGTTTGAAGAAGACAAAGAAGATTGTGACGATAAGGATAAGCAAGAAAAGTGTGGCTTGTGGTTGGAGATTT
Source organism: Cornus suecica (assembly GCA_963922005.1). Classification (NCBI taxonomy): domain Eukaryota; kingdom Viridiplantae; phylum Streptophyta; class Magnoliopsida; order Cornales; family Cornaceae; genus Cornus; species Cornus suecica. The sequence goes on from OY998246.1 coordinate 17,621,571, forward strand.
AATTTATCTCATCCTCCTCCTTCAAACCTAGAAATGGTTTGGAATTTCTGTGCTGTTAATTTGTTTGGTGATTTGAAATTGGTGGTTTTGAATTTAGTTGAACGATAGAAGAGGGAGGAGAGAGAGAGAAATGTATATTGTCTACATTAATATTCAAATCATATACACATATATAATTTCTGTGCTGTTAATTTGTTTGGTGATTTGAAATTGGTGGTTTTGAATTTAGTTGAACGATAGAAGAGGGAGGAGAGAGAGAGAAATGTATATTGTGTACATTAATATTCAAATCATATACACATATATAATTTCAATCAAGGGTATTTTGGTAACAATACAAGGGTATTTTGGGTATTTATAAAATTAAACAGCATGTGAAACGCATATGCCTTCATATGAGAAAATATGAAGAGAAAAGAGATTTCAAATTTCAAAAATTATAAAGGCACCATGTTTCTCTCTCTTTCTTGAATTGCGTGATGTGATAAAGAGCGAAAGTTGTTTAAGGAGTTGTCGATAAAATATAATGGCACCATCTCTCTCTCTTAAATTGCGTGATGTGATAAAGAGTGGAAGTTGTTTAAGGTGTTGTCAATAAAGAGATGTCGAAACTGTACATGATTAATGCGATTTTTCAATTTGAAGAGTTGTCGAATGAGTTTTCCCTCTTGTTCATTACTTGGGGATGTTCTCAGGAATTTTCTTTAATGCATTTAAAGAAGCTTGTGAAGAGGAATGAGCTGTCATACTAGTTCATCAAAATTGAACTTTGGAACTGTTGAACAATTATGAAATTTGAAAGAAAGATTGCAATTGCTCATAGGTAGAACTTATCAATTGTTCCTGAAAAATATAATGAATGAATGAAGTTTGAATTTTCATAATGAGATATTGAATGAGTTTTATTTATTTATTTATTTACTTTTCATCTTCATATGTAGCAGTTGGACCTTAACTCAAGTAGGTATTTCTTCTTAAAACAATGGGTTTTTATGACTTAAATCCTACTATTTTGGGTAGATTATGACATTAGTTTTATTTTAAAAATGGGTAAATTTGTCTAATGCCCCCTGAGGTTTCGGTCAATTTCACCTAGATGCCGGTCAAAGAGAGTGTAGTCCCGATACCCTCTGAGGTTTGCATTTCGTTGCAATGACACCCTCTGTAGGCATAAAATGACTTTAGTGCCCTTAATTATTCTAATTTGCATACAAAATGTCTAAGTTACCCCATGGTTAAACTTTACACCTCACCCACTATACCAACCACCCTTATCACCACACCCTTACTATAAAAAAAAATGTATAATAAATAAATAAGACATACACTATATAAACATAATTTTATTTTGGATACGAAATTCAAAAACATCTGAAATGAAAAAAAAATTTAAAAGTAAATTATACCACTAAAAAGATTTCGTCAATTATAAAATATTAAATTGATAGTAATAAAATGACATTAATTAATTACTATTTTTAAATGTAAATAGAATACTATATAAATATTTCACAAAAAAAAAAAACTAAAGCATTATATCTAATTACCCTTATAAGTATTATATACCTAATAACATACATATTATTTCTTATGAACGTATAAAAAAATTATATTTTCTTATAAATAGTATAGTTGTGTTGGCAATAATAAATAATTTTAGTGAAATTCGACAATATAATTATATTTTTTATTCAGTATTATTTAATAATAATAACTAATTTTCTTACGAAAATAGTTTTATAACATTAAAGTATAAATATAAAATAAATAAATAAGTATAATTATTTAGATAAGTAACAAGAGTAAACAAAAAAAAGAAAAACTCTATGAAAAATATAAATATTGCTTCAACTTTTTAAATAGTATATAGTTTGGTGGGATTTAGTAATAATTAATATATTTGTTGAAAGTTGAAAAAAATAAATATTGCTTTGACTTTTATAAATAGTTCATAGTTTAGTGAGACTTGGGAATAATTAATATATTTAGTGGGAAAATAAAAAAAATGTGGTAACATTTGGTGTAAATATTAAGTAAACAAATGATTATAATTATTTAAATAAATAAAATATTAAAAATGTATGAAAAATATTAAAATAGCTTATACTATTATAATGTGTAAATAATATGGTTGTGGTGATAAGGGTTATTGGTAAAGTGGGTGAGGTGTGAGGTTTTAGGCATAGGGGTAATTTAGATATTTCGCATGTAAATTAAAATAATTAAGGGCACTCAAGTTATTTTATGCCTCCAGGGGGTGTCATTGCAATAAAATGCAAACCTCAAGGGGTGTTGGGACTGCACTCTCTTTGACCCGCATCTATGTGGATTTGTTAAGAAATTAGATTATCGGATTCGGATCATAATCGAATTATAGGATTTTTTTTGCTAATCCAGATCCGACTAATCGGATTTGCATCGGATTCAGATTAAAATCTGATCCATTTATAGTTTTATTGATAGGGATGGAAAAACCTCCCATGATCCGAATCCTTCATGGATTTTTACTTAGTTAATTCACATCCGAATTTCTTCATTATCGGATATCTAATCCAATCCGATTATCTAATTACAAAAATTAATAAATAATTTTAGATTTTTTGTTTTTGTTTTTATAGAATCAATAAATACCAAATTACCAATCAATACTTATAACACATATCCATGACAAATATAAAAATCAATAAGCGAAAAAAGAAATTGAGACATTGAAATTACCTAGATCATGGTGAACTAAGCCTAGAGGGTGGTGAATAGGCTTTTTGTGGATTTATTGGCAAAATAATAATAATTGCAGAAAAGTCAATTTTAATCCAATTCTCTATCGAGATAAATCATGCAAAAATTAATCTTAGTGCAGAAAATAAATCAATTGAGAGACAAGATATTTTTACGTGAAAAACCTTGGAAAGACTCCAAGTAAAACCCATGGATACGCTCAGGTATCGATGCACTATGAATCAAAGAATTTGTACAGACTCTATCAAAATAGTACTTACGACCGATGTAATCTGCTGCTCTTCACTCGACATCTGAAAGTCTAGATTCACTCGCACTCCACGAAGCTCTCGCTCCACTCCGTATTCTGACGGCTCTGTTTCTCAACAGATCAAATAACCACATTGCAATCAGCGGTGTGTAGATTTTTCATAATCTAGGTCATTCAATTGTGCATAAGATCATCGATATAGAAACACAATTGAATAAACCCTAACACAAGAGAGAACTATAAGATATAGAATCACTCAATAATTTTTTTTTTCTCTCTCTATCTCTATCTTTGTAGAAGAATATGAACAATATAATACTGCAGAGATCTCTAAAAAATGTTACCTCCTCTCTTGTAGACCTTGGTATTTATAACCAATGATGAAGCAAACCCTAATATTGCCCTTTTTAGTAATTTCATACCCAACTGTAATGAACCCTATATTCTGATGAATATAATATATATGGCACGTATCTCAATGTATAAAGTCGTAACCACCTCATAGGAAATCAAATTGGGGCACAATCGACATTGCAGTGTGAATTAATTATTCTTGCCGCAGTTACGCTTTAAGCGTAGGCTCCCTACGCTTTAAGGCCCTGTTTGGTAGGTGGTCTGGTCCCAGGTGGTTTGGTCTGGTCTTGCGTTTTATGGGACCAGACCGTGTTTGGTAGCATTGGTTCCAAATTTTTGGTTAGACTAAGTAAGACCAAATCAGACCAAAATGGCCTCATTTCAGACAAAAAAAAAAGGTGGTTCTTGGTGGTCCGGTCTGGTCTTATTAATAAAATATATTTATAAATAATTAAAAATGAATAAATAATAATAAAAATTAATAATAATAAAAAAAAATTAAATAAAACATATTTTAAAAATAAAATATAAATAATAAATAATAAACAAAATGAAATAAATAATACCTAATAATAATAAAAAATGAATATAATAATAATAAATAAATGAATAAATAATAAAATATATTTATAAATAATTAAAAATGAATAATTAATAATATAAATAATAAATTAAATAAAACATAATAATAATAAAAAATAAATACAATAATAATAAATAAATATAATAATAATAAAAAATGGACTAAATAATAAATAATAATAATAAATTAATAAAATAAATAATAAATTACATAAAACATATTTTAAAATATAATAAAAATAATAAATAATAAAAAAAATGAAATAAATAATAATAATAAATAAATATAATAAAAAATAATAAATAGATATAATAATAAATAATAAGTAAATATAATAATGAATAAATACTTCATAATAATAATAAAAAATGAGTATAATAATAATAAATTAATAAAATATTTTTTTAAATAATTAAAAAATGAATAAATAAAATGAATTAAATAATGAAATAATAATAAATAAATAGAATATATTTATAAATTAATATATAAATTAATAAATAATAAATTAATAATATAAATAATAAAATATATTATAAAGTGAAGAAATAATAAATAAAGAAATAAATAATACATCAATAAATAATAAATAAATAGTAAGACCAGACCGCTTACCAAATAGACTTTTCCAGATCAGATTAGACCAGATCAGACCAGACCGGACCAGATAAGACCAGACCAGACCAGATAAGACCGGACCGGACCGCCTACCAAACGGGCCCTAAGCGTTGGTCCAAGCATAGGGTCAAGCATACCTTTTCACTTTCTAGGCACTTTTTACTTCTGAAAGCGTAGGATTTTTCATGAAAACCGCTTTTCTCCGCAACTGTGCCAAAATGGCCCCCTTGACTCCCCAAAGCTTTTTGCTTGAGTTGACGGCTTTGGAAAATTCCGTTTTTGCCCTTTGGGAGACATTTTTACTCAATATTGCACTTCTCTTGTATTCCTCACTACTTCAATGCTTGATTTTTCCTTTGTCGAAGCTTGTAGATGTCGTAGAAATCAAAATGACCTATCTAACACTCAACATGGTTTTTGTCTAGAACATGCCATAAATAAACAATACTCAAAAGTGTTCTTACAATCTCCCCCTTGGCATTTCTGAGACAAAACCATGTTTTACAATATAACCTTATAAATAACAACATAACATCTATACCTATGAACACACACCGACAAATATAGATATAAACTGTTACCTTGCTTTCATGATGGTCTATCAATCATGTAACCACATCACTGAACAAACCATTAAACGCAAGTGTGGAAAATAGATATAAAATGATCATAAGAAAAACACAATATGCATGTAAGCATAATGATCATAAAGTATACTCTTTCTTCTCCTGAGAATAAACTCCCCCTCAATTAAAAACTCCCCCTTACTCAATACTTCATCCCCCAAAACCATTACTCACCCTTACTAAATATTTCTTCCCATTTTTGTCACTGAAATGACAAGGAATAATAAAAACAATCAAAACACTTTAGAGAAACACAGGTAAACCTCAAGAAGAAAATATAGGGAAAGGATAACAGAGGAGACTAAGAGAAAGTACTCTATAAGATTATATCCAGATGTTCAAGTAACAAACATCTCTACAATGCATGAACTTAATACTAATGCATGAATGCAAAACAACCAAAAATAATTTTGTTCTTAGAACCATGTGAGCTGGGCAGTAGAGACAATGAGTAAATCATTAACATATCATATACGCAAATTTGACTTAGCTATTATACACATGATAGTGAAGAAAATCAACACACATACCTTGTAGATATAAGTAGTCACGAAACAAGCTTTACATAACATTTGCATATATGAAAAATATTCAGGTGCAAACAAACAACTAAGATAAAAGCAATACATACTAATTCTAATAATCTCCTCACTAACCGTGATGATACTTCAGTCCAAAAATTAAACTAGAAGTCAAATCATTAACTTGGACCTTATTGCTTGTAAAAAAAATAATACCCCATTGACACACAATTTATTCTTTTCACCTTTTCAACTTTTTCACCATATCCCTTTTTGTCTTTCTAAGCTCCAGACTTTCTAGCGAGGATTTTTAGTTCCGACCAACTGGTCCATGGGATATATGCTCATCTGTTTTTCTCTCCTTTTTGGATTGAAAAACTACTTTTTGCATTTTTATATTTTGATTATCTCATTTTTTCCTCCTTCAACATTACCACAAACTTCATAAGCATGCAAAAGGTATTCAAAATCATCAATCAATCTAGCATAGCTCATTAACTTACATATCACTTCAGATTGGATGAAAAAGACTAAAAGTTTCAACAAGTATTACAGTCATCTTCGAAGTAAACAAGCACCCAAAGTTGATGAGTTCCAAAAAATAATACTTAAACATGTCAAGTAAACAACTCATAACCTCATGTAAGACTAACAACTCCAATTATCATAAGCATAATAAGAAAAGTAAATATGAGAATAGAGTGAAATATGACAACCATTTGTAACTTTAGCCAAGCTCAACATGCTAATAATTTTTCTATTTAAATTTTTTTTTTGTCATAATGATGCATGCATGAATATTCCTATCAGTAGCAAAACATGATGCATGCAAAATAAATAAATAAATAAACATGCAAATAATATAAAATCCATGATAATGTATCAATTTTAGGATAAAAAATAAGGCAAGATATTCCTAGAATGATACACATGTAGACATTTATCCTAATGATAATATGTCACTAGATTTTCTAAGATGCACATTGTTGGCTTTGAAATTTACTTTCGGCAAACAATTCCAAAATTGATGATAACAAACCATTGAAGAGTGTTTGATACTAATGAATTATCGAGTTTACATTTTCAGCAAAAGACAGGTGAACAACTCAGAAATCAAACTCGAAAAGGAAACTACTCGAAAAACAAGCTCGGAAAGAAAGTTTGATTTAAAGCGAAAAGCTGTGAAAGAAATTGAAGCGAAAAAGGAAAATCAATTAAACGGCAAAAGCGAAAGTCGAAGACTCAAGACTCGGGGTAGATAGGTCGGGGAGCGATCATTGTAACAAGGTAATTTTATGTGTCGATTTTATCATATAAGCTCAAGTATAAAATGAACCGAACTCAAATGAAATGAAAAACGCTTTACCAAACTTAAACGGAAAGAAAAATATTTTTATTAAATGTTTTTCTTGTTATAGTCGACTAGAATCACCTGTGTATTTTCTAGTAGTCGACTATTTCAACCAGTAGCTATTGGTTTTTCATCCACATCAAAAGAGTCGACTGAAACAAGCTTGAGTCGACTAGACTACTCATTGTAGTCGACTATAACTCATTCTAGTCGACTAGATGGTCCAAAGTAGTCGACTAGAACTCAATCTAGTTGACTAGATGGACCATTGTAGTCGACTACAATGAAGAAGTAGTCGACTAGAAGATTGCTTAAAATCTGCAGATTTTCAGAAAACAATTCCCATGTTTTGTGGATCGTGTTTAATGGTATTCAAACGGCTCTTGTCTTTCAATTACAATATTCATTCTACAAAACCCTAATGTATTGATATATATAGAATGATATGTGTTCATTGTAGACCAAGAGATTGAAAAACAAAAGAGAAAGAAAAGAAAGAAAAGCTCTCAAAATTCTGCAGAAATTTTCTCTACAAAAGCCATTGAAACCAAGCTTTGAAAATATGATTTTCTCCAAGTTTCTTTGAAAATCAAAACCTCTAGAATCTCTTCTTATTCTCCAAATATCATTCATTGATTATATCCTTTGAGAATACATTTCTAGAGCTATTGCAAAATCACCAAAAACACTTGAGCTTATATTGATTTATCTTCCATAAAAACCTTTGGGTTTTGAGTGTTTTTGTTCTTGAGTGATTTTATTGATTACATACGAATTTGTAATCTCGGACAAGTGAAGTCCACCGATTGTTCAAGAGAGGGTTGTTCTCTTGATTGAGAGACAAGCTCGAGAGGCTTGTGTTGTAAAGGTTTGCCATTCCACCTGTGAAGGAAGGGCCATAGTGAAAGGATTGGGAAAAGTCTCAAGAAGGGGTTCTTGAGCCGAGGAGTAGGAGTTACCGAACCTCGAAAAAATCACGGTGTCAATCTCTCTATCTCTTTCTCTTTACATAAGTATTTTGCATGCTATATTTGCTTGAATATCTTGTATGCTAATTTGTCTTGAAATTAATTATTATAAAAGTTTAAATTGAATCATCCACTTGCTTATTGAGAAATTGATCTTTGATTATAGTGTGTTCCATATTCGAAAAGAGTTAGACTTATTTTTGAACACCCTATTCACCCCCCCTAGGGTTAATTAGTGACTAACACACATGTTTTTGAAAATCTAATGGTTTTGTAGAGATGTCACTTGACTGAGAATCTGTAGATATATACTTAAGACCTTTCTCGGAATTAAAGTCACGTGCTAGACATGTAGTATGAGCAACCAAACAATGCAATTCATCTTTTCTAACCCACACTTGTTTAACTTTCGGTGCTCTATATGCTAGCTTAGACAATCTCTTCACCTCTTCACTCAACACCCGAATTTGATTTTTAACATTGGGTCCTTTTTGAGTTATACGCTTCCACTCCGATTTCAATGTTTCTCCTCTTAACTTTGAACACACGGGTCGAATGTGACCTTTCTCTCCACAGTGATGACAGACATGGATAAACCTTTGAAAACCATTATTCGAACCCTTATTGACTCTAGAGGTAAAGGAAGGCTTACTCTCAACAGGTTTTATGACATAATATCGAGCATTAAAATTCCTATCAGACTTACCTTGAGAAAAACTAGATGCTACTTGGGAAGCTTTAACAAAAGTAGTTTTAGGAACAATGTTAGAATCACTTGTTGTTCCTTTGAATCCCAACCCCTTTTTATTTTCTGCAGACTTTCCTACACTCAACATGTGATCAAGCTTATTAGTTCCACTAGACCATCTATGAATAGTTGAGTTAACATCCTTCAATTCCTTTTCTAAACCCTCAATCCTAGTAGATTTCTCACTCAATTCCAATCTTAGAGTTTCTAATTCCTCATTGAAACCATCTACACTCTTTAAAGCCTGAGTCCTTTCTTGTTCAGACTTGGTCAATTCATCTCTTAAGGACTGTCTCTCTTTATCAACATTGTTGAATTGAACCAAAAATTTTAAGTACACTTTGCTAACATGCACAGACGTTTTATACAATTTATTGTATGCATCTTCATATAAGTCCCCACGATCTTCATTATCATTAGAATCATTATCTTCAGACATTGCCCAACTTGCAGTAACTTCACCGACCTTCTTACTTTGTGCAACAAGCACTGTGAAATTCTCAGACTCATCTCCTACCTCTGAATCTGTCGAATCACTAGCTGATCCATCACTCCAAGTAGCAACTAAACCTTTTTCCTTTTTTGACTTATTAGCACCCTCAGGAGTTATGTGACCGAACCCTTGACACTTAAAATATTGATGTTTCTTCTTTTTATGAACAAACTTATCACTCCTATTTTGGACTTTTCTATTTTTAGAATCATGTGATTTATCTCCAAAATTTTGTTCTTTCGTCAATTCTTGACCACAAAAAGATTTTAAAAACTTATGAAACTACTTCATGATCATGTCAAACTGACTTGGTCTAACCTCACCATCCTCATCAGACTCACTAGGATCCTCTTTAGTGATTTTCAAAGCTATGTCCTTCGCTTTTGTGCTGCTTGAATTTTTAAAGGATTGAGCACACATTTCCATCTCATGCGATTTCAAATTACCATCTAACTCTTCAAGTTTAATTTCCTTGAACTCATGATTTCAGATATGACGGTAACCTTAGACCGAAAATGTTCAGGCAGAGACCTAATAATTGTTTTCACTATGGTCATCTCGAAAATGGGCTATCCTAGATTATGACAACTTGTTACAATGTCAGTTAACCTAGCCTCAAAGTCACTAAAAACTTCATCCTGATTCATCCTAAGTTGTTCAAATTTTGAATATATAATTTGGAGTTTTGACTGTTTAACTTTTGAAGTTCCTTCAGGAGTTACTTGGAGAATATCCCAAGCTTCTTTGGCAATCTCACATATGGCAATTCTCTTAAACTCACTCGCAGTCACAACATTATACAACACATTCAAAGCTTTTGAATTCCAACTAGCACTGTTTGTCTCAGCAGTAGTCCACTCACTTGACAATTTTATCCTAGATTCATTAGTAACAACATCTTTCACAGTGGGAGGTGAGTATCCTACCTCTATGAAAAGCCAAGCTCTCTCATCTAGCGATTTCAAAAACGCTCTCATTCTCGCTTTCCAATAAGTGTAATTAGAGCCATCAAGCAAAGGGGACCTAGATATGGAGCCTCCTTCACGAGGTATCTCCATCGTCTAAGTTCATGATCTAACCCTAGGTAGTTAATTTGAAATGGGACAACCACGCTCTGATACCAATTAAAATTACCTAGACGATGGTGAACTAAGCCTAGAGGGGGGGTGAATAGGCTTTTTGTGGATTTATTGACAAAATAATAATAATTGCGAAAAAGTAAATTTTAATCCAATTCTCTATCGAGATAAATCATGCAAAGATTAAATCTAAGTGCAGAAAATAAAGCAGTAGAGAGACAAGATATTTTTACGTGAAAAACCTTGGAAATACTCCAAGTAAAAACCATGGATACGCTCAGTATCGATGCACTATGAATCAAAGAATTTGTACAGACTCTATGAAAATAGTACTTACAAACGATGTAATCTGTTGTTTTTCACTCGACGTTTGAAAGTCTAGATTCACTCGCACTCCACGAAGCTCTCGCTCCGCTCCGTACTCTGACGGCTCTGTTTCTCAACAGATCAAATAACCACGTTGCAATCAGCGGCGTGTAGATTTTTCATAATCTAGGTCATTCAATTGTGCATAAGATCGTCGATGTAGAAACATAATTGAATAAATCCTAACACAAGAGAGAACTATAAGATATAGAATCACTCAATAATTTTCTCTCTCTCTATCTCTATCTCTATAGAAGAATATGAACGATAGGATACTGCAGAGATCTCTAAAAAATGTTACCTTCTCTCTTGTAGACCTTGGTATTTATATCCAATGATGAAGCAAACCCTAATATTGCCCTTTTTAGTAATTTCATACCCAACTGTAATGAACCCTATATTCTGATGAATATAATGTATATGACACGTATCTCAATGTATAAAGTTGTAGAAACCTCATAGGAAATCAAATTGGGGCACAATCGACATTGAAATGTGAATTAATTATTCTTGCCACAACTACGCTTTAAGCGTAGGCTCCCTACGCTTTAAGTGTAGGGTCAAGTGTACCTTTTCACTTTCTGGGCACTTTTTACTTCTGAAAGCGTAGGCTTGAGCGTAAGCTTTTTCATGAAAATCACTTTTCTCCGCAACTGTATCAAAATGACCCTTTTAACTCCTCGACACTTTTTGCTTGAATTGACGGCTTTGAAAAATACTATTTTTGCCCTTTGGGAGACATTTTTAATCAATACTACACTTCTCTTGTATTCTTCACTACTTCAATGCTTGATTTTGCCTTTGTCGAAGCTTATAGATGTTGTTGAAACCAAAACGACCTATCTAACACTCAATATGATTTTTGTCTAGAACATGCCTTAAATAAACAATACTCAAAAGTGTTCTTACAGACATTATTAAGTATAATACATTTACAACTCAACATTTATATATTAATAAATAGTATATAAATTTCAAATATAAATACTCAAATACTGAAATTATTCACCCTTTTAATAGAAGTATAGATGATCAATTGTTATTAATAAATAACAAAACAACTAACAATTAACATTTATATATAGGTATAGTACTAAATATATACACATAAAAATATCAAATCTATATTGTTATATATATATATCATATAATTTCGGATTGGATTATTATCGAATCGGATTAGTATAAATCGAAATCCAATTTGTTAAGAAATTGAATTATCGGATTCGGATCCTAATCGGGTTATTGAATTTTATTTTCAATCTATATTCTGTTAATCGGATCAGAATCGGAACAGATTCGGATCAAAATCCGATCCATTGACAGTTCTAGCCTATATATTTGTGTGTATGCATGTGTATTCAGGAGCGGAGCTAGAAAAAAATGTGTTGGGAGGGGCCATATGCAATTTTTATGAGCTACTCTGTAAAAATATATATTTTTGTATATTATTAAAGGAAAATATGAAAAAATTTCGGGAGGGGCTATTGACATTTTTTTATGAACCTATCTGTAAAATATAATTTTTTTTGAGCTATTAAAAGAAATTTTAAAAACTTCTGAGGAGCCATGGTCCCCTTTGGCTAAAGGGTGGCTCCGCCCCTTGTGTATTCATATTTGTATATGTATGTGTGTATGTTTGTGGGTTGTGAAAAGTTAGTTGTTAGAGAAAAAAATATTTAATGAGTTGAATATTTAGAAAAGATTTGGTATTAAAAATCACACATTCTCCTTTACGATTTATTTTGTTGATTTGGAATTTGTGTAATTTGGAATTCAATTCCAAATCCAAATTATTTTTGAACAATGGAATCTTTGGATTAGAATGCAATCCCAAATGCCAATCCCAAAACAGTGCAACCAAACGGATCCTAAGGCAAATTGGAATTACATTTTCAATTTTATCCAAATAGTAGATTGTATAATATTGAACTCAATGAAATGAATAGAACAATGATCCTCTCCAGCGAGATCTCTCGCAACAAAAATTGCGATGTTGAATTACCTCAGTTATTCGTTTGTTCGTTTTTATAAAGAGGTTTCTACTAAGAGAATATAACTTAAATACTACTTCTCTGCATGATATAGAATTATACTTTACTAAAAGCTTACAGGTGATATTTTAAATATCATCGTTATTCTGATAAGAAAATAATTCTTGTGACGAAATGCAAAGACCATAGATAATAATATATTCCTTTGATGCAATAGATAGAACCTACAATTGCACTTATGTACTGCATCGAGTTGATAAAAGACATCGATTATAGGCTTATCGTTTTCCGTTCAGGTGTGATTGTTCTTCTTATGAACAGAAAATACAGATTGATAAACCTGTCCAGGTGAAATTTTGACTGCATGAGATATCATGTTAAAGAATATATATATATATATTGTTGGAAATAGTTTTAGAAAAAAAACAGTAATTAAACTCAACTTTGAGCCTAAATAATTATGGGATCCGAACTCCGAATTTAACGGGACCAAGCACTAATGTGTTCTCTTTGGTGAGGAGATCGAGTTGGTTTAATTACATGTTCAAAACTATTAAATATTGAATGATAAATTATCTCTCAAATAGACTCATTTGAACATGGGTGAAAATGCTTGTCCCACATTGGAAATAAAGTAAGCTATAAATGTGCTTATATATGGTTGCTTTAGATGTGTGATTTGAATATCTAGAAGAGTTGTGTATATAGTTTTTATTTTGTTTTAGCAACCAACACCTTTTGGTTTCAATGCCTATTGGAGTGGATGCCTAGACAGTTGAGGTACCTTTCCATTCTCTACAAATAGGCCTTTGCATTTCATTCCATAAGGAATGAATTCATTCAATTCCAGAAATCTTCTCTCTCTCTCTACATTTGCACATATACATATAGATAGGTTTCTGTTCAGGTTCGAGTGCAAACACAAGGTTGAGTTCGCCGGTCTTCACAGATTGCAGTGCTGCAACTTTGAAGGCGAAATCCGGTTTTATCTTGGGAGACATTTGTTCGATTTCCTTGAGCACCGTAGAGGGAGCAATATTGCCTTAAGGAAACTGTGGTATCACACAGGACTCGGATTTTGTTTCTCCTTTTTCATTCTCATATTTGGGTCAGTTTACTTTTTATGTAATTGTAATTTATATATATACAGTTTATGCATGTTAGATATATAGATATAAACAGTACACATATATTGATAACATATATATATATATATAATAAACTTAAATTACACCCACTTTAATGACTTAAATCTTTAATAAAAATGTTGATTAACATTTGTCAACAACATGATATAAAGAGGAGAAGCTGCAAAAGAATAATTGGAGGCCCCCCTACTTTAAATACCTCTTTATGTGTACCAAACGATGACTTATGAATGGGAATGCTTAGTGCCCAGGATGAGAGAATTTGCTTTCCACCTTAAAAGACCCTCTCTTTCCTTATCTTTTTCCAATTTCACTGTTTGGCTTTGAAATTGGAAAAAGAAAGCAAGACAAAGTATGATGATGGAAATGAGCAAAAGTTAGGAAATTAAACACGAAAGCAATCACGAGATTTCATTGTGGGGTAGTTGCTACTGTGAACTATATATATATATATATAGAATGCATACATATATATATATATATATATAAAAGGTATGAGTCTTCTTCGGAGTCTTCACACTAACGTGGTTATTACTTCAAGAACGTATGGATTGCAACCCTTAATTTGTTGACATACTTTTACCTAAATTATGAGGACAAGACATTTTCTAACCCTTCCTTTACTCGTCTTGAATGTTTATTTGTTCCTGCCAAGACTGGCTCAAAATTTTAGATGACTTTGGGTCTTCGTACACGCTAACGAAACATATATCTCATCTATATAGAGCACACGATTTCCCAGTTGAGAAATGTTGCATTTAGTTTAGGCAAATTGAGATTTTTTTTGGCCAAATTTTTTAAATTTTTCACTCAATAACAAGGTTGTATGATAATTGGAAATTTCCAATAGAAGAATTTTGTTATTTTCGGTATCTAATTAAATCAAAACTTGTTCTAAATTAGTGTACTTATTCTTTCAGGTCCATGCAACTTGTATCAACTGGTTTCCAGTAAAAATATTAGACCTGTAAAATTGAGTTGTGATTCACTTTGTCAATGAGACATGCGTCTTGTTAGTTGATGACTTATTTTCTCGAGGATCGAGAAGAGAATTGGAGAAGAAGAAGTCAAGAAGCAAAATTGCTGTGAAGAATCACCTAGTACTCGGTGGGTTCTTCACCGAGTACTCGGTAAGGTGCGAACTTACGCAAATGAAGGAAAAAGGCCAAGGGATTATGCAAACTTGCGCACCATTGTGCATCGTTTGCGCATCCACCGAGTACTCGATAGAAATCTCACCGAGTACTCGGTGACCTAGATTCGGGATTTTAAATGAAAAGCTTTAAAGACTCCAATTCTAATTGGGATGTGATTCCAATTGACTTATCTATCAGATTTAACTCTCCTATATATACATGGGTTATTCCTATTATATTAGAGTGCATTGTGGTGATTGTGTGAGAAACACAGAAACACAAGATTTAACACAGATTGAGAGAGAGATAAGAAGAATTACGTATTGAGATTCTTCTCGAGAGAGTTAGGAATAATATATGCTTATATTATTTTCGGTGATACAAACATGAGTATACACTTTGTATGCGCGTGTGTGTGATCTACAAATCATCCCTTTGTAATCGTCTCTTGGATTATAGTGAAACGATGTTCTCCATGGACGTAACCACGTATATATCTTTGTGTCGATTATTTGTTATGTGTTTGTGTGTGCATTTTTTGATTTGCAGGATTCACGGTTTTCAAAAGAGGGTTGAAACCCTAGTTATTATTTTTCATTCTTGGACGGGTGTAAAAACCCTAACAAGTGGTATCAGAGCTTTAGGTTGGAAAAATTCCTGAAGCCGATTCGACATCGAACACATCAACCGAACTATGGGAAAAGATAAGGCTGCGATGATCAACAAGTTTGACAGTTCAAACTTTGCCTATTGGAAGATGCAAATTGAGGATGTGTTATTCCCAAAAATTTGTACTTACCATTAGAAGGGAAGAAGTCAGAATTGATGAAAGAAGAGGATTGGACAATCCTAGATTGAAAGGCTTTTGGTACGATTAGACTGACGTTGTCAAAGTACATTGCTTTCAACATCAAGAATGAGAAGACAACAAAGTCTCTCATGAATTGTAACGTCCGGTATTTTTACGTGTTAATTAAAATTTTTATTTAAACAATTAAGTGCTTATGTGATTATGTGCTTAATGTTTTTATGTGTTTAGCATGACTTACATGTTTTATGTGATATTAATATTGTAAGTTGCATGTTGTATTTTCATTTTTGAGAATAATGAAAATTATTGAAAACAATTTCGGGAAAGAAATGACCGAAAGATAAATGAGTTATTTCACATTTTGAGCACTTAGTGGAAAGTGTAGAGATTTTGGCTAAGTGATGGGGCATGAGTGGCATGTTGGTAATTAGAGAGGATGACAAGGGGTAAAAGGGTATTTAAGAGTCATGATGGAACTTTTGTAAATAACCTTAAGTTGGGAAGATATTGGTCATTTTACACGTTTGGAGTGGTGTCTCATTTCTAGCCATTGATCTTCTTCTCCCATCTTTGTTCTCAACCCTTGGATCATAGGCCTTGTTTGGTTGGCACTCAAATGCAATAATCCATTATTCTTGGTCTTTCATTTGACAAGACTTCATGTCAACCCTTGGATCAATTATTCAATTTCATGGCTTATTTCTGAACCCTTAGATGGTGAGAGTGGTGAGTGGAGAATCTCTACAACCTTTAGGGTTAGCCACTTTGCAAGACTTTCATCTCTCACAAACTCTTGCTCCCTCTTCCTCTTCTTCCTTGTGGTGGATAGCTCTTGGTAGTATCCCTGGAATACTTGGTAAGTCTTCTATCCCATTTTAGGGTTTTAGTTGCTAAGAACCCTAGTTTTCATGTTCATGGATTTCTTTGTAGGGATATTGATTTTTGCCTTCTTTTGTTCATATTATAGAAGGTTGAGTTTCTTTCAACTACTAAGTGAGTCTCCTTGGAAGTAGCTCTTGATTTCCCTCTTGTGAAGAGCTAGTGGTGAGTTCCCTATCTTGTACTCTTAAGCTTTTCATTTCTCCAAGAATCCTAAATTAGTTATCATTAGGGTTTTGAATTGATTCCTGTGGTTGGAACCACTTGTGAGTAAATTTTCGGTTTATTGTTGACACCATATTAATTGTGTTGTTCATATGGTATGTTACTAGTGTTGGAAGCTATCCTATTGAGCATTTGAGGGGTAGAGTGGCTTGGACCTCTTTTGGGCATATTGTGTAGTTTGTTTGGAATTGAGGTAGGGGAAAAATGAATTATTTTCGTCTTTGTACGAGGGTGTGTGCATCTATGTGTATATATGTTGTATATATATATATATATATGTGAGTTGTGTCTTGACAACTTAGACGATGATTTAGGCCCTTGAAAGCATGAACTTATGATATAAATGCTTGTTGTGTTTTATGGCTTATAAATGTGCAATTGTAAACATTGTGATAATATGAGTACAATATATTGCCCAGTGAATTGATCATGTATTGTGATAGAGCATGTTGAGAAATATTGCTTATACATGTGAAATTGTAAGCCTTGTGATAATTTGGATTCAATATAATGCTAATTGAGAGAATCATGTATTGTGATGGCATATAGTTGTGATTGTGAACCTTCATGCATTTTGGGGTACACCATGTAGTGTAAAAAACATGGGTGTTGGTTTATATGGGTTGTGTACTCGTGTGTGAGTAGTCTTGTGTCGGATTGTCGCAACAACTGGCCAGGGGGTGTTCCCAACCTATGAAACTAATGTGTCCTGGAATGGGGTATAGGGTGATTCGTCTCATTCTCAAAGTCGCGGGTCATCTTGTGCATTCGATATACGAATCTTTAGTCACGGGTCATCTCGTGCAACCGCCTTCCTTGTTGAAAGTGAGAAGTGTCAAAATCATTTGGGAAGAATTGGTGCGGTACTTTTTCTCATTGTAAATGAGTAGAGTGCGTATTCGTTAACTTTTATTGGGAAAGTATGTAATATGAGGTGTGTTGAGTCATATTGCACTTGAACTATCATTTATGTGTGGTTATGATATTGATATTGAAGAATGCTATAATTGTGAATAATTATGAAGTGAGCATGTTAGGGGACATGTTTGTTGGGTTTGATGGGGTTCCGGATTGGCGTGAGAGCCATGTGGAACAAGAGACTGACCTAGGGTCAGTGGCATGAACCTTGGTTGGGTTGAACCACTCGGACTACCGAGATTGAGGTGATGACACTTCCTCTATTGGGCTAGTGAGCTCACCCCACGACTTATATATTTTTCAGGTGATGATTCCGTTGGGAGAGTTTCGTAGTCTCTCCATGGATGTGTGGCATTATGTTCGCCTTTTGTATATGGGTGGCGGACCATACTTATATTTTATTGAGCATTAAGTGGATAAACATGTATCTATATGTTCTTTTTGTCCATGTAAATCAAACGTGTTAAACTACTTTATTTTAACCTAATTAGCATGTTAGTCGAGGTGTTATTGTCGATGTACATCCCTTGGAGCGCTATGTGCGGGGATTATGTTCTTTTGGTGCACTTCAGTGTCGGATTGTGCAAATATGTATTTTGAACAAACTATATCATGTTTCGTCTTAGAGAGTTATAATGTCAACATTGAATCCTTTTATTTGGAGTTGTGAATATGAAGTGTATTATTTGCCATAGAATGTGATTATTAGGTGTTTGGCCGAAAATGACATTTTTTCTATGTTTTCAAACCAATCCTTTTCGATTTGAATGAAAAAATCCGTTTTCGCCTACCTCCATAACCCTGACTAAAACTTTGTGTTTTGAAATGATTTGAAGTTGTTTGAAAAGAAATTTGAGATTTTAAAGTCGGTAGTCTACTAAAAACGGAGACCGGGGGCAAGACGGTTATCTATTACGGAAATTCAAGTAAGAGATTTTGAAAAAAATAATTGTTTCTCTCTAGTTTTTGAGTTCTGGGAATATTATTAGCGTTCTAAAAGTTCCCTAATAGTTTTGAGGCTATCCTCCATGTTCCATAGGAGTTCAAGGTGGTTTAGAGTCATTTTTCCACTTTTTCAAACCCTTGCAGTCGACTAGGCCTTTAGGCAGTCGACTGAGCCTTGAAAAATTCAGTTTCCACACAATTTTGGTTAGCCACGAGCTTGGGCATTCGATTGCCTGCTTGGTGCAGTCGACTGCAGGCCTTATTGCAGTCGACTGTAGCTCGCGCACCTTCCGACCACTGTTCACTATTTTGGTCATATCTCGAGCTACAAGTATCGGATTGAGGTATTCTTTAGGTTTTTGGAAAGCTGACTTCAAGATATTGTGTTTAGGATTTTGAATCTCTTCAGTTGAGTCATTGTTGAGTGCATAATGATCGTTTGAAGGTGACGGTAGATTTTGAACATTAAATGTAGCGATGCCGATTTTCAAAATATTGTGGTTTTCACCTCACACCTTCGAATTTGGTTCCGTTTGTTCCTTTGGCTTGTGCTAGGTCCAAACTTTGTAGTTATAGTTGGAAATTACTATTTTATACTTGAAATGACCATTTTACCCTTGGTTGAACATAGGGAGTTCCAACGTTTCGGTTAAGGTATCGATTGTATTGGTTTACCTTCTTTTCGATCCCGTGAGATCTTTTTGGCATCTTTGAGATGTTGTATGTATTTTTTTACCCTTGTACGAATATTTGATGACTTAAAGGAATTTTATTTGGTTTTATTAGTTTCGCATTCACTCCCTTAGCTCTTAGGCTTGGGTTTTGGAGTCCTAGGAAATTTGGGGCATGACATGAATGCTCTTTCCAGCATGTACGAACAGCCGTCTGGTGCAAATATGGTACATCTCATCACTAGATTGGTAAATATTAAGATGTCCGAGAATGGGAAGGTCAGTGAACATCTCAGTTCTCTTAATGAAATTGTTAAGCAGTTGGAATCAGTTGATATGTCAATCACTGGCAAAATGAAAGCGGCTTTTCTTTTAAGCCAATTGCCAGAGAGTTGGAGCGCCACAAAGGCTGCAATTAGTAACTCTTCAGGGATAGAACCATTACAGTATGATTCTGTAGTAAGTATGGTACTCATAGAAGAGATCAGAAGACAGACGTCAGACTCTTCTAACAGTGGCTCGGCATTGAATGTTGACAGCAGAGGCAGAGTTTTAAACAGGAAGAAAGGCGAAAACCAAAGACGTTGCAATTCTAAATCGAGATATGGAAGATCACAGTCTCGAGGTCCTAGAAATCCCAAAGTGTTCGAGTGTTGGAATTGTGAAAAATTGGTCTGTCACGCCCCTAATTTCCTAGGACTCCAAAACCCAAGCCTAAGAGCTAAGGGAGTGAATGCGGAAGAAATAAAAATGAAATAAAATCCATTTCAGTCATAAAATACCCATAAAAGGGTAACATAGACATAAAACATCTCAAATATTTCAAAAAGATCACACGGGATCGAAAAGGAGGCAAACCGAAACACTCGGTACCTTGATCGAATCATTCTGACCCACCATGTTCACCCAAGGGTAAAATGGTCAAATCAGGGTTAAAATAATAATTTCCAACTACAACTACAAAATTTGTACCTAAAACTAGCAATACGAACAAACGGGACCTAATTTGAAGCCACGAGGAAGGAGATATGAATTTTCAAAAGTGGCGTCAGACAACACCGACTTAAAACTAAAGTTGAAGTACCCCTCTTTCACTAAGGGTAAAACAGTCATTTCAGGGTTAAACTGGTCCTTTCAAATTTTATACCGATAATTTGGACGTAGGACAACCCATAGAAACAAACGGGGGTCCATTCCGACGTTCGAGGAGGAAAATACGGATTTTCAAACATCGGACGTCGTAAGCCGCTGCAGCAGGCCTGCACTACCAATTTCGAAAATGCTGAATTTTTTCTAAGTATGGATTAGTGAAGCTACTGCCCAAATCTGCAATTTCCTTAAAGTTTGAATATGCAAAAACGCGAGATTTTGCGATATGGCTTTGTTTTTCGCGCCGTCGGTCCCGAAAAATCATAAATATTGGAAAAGTGAGTTTTTCCTTGGCGGAACCCAAAAATAGTTTTCGAGACCTCGGGAAATGCGAAAAACGTAAACTTAGCAAAAAATAATTTTTTTGTAAGTTTTCATAAAATCTTCCGTCTTGCCCCCGGTATCCGTTTTAACTACCGCCGGTTTCTAAAGTTTAAAATATCTAAGAAAACGAATTTAATTAAATCCGTTTCTAAAAGCAAGGAAATTTACCGGGGCTACGGGGGTAGGCGAAAACGGGTTTTTCCATTCGAATCGAAAAGGGTTAGTTTGAAAACCTAGAAAAAAACGCCGTTTTCGGCCAAACACCTAATACTCGCAATTCATGGCAATTCATCCAATTCACATTCATAACTCCAAGGGAAAATATTCAATAATGATATTAAAGCGCTCTAAGGCGAAACATGCTAGAATTTGTCCAAAATTACATATTTCCACAATTCGGCACCGAAGTACCCCAAAATAATATAATCCCCGCGTATAGCGCTCCAAGGGATGTACATTGAGAATAACGCCTCGGCTAACATGCTAGCCGGGTTAAAATAAAATAGTTTTTCAAATTCAACTTACATGGACAAAATGAACATTTAAATACATATTTATCAACTAAATGTCCAACAAAATAAGTGTGGTCCGTCTCATGCACAAAAGGACGGACATACAACCACACGTCCTCGGAGAGACTACGGAACTCTCCCAACAGGATCATCACCTGAAAAAAATGTATATAACGTGGGGTGAGCTCACTAGCCCAGTAGAGGAAGCGTTATTGCCTCCATCTCGGTAGTCCGAGCGGTTCAACCCAACCAAGGTTCATGCCACTAACCCTAGGTCGGTCTCTTGTCCCACATGGCTCTCACGCCAATCCGGAACCCCTTCGAACCCCACAAATAAGTTTCCCCAACATGCTCACAACATAATTTTCTATAATTATAGCATGCTTCCACAATAACATCATATTCACATATATATGATAGTCTAAATGCACCATGACTCGACACACCCCCCGAGACACACAGCGCCCAACTCAGGTTAACGGATACATACTCTGTCCAATTACTTGTAGAGTACCGCACCGACTCTTCCCAAGTGATTTTTCTCTCTATCACTTCAACAAGGAAGACGGTTGTACGAGAGCCCAACATGCAACTCCGTACGCCATGACTACA
This sequence comes from Cornus suecica, assembly GCA_963922005.1. Taxonomy (NCBI): domain Eukaryota; kingdom Viridiplantae; phylum Streptophyta; class Magnoliopsida; order Cornales; family Cornaceae; genus Cornus; species Cornus suecica. Next base: position 17,643,591 of record OY998246.1, read on the forward strand.
AAAGTCAAGAACATGAGCCTCTACCCGGACTCCTAACTCACATTTGGTCGGCTTTTTAGTTCCGTAGGCGTGATACCTCCTGGCCAGTTGTTGCTTTGATCCGAACCCGACTACCAACACATCACTACACCACCCATATATTCCAACATCATGAATTTGACACTACATGAGTACTCAATATGCACATATGATTTTTCATCAACCATACTCCATCATAATATATGCTTTTTCTCTTTAGGCAATATATCATGTCAAAACTTTCCACATGCTCATAATATTACATTTATGATCACTAAACCACAACATCAATTCATATCACATTTATGATCAATAAACAACAACATGAATTCATATCACATAATCATATTATCAAGGGCCTAAATCATAGTCTAAGTTGCCCAAAACCAACTCGTATATATATATACGGCATATATACACTTAGACGCACACACCCTCTTACAAAGACAAAGACAAGTCATTTTCCCCTACCTCAATTCCAATCAAGCTAGCTCAAGAGTGTCCAAGAGAGGTCCAAGTAAGCTACCAACTCAAATGTTCAAGGAAAGAGCTTCCAAGCTTGCAATTACACCATTCAATGAATAACAATTAATATGGTGTTTCTATAAACCAAAATTATTAAAGTGGCTTCAACCACAAAACAAAATCATCCCTAACAATAGCAACTTAGGGTTCTAAGAAAACACAATTCAAGAGAAGGAATTCTTGAACTTACCACAACTCTTCCACAATAGGGTCAAGAATCACAAGATGAGCTCCAAGCTTTTAATAACCGAAATAATTGGTGAAAAGGTTCAACTCATGTCCCTTAACAAGATTCAAGAGAAAAAGGGAACCAATTATCAATAATTGAACACAAAGCTTCAAGGAAATAAATTCTAGGGTTTGAAATCAAGAACCCTAAAGAAGTGAAGAACACTTACCAATTTTTTTATCAAAGGGAAGATAAGGCCATCCTCTACAACTCTTATGTTCAAAGGTTCTTCAAACTCCAAGCCAATGATGATGTTCTTGAAGAAGAACCAAGGAAGAAGAAAAAATAAAATGGACGTGAGAAGAATAGAGGTTTGTGGAGAATGAGAGAAGTCTTGCACTTTAGAAGACAAAAATCAATACATAATGGTGTATATGTATAACCCTAAATGAGTGTTCTAATCCAAGGGTTCATAACAAAGATGGGGAAAAAGGAAATGAATCCAAGGGCTAGAAATGAGTCTTGCCAAGTGGAAGACTTATTACACAACTCACCAAAACTTATTATTTTGCCAAACAAGGCCTTATCATCCAAGGGCTTAGAATAAAGATGGGAATTAACAAACCATCCAATGGTTGAGAAAAAGTCTTGTCAAGTGGAAGACCAAGAATAATGGATTATTCCATTTAAGTGCCAACCAAACAAGGCCTTATGATCCAAGGGCTTAAAACAAAGATGGGAGAATGAGATCAAGGGCTAGGAATGAGACAACACATGAAAGGTGGAAATGACCAAATTCATCCAAAGTTGGGGTTAATTACAAGAGTGCCATCAAGACTCTTTATTACCCTTTTACCCCTTGTCATCCTCCCTAATTACTAAAATGCCATTCTTGCCCTAATTTCTACATTTTCCACTAATTGTTCCAAATGTGAAATTACTCCTTTACCCCTCGGTCATTTCTTTCCCGAAATCGTTCTCAATAATTTTCATTAATTTCAAAATGAAAATAAAACATGCTACGTACAATTTTTATAACACGTACAACATGTAAGGCATGCTAAAACAATTAAACACATTAAGCACATAAACACATAATTGTTTAAATAAAAATTTTAAATTAACCCGTAAAAATACCGGACGTTACATGGTCACTTTAAGAACCAGTGCAAATCCCCACAAAAGGAAGCAGAGAACAAGACTGAGGCAAATATTGTCTTAGAAGAAGCTAATGATGCATTCATATGCTCTTTGGAGAGCAAAATAGAGTTTTGGGTCTTGGACTCTGGAGCATCATTCCATGCCACCTCAAGTCGAGAGCTATACACCTGAAAACCTTGGCAAGGTTTATCAAGGTGATGATCAGCCCTGCAGTGTTGTTGGCAAGGGTGAAGTACATATCAAACTCAACAGATTGATATGGAAGTTGAAGGATGTTAGACACATTCCAGACTTGATGAAGAACCCGATCTCAGTAGGCCAGTTGGCGAGTGAAGGTTATGTGACCACTTTCAGTGAAAGAGAGTGGAAAGTTTCCAGAGGGGCTATGACTATAGCACGAGGAAAGAAGATTGGTACACTGTACACTACCACTAAAACTAGCACATTGATAGCAGTTGCAGAAAGCAATGAGGATCATAATTTGTGGCACCAGAGGCTAGGTCACATGAGTGAAAAGGGGCTCAAGGTTATGTTCGCAAAAGGAAAGCTATTAGGCCTAAAATCGATTGATATCGACTTTTATGAGGATTACGTATTCGGTAAGTAGAAGAGAGTTAGTTTTCAGAAAAGTGGTAGCGATCTCAGAAAGGAGAAGGTTGAGTTACTTCACATTGATATCTGGGGGCCAGCAAATGTCTCATCTATTGGCAGAAAGTCCTATTTCGTCACCTTCATCAATGACCATTCCAGGAAGGTATGAGTTTACTTCTTGAAACATAAATCTGAGGTGTACAATGTGTTCAAGAAATGGAAGGTTATGGTAAAGAATGAGACGGGTTTGAAGATAAAGAGGTTAAGATCCGACAATGGTGGAGAATATCAGGACATCGGGTTCAAAAACTTTTGCTATGAGAACACATCAGATTAGAGAAGACTGTTCCACGTACACCATAACAGAATGACATAGCAGAACGTATGAACCGGACATTGATTGAGAGAGTCAGAAGCATGCGCATTCAGGCAAGGTTGCCGAATCAGTTCTGAGCAGAAACAATCAGTACATCAGCGTATATTATCAATCAAGGTTCATCAAGACCATTGGAGCTTAGAATACCAGAAGAAATAGGGAACGGTAAAGAGATAACACTTTCACATTTAAATTTTTTTGGTTGTGTTGCATATGTACATGTTAGTGATAATGTGAGGGATAATCTTGATCCCAAGATACAGAAATGTACTTTCATTGGCTACGGCAGTGATGAGTATGGTTTTTGCATGTGGGATGATCAGAACTGAAAGGTGATCCGAAACAGAGATATAGTGTTTAATGAAAAAGTGATGTACACAGATAGACACACAATTACCTCAGAATTTACAGCACAGAGTGATCTTGTGTGTGTTGAGTTAGATGATGTTCAAGACAGTGAGAATACCAAGTCAAAAAAACAGGTTGCAGATGGCACTACTCAACAAGATGATACACCGCAATCTCCTACTCCTATTCCTGTACCCAAGAGGACTTTACAGCCGTATGTGCCGAATAAGAGATATATGAATTACTTGTTGCTCATAGATGGAGGTGAACCAGAATACTATGATGAAGTATGCAATGCAGCAGATGCGAGCCAGTGGGAGCTTGCAATGGAAGATGAGATGAAGTCATTTATCTCGAACAAGACATGGAAGCTAACTGAGCCGCAGGTGGGAAAAAAAACTCTCCATAACAAATGGGCATATAGGGTCAAAGAGGAACATGATGATTTTACGAGGTACAAGGTGAGACTCGTAATAAAAGGCTTTCAGCAGAAAGCGGGAATCGACTACACCGACATATTTTTTTCCAGTTGTGAAACTGAATACCATTCGTTCAGTTCTTAACATTGTTGCAGCAGAGGGTTTGCACCTAGAGCAGTTAGATGTCAAAACTGCTTTCCTCTATGGTGACCTAAAAGAGGAGATTTATATGCAGTAGTCGAAAGGTTTCTCAGTGAAAGGGAAAGATAAACTAGTGTGTAAGTTGGAAAAGAGCTTGTACGGTTTGAAACAAGCTCCAAGACAGTAATACAAGAAATTTGATGGATTTATGCAGAGACATGGTTATAATAAGTGCAACGCTAACCATTGTTGTTACTTCAAGAGGTTTGACACGAGTTACATCATCCTCCTACTTTATGTTGATGACATGTTAGTAGTTAGGTCTAATTTTGCGGAAATCAGTAAGTTGAAGAAGTAGTTGGCAAATGAGTTCAAGATAAAGAACTTAGGCGCAACAAAACAAATTCTTGGTATGAGAATCAACAGAGACAAGCGGAAGGGTACTTTGCAGTTGTCTCAGGCTGACTACGTTGAACAGGTTCTGAAGAGGTTCAACATGAGTGATGCTAAGCCAGTTAGCACACCTTTGGTTAGTCACTTCCGATTATCCAAAGAGTAGTCTCCCAAGTCAGAAGTGGAGAGGAACAACATGGCCAATGTTCCATACGCTTTAGCCATTGGTAGCTTGATGTATGCGATGGTTTGTATGAGACCAAATATTGTATATGTAGTGGGAGCAGTCAACAGGTTCATGTCTAATCCGGGGAAGACTCACTGGGAAACAGTGAAGTGGATATTGCGATATCTACGAGGTACCATAAATAGATGCCTTTGTTTTGGAAAAAGGTGAAGTGAATTTACATGGCTATGTAGATTCAGATTTTGCTGGTGAGATAGACCGCAGAAGAAGCACTACTGGTTATCTCTTTACAGTAGGTACTACAACAGTCAATTGGGTTTCACAGATACAGAGGATTATAATGTTATCTACTATAGAGGCTGGGTATGCAGCCATGACAGAGGCTAGCAAAGAGATGATTTGGTTACAGGGTTTGTTGGCAGAGTTGGGATTTGAGCAAGGGAATAGTTTTTTGCACAGTGTCAGTCAGAGTGCTATATATTTGGCAAAGAATTCAACATTTCATTCGAGGACCAAGCATATAGATCTTCGTTATCACTTTCTCATATCTCTATTGGAGAATGAAGTGTTGACACTTGAGAAGATTTAAGGAAGCGAAAATCCAACATGTTGACCAAAGTGGTGACAACAGATAAACTGAAGTTGTGCGCAACTTTAGTAGTTCTTCAAGCTTGAAGACATAAATGAGGGCACCGTTAGAAGCACTGATCACTGATAGAGTTGATTGATGGATGGAAGTCATCAAGTGGGATATTTTTAGTTTAGGACACCTTTTCTCGAGGATCGATAAGAGAATTGGAGAAGAAGTCAATAAGCAAAATTGCTGTGAAGAACCCACCGAATACAGTACTCAGTGGGTTCTTCACCGAGTACTTGGTAAGGTGCGAACTTGCGCACCATTGCGCATCATTTGCGCATCCACCGAGTACTCGGTGAGACAGATTCAGGATTTTAAATGGAAAGCTTTAAAGTCTCCAATTCTAATTGGGATGTGATTCCAATTGACTTGTCCATCAGATTTACCTCTCCTATATATACATGGGTTATTCCTATTGTATTAGAGTGCATTATTGTGATTGTGTGAGAAACACATAAACACAAGATTCAACATAGATTGAGAGAGAGATCAGAAGAATTGCAGATTGAGATTCTTCTTTAGAGAGTTAGGAATAATACATGCTTATATTATTTCTAGTGATACAGACGTAAGTATACACTGTGTGTGCGATCTGCAGATCATCCCCTTGTAATCATCTATTTGATTATAGTGAAACGGTGCTCTCCGTGGATGTAAGCTTATTTTGGCTGAACCACATATATATCTTTGTGTCGATTATTTGTTGTGTGCTTGTGTGTGTGTGTTTTCTGATTTGCAGGATTCATAGTTTTCAGAAGAGGGTTGAAACCCTAGTTATTGTTTTTCGTTTTTGGGCGGGTGTAAAACCCTAACACGTCTCTGAGCCAGTTGACAGAGGTAACCAGATCATTATGAGTAAAGTTTTTTTAAAAAAGTTTTTAATACATAGGATATATAATCCGAGTCTCAACCTACAAATCCATGGCACCTGTGAAATACATAACAAGATAATGGATTAGAAGGGACTGAACATAGATGAAGTTTGCCCCTGTTGGTCAATATAGTGTATGTGCTATTTGTTTGCACCTTATTAAATAAATTTAAAATACAACCACATGAGTGATATAATTGGTAGAATTAATGTAACACCCCGTTTCATTTTCCTTTTTTTATGAATTTTTCCCGATTTATTTTCGGTGATGACGTCACTTGTTCATGATGTCCTGGTTACTCTGTGTATTTTACAAGTAAATTTTTCGCGTTTACGCTTGGATTCGATTGCGCGACTTGACGGTCATCACCTTAACGACTTTGTGGAGTATCAATGATGACTATGTGACTTGACAGTAACGTTTAGTATATTTGGACTTGGTGAAACGTTTACGTGTGTTCTTATTATCGACTACGTGATTGAGTTGTGACGATTGACAGCTAGTGTTGTCGACTAAATGGATTTGCTTCGACGTTTGACGCTTAGGGCTTCGACTCAGTGATTTGAGTTCGGTAGTTAGTGCTTTAGGGGTTTGACCTTTTTGTTTCCCCTAGTTATGGGGTTATACGTGCCTTGTTTAGCTGACGTGCTATGTATTTGTACTTACGTGTTTTGTTTGTTTTATGTGATTATTTCTTCGTGTTTTTAAGTGCTTCTACGTGTTGATGTAGCTGTATTTGATTATTATTTTGAATTCTTTTCGCACCCTAGTTATTTGTAGTTATTCGATGGATCTTATGCGTACCCAATGTTCCGGTGGTTGGGTTTCACACCTTGGACCATTTATTTTAGTTTACTTTATTTATTCGGCGTTGCGATTTGAATTGGAGTTGTTAAGGACGCGTTTGGTTCGTGGGCTTTATTGTTAGGGGCTACGCGGTTTAGTTTCCAACGATTGAGTTTAGTGCTTTGACTGGGCTACGACCAGTGATTTTAGGAGTCTCGGTGAGTTCAGATTTTATTCGGGGTTTCGGTGATTGGTTTCGTAACCTGGAATATTTATTCGGGCTTATATTATTTGGTTGGCGTCTTGTGGACTTACAGGTTCACGTGTTATTAATTGGAGGCTCCCGATATATTTTGGGATTATCGGGTATCCCGTTTATTTTTCGAGTTCGCGTGAGATACGTTGCGAGTCGATTCGGGATTTATTTTATTTTATATCCGACTATATAGCCGAATTATTTATTTCAGACTTTATTAGTTATTCGGAGTACAGTGGGGCTTTTGGTGATTTAATTGGTGGAAGAGTTTCGTACCCGGAGTACTTGTTTAAGCTCGTATTATTATTTGGTGACTCGTGAATTTTATGGATTCACGTGGTATTATTTGGGAGTTTCGGTATATTTTCGGGGTTTATTGTACACGTATATATTATAAGTAAAATTATATATATATATACGTGAGTATTTATTGGGAATATATATATATATGGTGAGAAATGTTGAATTATTATTGCCTAGTAATTACAATATGCAATAGTAATTATTTATTTGTTATTAATCAAAGTGGGCAATTATATATATATATATTAATCGAAAATGGATATATATAATATATATATATAAATAATATATGTCTTGGGGATTTAAGTGTGAATTGACAAGACATGAGAGTCACTAGTGCATTTATGAAGAATTAGAAAGTTATTTTAGCAATTATGAAAAATGAGGTAGTCACTTGTGTAATTATACTAAGTATGAGAGTTGGTTTTGAAATTTACATATATATATATATATATATATATATATATATATATCTGGTGAATGGCGTGTGGCAGAGAGAAACCCAACGTCTTCTCGATCCTTCTTTTGCAACCGACCATATTTATCTTCTCTCCTCTTCATTTGGCACTCGTTTTCCTCTACCCCCATCTTCATCATTTCCGTCTTACAGAAGAGAGAGAGATGGGTTGTCGAAGAGAGAGAGAACTGAAGTTGGATGGCTGGGTCGCAGCTTAAATCGTGATTTGACGGTGCTGGGTGTCGCCGGCGAGGAGTGGCGTCCAGGTGACGGTTCGCAGTGGTGGCCATGATTGGCGGTGCAGTCGTGAGCAGGAAGGTTGGCAGTGGTGGTCGTCGGAATCCATGGTGATAGAGAGAGAGAACCTGATGGATTTAAGCTCAGCCTAGGGTTACGGCCAGAGGTGAGTTCGCCGGAGTTTCGAGGCGGCCATGGCTGAACTGGATTGTGGTGGTCGCGCGGCGACTTGGTGGTGGACAGTGGCGCAGTTCGCGCCTGTGATGGTGCGCCAGTTTCGGTTTTGGCCTGACCGAGTCGGGTTGACTCAGTGGCGAGTCGGGCTTGGTTTGGGTTGATTTTCGGAGGATAATTCGACTTCGGTACCGTGTACGATATATCCGAAATTGGAGTGAAACCGTTGAACGGTTCTCCGGGAATTTCAGATTTTCGGTATGAATTTCAGTTTCGTTTTCTGTAGATTTGTTCCGAATTAATTATCGATTGCTAATGAATTTTAATTATATTGAATAGGGCGTTAAGGCGGTCGTTTCCACATATTAAAAATAATTTTCGAACGACTTTGGGCGGCGAGTACTATTCACGGCACGGCGGAACTGTTTGTAAGCGTATTTAATTAGGTGGGAATTTTATATATGTTTTATATATATATATATATGTTTATCTAGCACTCACTAATAGTGCGTAGAAAATGCTAAGTAGTCCCGTTGTATGTTTATGGATAATAAATGCATGAAATTAAATTCCTAAACGATAAATGAAATTTAAGAATTTTATAAAATTCACGAAAAGACTCATAGTCGAATAAATGAGGTCGGGAATAGAAATTCCCTGGGAAATTAAATAAATTAATTCCCTGAGAATTTTTAAGAAATTAAATCCTACTAAAATTTGATTAAATTAGGTGGTTTAGTACCCCTGGACTTAAAGTAGGATTTTGTAGAATTTTGTGTGAAATTAGAACTTGTAGTTAGCCCCCGGAATTATATGTAACTGGAATTAAAGTACAGTGGGAGCGGGGCAGATTTGATATTGAGGGACGTAGGGCCGGTTAATAAATATTTCCTCTATTATTTATGTTTTATTGAAATTAAAAATATGTTAGGGGATTTACGAGAATGTGGAACGTTGAAACTTAGACACGGGTCTAGTTTCCTTTTATTTGTATTTCTCGTAAATTATAAAGAAATTAAATTGTGAATTAAATTGTTTAATTTCCCCTGAGGTGGGCTTTATTAGCCGATGATTATTGGGACTTAAATTAAAAACATGCTGGAATATAAATTCTATAAAGATGGGGTAATTGAGGACCCGAGTATTTTTGTGGAAAAATGGAAATTTAATTATTGTGTGATTTAAATTGTGAAACATGATTGATATGAGATTGATTGGCTTTGATGCCGTGTTATGGAGCATATTTAATTCATATGGAGATATTTTACATTTATATGGCACCATGTTATATATATTGTTTCGGTGCATGTTGCATGCCTCATTTATATCACGTGCATGTCTGGATCGTTTGGAATGTCGCAACAACTGGCCAGGGGTGGTCTAGCACCAGGGAGCTAGTAACTCTCAACTCTCTAGACATTTGGGGGTGAGGGCTTGGGCCTCACTTGCCGGTTTTCCGCGCGGTCGTGGTATCCGCACTTTCTTTGGCGACGTCCACCCTTCCTGTTGTGGGTTTGTTGCCCCAGCAGTGAACGGTTTGGGATTCCTGGATATTAGTGGCTAGGGCTGCATTGGAGTTACATTGTCATGGCATTTACATCCATATTGGACATTTATTGGATATGTGCTTGCCTGTTATTATTGATTATCGATATTGAGTATGTGATGATTGAGTAGTAATTAAATATCTGTATTATTCTCTTTGGCGCTAAGGCGCGGTGTTTGTAATTAATAATTTAACTGTGGTTAAATTACAATGATTATTTAAAGATTTAAAATTGTAAAGAAAGAAGGAAAGTTTGACGATAATAAAAACCTGGATTAGTGGAGTCACGATTGGCATGTGTTCCAGGTGGTTACGTGGATATATATATATATATATATGAAAAGGTTTTGATAATTAATTGTTTTCCCCTTGAGTTGGAGTTAAGTTGAGTTGACTAGTCGTATATTGAGACTTGGTTGTGGTTGCGCCTTTGGCCATATAGGCCTTTGTGATTGGTGATTAGTGTTATCACTGGATGATTATTAGACCACTTCGGTAGTGGGGAGATTTGTTCAGGTTAAAGGTCGGGTAAGACTCGTAGTCTGACCTTGTTTCTCTTAGCTTGTGTATGTTGAGCTTGTCGCTCATCCTTCCACTTTAAAAGTGTTTCGAGTAATAAATGGTTTTTAGCCGTGTGTCTTGGAAATCTCCTTTCCTACATGTTCCGGTAAAGTTGGTGAACTCTGGACATGGTTTGTCCCGTTCTTGAGACTCGAGGTCAGTTCTGAGATCTAGAGATGTTTTTAGAGTTGGATTGTTTCAGATTCCTCCTAGTTGTTCCGAGGAACACTTGAATCCCGGTGTTGGTTTGGTAACCTTTGAGGGTTTGTTTATACGTGCCTATATTAAGTTGAAGGTCTTAGAACCTGTTTCGAAATAAGTGTGAATGTGACTTGAGGTGATATTCGGTGGAACTCTAGTAATTCTTTTTCCCCCGGGTTATTGTTTCTTGGGTTTTAACCCGAACATGTGTTTCTACGGTATCATTCCTTAAAGTAAGAATTATGATCATTTCTGTTTGTCTTTGGATCTTCTCGGGAAAGAGAAGTGAGGTTAAGTTAAGCACACATAGTGCGATTTCTAGTGTTTGGTTGGGTTAGGAGGCATTGAAACCAAATATGATTTGACCGGGCCCTAACTTTTTCTTAAAAACCGGTTGAATCCTTCGGGGTTTAACATTTTTCTTTAAAAACCCGAGGGCCGTGGCATCTGTTTGGGACTAAATGACTCCAGTAACCCTTTCCTGCGCCTCGATAGGCGGTATGAGTTAGAGGTGACCTTGTTGATCTGTACCCTTTTTAGTGCCTCGATAGGCAATGTGAGTTAGAGATAATATCTTCCCTTCTTATGTTTCTTCGAGTGAACGGTTGGTTCACTGGTTGTTGTACGTAGATGAGGGGTAATTCCCTTTCGGTAGTCCTAAGGAGTGACCTATTTACGTCCTAGGAACCTTGAGTAGCGTGCTTGGTGTACGGTGTGGCGGATAGGTAGTCTTGTTGTATCTTTAGATGAGAGCGGAGTTCAGATCGTTTGTCTATAGGCCTAGGAGACAGGCTTAGTTACGTTCAGGACGTTATATACATATATATGTACGTAGACATATGTGGTGTTTATATTTTCGTTGTCATGTAGTTTGTATGAGTTTCGTAGTCACTCGAGGTTAGTGATGAGGTTATTGACGGGGTCTCGGATTGGCGGGGTGCCATATGAGACAATTGACTGACCTAGGATAGATGCATGCACACGGGATGGTTAACATTTTCTAGACGGTTATGAGTGTGATGTTTTGATATTATGGTGAGCCCCCGAGGTTGTGCTCACCCCCACAACAGGTTGCAGGTGGACGCAACAAGGCTTATGCTCAGCAGCGACGACACAGGTGGTTTGAGACGGTAGTTTTGTTACTCCTTCTGTAGTTACGTTTGTATATTCTTTTATTCTGTTGGGAGCCAGGTTGTTGGCAGATTCCCTTGTATTGTATTTCTATTCCATGTATTTATCATTTTCGGGGTGCCTTTGTATCATTTCGGCACTACCGTGTGATTCTCTGTATTCTTATTTGAGCTTAGTGGCTCAGTGGGTGTTTGCTGTTGTTTGGGGTGCCTTTATACCTTTTCGGCATCGCCATTTGATTTCTTTCTATTTTTATTTGAGCATTTGGGCTCTATTGATTTCTAGAAGGGTTTCGGAGAGGTATTGGTGTTCTTTTCCACTACCTCAGCCTTAGTAGGTTTCTGGAATGTTGGGCTACGTGTCGTTGCTTTTATTCTTGTTATTCTGGGGAGGTTGTGCTATTGTGTTGAATTTGAGTTGTCCGGATGTTCCAATTACAAACGGAATTTTGCCGGATTTTCGTTAGATTTCCTTTACTGAGTTTCTATCACTCAGGTGACATGGAATACTTCATTTTCATTCCTATTCCATGTATTTCGGTGTTGTTGTAAATCTTGGTTGTCTTTTTTTATGACGTCATACCTCGGGATTCGCTGATTCTCCTGATTGGAGTCTCAGGAATATCGGGGCGTGACAATTAATTTCCACGAAAATAAATTATAATGGGAATTAATTTTATAGTTATATTCTCTCTAGAAGAAGAGAAGACCAAGTCAATGATTGCAAAGGAAACAAGTTTATTCGAATTCAAATTCAAATTCAAGAGTTTGAATTCAAATGGGGAGTTTGAGTACAAATTGCTACGCTGATATAAAGTGGAAGGAAAATTCAGAGAGGGGATAGACATACAGAACTTCAACTTTCATATTTATTTTCTCTGTATTTTACTTTCTTCTTAGGAGTAGTGTTAGAATCTTATTGGAATTCTTGTATTTTCAATATTGTATGAGAAATTATGGCTCATAAAATAAAATAAACGCTTGAATTCATTCCATTGTGTTTTATTTTGTGAGTTTTTCGGTTTGAATGGTCGCATGTGCAATTTCCATTGCTCCCAGTGTTCAACCAACCATTGTTGTTTAAAGTCCTCTTTTGCATGATTTTAAAAGTATTTTATTAAAAAATACATATTACATTCAAACAAACAAAACTTAGTTATCAAATCTTTTTAAAAATTAAAAAACCAATATTCTATAACTTATTTTATTAATTAAAATTAATGTGGTATATTTATGATTGGTGTTTTTATCAGAATGATTTATAGTTTATACATCGAGAACTTAAGATTGATCACTTTTAAATATAAAAACTGCAGTCATGAGTTCCATTTGAATTAGTAAGTTGGAACCATAGGTAATGTACTAATTAAACCAATTCAGTTCGAAATATGGCGCCGAAAATGGACCGTTAATATATATATATATATATATTATATAATCTCCAAGTTCCCAATTCATTAAGCATTAACCTAATACCGCTGGCTTCTCATGCTCTCACCGCCGCTCACCATTATTCCCGGCGATATCCACGTCTTCTCCGGCCGACCACCATTCTCCTTCTCCGATAAGTCTCTCACTCTCTTCTTTCTCAATTAGGTCAATGGTATTGAAATTGGGTATTGAAATTGGAGGTATTTTTGTTTAACGTTTAAATAAATTTTCCTTAATTTCAATCCCAATGTCCCAATTCCGTGTTCCTAAAGCAACATTAGTTTATTCATCATATAGCATATGGTTTTATTTCATTCAATAATCTTCCAAGTATTGGCTTCTATACATCTAACACATAATAATCCTTTTATGAAACACTAATCAGCCAGAAAAATTTAAGACACGTACTTAATCAAGAATTTCAATATAAATTGCAATTCTTTCAAATGGGTAAAGATTATTCAACTCTGTTGATATAGGGCCAATAATTTTTCACAAACAAGAATAAATTTCGGCCTTCCCCCTTATCACATGATGGAGCCGTATGTTTTATTCTCGATAAAATTGAAGTAGAAGAGCTTGGTTGAGTTAGCAATAGTGGATGGAATGGATCATCAAAGCTTCACTTTGATTGGTTCAGTTTTCTAGCAATAGTACTAGAAGGGGCACAATGTCAGACTAAACAGACTAGTGAAAGTATCTTCGTCCCATATTGTACCATAAAAGTAACACTCCGTAGTTGCTATCTGATGAATGATGGCAAATACAATTAAACTTTAATAACACACTTACTAGGAAAATAAATAGGTATGTTATTGAGTAAGAAAGACATAGATTGGTCTTATGATAAGTAAAACAATACAAAAAGGAAAAAAAAAGGTTACCATAATCTTGAGATCATCCTCACAACACTACATAAACACGACATAAAAAGTAAAATCGATGCAAAATACTCAGGAAGCTAAAGATCTGATATCAAGGAGTTGTCCTAGTGTAATCATGTGGAATGGATCTAGGAGAGGTTGCCTTCCCTTTGATAACTTTGTGAGACTTCTTTCATTGTTGGCCGAGATTGCGGAACGACATTCAAGCATGCAAAAGCTATCTTGGTGATAAATACTAATTCCTCAGCCACTTGTTCCATTGGACGAGCAATGTCAATGGTGGTGACGATATAGAGGAGATGAACTCGCCCGGATGCTTTCCCAAATGTCAGCACTCCAAAGCTATAAACGTCACATTTCTCATTCACTTCCATTGTATAAGCAAGCTCTGGAAAGCAATGAATACAGGACGAGAAGTAAATAGTGTTTTGCACAATGATACTACTTATAACAATCTTTTTTCAAACTGCATAGAAGATCACAATGTAGGGTGTAGTGAAGATTAAGGAATAAGGATCAAGTGGTACAAAAACTTGAACATTTTCATTACTTAGGTGTTGAATATCTATTACGGAGTAGAAAAAAGGGGTGATTTTAATCATAGTTCAAGGTTGGATGAGCTAAATGGTGGAGTGCATTAGTGTGATCGGTGTGTTTTGTTAGGATTGACAGGATATTCTATAGACCAAATGTATAGTTGCAGTAGAGAGGATTGTATCAGTAGTTCTTTATTAAGCAGATAGGAAACTGTGGATGTATAAATTGAGTGGCAGAAACACGAAATGTTGAGATTGATGTGCAGTTACGCGAGATATAACGTCATATGTGATCATATTCGAGACAAAAATGACTTTCAAGTGCCTTATATAAAAGAATGTGTGACGCAAAGGGAAGATATAAGTTAACATGTGTATGGCTAAAGCAGTAAAGCAGATAAAATTTTGATTCTTGGTGTTGATCCCAAGTAGTTGGCACAAAGGCTATGTTCGATGTTGTTGTTATTTAACTCTAGAACACAATGATCATGACTGTTTATCCAATAAGTGAGATTTTTGTTTTACAAAATCAGGGCATTGAGAAAATATATTAGTGAATCAAATTTCAAAGTATAAAGATTATAAACACCTAATGTATAACTTTAATTCATTCAATTAGCTATTCGATGCAAAATACCTGGAGCAGCATACCCAAAGGTCCAAACAAATGAAGTCCAATTGGAAGAGTTAGGATTTAGAAGCCTCGAAGTGCCAAAATCAGATATGTGAGCGACATATTTAGAATCTAACAAAACATTCTTGCTTGATATGTCCCGATGAACTATAGGAGGCGAACAATCATGATGCATATAACACAAAGCATCTGCCACATCTTTAATCACATTCACTCTTTTGACCCATCCACACTCCTGCAAGGCTTGTTCTTCAGTGCTGCTTAGGACCTTTTGTAAACTTCCCCCTTCAAAAAACTTGTAAACCAAAAGGTGTGAACAAAAACCATAAAACTTCACAATATTTCGATGGTGTATCTCTATTAAGATTTGGATTTCACTTGCAAATTCATTTATTTCATTAGGCTGTCCACCATCATCTTTGGGGTCATGAATTTTCTTCACAGCAAAGACTTCACCAATTGGCAACTGAGCTTGATAAACACTTGTTGATCCTCTTACCCCAATGCAATGATCAGAACTGAAGTCCTCTGTCACTTCAATGATGGTTTCATACACCAATTTTCCGTCATGGCTCCATATTTCAAACAAATTCTCACTTACTCTTCTTGGCTCATTTCCTACTGTTCCCGCTTTTGGATAAAGAAGATAGATAATCCCAGCAACCATAAATGAAAGAAATAAAATACCTACAAGAGGAGCTATAATCAAAATCAAACGTTTGTCTCTCTTCTCCTTGTTTGCTCCATAATATTGGTAACTTGTCTTTATGAATTAAAATGTATCCAGTCTGTTTATGATTGGCGTGGTTATGGGGATGGTCAATTTTAAATCTAAAAATTGTAAGGCTATGTTTGATACGCCGGAATGGAATGGAATGAAAGTGTGAATGTAATGAAATAACCATTTTCATTCGATTGTGTGGTTATAAATATGAAGTACATAGGGAATGGAATCAACATAAATGAAAATATTCCAAAGTACCCATTTTAGTGATAAAAATATTATTTTATATCATATTTTTTTTATAAAAAAATGGTAGTAGGTAACAAGAATGGTAGCGGAGGGCAATAAGAGTGGTGATGGTGGTGGAGAAGGAAGGGAAGTGGAATGCGATGACAGTGGTGGTAGTGGTTTGTTTACTTGAAATGTGAGAGGACTTTTTAATACTTTTATATTTTTAAAATATAAATTAAAAAATGTTATAACCAATTCATAGGTTTAGTAATGGAATAATTTTTATTCTTTGAGAATGGTCATTCCCATTCAAAATATTATACCAAACAATGGAATCAATTCCATTCCTTCGTACCAAACATGACAGAAGCACATGAGTTCAATTTCAATTAGTCTGTTCGATCCTCATAAAATATAATTCTACCAATACAGTTTGAATTATAATTCTACCAACACAGTTCGAAATATGGCGCTAGAAAGGACCATTAATACATATTCATATATATATATATATATTCATATTTTATATAATCCCCAAGTTCCCAATTTACTAACCATTAACCTAATACCCCTCCCTTCTCATGCTCTCACCGTTACTCACCAATCACCATATTTTCCGGCTGACCACCCATCTTCTTCTCCGGTAAGACTCTCACTCTCTTCTTTCTGTGACACACACCTCACACTGTCCACATCGAAAAAGGCGCACACAAAAAGAACAAAATTGGGAAATTGGTGTGAGAAATTCAGTTTAAGATGATTTCTTTTTTCTTTCTTACCTTATCTTCATTTGTAATATTGTTATCATGACAATTTTTAGAGGTTCTTCATGACATCTATGAACATATGCTATGTTTGGGATCATCGAATTAGGGAATGAAATTGGAGGAATTTTTTTAGTTTAAAGTCTAAATAAAGCTTTTTTAATTTCAATCCCAATGTCCCAATTCGTTGTCCTAACACGTAATGAGAATTTGTAGAGGCTATTCATGAAATCTATAAACATATGCTATGTTTGGGAGCACTGAATTAGGGCAATGGGATTGAAATTGGAGGAATTTTAGTTTGAAGTTTGTATGAAGTTTCTTTAATTCTCAATTCGGTGTTCCACAAGCAACATTAATTTATTTATTTATTTGGAATGGTAATAATTGAATTAAAAAGAAAAAGGAAAAAAGCCTACAAAATGCTAGGGGCATACCCCTAGAAATACAGGGAATAATGTGAAATCCAAAGATCCACCATAAATAGAAAAACCTTAATTGATCTAAATAATTAGACCAACTAGTGTTCCAAATCCTAGAAAGCTTAGAAAAAGACACTCCCAAAGAGGTGCAATACCAATGCCAAACACTGGAAGACTTAATAAACCAAACTTTGCTAAAAAAACCAACCATAGGAAGATAACCAATCCTCCCATACAAAGCTGTAGCAGAATCATGCTGAGAAACTTGCAAGAGAAGCGCCAAAACTCGGCAAACAAAATATAAACTGAACCAATCTGTAGACACACACCAATAGACCAGTAAACTGCAACCTATACACCAGCAGATACACATGAACATCCAGATAATATCAATTATAGCCCAGTCTGCAAAAACAACTATGCACCAGCAAAGAACAATTGGATAATTCAAAACAGCCAACACTAATTGGAACTCAGAGCTGACAGCCCATCTGAAATAAACAAACATGCACCAGTAGGAGGGAAGAGCAACCTGGCAGAGAGCTTTTCCATAACATTGAACACAGTTGCATATAAGAATACCAACCCCCAAAGCATGAACCAGTACTGGAAACCATATCATAAAGACAAAATTGAGGAAGGTAAATCCCACGATGCAATCAAGGCTTGATTCTGTATAGAACAAGCAAACTTAGAAAGAGGAAATAAGGAGTATCTGACTAAGGTAACTATCTTCTTGTATAGACCATCAATAGTAATAAATTCCCGTTTAAAGATTCTTTTATTTCTCTCAATCCAAATTTCATAAACTGTAGCACTAAAAGCAAGTTTATTAAGCAATGAAACAAGGCTCTTATCCTTTACATGAGTAACCATCCATGGGCACAAAGACTCCCAGTAATCATCATGCCACTCCAATAAACCCTTATGAAGAATCACATTCCATAATCGAGATGTAAAGCTACAATTGAAGAACAAATGATCCCTATCTTCCTGACAGATCCCAAAAAAAATACAAGAAGCTTGCTGAATCACACCAATTGAAAGGAGAAAATGGAGAGAAGGAAGTCTATCTAACTGAGTAATCCATACTAGAAAAGAATGTTTAGGGACATTATGCTTGAACCAAACTACCTTTTTCCATGTAATAACATCAAATTTTTGTCGAAGGAATTGCCAAGCAGAATTAATGGAAAATTTCCCACCAATAGGATCCCAAATAAGTTTATCATTTCTTGAAATATTAGGAAGAAAAGTTGGAGGGAAACCATTCTTAAATTCAAGCCAATACTGAGAATTTAGAGTAGGAAAATGCCATCCTGAGGAGCTAATCAATCTACTCATAGTAGTAGTTCTACCAATTCTAGATGAAGTAGCAATAACATGAAGGAAATATTGACAATGGGGGCTATTTGGATGCCAATTATCAAACCATAGAGAAGTATTGCTACCATTTCCAATAAGAGACTTAAATCCAAGCCTAACAAGAGGTCTAAGCTGGAGAAGTTTCTTCCACGTCCAAGAAGATGTTGGAGGAATATTCAACTCCCAAAAACTCCTGTGCTTAAGCAAATGAATTTGAACCCAATCAGCCCACAAAGAAGAATAGTTCACATCTAATATGTTCCAAATATGCTTCACCATAGTAGCCCTATTCCATTCTTCAAGATCTTTAACACCATGCCCACCCTCTTCCAAAGGAGCACAAACTCTCCTTCAAGCAACTTTATAACCACCTTTGCACATTTAAGAACCTGGCCACAATTTTTCTAAGCAAAGCAGTGAGATCATTAATAACAGACTTGGGCAAAATGAAAGAAGAAGCCCAATATACTTGAGTGGCAAATAATGCCGCTTTCACAAGTTGAAGCCTCCCCACAAAGGAAAGGAACTTGCTAGCCCAGCTTGAAATCCTTTTAGAGATAGAGGCAACTAACACATCACAATCTGATTTTGCAAGCTTTGTAGAGAACAAAGGGACACCAAGATACCTCACTAGCAGTTTACCCACTTGAAAGTTGAGCTTGTGATGAATTTGAGAAAGAGAAAAGGTATCCACTCTAGCATGGAACATGGTGCTTTTAGAATTATTAGGGACAAGGCTAGAAAGGTTGCCAAAATTTTCAAGCACTAACATAATACAATCAACTGAGGCCAAATCACCACCTGAAAAGTGAAGTAAATCATCTGCAAATAAAATGTTAGTGATTTTCTGTGGTTAACACTTCCAATGATAATTGAAGTTCTCAGTTCTCTCAATCCTATTAGCAAGCATTCTAGAAAGCACCTACATGCAAAGAACAAACAAGTAGGGTGAAAGAGGATCACCCTGTCTAATTCCTCTTAAGCTCTTGAAATAACCTTGGTAAGTCCCATTGATGTTCACAGAGAACATAGGAGAAGAAATGCAAGTCATAATTAAATCAATCAGATGAGAAGGAAGCTGGAAAACAACTATAGCAGCCCTCAAAAAATCCCAAGAGATAGTGTTGAAGGCCTTTGTGAAATCCACTTTCAAAGCTATTCAAGGATCACCATCATCCTTATGATATCCTCTTAGTAACTCTTGAGCTAGAAGAATATTATCAGTAATGCATCTACCAGGAATAAAAGCACTATGATTAAGACTCACACACTCCTTCAAACAAGGCTTGAGTCTATTAGTTATAATTTTGGTAATACACTTGTAGATAGTGGTGCATAGAGATATAGGTCTAAAATTAGAAACAACACTTGGGTTTTCTGTCACGCCCCGTTATTCCTAAGACTCCAATCAGGAGAATCAGTGAATCCCGGGGTATGACGTCACAAAAAACGACGACCAAAATCAACGATAACATCGAAATACATGGAATATGAATGAAAGTGAAGTATTCCATGTCACCTGAGTGATAGAAACTCGGTAAAAAATTCTAACAAAAATCCGGCAGAGTTCCGTTTGTAAATGGAACATTCGGACAACCCAAATTCAACACAACAGAACAACCTGCCCATAATAACAAGAATAAAAGCAATGGCATGCAGCTCAACATTCCAGAAACCTACTAGGGCCAAGGTAATGGAAAAGAACACCAATACCTCTCCAAAACCCTTCTAAAATCAATAGAGCCCCAATTGCTCAAATGAAATTATAAAGAAAATCATATGGCGATGCCGAAAAGGTATAAAGGCACCCCAAAACAACAAATACCGACTGAGCCACCAAGCTCAAATAAGAATACATAAAATTAAATGGTAGTGTCGAACAAATACAATGACACCCCAAAATAATAAATACACAGAACGAAGATACAACACAAGGGGATCTGCCAACAACCTGACTCCCAAGAGAATAAAAGAATAATAAATATGATTACGGAAGGATGAATAAATCTACCGTTCCAAATCCCCAGTATCGTCGCCGTTGAGCATACCGTGCTGCATCCACCTGCAACCTGTGTGGGGTGAGCACAACCTCGGGGGCTCACCATAATATCAAAACATCACACTCATAGCCGTCTAGAAAACGCTAACCATCCCGTGTGAGTGCATCTATCCTAGGTCGGTCAGTCGTCTCATGCGGCACCCACGCCAAACAGAGACCCCAAAATAACCTCACCAACACTACGGATATCATAGGAACTGCAGATCAACAAGAAGGAAATATAAACACGTGTATACGTATATATATATATAAAGTCCCGTAAACAGCTAACCCTAGCACCTGGTGTATAAAGGCACCCAGTCGAATACACACTCTCGTCTAGAGATACAACCAGAACTAACTATCTATTATACCGTGCACCGAGCACGTCACTCAAGATTCCTAGGAGGTAAGATCACTCACTAGGACTACCAGAAGAGAAAAACCATAATCATGTCCACAATTAATTCATAATTCTTACACATCACCTCTATCAAATCATACTTGGAGAGTCTCACTCTCATAATTTCTATCATCAATACAGTCCAATGGTATCCTCAATACAGTCCTTTTTGGTTTACAATATTTCGTGAACTAATCCATTCACCCCAACGAAATACAGAAGGAAATATATTATCACCACACTGAATTCGGTAACTAACTGAACTATCTATAACTCACACTGCCTATCGAGGCACTAAAAAGGGCACAGATCAACAAGGTCACTTCTAACTCATACCGCCTATCGAGGCGCAAGAAAGGGTTACTAGAGTCATTTAGTCCCAAACAGATGCCATGGCCCTCGGGTTTTTAAAGAAAAATGTTGAACCCCGAAGGATTCAACCGGTTTTTAAGGAAAAAGTTAGGGCCCGGTCAAATCATATTTGGTTCCAATGCCTCCTAACCCAACCAAACACTAGGAATCACACTATGTGCGCTTAAGTTAATCTCACTTCTCTTACCCGAGAAGATCCACAGACAACACGAATGATCATATTTTTTTCCTAAAGGAATGAAACCTTAGAAACACATGTTCGGGTTAAAACCCAAGAAACAATAACACGGGGAAAAGAACTACTAGAGTTCAACCGAATATCACCTCAAAGTCACATTCGAACTTATTTCGAAACAGGTTCTAAGACCTTCAACTTAATATAGGAACTTATAAACAAATTCTCAAAGGTTACCAAACCAACACCGGGATTCAAGTGTTCCTCGGAACAACTAGGAGGAATCTGAAACAATCAAACTCTAAAAACATATCTAGATCTCATAATTGACCTCGAGTCTCAAGAACGGGGCAAACCATGTCCAGAGTTCACTAACTTTACCAGAACATGTAGGAAAGGAGATTTTCAAGGCACACGGCTAAAAACCATTTATTACTCGAAACACTTTTAAAGTGGAAGGGTGAGCGACAAGCTCAAAATACACAAGCCAAGAGAAACAAGGTCAGACTAACGAGTCTTACCCGACCTTTAACCTAAACAACTCTTCCCACTTCTGAAGTGGTCTAATAATCATCCAGTGATAACACTAATCACCAATCACAAAAGCATATTGTGGCCAAAGGCACAACCACAACCAAGTCTCAATATATGACTAGCCAACTCAACTCAACTCCAACTTAAGGGGGAAACAATTAATTATCAAAACCTTTTTTCATCTATATCCACGTAACCACCTGGAACACATGCCAACCATGGCTCTACTAATCCAGGGTTTTTTTTTTATCGTCGAACTTTCTTTCTTTCTTTACAATTTTAAATCTTTAAATATTCATTATAATTTAACCACAGTTAAAATATTAATCACAAATACCGCGCCCTAGCGCCTAAGAGAATAATACAAATCTCTTATTAAAATTCAGATATAAACTGCTCAATATAAATAAGCAATAATAACAGATAAACTTAACAGATAAACACATGTCAATATGAATGTCAATGCGATGACAATGCAACTCCAATGCAACCCTAACCGCTAAAGGGTGAAACAAATATCCATGAATCCCAAACCGTTCACTGCTAGGGCAACAAACCCACAACAGGAAGGGTGGGCGTCGCCAAAGAGAGTACGGATACCACGTCTGCCCGGAAACCAGCAAGTGAGGCCCAAGCCCTCACCCCCAAATGTATAGAGAATTGAGAGTTACTAGCTCCCTGGGTGCTAGACCACCCCCTGGCCAGTTGTTGCGACATTCCAAACGATCCAGACATGCACATGATATAACTGAGGCATGCAACGTGCACCGAAACAATATATATATAACATGGTGTTATATGAATGCAAAATGCCTCCATATGAATTTAATATGCTCAATAACATGGCATAACAGCCAAGCAATCTCATACAAAACGTGCTTCACAATTTAAATTACACAGTAAGTAAATTCCATTTCCCACAGAAATTTCCGGGTTCTCGATTACCCAATCTTTATAGATTTTATATGTCAGCACGCTTTTAATTTAATTTCCAATAATTGTTTTCAAATTAATCCGCCTAAGGAAAAATTAGACAATTAAATTCACAATTTAATTTCTTTATAATTTACGAGAAAATCAACACGGTAACTAAAATCAAGTCTATAACGTCACTCATTCTAGTGAATCCCCTAACATATTTTTAATTTAAATAAAATATCAACAGGAGAAAACTTATTAATCGGATTTACTTCCATATACACTTTCTATAAACCTATTTCGAGCTCAATGGGGTACTAAACCACCTATATCGATTTAATTTAAATAGGTTTATAATTATTCTAAATTCTCCGAGAAATAACTTATTCAAGTTCTCAAGCGAATTAATTTATTTAATTTCTCCAAAGGATTTTCCAACTCCAACATCCTTTAATCTATTTATGGGTATTTAATAAATTTTATAAAATTCCTAAATTTTCGTCTATCACTATGAATTTAATTAAATATTTTCATTTACCCATAAACATACAACGAGAATTAATTAACGTTTTCTACGCACTATTAGTGAGTGCCAGATATGAATATATATATAAGAATATATATATAAATTCCCACCTAATTTACTCGCTTACAAACAGTTCCGCCGTGAACAGTACCGGCCGTGAATAGTGTTTGCCGCCCAAAATTGTCCGAAAAATATTTGAATATGTCGAAATGACCGCCTTACTGTCCTATTCAATATAGTTGAAACCCCTTAGCGATCGATAAATAATTCGGAACAAATCTACAAAAATTGAAACTGAAATTCATACCGAAAATCTGAAATTCCCGGTAAACCGCTCAACGGTTTCGCACCAAATTCGGATATAACGTACACGGTACCGAGGCCGAGCTATCCTATGAAAATCAGCCCAAGCCGAGCCTGACTCGGCACTGAGTCGACCCGACTCAGTCCGACCAAACACGGTTCTGGTCGTCAACACCACCACTGCTGCGCGGACCACCGGCTGTCGCCACCTACAATCGCCAGATCGTTCCAACAGCTCCAACGCGAGCCGCCACCACCGGCGCAGCTAGCCACCGCCGCGCCCTCAGTAGCCGCCGCCTCTCTCTCTAGCCGACGACTGCGCGAAACCCTCTTTCCCTGCTCCGACTTCTCTCTCTCTCTCTCTCTCATCAAACCAGTGAAATAGGAGCTCGTCACAAATCAGAGATGAAGGAGAGAAGAGACGTTGCCTGTGTGTGTCGTGAAGGAGAGGAGATGAAGTCTCTGCCTGATCCGTGTATACATATATATATTTTAGGCTAATTACAAAAGTGACTCCCCTTTCTTCCAAAATCATTCTATCACCCCTATATACACACACACATATATATATAGTGTCAATTGTCATTTCAACTCTTTACTCTTCCAATATTACAAAAGCAACTCTCCAATTCTCCATATTTACAAAAGTGACTCCCAAATTTTCCATAGTTACCCATGTGACTCCTATCTCTTGTCAATTCACCTTTTCAACCCCAAAACATATATTATATCCATGTATATATATTCATTTTCCATTAATTTATATATATGATTGCCCATTTTGATTAATAACAAATAAATAATTATTATTGCATAAATAAAATAAGTCTCGTAAAATATACCGGGGACACTCAAATAATTTCACGTGAGCCTATAAAATTCACCGGACTCCAAATAAATAATATAGGTCCAAATAAAACTCTGGGGCACAAAATTTATCCACCAATTAACTCACCGAAAACCCCACGGTACTCTAAATAACTAATAACGTCCGGAATAAATAATTCGGCTATATAGTCGGATATAAACTAAAATAAATGACGAATCGACTCGCAATGTATATCACGTGAACTCGAAAAATAAACGGGATACCCAATAATCCCAAAATATATCTGGACCCTCCAAATAATAACACGTGAACCCGTAAGTCCACGGGACGCCAACCAAATAATATAAGCCCGAATAAATACTCCGGGTTACGAAACCAATCACTGAAACCCCGAATAAAGTCTGAACTCACCGAGACTCTTAAAATCATTGGTCATAGCCCAGTCAAAGTAGTAAACTCAATCGTTGAAACTAAACCGCGTAGCCCCTAACAATAAAGCCCACGAACCAAACGCATCCTTAATAATTCTGATTTAAATCACAACGCCGAATAAATAAAATAAACGGAGTATAGAATCTGGAGTATGAAACCCAACCTCCGAAACATAGGGTATGTGTCATGGCGAACACCATAAGCACTAATACGATAAACGAACTAATCGAATCAAAACCATAAATGTTGAACAAACCAAACGTGTCGTCTAGTCGAAATACTAAACGCTACAAGTTTAAAAAAAATCGCATTAACACTTATCACGTACGTATAAACATGAAAAACGAGCATAGCAATACAAATACACATAATCACGTAAGTCAAGCAACTAAGGCACCTAATGCCACATCAATACACAGGGCATCAACACACAGAGCACGTATATACAAACATAAATAAAATGAGCGAAAGGACTATCAATACTCCTAAGCACGTCAGCTAAACAAGGCACATACTAACCCCATAACCAGGGAAAACAAAAACGTCGAATCCCTAAAGCACTAACTACCGAACTCAAATCACTGAGTCGAAGCCCTAAACGTCAAGCGTGGAAACAAATCCATTTAGTCGATAACACTAGTTGTCAATCGTCACAACTCAATCACGTAGTCAATAACAAGAACACACGTAAACATTTCACCAAGTCTGAAACTACTAAACGTTACTGTCAAGTCACATAGTCATCATCGATACTCCACAAAGTCGTTAAGGTGATGATCGCCAAGTCGCACAATCGAATCCAAGAGTAAACGTGAAAAAGTTACTCGTAAAATACACAGAGTAACCATGACGTCATGAACAAGTGACGTCATCACCGAAAATAAATCGGGAATAATTTAGAAAAAAGGGAAAATGAAACGAGGTGTTACATTTTCCATTTTGGGGACTAGAGTAATGACAGTGTAATTAATTTCCCTCAAGAGATAACCAGTGTGGAAAAAAGATGGCACAATTTTAGTGACATCATGACCAACAATACTCCAAGTCTGCTTGTAGAAAAAAGCATTGAAACAATCACTGCTAGGGGCTTTGCCATCTTTCATAGAGAACATAATTCTTCTCACCTCCTCAACAGAAACTGGAGAATGGATAAATTTAAAACATGCTCCACATTTAGAGGTTTGACAAAGTGGCTTAAATCAGGAATAGCCACAGAGTCTCTAGCTTCTAGCAATTGTTGACAGAAACTAAGGATTTCATCATTGATCAAAGTAGGAGTATCAAGCCGACTACCAACTCTAGAAGTTAAGGAAAAAATTGAATTCATTTTCCTCCTATAATTTGCAATCTTATGGAAGTAAGCAGTATTTTTATCGCCCAACTGCAACCATTGTATTCTGGACCTTAGCCTATACTGAGATTCCTAAACTTTGGAGAGATGTAGATATTCAGAAAGACAAACCCTCTTTTGAGCCTTGAGATCAGCATTACCAGGATTGCCATCTAACTGAACTTTCAAGGTACTGAGCTTGTTACCAATCTTCACCACCCATGTACTCAGATCATTGTAACAACTAGCATTCAAAATCTTCAACTCCTTTTTCAACAACTTTAGCTTTTGAGAAATTTTAAACATGTAAGAACCTGGGAGATCAGTACACCATACTTGGTGCACAATTTGCATGAAAGTATAATGATGCACTAGGTGATTATTGAATCGGAATGATGCTCCTTTCCTTTGGACTGCATTCTGAAACTTGATAACAATTAAGGCATGATCTGAAATTATGCCAGGATAAAAAAATAGCCTCAGAAGAAGGGAAAACCATGTTCCAGACTTCATTAAATACAACTCTATCCAATTTCCTATAAAAAGTGCCATTTGACCAAGTGAAACGTAAACCCGAATGTTTTAAATCAACCAAAGTAGCAGCATCAAGACACTTACCAAACTACCTTATGCTAGCATCCCATATAGCGGAACCACCAAATCTATCATCAGAGTGTCTAGGAGCATTAAATTCTCCAGCCAGAAAAATAGGAGAACTGGACTAATTAGAAGATAATTGAAGGATGTCTCTCCATAATCTTCTCCTGCCAATATGTTCATTCAAACCATAAATAAACCCTCCGACGCATTGAAAAGCACCATCTAATGATTTAATGGAGCATAAAATTAGTTGATAAGAAGAGAACAATTTTGAAACAATGAATTTGACGGGGTCCCAACAAACCCAAATTCTTCCATTATTAGCATGAGCATAATTTGCCAGAAAATGACAGCCCTTGGCAACACTATTGAGCACCCTATCAGCCTTTGCCTCTTTCACTTTTGTTTCAACCATACAGAAAAGAGAAGCTTGAGACTTCCTCACCACCTTAGTAACCTCAAACTGTTTTTCGGGAGAGTTTAATCCCCGAACATTCCAAATAGAAAAAAACATTAAAACTAGTAATATGTACAAGAACAGAGACCTGAATATCTCAGTTAGCTCTTCTTCTATTGCGAACTCCCTCCTTTGGAGGCTTGCTTTTGTCTCATCCCTTAACAGCCCTCGATAACCTCCCATCATATAGCATATGGTTTTACTTCATTCAATGATTGTCATTATAGGATTACTATACATCTAACACAATATTCCTTTTATTAAGCACTAGTTTTGGTTATATTCTGTATTTGTGCATCATCCAGAAAAAATTAATACTCATATTTAATAAAAAAAATTCAATATAAAATGCAATTCTTTCAAATGGGTAAGATTATTCAACTCTGTTGAGATAGGGCCAATAATTTTCACAAACAAGACTAGATACTCGAAAATTTTTAGCCTTCCCACTTATCGTGGGATGGAGCGAGATATATTATTTTTGATAAAACAGACTAGTGAAAGCCTCTCTGTCCGATATTGTACCATAAAAGTAACACTCCATGTTTGGTTTCTGAAGAATGATGGCAAACACAGTTAAATGTAAATAACACACTTGATTTGGATAATATGTAGGTATGTTATTGAGTAAGAGGCACACAGATTGCTCTTATGATAAGTAAAACAAAACAAAAACAATAGCTTACAATAATCTTGATATTGTCCTCACAACATTACATAAACACGAAATAAAAAACTAAAATTGATGCAAAATGCTCCAAAAACTAAAGATTTGATGTCGAACAGTTGTCCCAGTGTAATCATATGGAATGGATCTAGGAGAGGTTGCCTTCCTTTGATAACTTTGTGGATACTTCTTTCATTGTTGGCCGAGATTGTGGAATGACATTCAAGCATGCAAAAGCTAGCTTGGTGATGATGACTAGTTCCTCGGCCGCTTGTTGCACAGGAGGTGAAAGACGTTGATCCAACACATCCTTTAAAAGTATATCTCGGACGAGCAATGTCGATGGTGGTGACAATATAGAGGAGATGAACTCGCCTGGATGCTTTCCCATGATCACTTCCAATGCCAGCACTCCAAAGCTATAAACGTCACATTTCTCATTCACTTCCATTGTGTAAGCAAGCTCTGCAAAGCAATGAAAAAAGGACGAGAAGTAAAGAGAATTTTGCGACTGATAAAATTTCTAACAATCTTTTTTCAAACTGCATAAAAGACCACAATGAGGGTGTAGTGAAGATTAAGGATCAAGCGGTACAAAAACTTGAACATTTTTGTTACTTGGGTGTTAAATATCTATTACGGAGTAGAAATAAGGGGTGATTGTAATCATAGTTCAAGGTAGGATGAGCTAAATGGAGGAGTGCATTTAGCATCATGTGTGATCGGTGTGTTTTGTTAGGATTGAAAGGAAATTCTATGGACCAAACATTATTGTATTAGTAGTTCTTTACTAAGCAGATAGGAAACTGTAGATGTATAAATTGAGTGGCAGAAACACGAAATGTTGAGATTGATGTGCAGTTACGCGAGATATAACTCTAGAACACAATGATCATGACTGTTTATCCAATAAGTGAGATATTTTTTTACAAAATCAGGACATTGAGAAAATATATAGTGAATCAAATATCAAAGTATGAAGAGTATAAACGCCTAATGTATAACTTTAATTCATTCAATTAGCTATTCGATGTAAAATACCTGGAGCAGTATACCCAAAGGTCCCAACAAATGAAGTCCAATTGGAGTAGAGGGTTCAGGTTCCCATATAGGAGCACGGGGTGTGCATTATTTACCAGGATAAAAACATTCAAATGTTTTGTTTCATTAGCTGCATATTTTGTGCATCAGCTACTGTTAGGTACTTTTATAGTTCAAAGTTTGGTTAGTAATGTTTCCTCTTAATTTTTGTTGTGTATAGAGCTTCATAAGAAGGAGACCTGCGAGGTCGTGACGATTATTGAGACTCCTCCAATGGTCGTTGTTGGAGTGGTGGCTTATGTGAAGACACCATGTGGCTTGTGGCTTGTGGCTTATGTGAAGACACCATGTAGCCTTTGATCTTTGAACACTGTCTGGGCTCAACATCTTAGCGAGGACCTGAGAAGGAGGTTCTACAAGAACTGGTGCAAGTCCAAGAAGAAGGCTTCCACTAAATACTCGAAGAAGTTCCAGACTGATGAAGGGAAAAAAATGTCAATGCGCAGCTCGAGAAAATGAAGAAATATGCAACTGTCATTCTGGTTTTGGCTCACACTCAGGTACTATATTTGATTATTTGAACTGGTTCCAAATTACTTTATATCACTTGGCCGAGTTAACTTTTCCTAGATTTATGTGTCTTGTTTGTTGAATTTTGTATTTAAATATGTTTCACCATATGAAAGCGGGGCAAGTTCATGGGCATGTTCTGCTCACGTGCTATTTTTTTAAAGCTTTGACTTGAAAGAGACGAGAATCCTTCCAATTTGGAAGTGGACGTGCTGTTTTCACTAATAGACAATGGGCATGTTTATATTTGTAAGGTTTATTTCTGACCCGATGTAGTTATTAACTTATTTGAACTCTCTTGACAACTGGGTTGAACATTATTCTGTCCTGATCTGGTACCGGGTCATTTAAATTTAAATCAATCATTTTTTTTGTGGGTTTCAAAATTTCCGAACCACAATCTTCTTTGGAGTATCCTGTTTCTTTTTTTGTTTATCCATTTTTACAGTGGTTTTCTCATTGATGACTAATCCGTCTCATTCAGAACCATGTCCAATTACATCTTTTCCCCTTGCATAATATTAGTTACAGATTAGGAAAATGAAGGGGTTGAAACAGAAAAAGGCACACTTGATGGAGATCCAGGTCAATGGTGGTACTATTGCTCAGAAAGTAGACTTTGCTTACGGGTTCTTTGAAAAGCAAATTCCCGTTGATGCTGTTTTCCAGAAGGATGAGATGATTGACATAATTGGTGTCACAAAGGGTAAAGGTTATGAAGGTGTTGTTGCATGATGGGGTGTCACTCGCCTTCCCCGTAAGACTCATAGGGGTCTGCGCAAGGTGGCATGTATCGGTGCCTGGCATCTGCTCGTGTTTCTTTCACAGTTGCTAGGGCAGGGCATAATGGATATCATCACCAAACTGAAATGAACAAGAAGGTATACAAACTCGGCAAGGCTGGCCTGGAATCTCACACTGCCCTAACTGAGTTCGACAGGTTAGTAATTCTCTTGTAACAATTTTTACGTTGATTTTAAAGAGGAAAGGTTGGTGCGAAATGCTAACTTGGATCGAAGAACTCGTGGCTTTTAAATCAAGTCCTTGAAGTCATGATTAATGTTTGAGCTCCTGTTCCTTATTTCGCTTTGGATTTATATCTATTTATTTATCTGAATTTGGTGTAGACTGTCTGATATTCTGTTACCCCCTACATGTGTTTCAAAGTATCATCGTAGGAATCATGCATGAATGCCCCCTAAATTGCTACTGCAAATCCTCATCATCACAGAGTTATCCTGTTGTAATCATGTAGAATGGTTTTCGCAGAGTTGGCCTTTGTTTTGATATCACCGTGGACACATTTCCCATTGTTGGCCGAGACTGCGGGTTGGCATGCAAGCATGCAAAAGCAAGTTTGGTGAAAAGAACTAATTCCTCAGCCACTTGTTCCTTTGGCGGAGAAAGACGTTGATCCCACACATCCATAAGGAGCATATCTTGGACAGGCAATGTTGGTGACGATGAGAACAGAGAGGAGATGAGCTCGCCTGGATGCTTTCCCATAATTACTTCCAGTGTCAGCACTCCAAAGCTATAAACGTCACACTTCTCATTCACTTCCATGGTGTAAGCAAGCTCTGCAAAGCAATAAAAATCGACAACAAAAGCAAAAAGAAATTTGTCACTGCTTTGCAATTAAAATTAATTGCAATGCAATTAATGAAGGACTGCATCTAGTATATTGCGTGAACTACGTATCCTATTGAGAATGAATGGGAGTGTTACAGAGAACCTATTAGACTAGTGATTCATTAAATTAGCTATAGGAAATGAATTAAAAATGATAATACCTGGAGCAGCATACCCGAAGGTCCCTGCAAATAAAGTCCAATTTGAAGAGTCGGGATTTAGAAGTCTAGCGGTGCCAAAGTCAGAGATGTGAGCCACATTTTCTGAGTCTAACAAAACATTCTTGCTTGATATGTCACGATGAATCATAGGAGGTGAAATACCATGATGCATATAACCCAAAGCATCCGCAACATCTTTAACCAAATTCACTCTCTTAATCCATCCAAAGTCCGAGGCATGGTGGTCATTGCTCAAGATCTTCTGCAAACTTCCCCCTTCCAAGAACTCATAAACCAAAAATGAGTGTCGTGGGTGGGAACAAAAACCATAAAGCTTTACAATATTTCGATGGCGCAACTCTGTTAATGTTTGGATTTCAGTTATAAAAGCATTTTGGTCATCTACCCTTCTAGTACCATCTTCCCGGGCATGAAGTTTCTTCACAGCAACAACTTGACCGCTCAGCAACTGAGCTTTATAAACACTTGCTGATCCTCCTTCCCCGGCACAATGATCAGAGCTGAAGTTCTCTGTTGCTTCAATGATGTTCTCATACACCATTTTCCCATCATAGCTCCATATAGAAAACACATTCTCATTGTTTACTATTTGTGGTCCATTTTCTATGCTGCTTGTTTTCGGGTGACGAAGATAGAAAATCCCAACCACCGTAAATGAAAGAAGCAAAATGCCTAAAAGAGGAACTATAATCGAAACAACAAGTTTGTTTCTATTTTCCTCCTTATTAGACTTGTTGCTAGATGCGGCATCGCAAGCCTTCAAACCAGTGGCATTGCCACACAACCCTTTATTGCTTCTGAATGCATTAAATAAGGCCTCTTGAAACGCTTTTTTTATCGGAATTGGACCCTCCAACTGATTGTATGACACATCAACATAAGTGAGACTTGACAAACCTTCAAAAGTGGCTGGTATGGAACCAGAGAGATTATTGTGCGAGAGATTCAATGCTTCTAATTTTCCCAATTGGCCTAGCTGTTCCGGTATTTCCCATTTTAGCAAATTTCGACTCAAGTCAAGATTTTCCAGATTTTGTAAACTGCCTATGCGAAATGGAATACCTTCACCAAGAATGTTTTTGCTCAAATTCAATTTTATTAGCTTCATGAAGTCCCCAAACTGTTTGGGAATTGAGCCACTTAGATTATTTGCTGCCAAATTAAGACTTTCCAAGTCTGATAGCTGACCAATTTCAAGAGGAATGTTGCCTGAAAGTCTGTTGTTGCTCAAATCAAGGTTTATCAATGAGGTTAACCTTCCTAAACTCTTTGGAATTTCCCCAATAAGATGGTTTGAGGAGATGACAAGTATATGTAACTGAGTTGCATTTCCCAATTCAGGTGGTATTCCACCAGAAATATTATTGTTGGACACTTTTAGGCTTGTTAGATTGTGGCATTGGGCCCATTTACCAGAGAGCTTACCATACATTTTATTATTACTCAAATCGATATAATCCAAGCTTGGATATATGTCGAAATCTTCCGATATGTTTCCAGAGAGATGGTTATTTTCAAGCCTAACTCTGTATAAGCTAGTACAACTTTTTAAGCTCTTGGGGATTGGACCTGTGAAATTGTTGTTATATGCACTCAAATGGGTGAGTGATCCACTAAGGCATAGGTTATGTGGTAAATGACCAGTAAGCTTGTTGTCACCTAATCGGAGCGTTTTCAAATTGGTAAGATTATTTAACTCTATGGGTAATGAGCCATTGAATTGATTCCCAAAAAAGGTTAGATACTCTAGAGATTTTAGCCTTCCTATTTCTCGTGGGATAGGGCCAGATAATTTGTTGTCGGACAACTTAAGATCAACAAGAGACCTCAACCTTCCAATTTCCTGAGGAATGGGTCCTGAAAGTTTATTGCTAAAAAGATATAGAGTGGTTAAGTTGACCAAGTTCTTGATAGAAACAGGTATTGAGCCTGATAATTTGTTATGGGACAACTCAAGATCAAGAAGAGACCTCAACCTTCCAATTTCTTGAGGAATGTGTCCTGAAAATTTATTGGTATAAAGATATAGAATGGTCAAGTTGCTCAAGCTGCACATTGTGGCAGGGATTGGACCTACTAATTTGTTTCTCGGGAGCGCTAGCCAACTGAGAGACTTCAGTTTCCCTATCTCAAAGGGAATTTCTCCAGAGAGAGAGTTAGAGCCCAAGTCGAGAAGGGTGAGCTTGGAAAGGCTAGAAATGTGTTTGGGGATTGTCCCATGCAGTGAATTGTTATAAAGATCAATGCTATGAAGATGATTGAAGCATGAGAAGTTGAGATGGTGAAGTGTACCTCTTAGACCAAAACTATCAAGGACTATGTGCCTGACACTTGTATTAGCCTTGTTGCAACGAATCCCAACCCAAGTGCAGTGGGTGGTGTTTGGAGCCCAGGATGAGAGAAGTGATTGGCTTTGGTTGTCAAGACTTGCTTTCCACCTTAAAAGACCCTCTCTTTCCGTTTCATTTTCCTTTTGAGCTTCACAAGCAGTGAAATGGGAAAAACAAAGCAAGAAAAGTAGAGTGATGGAAATGAACAAAAGTTGGAAATTAGAACGAAAACGATCATGAAATGGCTTGTTTACTAGGAATTTCATTGTGGGTTTATTGCTATGGCTATATAAGAGGGCAATGGTTTGGGTGGATAATGAAGGGCTCTAAGAATACATATATATATATATATATATAGAATTCTTATGTTGTTCCTGCAATGTCTGCCTGAAAATCTTAGACGACTTTGGGTCTTCCATTTGAATTTGGAAAAGATTATATGGAGTACTGTAGGTGTGGATCCAATTTGAATTTGGAAAAGATTGGTATATATATATATATATAAGCTATGAGTCTTCTCCAGTCTCCACACCACCGTGATTATCACTTCAACACTGTATGGATTGCGACTCTTAACATTTTCTAACCCTTCCTTTACTCATCTGCAATGTCTGGCTGAAAATCTTAGAGGACTTTGGGTCTTTCGACAGGGATTATATAGACTAACAAAATATAGACTACCGTAGGTGTGGACCCAATTTGAAGATGCAGACCATAAATGAAATAATAGAGAACAAATCTCTTCATTTAGGAAGGGATTATTTTTAAGGCTTAATAAAATATATTTCGAAATAATTAAAAATGAATAAATAATAATAATAAATTAAATAAAACATATTTAAAATAAAATAAAAATAATGAATAATAAACAAAAATGAATTAAATAATACATAATAACAATAAAAATGAATATAATAATAATAAATAAATATAATAATAAATTAATTTAATATATTTATAAATAATTAAAAATGAATAAATAATAATAATAAATTAATAATATAAATAAGAAATGAAATAAAACATATTTAAAAATAAAATAAAAATAATGAATAATAAACAAAATAAATTAAATAATACATAATAATAATAATAATTAATAAATATATGAATAAATAATAAATTAAAAATATATATTTATAAATAATTTAAAATAATAAATAATAATAATAAATTAATAATATAATAATATAAATAAATAATGAATTAATAATAAATGAAATGAATTAAATAGTGAAATAATAGTAAATAAATGAATTAAATAATTAAATAATAATAAATGAATAAATAAATTAATATAATATATTATAAATTAATATATAAATGAATAAATAATAGTATAATAATAAATTAATAAAATATATTTATAAATGAAAAAATAATAAATAATAAATCAATTAAAGTAAATAATACATAAAAATAATAAATGAATATTATAATAAATAATAAATAATTTTATTTTTTTAAAGCGAAAATATCATACCAAATTGTTTTAGCAAATATGATTTGGTTCAATATTTGTGAGACCACATACCAAACAAGGCCTTAGTGCCTCGAATAAAGCCGAACTTCTACCCAAGTCCAATACATGCAATAAAATAGTCTTATAAGTCTATACAAATATTTCTTATAGTCAATATATAAAGTTGATGCCTCATTGCTCTTAATGCTATATGAATGTCGTTTTATGAAAAATTAACCCATATCTCATTTTGGGATGAAATTTTCGATTCCAAACCTAAATAACACATGAATTGCAATATAATTAGGGTTGTACATGGTCCGGTCCGAATTCAAACCGAATCGTTTTTAATGATTCCTTGAGAATTAGATCCAGAACCAAAATCGTTGGTGGGTTCCTTGGCCTGAATAATCGTGCCAATTTTAAATTCAACAAAAAAAAATTTGGAAACCAAGAATAGATATTTCTAGAACAACGGATGATTTCTAAAACAGTAAAAATTATAAATAAATAAAAATAAACAAGTAGTGAACTTTCTTTCAAACACAATGAACATCAAAACACACCCAACTTGTGAATTTTGTGCGTGTTGTGCTAAACTGTTATATTAACATTAATAAATATAGACGTATAGATATATGTAACTAACAGTCTAGAACCGGATCCAAACGGAATAGTAACGATTCTGCTTTTGGAATTGAATCAAACAAGTTCAGTTTGATTCCATAGTTCTACCTTTTTTTGTCACCCCTAGATATAGTAGTAGTTAATAATTGCTCAAAATATCATTAATCCCCCAAATACTTGAAATTTGTTTCATATCACCCCATGTAATAAGCACATAAATTCAGGTCTAAAGGCCCTATTCCCACTATTTGGTTATGCAAAAGGACATAACAGTAATTTCACTTTAGCGCTAACGGTTTCGTCACGAATTGGATTCGCTCAATCTATTACTATATTTTAGGAGCCTCAATAATACATGTTTAAGAGGACCAATTTGCATGCTCTCAAAAGCGACACGAAATTTCAAATTCAACATAAATACGAAATTGCGTGCTCTTCAAATGCAACATAGGTAATTTTTGTCATGGTATTGTAACATTAGTCTTGTGATTGTCAATTGAAGAATGGACAATGCTTGGGTCCTCACCAGTGAGGACCAACTTGGTCCTCACCCCTTATTTGAACCAATAGAATTAAGACACTTGTCATATATTAATTAAAACATAGAATTGAGTATTATCCATTATTTATGGGATTCAATCCGGATTTGAATTCTTCTTTTTTCTCTTATTCACTTTAAAAAATAAAAATCTAATGCGCAGTTTAACGTTATATATATATGCATGTACACTTTCCTTAAACACAAATAAAAAAAAAGTCACAATCCACGAATATTATTCGATATTGTGATGGATACTTCTCCATATTTCGTAAAATCCAAAGATATATAAATGAATTGGATACAAAATATTATGAACACAAATAAGAAAAAATAAAAATAAAGTGGTTGAAGTATAGAAATTTGGAGAAAAAATTCAGAAATCTCGTGTGTAAAGTGCCGCTCACCGCAGCAAATTGATGATATTATAGAAATAACACAAAAGATTTTATCATCCTTTGGATTCAATTGCAATATACATAGCATATATATATATATATGTATCAATCTATATATAAATAAAAATGTACACGCATATATCAATTTATATATACAAATAATTGTACACGCATATGTAGACGTTAAATTGCCCATGAGATTTTTTTTTAAGTGAATAAGAGAAAAAAGAATAATTCAAATCCGGGTTGAATTCATAAATAATGGGTAATACCCATTTATGTTTTTTAATTAATATATGCCACGTGTTTTAATTATATTGGTCCAAATAAAAGGTGAGGACCAAGTTGGTCCTCACTGGTGAGGACCCAAGCATTATCCTTGAAGAATTTGCATCGAAACATTTAATAATATAATGAAATGAGTAGAAGTAAACGGACTAAATCAAAACAGAATAATAAACATGTTATACAAAAAACACAAAGGTTACGAAGTTCGACACAAGTTGTGTCTATGTCTACGGTGAAAATCTGGCAAAACTTCACTATGCAAGAATAGAAAATTACAAGTTACAGCCCACAAATCCTAATTCTCTGGTTCTTTGCAAATCTACGAGTTTCTTATTCTGTTTAAAATTCTAAACAGTAAACACCCTTTATACATACAGGGTAACAAGAGAAACTAAACAAATCTACGGCCTATAAAATAATATAGGTCAAAAAAATTTAAGCCCACACAAACTCAATTTTTGGATTAACCGAGTCGCAACGTAACTTGAATCCAAATTTGGGGACCTGTTTGGATTGGCTTTTCAGAAGCTGCTTTTGGCTTCCTGGAGGGAAAAGTTGTTTTGAACAGTATTTGGCAAAAAATTTAAAAGAGCTTCTGGGCCTTGGAAAAATGTTTTAAAAAAGCTAAAGGGTACCAACTTCTCAAAATGGCTTTTATTTCTCTTCTTCTATAGAAAACCGGAAGCAAAAGCTATGCCAAACGGGGCCTAGAGTCAATTACCATTTATTTGCTCGAGAAGTATAGCTTACTGTCTTTGAAGGGCAAAGAAAGAGCTGCTGTTTTCTTGACTTCAAATGCTGACTTGACTTCATTCATATACACACAGACAGACCACACAATTGCAACAGACCGTCGTCAACTTGTATGTGCCCAGTCTCCGACAATTATCACACCTAATTGTTATCTAAATTAAATAAAATTTGAAGTTGCCATCTGCAATACCTAATTATGTGAATTATTACATTATATATCTCACAACAACACGGTCCAATCAAGCGTAACAACATACACCGCACAACGAAAATTATCCGAGGACAAATTTCACTCTCTTAACTCTTTTTCAGCGTCTCTCATAACCATAGTTCGAGTTCGAAACATTCAGTATAACAAATTCGGATAATATACATCTTAAATGTCGAATTCGGACAATATGGGTCTTCATGTGAGTATTTGTACTCGAATTCGGACGATATGGGTATTTGTGAGTATTTGTACTCCGTAACAATACCAGCTTGAGAACAATTTAGATCTAAAAAGCAAATATCAGTGCTCCATATCTCGAGAACAATTTAGATCTAAAAAGCAAATATCAGTGCTCCATATCGAGAACAATTTAGATCTAAAAGGCAAATATCAGTTCGAGAACAATTTAGATCTTAAAAGCGAATATCAGTGCTCCATAAGGATACTGGAATATTAGAAAAGAATTTGGAACAGAGCAATATGTAACGTGAACCCTAAATGCCGTTGTGCCAGATTAAAAGTAGCCCTACACAGCTAAATGCCCTTGGACACTAGGCTACCAGGGAGTTCCGAACAAGGTTCAAGCAAAATTGACTCAAACTCACTCATCCCAATTTAAAGTGTTCATCATTCAGATTTGGCAGTTGAAAGTTTTCCAAAACATAAAACTGCCAAATCTGATCTTAATTGAGAGTGAAATAAGTAAGGAAACATCATTTTAGTAGAGGAAATTTTTTTTTTAAAGAAATAAACCTTCAAACAGTATATAGTCTTCACAAATTCTAATATCTTCCCAATCAAATTCCAATGCCCTAATTTGTTTCTCCCAGACGTAAATATACGATATATATATATAAATATATATTAAATGCATAGTACAGGAGGAAAAAAGGGAAAAAGAGAGTGATACAAACTTTCACACGCACATGTTTGGATCAAGAATCAAAGAATGTACTGCTCTATTATTACTAAAAAAAAAAGGATAAGTGTGCAATTACTAGTTTTCTGTTGACATTAAACAAAAATATTTCTACTTCCAAACTACAAAAACATTGCTACCACCACATGGCAACAGCAGCAGCAGCTTACTATAAACAATATTCCTAGAAATCATAAAAACCAAAATCAACCTTTTTTTTCCTTTTCTGTTTTCCTTCAGATGAGTCATAATCAGCAGAGCAGGCATCCAGAATTTTCAACCTAAACATATTCTATACCTTACAGTCTAGGGGGCTACGGCAGCTGCCTGGACTGGACCATCTGATCGGAAATCTCGCCCACGCCCACGCCCACGGCCCCTGCCTCGGCCACGACCACGCCCTGGCCCTGCAAATTTCCATACATTTTGTTGATGCAACTTGAGCAAACAAAATCTTGTGGGATCCAACACCACAAAGGTTACGAGTTCATAACATCAGTTATATCATATAGGCAGCAAACTTCATCCTTAAAGTATTAGTTCAAAGTTCTAACGCTAATCACTAAACCTGAAAAGCAATGCACGTCATTTTGTGAAAGTTCGTACAAAGATGTTTAGCGAGAAAGCAGGGTTGACGTATAAACAATTCATATTCAATGTAGTTCAGAAATGCGAAGGAAAAGGGAATCTGTGGAAGGAAAAACAAGGAAGCAAGCTAGAGTTACACCCATAGCAAAGAAAATTTATTCTTTATCATTAACTTATAAACAACATATTCAATAATAAAGACAGATTTCAGCCAACAGGAAAGGGAAGTGCATGTACATCATAAGTATGCAAGTGCGTATTATTAGTTACACCAATTTATGAAAATTGTATGTACTATAAACCAAACACCAGGGTAAGCACAAAAGGATAGAAACTACAAGTTTCAACATCTTGAACTCCCTTTGTATATTACTTTTGACAACAAAAAATTTGTTAATCGCTGTGTTATTCAATAAATGGCAAAAAATAATAACGATTCTTATAATTTGTTGACACGGCATAGAAAGATGAGCTTACCACGCCCTTGAGCAGGAATTGGCCCTGGTCCACCATAGTCATTGTAACCACTTGTTTCCTGTTGCATATCACCACCACCATAGCCTCTTCCACGCCCACGGTAACCTCGGCCCCTTCCCCTACCTCGACCTCTTCCACCATAGCCACGTCCACCATCCCAGCCTCCATCTCCGTAGTACTCCACTACGCCATTGTTATTACCTCCCATATATGCTGTAAAAGATGGATTACAACCACTATTTCTTAACACTAAGACAAAACAGAACATGCACAGCAAAAAGCAAAACAAGATGGCAAAGCAACCAACTAAAAGCTAAGGACCAAATTGGGAGTAGGTCTATCCCCAGACATGCCCTTCTATGTCAAAAAAGAAACACTTTTACGCAAAGATGATTTCCTACTGAAACTACAAATTCCCACAACCAATGTGAAGATTCATGTGCCAACAGTAAGAAGATCAACCCAATACCAACGAATTAAAAATAATAAGATGGAAACTGTATGTAATTGTTAAATTGAGAAGATTTGGCACATGTTGCAGGAACTTTCAAGGGAATGACAGTGTAGAAGACTGTAGCTAACTTCAACTACTTTATAAGGCAAGGAAAACTGAAGGAATTAGCAATAAAAGAACAAGACAAAACAATCTAACTAACAATAAATCCATGCAATGCAACATAACTGCCATATGACCAACAGACGAAATTATCAGACTGACATGATGTACTGAAAATCCCCATTTTAATTATGAGAGATCCATTTGCATATGGATGGATTTCTACATTCTAGAACATCGAGACCACAAGTTCTGAAGGTTCTTGGCACCTACTGCACAAATAGTGCAGTGTATGCCAGACTTGCATGCATCAGGACATTGGCATCCAGCTTAAAACTGGCAAATAGGTCAACGAGAAGGGAAATGAAACATATACGAAAAAGAGAACAAAAATGACCATGATTATATGCCTTTAATACGCCCAATAGATAGATGAATTAAAAGAAATTTGTTCATCCCCAGCAAAAAGTGAGACTCGTAATGGGCATTGTTCCCGACCTTCTAGTGTAAACTCACAATGAACTGACGCATTTAAGCCCCCAGAACAAGAGCCATGCAACGAGATCCAATGAAACGAGTATGAAGAAGCACGAAAAATCAGAGCTCCTCGAGATTAAAAAACAGCCAAAAGCCATATTTCATGTTCCTCACTCCAAAATAAGCACATATTTGAACAAAGCCAGAGTGGATGACTGCTTGATAACTAAATCCTACAACAAAGAAATGAACTTAACTTTTTACTAGTAGCCATCCACAGAATGCAGCCAAATTCTGCATGTTCTACTTTGCTACATCCGTTTCTTAATGTCTAAAGATCATGCTTGTTTCTAGAAATTCTAGAGCTTCCAAAAAGTTCAATTTATCTTAAAATCTAGAAGTGATGTATTCAATTTTGCCAACTCCTCCCAAACATATAACCTAGGATGAAGGCTGCAAGTGAATTGAAGGCAGCGTATAAGTTTATTATGTTTAGTGCTTTCCTATTTTTCTAGTTCTCTATTTCCTAATTACCATTACTATTGCATCTGTCCATCTAATACTCGTGTTATTATAAACTCTTTTAGGACTCTCTTTGTAGCAAGAACTCAACTATATTTAAACTGCAAAACAAGAAAACTTAACATCAACACACGAGAAAATGAATGTGATGCTATTCATTAAAGCACCCAAAAAAAATAATTGGTGCATATAATAAAACTACCTCTTCCTCTACCCCTTCCGCGACCACCGCGTCCTCTTCCTCGCAAGCCAGGAGAGCCCTCTACTTCCAGAAGAATAGACTAAATATTACAAAACTATTTAAAAGAGACTATAATCACAAGTAACTTCCAGAAGAATAATAGTATTGCTTTACCTGCTTCATTGTCATACTCATTCCACGGTTTCACTTGCTCAGCTGGTATAGGTGGTTGGTACCTGCATTTTTTACAAAGCGAGCACAACTTAAAAGAATACAATAGCACGGACGTATTGTGCTGCTTCTAATCATAACACACAACTGAGGGTATGACACTCATAAGACATACACTATATAAGACGGGGGGAAACACTGTAGCATATCGAAGTCAAAGACACCTAAGATCTTTATTTAAGGGAGAGGGATAGAGAAATGGAGAATAGCCCTGTATTAATTTACGACCTCAGTAATTAGTAATTACTTAATAAGTCACAACTATCACCTATACCATGTATTTTTGTTACCAAATATGTCATTAACTAGATATTCTTACTACCACCCAAGGCATGCTATTAACGGTAAAAAAAGAGAGATTAAAATATGAAGGAACATCATCAGATGGGATTTATCCACAACCATACACGAGTGGCAAAAACGATAAAAGGCAAGCATTGGAAGACAAACAAGCACTAAAGATAACTTTTCCAATAAAAACAATCTCCATTGACCGCAAATTATCCATTAGAAATGCAACTCCACATTAAAAGAACAATCCGTGTCAAATGCTGCAAATTATCCATTAGAAAGGGAACTCCGTATGAAAAGAAGAATCCATCTGAAATGCCGAGGGTGTGTGACCATCCCTAATAGGACTCCAGGATTTGGCAACAACAGCAATAATAAGCCTATAACTAATGTGAAGTAACCTTTTATTACTTTTATGCAATTTAAAAATCTTTGAAAAACTTATTACAGAAAAAAGGTTATATAAACAATATAAAGCAACTTTTTTATTACTCATAGGCAAATCTAATATTTTTGAGAAACATATTGCATCGATTCACCATTTACATCGATCTTAATCTTTATTTCCAATATTACAGCAGTAAGTAATCAGCATTCAAGTTTTAATTCAAGGTATGTATACCATCACTAGTTCATTTAAGTAGTAAATAAATAAATATTACTAAGATTCTTTACATATTAATTTAATTTGCGCTCACAATGTTACTACGATGATAGTACAAAATCAATTTATCTACTATTTAGTAGTTGACCCCGAGATAAGTGTCCTCCTTTATCACTTTAGCTTTGGCTCCCACTGTATGGAAATGATAACCTCGCCATCAGGAGTAAGACACCCATATTGATTGTTGATAGGCTCTCTATTAGTAGTATAACAGACAAAGACGGTCCATTTAACCAGACGCACAGACTCACACAAGCAAACTAATAAAGTACTTCATTTCCTGGATGGTGTCTTCTAGGGGACCCCTCTAGTGAATGTCTTCAGAAGTATTCAAAACAAGGAAGTGTGACACCTCCTACCTTGTCTTGACGTTAAAATTCTCAAATGAACTTCTTTTAAAGTCATTCAAAGAAAGGGGGTCCTTCATAGCCCATCTATTCCCTACAATAATGACCTCAAGTGAACTTTTCTTAATGAATTCAAGCAAGAGTCATTAACCTCCTATCTCCCCATCTGTAAATGAAAGGCAATGATTTCACAACTAGGAGCTTTACCTCTGAGGCTATGATTGACTTACTCCAGATCAACCATTTGAGACGGTGGGAAGTTCTTCACCACAAAGTAGCCTCGCTAAATAAGGGAATGAAGTAAATGGGATGGGAGCAATAACCAGCATTCTTTATTGGCAAACCACAAGTGATTCTTACATCATCGCAATAGATTAGTGGCCAAGGACAAAGGCTCATCAAGGCACTCGCTGGAACAAAAGTGCTACACACCTTTTGACCAAATTTGAAGGGGGCGAACACAAACGCTTATGTATTGGCTTGTGGCCATGTCCCGTCTCATCTACATTTAATGCCCACATACATGAGCCTATTATATCGCCATTTTAGTGCAGTTATAAGCCACTCTACCCCCAAAAGTATGCAGACTGTACACGGCTGCACATATTCTCATACCATTGTAAATAAAGGGGACTACAAACATTTAAGGATGACAGAGAAAGAGGAGAAACGCACAAAAAG
This sequence comes from Cornus suecica, assembly GCA_963922005.1. Taxonomy (NCBI): domain Eukaryota; kingdom Viridiplantae; phylum Streptophyta; class Magnoliopsida; order Cornales; family Cornaceae; genus Cornus; species Cornus suecica. Next base: position 17,687,620 of record OY998246.1, read on the forward strand.
GACATCCCCTTAAGAACTCAATGAAATAGCTTCCACAAACCTTTGCCAGAGAGGGTATCATTACTCTTAACACCACCAACCTTTTCGTTCCTCAACATCTATCTCAGTGCCAAAAAGAACTACATTCACTCGAGTATGTTGTCTCATGGACCCTGATCCTCACACTGAAGACTGAAAATTCCCGAATAAATCAACTCCCATGTGGCGCAAAGTCGAAGACAGACTGAGAACGAAGGACCATTCCCCCCCTTGATTTATGTCAACCAAGTGATCTACACAAGGTATCATCAAAGTGAAAAGTAAGAAGCCCATGCAAACAAGCATCTACCAAAATACATGTATGCATGCACTCACGCACACGCACACGGGGCTGACGTTTATCTACTGAAATATAGCAATACAAGTACAAACAGTGATTCCTCACAGAGAGAATCTACTCTTCATCCATGGGCTCAAATAAAGAGACCATGGGATGGTTCTAGTAGGCTAGCAGCTTCCCACGAAGAATCTTAGCAAACAATACTAAAATAGATTAACCATAGAATATCCTGATATCATATATATACAAGTTCAAGATAGCATCGCCTAGTGCAAAATATTCAGTGTGTTACAAATCTGACCAGAGAATCAAGCTGATTATCAATAAAAGAAAGCTAAAGCAGACATCTTAGGGAAAGTATCTAGATTCACTTTACCCTGCAGAGGATGTATCCAGCTCCTTCTTTGACAAAGTAATTGTTATCACCGACACATGACGAGTAGTTTCTAGGCTGCATAAGCAAGAAGTATATCAGCCATTCAGAACAATACCGTATAGAGCAAAGTAGTCCATGTGAATAAGAGCATGCTTCGGTTCTTACGGAAGAAGGCCTTCTTCTAGTGGTTCCCACATATCAGTCATATCCGTAGAACCAATCAATGTGTTCTGGTGGAGACCAGCAATCCTTCTCTGGTATCAAAATGTGGGTAATATACATCATTATGAGACCATAGCACAAAATGCAAGTCCATTATAATTATTCAAAGAAAACTATGAAACTAGTGAGAACCAAAAGGAGGAAGGCAGGGAGGAAATAAAGAACAAGCAAGTCAAACTCAATAGTGACGGCACCTTAATCAGTTCGGCAATCATCACAGTTTTGTTGATAGCTCTGCCCATGGCCTTAAGAGCGATTTCATTAGATCCTTTCTCCTACAAAGAGCACATCAAAACGCATAGGGTGGCAAGATTGAGAATAGGCGAACAAGCACATTTAAACGACTACTAAAATAGTTACACAATACTAAAAAAGTTACACAATACTGAAAAAGTTTGATGAACCCTATAATACAGAAAAATAGACCGAGCAACGCAAACATGAAGGAACAAGAAAATTTCCAAATAAGTTATGCAAAAGTTGATGGTACAAAAAACATAGATCCGAAAATGAAGGGATATCAAGTGTAAAAGCAAAAGAGGGGAAATCAAGTAAAGAAACAGCAGCATTTTTATAAATCATGCATACCATTCACAGAAATTTCAAGGAGCCATCGTAGCACAATGGTTAGAGTTCCAATAGGATATCTTAGAAGATGGGCTAGGACGAGTGTTCAACTGCTATCACTATTAATTCAATTTGGGCATTCACTTCAGACATACATATAAAGATAGAGGGAGATTACTGGTGTCCCACTCCCTTCGTCACCTCTTCACTAACAATTTCAATAAGACAATTAAATTTACAATTCAAGCGACTTAGCTGTGAGAAAATAATTTCAAGGCACAATTTGCGCATTCACTTCAGACATACATATAAACATCAATAAAGATTACTGGAGCCCCACTCCTTCGTGACCTTTTCACTAACAATATCAATAAAATAATTAAATTTAACAATTCAAACAACTTAGCTGTGAGAAAATAATTACAAGGCATAATGAAGAAATATAAAATAAACCTTGCCATTTAAACCCAGACAACTAGATTAAATAGTGCCTGTACATAAGATGCGGTCACAAAGACTTACGAGAGCACAATAGCTGTCACAGATTGTTCACTTACTAATCTTAAACCATTTAAAGCATATTTTGTACTATAAATACATACAGAATTTCAATTCATTAAATTTCTTGCCAAACAAAACCATGGGACCTAATCCTTGGGCATGTCCATAGGAAATCAGCCAAAAGCATCCGATAATTAATTGAACTTCATGTCGAAAAACAACCACTGAATAAAAAAATAAAAAGTACGATATATGGAACCCAAAGAAAGAGATAAAAAATGGTATTATGTATACATAAATATGTACATCAAAACTGATAACAAAACAGTGGGTTTTTAATAACAACCCAAAAGGCATTGATACAAAAAATCATCAAATCCAACAATGAGCACACAAGCTTAATACCTATATCAATACCCCAAAAGCAATCCTATTTATACCATTATACATATATCCATAAATATTTAAGTATAAATTAATAGCTTGCGATAACAAAACAGTGGGCTTTAATAACAACCCAAAAGGCATTGATACAAAAAATCATCAAATCCAACAACGACCACACAAGCTTCATAACTATATCAATAGCCCAAAAGCATTCCTCTTCAAATCATTATACACACATATACATATATATATACATAAACAAACATATAAAAACACATACATAACACACACATCACATAAAAAAGAGAGAGATACCTGGAGCAGAGTGGTAGCATAAGTAATGTAGTTCCTCATCCTCCCCTGAGTGGTTATACGAATCTCATTCTCGTTAATCTGCGTCTCCGGCCTCGGCTTCTCTACCCTCTGATAACGATCCATCTACACCACCACCAAAACCACCACAAATTTCAATAATCACCAAAAAAAAATTCAAAAAGACGCAACATTTTCAAAATCAAAAATCAGATCTGACACGAACAGAGCTATATAGCAAAACCGATAAAAACATGAAATACCAAATTGAGTGATAATTAGGGTTAGGGTTAGGGTTTGGTACCGTTATGAGATTGGAGCGAAAAAGGTACTCTGTCTCTGTGTTATCTGAAGACCTGCTCTCGCTTAAGGGCTTTGTTTGGCTCTGACTGTCTTTAACTCTGTTTTTTTGGCTCTAAGAGGCTCGCGTGCGCTTGTTTGGAGATCCGTTTTATAGAAGTCTAGAGAGAGAAAGTGTTTTAGAGAGAGAAAGTGATTTAGAGATGTAGGGCTGACGATGGCGGTCGTATCGCCAACAAGACCGCCTCTTTTTTCTATTTTTCTTGGGTCATCTTTGTGTTACACTATTATATATATAGATATATGTATATTAATTACTTAATTTACTTAAAATTAAAATAATCTTTCAAAATACGTGTGCTGTAAAATGTCAAGTATATCTACTTTTGAATTAATTAAAAAAAATCTTTTAAATCTTTGTGCTCTAAAATGTCAAGTTTATATTTGTCCATCAACTCACACAACCACTTTAATATTAATAGAAGGTTGTGTGAGTTTATGAGTTTTTATTTACACATTTTAATGGTTATGGAGCATGATTATGAGATTTCTTCAAAAGTGAACATAAATTGTGAATTTGCAATTAAGGTGTTTTAAGTGTATTGTTTGGCTTAGTTTTTAATTATATTAATACTAGCTGTGAAATATATGCATAAATGTGGGAATTGAGATTTTTGGAGCATTTTGCCTAAGTGTCAGATAAATATTGCATTTATTAGGCTTGTAAAGTATATTGATTCATGGCATGATAGAATATTAATTAGAGTGATCATGAATTGTGTGTATCGTCATCAATTACATTCATAAGTGAATTGAGTATATGACATTCCGGATTTGATAAATTGAGAATTGTTAGTTGATTTTGTCAAAAGATCGTAGGGTAGAAAGAGGGGATGAAAAAGCCCCAGGGTGAAGACCTCGAATATTGTGTGATTGATTGGCGTAATCGTTAGGTTAGTAGTCTGAAGACTGAAGACGATCATATGGCTAGGTTGATGAACCGTTCTTCATACCCTAGGGTGTGTGTCACGACTCGATTTTTTCATTTCATGATTTTGGAAACTTGTATGTTACCTTACTTGTGATATTTAAATTGCTCAAGATGAGTATATATTGAGATTTTTTGTGCATTTATGTCATGACATTGAACTAGGTTGTATTTATTGATTTGTATACTTGTAAATTTTTAAACTTGCATATTTTTTTTTATTAGGTCATTTGTGTTCATCCCTTAACATTTTCGGGGAAGGAACCGTTGATGGAAGATCCGTGAGTCAACCAAGTTTGTGAATTTTGAACCTAATTTAATTATAGGGTAAATTACAGTTTGATCCCCTATTGATAGTGTAAATTACACCCGCACTCCTTTTATTTTTTATAATTATAGTTTCACCCCCTGAAACCCATATCCGGCGACCGGATATGTGAAATTACTCTTATACCCCTTTTTTATATTTATTTTAAATAATCAAATATTCTTTTATGTTAAATTACCTATTTACCCTTCCATTATCTTCTTCATCTCACCCCTACTCTCTCCTAAAACCCCTCAAATCAAACCATAACCCTAAAATGAACTACCAATTATCAAACATCAATTCCTACTCATACTCAATTAATTATCCATTTTCAATGACAGAAAAATCAAAACAAAATGACATATATATCTATATATATCTCTATCTCTATATATATTTATCTATATATATACGCACATATATATCTATATATATATATAACTATCTATATATATACACGCACATATATATACATATATAACTATATAGATAGATATACACCAATCTATATATATACATATATAACTATATATATATCTATCTACGCACATATATATCTACATACATATGAAATGGGTGTGTTGATTTTTTGATGTTTTTGGTCTAAATCATGCTTCTTATAGGACGTGTTTGTTGATCTTGGACCCAATTTATGTTTCTATGAATATAGATTGAATTTGCCCAATACCCAATTCATACATATACATCTCTATATTTATGCATAGGGGAATGCATATGGGTATATACATATATATATATATAAGTGATGAGGGTAGTTTAGGCATTTCACATCATTTTAGATGGGCAAACAAGTCTTTACACACATATAAGGGTAATTTGGTCATTTCGCATCTCAGATTTTGGTTGACCCGGTTTGACCTCACCGGAGAATGAGTTGAGGGGTGAAAGTGAAACAAATAAGGGGTGAAACTATAATTATTGAAAATAGAGGGGGTGCGGGTGTAATTTACACTATCAATAGGGGTCAAACTGTAATTTATCCTTAATTATATTATAATGTAATAACTAATAATGAACACGTGTTTATTGTGGCTTGTATTTGAATGTTCAATGTTGGAACTTGATTTAAGTTTGGAGAATGTATGATTTATGATGTTTCGGGTTTGCTTCTGCATTAGTTTTGTTGAATTGTGGTATTGACAATGAATGTACGGTGTCGGATATTATTGTGGACTTCGAGTTTCGGTCATTATTAAGCTCTTCGGATTCGAGGCATGACAAACAATCTCGTTATCTTTATCTCGCTAATTTGCCTTCTGTTTGTAGTATTCTCAGAGACTAGGTCTCTTTGAGTTGTTGTCGTAAAAAAGTAATTAGATGAATCTTTTTGTAGAGTGTGCAATGGAGGAATGAATTGCTCTCTCTGTCCTTTCTCTTAATATTGGGTTTCTCTCTTTATTTCACCCAACAAATTAGTTAAGGAGAGAGAAAGAATAAAAGAAAGAGAGAGGACCTAACGAACGGGATAAAAAAAATAAGAGAATCTGCTATATTGCGAGGTTAGGATATAGATGATATTTAGGAAATAAAAAATAAAAAAACAGAAAATTTAAAAAACGAAAACTTTTGGAGTCTATATTAAAAAATCAACAACATTCAAAAAATAATTTAAGAAAAATGACATTTTTTGAAAATAATTACAAAAATATTAACTTTTAGTAAAATAATTAAAATTTTGACAAGTTTGGGTAATTACATGACTAAAATTCCCTCAACTAATTTGTAATTATTTTATTTATTTAGCGTTCACTTATTCAATTTTTATAATGACAATTATCTCTCCAATAAATCTCCTTAGTACCCATAATCACGTATTTATTCTTCCTTTAGGGTTTTCATTATTCAACCGTTCTAATCAGTTCACACATTCATGCCTGAGAACTGCTCCTTAATCGCTGAAATCAGGGCAGACGCCGGTATTCCGTATTGATCCATAGGAGTGAGAAAGAGATTGAAACGTTTTTCAGAGTTGGCAACAAAAATCATTCAGGTGAGTCGATGATATACATGTATATATAAACATAGATGTACATATATATGTGTGTGTGTGTGATTGTGTGATTATATTTCATCGACTCACCTTAATGATGATTTGGTGATAGTTTGATATATAAGTTATATTATTTTGTTGAGATATAGGTGTAGTTAAATGTTATTCAAAACACTTTTTATGCTATCTATGCAAGGTCGGCCCTGAGAGTGCAAAAATATTTTGGGGCCCTAGGTAAGATTCAAGGCTAAAAAAATTTTGGGCCCCTTACCAGAAAGCAATCTAATGGTATTTTTTAAATCTTCCAAAATTATAATATTGTGAATCTATTTAAAAATTCTCAGTATATTATAAGAGAAGACTTCCTCGAATTTAAAGAATAAAATTCAAGGTAGCCACTTTCTCGAATTTGACAGGGCATCATAATTCCAAATCCTAAACTATTTTCATAAGTACAATACTTCATATTAAAATAAATTACAGCAGCTTAGCAAACAGATAAATGTATTAATGCTAACAACTAACATCTAAAATATAATTCTCACATCAAAATTGAAAGACTAATTGAGCAAAACCTATAAAGTTTGGCATGTAGAATTAAAAAAACTGGTATAGGAAGAAAAGATTACACAACTGAAATTTATAATTATAAAACCAAATTAAACCCCAAAACAATCTACTAATTGTTCAAAAATTAGGTTACAACAGTGACCTTGATAATTTGAGAATTGATTAAACTTGTATATTCAATACAAGACCGAGAAAAATGGTAGACAAAGTATAGAGTATTGATATTGAGAAATGATTCTTGTGAATCTGTGATTGTGTTTTACGGTTAGGTGGGTGTGGTAGAATTGGAAGAGGGAGCAGTGATTGAAGTTTTTTTTTGGAAAATTGAGAGATAAAATGGGGGATTGGATAAAGACTGGGATATTGGAGGCTGACGATTTTCAATTTATGTATGTCACGATATGCAGCTATATGAAACCCAATAGGGGCCCTAAAATAAATATATAATTTGGACATATTGTGTTTTTGGGGCCTATATTACTCTTTTGGGCTTATATTACTCAAAGATTGGGTTATCCTGTTGGGTTCATTTAATTTGAAATTTTAATTATAAATTTTTATTTTGGGCCTATACTACTTAAAGGCAAAAAAAATTTTTGGGGCCCCTATTGGCCTGGGGCCCTAGGCTCCCATCTAGGCTACCTGGCCTAAAGGTCGGCCTTGTATTTATGGATTTTTTGAAATTTGATGAGTGCTCACTGATAGAAGTCAAATGTTGTACATTCTAAGCCTTTAACTCAGTATTGTTAAGTCTTGGCATTACACTAATTGGTATTTTTATCTGATTTGTGTGTTTAATTGTGTTTCGGGAGCTTAACGAGAAAAACGAGCTAATTTCGGTGAATTAACCGAAGTCGTGTTTGTTACCTATTCAAAAGAGAAGAAAAATAAAGAAAAATGGAGTTTTGAACCAAAAGACGCATTCTTAAGGGCAAAACGGGCATCGTACAAGTCTTATATATTGATATATGTGCCACAGGAACAAACGGCGTCCGAAAATACGAAGAATTGCAAACAATCGTATTTTGATATTTCGGCCCGAAATTGGGCGCATACAGTAAGGGAAAAACAACAGAAACTTCGAACGGCCATAACTTGGTCACAACAACTTCAAATTGAGTGGTTCTTGAGCTTGAACTCAAGATCTTTAAATCAGCTTTCCAACGAGATAAAGAAATCCTCAATCGGAGTTGTGTAGCAAAAGTTATGACAAAAATAGTGAGACGTGTCTGCATGAAAAATCAGAAATTTGCATATTTCGCCAGATTTTTCCAGTTTAACCCAAATTGATCTGTTTTTACCCTGGTTGACTTTGTGTGCACTCTAAGACATCCTAGAACGTGTAAGCTATATATTTTCATCAAAGTTGGTTAGATTCACTTCTAATTGCAAGAGGAACACACAAAGAGGAATCATAGTTGGAGAAGGACGTGAGTATAGTTGAATTAAGATTCTTCACATCATTGACTATAAATACCAAGCTCTGCACCAAAATTAAGGGGACTCCCAACACATAATTTTCAAAGATTTTTTCTGGAGATTCTCATCATTCAAATGAGGGGGTCATTCAAGACCTAAAAATCCGGTAAAGAAGACCATGGAGGGCGAATTTACATCAACGATGTAGATCTCTTCCACCATGAGCAACTAATTCGGTATCTAGGGTTTTTCTAACAAAATCCTAGCCAAGTAATGTAGATTCATTTATTTATTTTAATTGTAAATAGGGGAAATTGAAGAACACACATGTGATGATTGCGTAGATGATAGATCGGTTTTATTCTTGAAACAAGATTCCATGTTTATTATATTCTTGTCTTAGACTGAATGAATGTTTTATCTTAACCAATAATGTTTATTCAATATGGGCTAGAACTCGGATGCTTAAACTATGATTTTCTGAACAATACTTTTTAACACATGAAACCTTAGGTTTACACAAGTCATGTCTCGGTGAGGTGATGTAGACATGCTTTAGTTTAATTTCATGTTTTAGGAGTAGATTGAAGTAAAGTATTTTGCATGGACTAATCACACTTAGTCTGGAGATGGGTTGTAGCGAATCCGGGTAATTGTATCTCATTGGGGATTAAAACTGATTATTTGTAGTTTAATCTGATTCACATGTAATATATCGCCCGTTTACAATTGAATGAGTAGATAGTTATAGGGTTAATTTCACAAAACCCCCATATACTATCCAATTTAATCAACTAACTCACATTGTGTCAACTTTGTCCCCTATACTATTCAATTTCATCACTATGCCCCCTCCCCTCACATTTTGAGTCATAATACATAAATTACCCTCAATAATATAAGGGAGTTTAGTGAAATCAAACCTTTCAAAAAATTATTTTTTGAAAATCAATTATATTTTTCATAAAAACTATAAATTTCAAAAATATATATACATTTCGGGAAAAAAATATTTTTCGAAAACAATATATATTTTGGAAAAAATATATATATCAGGAAATCTATAAATATATATTGGAAAATGATATATATTTCGGAATATATAAATAATTCGTCAAATATATATATTTTCCGAATTGTTTTAAAAAAATATGATTTTTTTCCGAAAAATAATGTTTTTGGGAAAAATATATATTATGTTCCAAAATATGATTTTTTTCCAAATTTGTTTTTGAGAAAAATATATATTATTTTACAAAATATGATTTTTTTCCGAAAAATATATATTATTTTTTTCGAAAATATATTTTTTATATTTTTGAAAATAATGTATATTTTTCAGAAAAAAATCATATTTTTTTAAAACAATTCGGAAAATATATATTTTTGTTGAATTATATATATATTCCAAAATATAGATATTTTCCAAAATATATATTTTTTTGAAAAATAAATTTTCCTGAAATATATATATATTTTTGAAATTTATAGTTTTTACAAAAAATATAACTGATTTTCGAAAAATAATTTTTTTAAAGGCTTGATTTCACTAAACCCCTCTATACTATTAAGGGTAGTTTAGGTATTATGACTTAAAATGTGAGGGGAGTGGGCATAGTAATGAAATTGAATAGTATAGGGAGTTAAGTTGACACAATGGAGGTTAGTTGATTAAATTGGAAAGTATAGCGGGTTTTGTGAAATTAACCCATAATTATATTATGAGGTTAGTGGTAGAGTTATGAAAAATCCTAGATGTTATCTCAACTGTTCTTGTTTCAATCTATCTTTACCTGTTTTATTAGTTAATTATTTGATAATAAAAATCCAAAATCATACTTTCATAGTAATTCAAGAGTATTACTTTTCGAGAGTTCAGAGTACGACTTAGTTCCTTGGATTCGATAACCTTTCTCAAGCCGAACTATACTACAATACGATTTGTGTACTTACGAGAGGTAAAATTAGGTCACTAAAAGGGTCCATTCTTACTCAGTATTTTGAGACCCTAGTTTGACCGCATCACTCACTATCGATAGATTTTAGGTAAAACAGATTACATAACACTAAAAGCAACAAAGTTACATATATTGAGTTAAAAGTTTTACGCAGTGAAATATAAATTTTACTCAATGAAACAAAAGTTTTATATGACTTTCTGAAAACTTGTATTTTCTGATAATCGAGAAGTGCTTACTCTCGATAAATTTTAGGTGAAACCAAATATTTTTACTCTATATAGAGTAAAAATATTTCATATATTGTATCAAAAGTTTTACCTAATGAAATATAAATTTTATAGTAAGAATTAAAAGTTGTACTCAATGAAATAAAAAATTTACATGAAATTCTGGAAGTGTGTTTTTTGTAAATTGAGAAGTACTCATACTTTTTACCTTTTTAGCTATTTTACCTATTTTGTCAAATAATTTTAAAGACTGCACTAACAGTTTTACTTAATGATATACTTGATGGAAATGACGATTGCGAGATGGAGGGTTGTTTGAGATAAAAAAGTAATTACGTTAGTTTAGAAATTTTGATTTATTAGAGTGTTTTTTTAGTGAAATACAAGATAAGGATATTAAGGGAAATGACTGCAAGTGGGTTAAGGGCATAATAAACCAAAATTGTGTTTTCCCTTTTTTATAATTGTTTTTGAAATTTGACATTTTCCTTAAATTGTTTTTTGAATATTGTCTTTTTTTTTTTTTTAATATAGGCTCTAAATGTTGTCATTTTTAAAATTTCCGTAAACCAGAAAGGAAAATATAATTGTGAAAGATTGGTATGCATGACACAGTGTAAAAAAGGTCAAAGGTGAAAAAAAAGGGGTTGATTTCATTTACACCCCCTCAAGTATGTCTTAATTTTAATCACACCCTTTTACATTTGAGTATCTTCAATAACATCTCTTGTGGTTTGAGATTCTCATCATTTACACATTTGATCATTTTTGGGACTAAAATGCCCTTACCCAAACACCCACTATCCCTATTTCTATATATATATATATATAAAATTCGAAATATATATATAAAATTCAAAAATAATATATAAAATTCAAAAAATATATACAACTCGAAAAACATATATAAAATTCAAAAAATATATTTAAAATTCAAAAATAATGTATAAAATTTAAAATATATATACAACTCAAAAAAAAATATAAAATTCAAAAAATATATATAAAATTCAAAAAAATATATATATAAAATTGTTTAAAATATATAAATTTGAAAAATATATATAAAATTCGGAAACAATATATAAAATTCAAAAAATATATTAAAATCGAAAATAATATATAAAATTCGAAAAATATATATATATAATTCTAATAATTTTATATATTTTTTATTTTTCCAAGCCATCATGGGGATCATGGGGAAACAAATGATGGTGCCACTTAAGAAGTTCAATCTAGACCACTTAGATTGCCAATATATATTATGTGCTTACTTTGTGTTGTATTGAAATAAAAGGTAGTTGTGGAACAACTGCATTATTTGCCTTCAAAGAATCAAAGCACCCATGGTTTATATGTGCACCTGACACAATTGGTTGAAACTTAAGTGTTGTAGTCTCACACTTCCATTCTCTATTGCGTCTTATATACCCTCATCATTTACTTTTTCGAAAATAATTATATATATATATATTTCAAATTATATATATATATATTTCAAATTATATATATATATTTCAAATTTTATATATTATTTTTGAATTTTATATTTTTTTTTCGAGTTGTATATATTTTTTGAATTTTATATATTATTTTAGAATTTTATATATTTTTTGAATTTTATATATTGTTTTCGAATTTTATATATTGTTTTCGAGTTTTATATATTGTTTTCGAATTTTATATATTATTTTTGAATTTTATATCTATTTTTTGAATTTTATATATTATTTTCGAATTATATATATATATTTTTGAATTTTATATTTTTTTTCGAGTTGTACATATTTTTTGAATTATATATATATTTCAAATTTTATATATTATTTTCGAATTTTATATATATTTTTAGGAATAGGATAGTGAGTGTTTGGGAATAGAGATATTTTTAGGAATAGGGATAGTGGGTGTTTGAGAATAGGGATAGTGGGTGTTTGGGTAAGGACATTTTAGTCCCAAAAGTGGTCATGGGTGTAAATAATGAGAATCTCAAACCACAAGAGGTATTATTGAAGATACTCAAATATGAAGGGGTATGATTGAAGTTAGGATATACTTAAAGGAGTGTAAATAAAATTAACCAAAAAAAAATACTTTAATGCCATAATGGGCCTAATGTGCCAACTTTTCCCTCTATTTTCATGGGCCAATTTATTAATTATTTTGGACAGGAGTGTAATAAATAATAAATATTATCTCCTCATTATTGTGACTTCAAATTGGTGGGTGTCTATATTTTGAATTTGATATTCGTCCGAAGTATTGTGTGTTTGATGTTTTCTTGTTTAATTCTTTTTAATTGAGTTTTTTTTGGGTAAATAAAGAATATTTTTTTTATTCAAGTTTTAATCGAACTGATGATTTTGTTTTGTGTTAGATTGATTTGCAAAAGGCTATTGATGACTAGGTAATTTTGGAATACAACTGTATATATGTTTATATGCATACATTAAAAAAAAATACGGGTTGGATCGACCCGTGGGTTGACCTAACCTAATTACGACCCAACACCGCTTATGATCCATTATAGCGGGTTGATAATGGGTAAGGGACCCATTTACAACCCACCCGTTAATGACCTAACTCAAACCTACCAAAACCCGTCCCATTGCCACCTAGGGAATATACATGTACAATTTAGTAGAATAAATAGGCCATCACGATCTTCCTTCGCGTTTCCTACTAAGCCCTCTAGCAAATTCAACAACTTTAGTCGTAGTCATTAAATTGAAAATCATATCATGTTAACTATTCATTTACTCTAAATACTTAAGTTGCAATTTCAAAATTAAATTCTTCAACATGTTCCATTACGTGTGACTTTCTTTTGATCCAATACTTATTTTAATTTACAATTTTTGGATTGCAGTAATCGTTTGAACTTGATACCCTTGATTCTGATACCAAGTTAACAACCTATCTACACTAAATACTTAAAGTTTTATGGTCGATAAGCCCTTAAAACAAGAAAAAATTAAGATAGACATACAAGGCTCAAGAGAATCATAATATTATTGAAGCAAATGTATATCACACACACCATTAATACATTAAAAAAGTAAGTTTGCTTAACATATGAGGAAAATAACAAATAAATACCAACCAATGTTTGTCAAGCATTAAAAAAACTAAACATAGTGTTAATCCAATATATCAAATTTTAAATATCATCTTGTACCGTAAATCGTTTTACAAACAAACTAATCATTAAAAAAATTAAAAAATCAGGAATAGCTGAGAACAAGAGACACACACCAAATAAAATTAAAAATAAATACCAAAAGAATTGGCTAAATGTTGCATCAACTATTCCATTCTCACTAAATGCAAATAATTCATTAGAGCCAACAGCGTATAATTTTCATGTGGCCCTTGATTAACTACAGAAAATCAAAAAATAAAAAACCACCGACAAAAGGTTCAAATGCAACAGTTATTAGGCATTCCAAATGTATATAAATACATGAATGTATAATTATAAATACCAGTGACTGCATACACTTGTGGCCTAATCAGAAGCTATTGCCATTTTCCACACTAAAATTTATTACAATGACTTCTTCTTTGATCAAAATTCTCTGCAAAAATAAAAATAAATTCACAAATTTAAATAAACCAAGCAAAAGAGATAGAGACAAAGCTTGGAATACAAAGACTAAAGTTTGAATTATGTTAAAACAAAGGTCATAATCCAATAAATATAACTTTACCAATTGAGATTTTAGAAAATCCACCAAACTTCAACATCAATAGCAAGCTTGTTTCAAGTGCTGACCAAAACATGGCTCACAACACACACTATCATATTTTCATATTACAGTAAAACCTCACCACTTCACAAATGAAAAGAAAATTTTTGCTCCATAAACATGTGGACATGGATTATAAAATTGATATGTCAAAATGACATATTCTGAGAAAGAGGTAAACACCAATACATGTGTATAAACTTCAAACAGTTTTATAATCTTCTTCACCATTAATTCAGCAAATAAAACCCATCAATAAGTAATTGAGATTGTTAGAATAAATATTATCTCACTAATTCAGCAAATAAAACCCATCAATAAGTAATTGAGATTGTTAAAATAAATATTATTTCTTGGAAAGAGAGCAATTTGTTTTTCTCTTTTAATAGAGTTGTGTAGTCTTACACAATGAGGTGTGTTCACCACCAACAAAAGAAATCAATTATGTGTATAAAAATTCATATCATAGTGACAATATCCTTCACTCTTGAGAGAGCCATAAATTACCTCTTCACAGCCTCATTTCCTGCAATTGCCACATATTAGCCATGCCCAAGCCTTTAAAAAAGGTTTCAAAGAGTTGTCCAAGTTATGGGGTAAGATCAAACCCAAATCTTTAAAAAAGAAAAAAAAAATACCCCCCTCCCCCTTCTCCCTCACCTCACACTATCGGATGCGTCAACGGTTGATTAACACGTTTCTTTTCAACGTTGTCACAATGGTGTATCCTCCTTTATTTTTCATTTGATATGAGATGAAATGTTACCTTCTCTACATATACCGCGTCTTTGTTTGATATGAGGGAAAATGTTGTCTCCTCTTTATAATCTAGAGATAAGGGCGGAGCCACAACAAGGCTAGAGAGGTCCATGGCCGCTCCCCAATTTTTTTTAGTACCCTTAAAAATATATATTTATAGATAAATTTATAAAAAAATGTATATGGCCTCTCCCAAAATTTTAAAAATTTCTTTTAGTATCCGAAAAATTTATTTATTATATAGATAAATTTATAGAAAATTGTATATGACCTCTCAAAAAAATTTCAAAATTCTCTTTTAATAACCCCCAAAGGTGTATATATTTTATAAATATTGCATTTGACCCCTCCCAAACCTTTTTTAATATTGCATTTATGAAACTTATTTAAATCATTATGCCAAATTGGAGTATGATATGGGCTTTGATTATATTCATGTTCCCCAACTGAGAAACCCACCCATTTAAGTGAAAAAATAGTTTGAAAGTTTTAGTACACATTCAAAATAGAGAAAACCAAGAAAAGAAGATTAACAAGAGTAACATAGAGTGTGAATCTCTAGCTTCTGATTAGCATATTAGGTATATATGTTATATTTCAAGAGTAACATAGAGTGTGACCCTAGCTTCTGATTAGCAGATTAGGTATATATGTTATATTTGCTTTTGGGACCATGAATGCCACTGAACCAACGGTTTACAACGTATCAAATGATGCATGGTAAAAGTTTACATGTTTTGATAGCAGGAAATTCAGGAAGAAGATTGGCAAGAAAATTAATTTTGTTTATTTCTACTATATAAATTAATTTTGTTTTGTGCAATTAAAATTAATTTTGTTATTTGATGTATTAGTGATTGAAATGGATTTTTTCTTCATAGGAAAATTAAATAAATTTTAATTTATAAAAAATATGTATTAATCTTTTGTGTTTATTTGGTTGCCTTTTTCATTTAGGTAATTACCTTATTTAAACTTTTATGGATGATTTTCAAAAAAAACTAATTAAGAAAGTTAAATAAAAAGAGAGTGGTTTGGCATTTGTTAAGTGATTTTAAAATATGATCTTTAGATCAATATTAACACTGAGCATACATGATCTTGCTCCACTACTGCATGTATATATATATACACACATACATTGATCTTACACAGATTTAAAAATTAAACTGCAAATTAATGTTTTTATATTTTTCTAAAAATGTTAATGTCTTAACTAGATATGTTATTGTGCAAAACAAAACAGATCATTCACACATACACATAGAAAGATCTTACACAGATTTTACAATTAAACCTCAAATTAGTGTATTCATATTTTTCCAAAAACGCTAATGTCTTAACTATATATCTTGTTGTGCAAAACAAAACAGCTCACCATACAAAGACCTTATACAGATTTAAAAATAAACCTCAAATTAGTATTTTTATATTTTTCTAAATACGCTAATGTCTTAAAAACAAACCAGATCACCAAACATGTTTTAATCGAAAACACATGCCTAACAGGGCCGGGTTTGTTTTAATCGGGTCGAATTCCTACTGAACCAGAATACAAAAAGAAAACCCGTATATATATCTATATATATATATATATATGTATAATCGACGGGCGCGAGAGTCTAGAGACACAAACTGTCTCTCTGTCTGGCTCTGTCTCTCTCTCTTCAGGCAATCACTGTCTGCTTCTTCAGGTTTACATCTCCCTCTTCGATTCTCGGCTCCCATACACTTCAAGTGAAAAGAATCTAGGGTTTTATATTCTAAACCACCCAGATTTCTCTATTCCTTCATCGCTGTCTGGATATCAATATGTTTGTAGTTTGCAAACCTCTTCATCAATTAGTATTAATTTCTGGTTTACCACCCATATATATATATATATATGTATAACACAGAAAAGAAGTTTGAATTTCTCACTTTGATTTGTGTATAATGGATTATATGTTTGAAACAATTTTCTATGCTGTTCTCAGTTGAATTGATTTATTAAGCATTTCTTAAAGTTGAAAATAGTTTTATTCTCTGTACATGGTATGCATTTTGTATTTACACGCATTTATACACACTGGCATTACAAGTTTTTTTTGTTTTTTTTATTTTTTTTAATTAAATTGGAATTCTATGGATTCTTATACTGTTCGTACAATAGTGACTTCAAGCTCAATAATTGGGATTGTTCCAGGGTTGTGAAAAATGACAGAGCCTTCCAAGGTCATTCATATCCGGAACGTGGGACAGGAAATTTCTGAGGTTTACACTCCCTCTCTTCATGTATATACATTTATATGTTGATGGTGTTTTTATGCTTTTCTAGTTTAGCACTGAACTTTATGAATTCGGGTGCGACGGTGCCAATTTTAAGTTGGCAGGTCCATCTACTAGGGCAAAAAAGACAAGGCCGTCAGAATCTGGAGTCTAGGTAGAATTTTTTTGAGATCCGTTACAAAAAATTTAAATATTAAATATTTAATTTAAAAGTCTAAATCATATTAGAATTTTTAAAATTTTCTAATACATTGGGTTTTTAAATATTTTCTCATAAATTTAGGCTATGTTGGGATATTTGACTAAATCATTAACCTTTTGGGCATTTCATATGGACGGCTTAGCCATCCAACCATTATTATAAAATAGTAGAATCGTTGTAAAATCATACAAAATCGTATAGAATCGTAAAATCGTTTTACTAGTTAGAATCATGATTCTGACAACTATGAAAAAATACCATAAGCTATGATTTTTATAACCCATGTCTTAAAATTTGTAATAAAGAAGTAATCTTGTGTGAAATATGCAAATTAAAAAAAACAAAAAAAATCCATAACCTATTGGTAACACACAAAAATAAATCTAATTTGCAGTGACATAGTTATGCACAAAATTAGACAGAAGCAATTTAATTGTGTCATATGACTAGTGAGGAGGATGTAAGAGTGAAACAAATAAACCTCAGCACCTCTATTTGATTAGTTACACACCCAAAAAGGATCTAATTCATGGTGACATATTTATGCACAAAAATGGATAGAACAATTTAACTTTGTCCTATATCTAGTCGAGGAGGAAGTAGTATGTACAAATTTGGAACAAAAAAATTAAAAATATACACCGGCACCTCTATTGGATTATGATCCCTATGAAGGAATTTAAACGGTATAAGCTCACAACCCTTGTGGATTAGCGCGATCTTAATACTAATATTCACTTGAAACGGACTAGAGCAAGGGTACTGCTGCTAATAAAAGAGATTTCTTCTTCTTGCCCTTCAACTGCTCTAATAGGACAGGAATTCCTCTCCCTCCATTCCTAGGGCAATAAGAGAAGAATTAAGTCTACTACCAAATCGCAGACCCATCACTTGAAAGAACAAAATGAAGATGGTGTGAGTTGAACATGTGCTGTTGTAGCTGTTTGGGTCCGAGTACATATGTGTGTATATCTGGTTGCATTTTATTTTCTTACTTCTGGTATATAAAATAATCTTTTAATACACCATAGTTCTTTTGCAGAATGATTTGCTTGAGCTATTTCAGCCATTTGGGGCTGTCACCAAGCTCGTCATGCTCCATGCTAAAAATCAGGTCCTTTTTTGTTTGTGTGTGTGTGTGTGTGTGGCCATAGGGCAGATGGAGTGGTCTAGTGTTCCAAGCTGACTAATGAACTAAATGTTTTTCTGCCATGGCTGCAGGCCCTTCTCCAAATGCAAGACACTCCTTCAGCTGTCAATGCAATGCAATTCTATGCAGTTGTTCAGCCAAGCATTAGGTATGATACATAAGTAGTGCATCTTTCTTTCTTTTTTATTTTCTTTTTTTATTTTCTTTTATTTTTGGGTATTTTGCTAAATAAATGCTTTGTATTAATTCATTTTTGGGACTGAGGATTCTGTTTTGAGAGTATTTGCTTTCTGGTAAACTTTTCATTTATTTATTTCTGTTTCTTTGGGCACTGCTACCAACTCTACAATCCATATATTTTTCTTAATTTGTTTTTATAGATTCGATTCTGTGGTCTAAACTTATGATGGTTACCTCTAGGGGGAGAAATGTTTATGTTCAATTCTCATTACATCAAGAATTAACAACTATGGATCATGCTCAGGCACAAAGTGATGAGGTCAGTTCTCTGCATTCACTAGTTTGAAATCTCTGAAATCGGCTGTTATTGGTAAATTCAGAGAGATGCATTTGAAGGGAGCCATTGCAAAATTAGTTTTTTACTCTCTTATAAAGTAAAAACAGTTAATGTTGGAAACATCACTAAAACACGTAATATTCATCTTATTATCGTTTTTTGTAAGAAGTTCACAGCTATTGGGAATTGGAGGAATCTTAATAATATGTATGTTAATAATAAAGGTAGAGTATCTCTCACTGTCCTATGATTCCTAATATATTAGAAAGTTGACGACAGCAAAGGAGATATTTTAAATTAGTAGAGGTTTCTGCATGGAAGTATTTCAGGTGTTAAAAATACCAAACAAGGTTAAATATTTGTTCATTCTTCCCACGGTCATTAAAATTTAGGTTCCAATCTTGTGTTTTCTCTTCAGTAGTAGCAGTAAGGCAAGTTTGGAAGGGGTATATCTTTCTTTACCCCCTCTTTTTCCCAAACTTAACTGAACCGGGGTGTGGAGTGGTGAGCTAGTAGATATATCTTCAGGGTGGAGCAGATAACTTGTTAGGTTTTGACTTAAACTACTGGGAAAAACTGCAAATTGTAGTTGGAAAAATAGTTAATTATTCAACACAATTTGGCCCGTATTTTACATTTTTGTTCCAATTTCTCTCGTAATGTGGTATTTGGCACAAGGCTGCACAGTGCAACTAATTGCAACAATTGAACGGACAGTATGCAGGCTAATTGCTTTTCATTAGGGTGGGGCTAATTGCTAATTGATTATTAGCTTACCCCAAATATAATTGCTAATTGCAAATTATGCAGGCTAATTGATTATTAGCTCGCCCCCTATATGATAATTAGCTTAGTAAGTTAGTTGCAACAAGGTCCAGTATCTCCATGTATACTGGGTGCACTAGTGGAGGTGTATTCTTTTGGAAAAATTAAGTTCTCATGTATTAACTTTTTTAGTTGCATACACCCACTATGACGTGCATCTCTCCAAATCTTTTGTCAAGTGTACAGAAGATCCATTGATCAAGTAGAGTGGTGGGAAAACAAAATGGATTAATTTCCAGCAATAATATTAGGGCCACACACTCTGAAAACTTGATGGTTCTCTTTTTGTTTAGGTTTCTCTTGTTAAAATTCATTTATTTTAGGGCTATGAGTGTCTCAAATTGTTTCTCTCCTGCTGATTTGTACTCTTTATTACTTCTACTTTGTAATTTTGCTTCTGGAATATAGGTGTAGAGAAGAATAGTTTTATTTTATTTCTTATTGTTTATTTATTTATCGTAAAAAAGAACATGTAAATACTGTAGGTGCAGTGTAGATCAATCAGTAGCTAGTCATGGATATATTTTGATATAAAATTTTAGTGGTGTGACACAAGAGCAAGACAATCCATAAAAGCTCCGCACTTGAGCAATAAGATATACTGCGTCTCTCTCCCTCCTTTAACTTCATAACAGTCTCTTTCTGTCTTTCTTCCTTTCTTTTGGCATGATATATTGTTTTACTGTTTTTCTTTCTTTCTTTATTTGTTTTTATTTAATTTTTTACTTTTATTTTTTTATGTTTGCCTGTTATTTTACTTCATGTATATATCTTGCTTTCTTTCTTTATCCTTTTCTCCATATATTCTTCTCTATTCATTCTATTCTATTCTCTCTCCTGTCTCTATGCTGGTGTGCTGTCGGGCATTCTCTGGGTACACAGCCTAATCGAATTCTGTTAGTTACAATTAATCACATGCTATATCCTATAACTGTGGAAGTGCTGCATCAAGTTTTTTCTCCTCTGGGATTTGTACAGAAGATCGTCACATTTCAGAAGCCAGCTGGTCAGCTTCTTCAAGTTTTCTCTATCACATTCTCACTATTTCTTAATTTGATCTCTTATTCTGACTTATGAGCATAGATGGATGCATTTTGCATGAGGTTTTGTCAGATAAAATATCATATGTTTTCCTGATCTGCTTGTCCAAATTTTCTGGTTTATTATTTTTGGAGGTGAAATGTCCATGTATTTCCATTCATTGAACTGTACTGGGACTGTTTTGGCATTGTTATTTACCTTCAAATTACGTGAAGATGCGTACTCACTCACCGAATTGGGGTTTAATTGACCCATGTCTATGGAATTCGTAGGTTTTCACGCCCTTATTCAGTATCAATTACGCCAAAGTGCTGTTTCAGCTAGAAGCTCTCTCCAGGTGTGTTAGTTTATCTTGTATTCTTTGCAATGAAGGCATATTGAAGGTTCGGTTACTGGTTGGCTTCTTAAAGAAGTTTACACTTGGCATCGTCTTTATAGGGTCGTAATATCTATGATGGTTGCTGTCAGCTGGACATTCAGTTTTCAAGGTAGGTTCCTATCATTTTTGTAAATTTTTTTATTTCTCATTTTGTTTCTCTACATGCTACCATGGACGTTATATTAATCATACTTATTTACATTACAGCCTCGACGACTTACTAGTGAAGTTCAATGATGAGCGGTCAAGGTCGATTATCAGCTTCATGATTTTTGAACTTCGTATACTTATATGTTTTCATTAGTGAGCGGTCAGGGTGGAATTTTTTTCAGTTGATATTTTTGGCTCTTTACCTTCAGCTACTATTGGTGATCTGACAATGATGCATCTTTTGCTTTCCTTTCTGTTATAGGGATTTCACGAACCCATCTTTGCCTTCAGAACAGAAGGGAAGTTCCTCCCAAGTATGTTCATTGTTTACTGCTATTTTGGAATTACTGATGTTGTAGTGTATAACTTGCTACCTGTTGTGCCTTCTGATATTTAATTCGTACCTATTCTTTGGCATACTAGCCTGGATATGGAGATGCAGGAGGCATGTATGCCCTACAAGCTTCTGGAGCGAAAGCAGGTGCTTAATTTGGCAATTGCTCAACTATCTGCTGCCTTGTTGATTCATTTATTGGGTTATTCTAGCACTTTCTCACGTGTTTATTGTATTTTTCTATGTTTTTCAGTTGGATTTCCACTGGTGGGTACTTCTCTGGTCATGTTATAAAGTGAATGGAGATCGTTTTTTTAGAGTTGAGAATATGTGTCTTCTTGCATCATTGAGGAAATAATCAATGTCTTGAAGTTGAGCCCTCTTCCCTTTTTTATGAATGTCCATTAAATAGAGATATACATGTACTCTATGGTTGCCTGATTGGTGCCCAAACATTCTGAAGCACCCTTTCATGTGGGACTGTCGCCGGAAGTTAGCTCCATGGACGGTTTTTCTTTTCCCTGTAAAACCTACTGCACCCGTGGAGGTCTTATTCAGTGAACAAGGGATCATTTAATATCTTGCATTATTGGGAGCAAAAGTTATGACTAGGAGATTTCTGGTACATGAGCTTTCTCAAATGGTTGGCACTGAATTGATGTTCCTTTGGCTTCTTGTATTGCCGATTATCATTTATTTATAGGGTTTGATGGGTAAGGACCAGAACCCTACGTTCTGGCAGAGAGTTCACACAAGGTCCATGATTTAGCTGCAGAGGGAGGTGGATAGGTCTTGATGGTGGCTTTAATTAATTTCAACTTCTTTTTGAATTTTACATAGTTTACGAAAACTCAAATTTAAGTTAAATATAATTGTATTATCCCAATCAATTCCATCATTCTTATAAAATAATCAGAAGAAGAGTAAATCAATGTAAAGCACAAACTCTTGGAAAACTCGTATAAGAGAAACCATGAGACCTAGTATAGTTAGATAGAAGATTCAATATCAGAAAGAGATACTACACTACGTTAATTTTCACACGCTCAGAATTCCTAGAACCTCTTGAAGGAATTTGCTCCTCATGGATTCGCTTCTTCAGTGCCAATTCTTCTCTAGACTATTCATTCACTCCAATCTCAGTTGCTTGATTGTTTGCTGTTGTTGAACTCTTAAATATTGCTCTAACAGTTTAGACATCAACATTCATATATTACACTCACTAATCTACTGCAATAGTTGATAAAGATGGTGTCCACCTCACTACTGTGCAAGTGGGACCAATAGTGGAATTGCTATATATATTGTGCTTGTTAGATGAACAAGGTGCATGTCTTTTGGAAGAAAGATTACAGCTCTCTTTTCTCTATCTCCCTCTTCTGCTTGCTCTTCTCTTGTGGATCTTTTGTCACATTCATTTTTAGGTTACGGATCTTCTTCCAATGTTCTCTATAATACGTATAACAATAGACTCTAGTTTTGGTCGATGAAATGTTCCAACCCAAGGCGACCTAACAGTCTTTACTAGCAGGGACGGATCCAGAATATTATGTGGAGGGGGGCGATATTTAGTAATGAGATTGTGGGGGCAATACAAACAAGTTTTTAGTAATTTTATAGGGTGCAATTTTACTATTTTATTCATAAATTATTAATTTTTTTTAAAAAATTGTAATAAAATTATATGAAATTTTTTTCCTCGAGGGGCAACTGCCCCCCATAACAACTGTGTAGCTCCATGCCTGTTTACTAGTTATAATTTACTAAAAGAATAGGGTTCTAATTTGTCTTCTATATATTTTTCAAATGTCTGCCATACCTTCATGTAGATGGATATTGTTTTGGTTTTCTTAAATTCCAGACGGGCAAAGCTGCTGCAGTCGCAGCTTTCTTTGGAGGAAGTTTGCCTCCTGGAGTAAGTGGAACAAATGAACGATGCACCGTGCTTGTATCCAATCTTAATCCTGATGTAAGCTCTCTTTCAGTTTGTATTATTTTTTCTGTTTTCTAATTGATTTTCCTGAGTTCTTTGGATGACAAAATGCACATCCTCTAATCTCAAGTTTTGTTCCTCTCCCCTCCTGACATTGTGCATCGTAGAAAGTAGACGAGGATAAGCTTTTCAACATTTTCTCCATTTATGGAAATATTGTGAGAATCAAAATTCTGCGCAATAAACCAGACCATGCATTAGTTCAGATGGGTGATGGCTTTCAGGCAGAACTGGCAGTACATTTTTTGAAGGTTCGTTTCCTTCAATCTCCATGAAAATCTTTTTAGCGTATTGTCGATAATCAGAAACTTGATTTATGAGAATTGACTGTTTCTTATTAAATTGTGATGGCTAGCAGGCAATAGCTTTTGAGTTTTTCGTTGTGTGGTGTCTTGATGACATTCATTAACACAGTTCTGTTTGAATTTGTCATAATCTAGTGTGCGTAGCTGGTATTGCTCGTCTTATTTTTCCATTGAATCTTGGATGGTATGATTACTAACTCTGTCACTTCTATGGTCTTGTTAACAAGCATGATCTGAAATTTTTTCCCTATCAATTTAGCATGGATGCAGGTTATCTGTTTTTGTGGTCCAAGTTTTTCGTCATTTTATCTACTATCATTTGAATATCTGATATGAATTCTATTGAATCCACTATCTGTTAGAGCTTTCCCATGGTTTAATCCTTCAATAACTGACCCCCCCCCCCCCCCCCCCCCCCCCCCCCCCCACCCCACCACTCTCTCTCCGTGACAGTGGTGTGGAGCCTGTAAGAATATTCCATTATCCACCAGTGGGCACATGGAGTCCTCCCATCCCACATGTAATGTACAATCACCATAACAACCCTTTTTAGTAGGGGGATTCAAAATTCCAACCTTTAGGATTCAAACAATTCCCTTATGTTGCGTTTGGTACACAAGAATGGAATGAAATGGATGTGGGAATGGAATAGAATGAACATTACTATTCTATTGTTTTGGTTAGAGTATCACTAAATAGAGAATGGAATAATTTTTTTAGTTTTGTTAGGGAATGGAATGTTCATTCCATAGGTTTACTAATGGAATGGATTTTCATTATCTAGAATGAAATTTCATTCCAAGAGAATGTCCATTCCCATTCTACAAAGCATACCAAACTAAAGAATGACTGGAATGGGCATTTCATTCATGCATACCAAACACATCATTAGGGTTAATTATACCTTCTAAACCTTTTAGTTTTTGGCAGCATGAATGCAAATTGGAGCATTTTAAAGGTTGTGGCTTCATGGAGAGAAAATAACTTCACTAGCAATGCCATATCTTCCATTCCACCTCAGCCAGCTAATTATTTTTCTTTCATATCTCTTTTGGCTTTCTTGTTATATGATGAGAATCTAATCAAGGTAATCAGCGGATTCCTAGGCTTTAGTGTTCTTACAATCATATTGTTTTCTATATTGAGGATATGGAAGGATATGCCTAGGGTAATATGGATCCCCTCTGTGCGCTGGAGAGGATCCGGGTTCATGTCCATGGGCCCTCTTGCTTTTGAAGACATCTACAGAAATAGCGTGGATATTTTTACCATGCAAAACACCACTTTTAATTGTTACTAAACTTAGTTTTTATGATGTTGGGTAATGTGGTTTTTTTTTTGAATATCATAGCCTATTTTGGTTCTTGTTTGTTGAACCCTTGAAACCGCTGAACTGTAGTTAATTAGTACTACTTTATGGATTTTCAGTTTGTAGTTGACAGCTATGCGAAACCTTTGTGAATCCACCTGAGCATGAATGCTAAGAATTTAAATAGTGCATGGGCATGGTTAATCATGATTCATGTAGCTGATCTTAGTTTTTTTGGGATATGGGCTTTGATGACTTCGATATCTGATGCTTCGAATTTGCATTTATCTTTCACAACTTCTTTTTCACTGGATAGTAGATGGCAAAACCTTTTGATTTTGGAATACAGGGAGCCATGCTGTTTGGAAAGCATATGGAAGTGAACTTCTCACAGCATTGGAACATTACAACAGGCGCTGATACGCACGAGTACATGAACTCGAATCTTAACCGCTTCAACCATAATTCTTTGTACCGTAATCCTGCAAAGAATTACCGCTACTGCTGCTCCCCAACGAAGATGATCCACCTGTCCACCCTTCCCCAGGATGTCACGGAAGAGGAGATTGTGTCCCACCTGGAGGAACACGGTCCCATTGTCAATAGCAAGCTCTTTGAGGTGTATGGTAAGAAGCAGGCGCTTGTCCATTTTGAAACCGAGGAGCAGGCAGCTGAAGCCCTTGTGTGCAAGCATGCCACTTCCCTTGGTGGTTCAATCATCCGAATCGCCTTTTCGCGGGTGCCGACTATTTAAGGACCCTCACCCTGAAATGTTACAGGGTGAACGGCCACATAGGAGAAAAATAAAAAATAAAAAATTACATGTGTGACTCTCTCACTCTACTCGTTTTATCTCATATCTTTGAACTATAATTTAATCGCATTTGTAGTAACAAAGTTGTCTTTGCTTCTGTTTCTCTTCTCAACTTTTTGTGCTTTTACCAATTACATTTTGTTTTCTTCAACATTGGAGAATAACTATTTGGAGATGCTGGTTTTGTAGATTAGGAAGGAGGGAGAGAGAGAGAGAGGGGCTATATTTGTGTATTTTGTTGTATTTGTGTACGTCTTGCAAAGCTGGCTGCGCAATCTGTTTCCTCTTTATGTCATGTATTGTGAATATATTGCATGTCCAGTTATGCCAATTTGTTTCCTTTGTGCCTGTCCCCTCATTTCTGAGATATATATGTGTGTATATATCTATCTATTTATACTTCTATTAAAAGCGTGAACGGTTTTAGCATTTCAGTATTAAAATTATAATTAAAATATAGTTTTATCTCCAAAATTTAAAATAATTTACCAACTTGGACTCTATTTGAACAAATTAAAAAATACCGACTCCATATTAATTCACCGTCAAAATACTATCTATACTATTATTAAAAGTGTCAGCATTTCAATATTTAAAATTTTAATTAAAATAGAATTTTATCTCCAAAATTTAGAAATTTGGACCAATTAGAATCCTAATATATATATCTATATACTATTAAAAGTTAAAATTATAATTAATTTTAAACGTAACTATAGTTGAACTCTATCTCTACAATCTAATTTTATTCAAATTAAAATCTTCAACCTAATCTTAGTCTTAATATTATCTATTTAATTTTTGTGTCACCGTATATAAAAACCAAAACAAAAAATGTGCAAGCTAAATGGAATCACACTAGAGCCCAAGCTATGATATATTACTATCAGAAGCAAGGTGCACCGATTTCAGCCCCTCTTTTATTATTTTCTATTTGTATTATTATTTTATTTTAGACATAGAGATAATTATAATAACCTCTGCTTCTAGACTCCTACAATATTACTACTGTTATCTTATATATCTACATACGGAATTTATTTTATTTTTACTTTTTCATTTTTTAATGGCTTGTGTTTTACTAGGTTTTCAATTTATCTCTATCCAGTTATATTAGTATTATAATTAGTGAACTTTTGAAAGATATTTATATAATTAGTTTCAATTTATATTAATATAAATTGTGTTTAAATTCTTTAAGATAACTCATACCACTGTAATTTTTTAATATTACTATTAAAATATTCTATTGAAAACGTTTTTTCAGTCAATACATTCCTTTTATTCTATTTTTGTGTTTTTTTGACAAGATTTGTTTGCCAAGAATTCTTAAACAACTATAATTAATTATATATACTGCTAAAACATATCAATTAGAATATCTAAACACCTCAACCACTTATTAATAGTATTTATAAGGGTTCTATATTCAACAATTTACCCAATTTGAAATGCACACGAACTCTTTGTTAGGTTAAACATGGTTTAAAAATCTGATTCTGTGATGTGCAAAATCATAATTATGCATGACCACCCACAGGTAATCGATGATTATAGTAGAAACGAGTTTTTTCACTCTATTTAGCAATACAAGAACTAACAAGGATGATATATTGCGGGCACAATTCATAAAAATTTACTATATTTTTTATTGCATTTTATGTCTTTAGGCTATCTGAGTTCATGCAAAATGTTATTTGGTGATGTATATACGTGTATATATATTCTTAAGATTAATTATTTATGTCTTACAAGGAATTTAGATTGGGTTTTGTGTTATCGACTTCTTTGCTTTCTCTTTTCGTAATTACTGGAATGTAATTGCTTAATCGCTCAAAACTAACTTTTTATAATTCGTTCATACTTTTCGGAACATAATGTTGTTGATTTTGTTTACTTTTATAATTTTTAGTTTCCTTTGTTCTATGTGATTTACAAAGGTTAGTGAACCTCATTGCAGTTAAGAGGTGATTCAGTCGTGTTGCACACACATTTCCACTTAATTAAAAGTGCAATAAATTTGAGTACTTCAAGAATTTGAAGGATAATTTATCTATTTTGTAATATTTTCTTGTTTAATTTCATAAAATTAATTATCAACATATTACATATATTTATTATTAGTGCGACTCTTTATTAATTTGGTTTCACTTTAGTTTTTATTTGAGAGTCCTTCAACATTTACTATTTCAAAAACATTATTGAGTTATTTTTATTTAATTTTTATGTATTTTTTTAATTTTTTGTACAAATAATAATTTACCTTTCTTACATTATTTTTCATCTATCAAGTATATATAAGTTGTTAAAATTACAGTGCATTTAGTATTTAAAGTATAAAAGATTTCAATGCTTAGTATTTAAAAAATATTGTATATTGTGTATTTTTTGAATAGTTTTTCATTACTTTACTTCAGTATTAAATATAAACTACTTACTATATTAGAAATAATATCATCATTTCAGCATTTTGCTAACAATGTTCTTTAAAGTTCCATTTCTATAATTTATTTGGGACAAAAAATATTAAGTGTTTTAAATAAATTTCTATGATTTTAAATTTTATAAAGCTAATTACCTACACATTTTATAATTCTCTACTTTTTCGTGATTTTTTATTGATTTTTTTTATTGTCTCACTTCTCTCTCTCTCTCTTTTTATATATAGCTACATATTGTAAGTTTGATTATTAGTGGCTATTAAAGTCCCATAAGATAGAATTTTTAAAAGTATATAATTTTTAATTTAGGTTGTTTAATGAATTTCAATGTCGGTATTTTGAGAATTTTAATATTTAAATTTCAAATAAATTTATATAATTTTATTTTTCTAATAGTATTACCTACGTAGCTATGGTATTTCATGAGTCCTTATTAATTTATTTTAATATTCTAAACTTCATTTACATTTCTCTTGTGCATGTAAAAAAATAAATATTATTATTAAAATTAAAAAGTTAAGAGCTTTAAAAAAATTTATTATCTAATATATTTTTATTTTTATTTATATTTATAATAATTAAATTGCTTAACTTGATTTATTATTTATTGTAAATCAAAATTTACTTACGTGCAAAGTAGCCTTAGAAGTTAGAATATGAAAATGGTAAGGCTCTTCAAAATGTAATATTGTCGCTTCTATATTATATGATTTACATATGTATGTATCTACTATAGGATTGTGAAATTGTGGAGGAGAACCGTGTCATGAGGCTTTTTTTTATGTATTAATCTGATTATTCATGTAATGCTGAATATAATAGTACAAAAATATTAAGGTTGAGAAGTTTTTGTGGCTTATGCAAATATTAGTGCAAACAAAAATGTGTGTTGGTGACAGTAGTGTCTGGTCCCCTCAGATTGGCTCCTCCCTCTTGGAATGTAATCTCTCTTTCTTCTAATTATTGATTTTGTTTTATTAAACGTGGACACATAGCTGATTAAAATATGTATAAAGACTTCTTGATTGTATTTTTATTTCCTTTTTGACATTCTATGTCAAATTTGTTTAATAAATATTTGATATATTTCTTTTTCCTTTTTCTCAGATTTATTAGTTTAATTTTTTAAAATTATTTATGAGTTTGAGTTCAAAATATTGAATTCACTTATATATTCTATAATTTTACTTTTTATTTTAAGTATATTAGTTTGAGTTTGAGGATTTTTATTTTTTATTTTTATATTTTGATATAGTAACTTAAATTTCTGTGTTTTTAAAATCTTGTGTGTTTTACAAGTGACTCTATTATAGATATATGTTAATTAACAACATATATTTATATCTCAATTGATGTTATTGTTATTATAGATGTATTAATTTAGTTTGTACTTTTTAAATTTTTTCTCATATAACTCTGTGTATTAGTTTGGCTTGGAGGAATTGCATTCACAACATAAATTTTCTACGACGTATTGAAGAATTGTTTTTTCTTTTTTCTGTTAGGATAAATTTTTAATATTTGCTCTTTTTTGGCATTACGATATTAAAAGTTTCAACATATAATTCATATTATCTACTCCAATGTTTAAAAACATGTTCATTTCGATTATTTTTATCGTCATATATAGTGCTACAATAAGGTTTATTTATCTTTTAATGGTTTTTTTTTTCAATTTCAAAAAAGTTATCACTTATATATTCTATAATTCTACTCTTTCCATGTCTTCATATTATTTTAACTTCTTCATTTAACAATAAAAAATAAATTATGTACCAAAGGCCTTGTAATCTGATGGTATTACATTTCCTCCCCAAATGGGAGGTTAAGGGTCGAGCCCCATGTGACTCATGTGTGAGTGTGTGCGTTTCTTACCATTAAAAAAAAATAAATAAATTATTTAAAATTATACGACTAATTTATTTAAGAATACTAATAAAATATATATATTGAATTTTTATCTCGTGCATTTACTAGTATATATATAAGTCGTTAAATTTTATATAACTATAGAGAAATGATAAGAGATGCTCCCAAGTACATGTAGTGCCTAAACTAACTCAAAAACACACATAGACACACTCACACAACAAGAATAAAATAAATGACACAAGATATTTACGTGGTTCGGCCTAATTGAGACATACGTCCACGGGAGAGATAGATTTCACTATATTTTATCAAAAATGGGAGGAGGAGGATACAAGTTTTCACTAAAGCTCACTCTATTTATCTTGTTTTGTGTTTCTTGCTTGATGATATGGAAAACTGAGTTTACCGCATATTTATAGGTTGTGAAGTGCCTAACATTCATCAGTTGAATGTTAGATAATGAGGCCAGCCACCAAGTCACATGTTAGCCATCGTTTTTACCAATCTACCACATGCAAACTTCCATTCATTTTGTTTATCTGGTATGGAACCTTCAATTTTCCCCCTTCCATACCTATCAGAGGAGAACGCATTCTGATGCTCTTCAGTGGATGTCCATCCTAGCTATGTCTCGACATTGCTCTAGCTTCTCACTAGTAACCACATTTGTTAGCATGTCTGATGGGTTCTTGTCAGTGTGGATCTTCACAATTTTCAACAGTTGTTGCTCCATCACTTCGCGTATCCAATGATAGCGAATATTGATATGTTTTGTGCGGGAGTGATACATTGCATTCTTGCTCAAGTCCAGAGCACTCTGACTATCACAATATACTTTGTATTCTCTTTGTCTGACTCCGGTTCTTGGAGAAACCGCTTCATCCATAACATTTCCTTCACAGCTTCCGTTGTGGCAATGTACTCCACCTCTGTTGTAAATAAAGTGACACACTTCTGCAATTTGGATTGCCATGAGACAGCTCCCCCTGTAAAAGTAAATAGAAATCATGATATAGATTTCATGTTATCAATATCACCGACCATATCTGAATCTGTATAGCCCTCCAAGATTGGTTCAGCTCCCCCATAGCACAAACATAGCTTCGATGTTCCCTTCAAGTATCTGAGAATCCACTTAACTGCTTCCCAATGGTCTTTGCTTGGATTTGAAAGAAATATGCTGACAACACCTACAACATGAGCAATATCCGGTCTTGTACACGTCATTACATATATCAAGTTACCAACTGCTGAAGAGTAAGGGATTGCTTCCATCTTTTCCTTCTCTTTCATCGAAGAGGGACATAATTGTTTGTTTAGCTTTAAATGGATATCCAATGGAGTATTGACTGGAGTTGACTTCAGGTCGAGCTTCTGTCTTTTCTCATTAGATACGTGTGCAAATGTCTTGTACCCAAACACTCTCAGGTGAGAGTATGAGGGATGTTTTCCAATCCATACCTTCTTTGGCACTTCGAACTGCAGCGGTACTGATTGTGATTTGTTGATTAGTTAGACATCGACTCTAACAGCTTCACCCCAGAATGGCTTTGACAACTTAGTCATACTGATCATACTTCTTACTCTTTCCATAATGGTCTGGTTCATTCTTTCGGCTACACCATTATGTTGTGGAGTACGTGGGACCGTTTTTTTATGTCGGATACCATGTTCAAAGCAATATGCTCAAAATTCATTAGAAGTGTATTCGCCTCCATTATCTGATCGGAGGCACTTCAGCTTCTTTTTTGTTTCCCGCTCTACCATGGCATGGAATGCCTTGAAGTAATCAAGTACCTGGTCCTTTGTTCTCAGAAAATACACCCACACCTTCCTAGGGGTGGCAATGGGGTAGGGCGGGGCGGGGATCGCATTCCCCATCCCCGAACCCGGCTTAATTTCCCCGCCCCATCCCCGCCCCGGCCCCGGTAATTTTTATTTTTTTCCACCCCGCCCCGCCCCGTACCCCGGTTTGGACTGCCCCGCACCCCGCCCCGCCCCGTACCCCAATTATATAATATTATTTTATTTTATTTTTAAATGAGCAAACAATAATTCTATGTTTGTCCGTTTTTTATGTCAGTGTTGCTTATTCTTGAAAATGCACATACACACTGGAGTCTAAATTCAAACTCAGTAGCAAACTCTTCATTTAGAAGTTCAATAAACAATAAACTGAAAAAAAACAGAAAATAAACAATAAAACTAATATAACATGTTTAAGTTCAATCTCAGCTCCACTGAATTCATTCCAAAAAAAACTAAAGAAGTTCAATAAACAACACCCAACAGAGAAATCTTAATTTCCAAAAAATCTTAATTTAGTCGACTTCCTCCATCTTGCTCCCAGCATCAGTTTCCTCCAAAAGATGCATGTCATTGTCGGCACGTGAGAGTTCTAAAATCTGTGCCAAATAAAACAGAAAATATATTATCAAAATGTGAAAAAATTGAAATCATTACCAAATAAAACTAATAAAACATGTGTTATACCTTTATTGAAGAACCTCGGAAATAGAATTGTCATCATCACAGTCACAAAATATATTTTCATTTGTTGCATTCATCTCGGATGGAATTCCTACAAAACAAAAAACATAATTTTTTTAAAACAATAAGTCATGGCGTTAAAAAGAAATGAGAAAAAAATGTAAATCAACAATTACCATATTCTTCAGCCAAAAGCCAACTTTGGGAACACATCAAAGCCTCCAACGTAGTTGGATGAAGACTGCTACGATGTGGACTAACCACCCTACCACCAGTACTGAAAGCAGACTCTGAGGCAACAGTAGAGACGGGAATGGCTAATATATCTCGGGCCATCTTCTGTAAGGTAGGATATTTCACTCCTGCCGTCTTCCACCACCCCAAAATATCAAAATTATCACTCTGAGGCAATAATTTCTCTTCCAAGTATGCGTCAAACTCAGTCTTCTCCCCATCTTCAGGTGCAGTTTGGATAATAAATTTATCAAAATTCGACTTATACCTCAACACACCCACCCTAACTTCACTCACACTAGTAAGATTAGAAGATGAGCCACTTGCACCAGCTTTACCTATTTTGAACTTTCTTGCATACTCAAAAAACATATCAACACAACTTTCTCGCACTTTTTGAGCTTGCTCCATCCAATCAGCTCCATAGATTTGAGGATAGAAGAATTCAATCAATCGCATCTTATATTGTGGATCTAATACTACCGCCACTGCCAATGCCTCATGACAAACATCCCAATATTTCACATATTTTGCCAACATGTTGGTTGCCATCTCATGAATTAAAAGGCTGCTGTCATTAAGCCAATCATTCAATGCAATTCTAATTTCACAAATAGTACCAAAAAACAAATTGACAGTAGGATATTGTGACCCAGAAAATAACTCCGTGGCGGTGTAAAACAACTCCAACTTGTCACAAATTTCTTTTCCCATTTCCCAATCCTTATTGCTTGGTGATGTTTTGTAAAGTTTCTCACATTGTTTTTGCTTCAACCGTGGGAACACATCTTTATATTCTATAGCAGTTACAAGCATGAGATATGTAGAGTTCCAACGAGTTTTGCAATCCATGGCTAATTTTTTGGTACATGAAACTTTTAATTGACGAGCCGCTTCTTCAAACTTTTCAGTTCTACTCGGGCTTGCACTCCAAAAATAAACGCTATCACGTATTTTTTCAATTGAATCCCGTATTAATTCTAGACCATCTTTCACAACCAAATTCAAAATATGAGCACAACATCTCATATGAACAATTCTCCCACCTAGTAAAAGTGAACTCACATCAACCTTGTCAATGAGACAATCTATCAAGGCATCATTGACAGAACAATTATCCAATGTAATCGTGGATAATTTTCTATCAATGTTCCAATCCAACATGGTATCAAGTAGCACTTCAGTTAAAACTTCTTTATTATGTGGAGCAGGAACATATGCGAACCTAAAATTTCAGAATAGGTCATAATGTGGAGCAGGAACATAGCATTTCAGAATGTGGAGCAGGAACATAGCATTTCAGAATGTGGAGCAGAAAGGAAAAGATATGAGGAACCAGCAGACCCCCCCTAAGTTTCCTTATCCAAGCATTTCTAAAATCTTAAATTCCTTCAAGGCTTCAAGCACATTCCAGTTAAGGGGTTCAAAATAAATGTTTCAAAGGGATCATCCAAAATTGATGCTCTAAGCAGTAAGGATTTCATAAGAATGCACTAGTCTAACTAATTTCATTAAAACACAAAACAAAGTAAAATAAACTACAATGAAGAGGACAACAAAAATTCTTTATTCCCGTTATGCAGATGCCTTGATATTACACCGGAATAATCTAATTCTTCCTTCTTTTCAGTAGGCAATCCACATCTCCCTTCAGACTTTTTTTAATGGTATGATGCCCCCTGCCTATCACCTTCTACATAATAGAATTTTGTTTTTATCTTACAAGGACTAATGCCTAATTGGTAAATAAAAACTGAAAACCCCAGTTTAATTCGCCTTGGAGTCGAAGAAGAAGCATGGATAAACCAAAACTTGTGGCAGACATGAAATAATTCAAGGGGCAAGGTTCCAAATGAAAGCATGACTTCAAGATCATTAACAACACCAACTTCGAAATAGGCAAATCATATCTAAATAAAAATTGACTTTTCACCCTTATAGGGAATTAAGAGCTAGATTAGAAAATATGTGCTTAATTAGGTGGCCAATTGGTGACGATAGAATTAAAGAACTAAAAAAGAATGAGACTATGCACAAGCCAGCTGCGCTGTAGCACCTCAATACTGTGGAAAAAACTTGATTAAGTGTTAATCTAGGATATAAATTTCAGAATATAAATTTCATACCTCAAAAGTCTTCTTTGTAGTTTCCACGAATCATCAATGAAGTGAACTGTTACTGCCATGAAACCCTTCCTTGAATGATTACAAGTCCACATATCCGAAGTGAGAGCGACTCTACCATTAACTTCCTCCAAAAATCTGCACGTTCTAGCCTTTTCCATGTTGTAAATCTTTAAGATATCACTTTTAATTGTATTTCGAGAAACCATCTTAAACATCAGTTGAAGGCTATTCACGAATTTTCGGAAACGACAATGGTTGACCATGGAAAGAGGATACTCGTGCACTATTATCATACATGCAAGCTCATGTCTTGAGACAGTTTGATCAAACACATGATTGCGATATGAAACTTGTCCTTCAAGTGTATCCACATTTCTTTTATATGAGCTTTGCAAAACCGATTGTCTCAAACCACTACTATCCCTCTTTATTCTAGGACACCTCTTTATATGATCAAGCAAGCTCTTAGTTCCATAACTACTAGGAGCTTTCAATTTCTTATTACAATGATGACACACACCATACACCATTCCACTCTCTGTGATTTTGCTAAAATCATTCCAAACAGCTGATGTTAATTTTCTTTTTTTTTCATTAATAGTTGGAACACTAGTTGGGTCTTCACTATCTTTAGGAATTTCAGGGGTAGGGTTTGAAGTGGGAGCCTCAGAGGTAGCAGGAGATGCAATATCATTTATAGGCTCTCTAACTACATTTGGACTATTTGATTCTTTCTCTGACATCTTCCAATACCCTAATACCTACAACAAAATTGCACATAAAAAATCATGAAGTTCATATATATGCATATTTATATTACAGTTACAATCAACATATATTAATGGGGAAAAACAAAAAGAATAAACCATTTGATCCTATTTTTCAGTCATATATATTTCATCCTGCTGCTAACCATCAACAAAAGTATCAATACTGTTGTCATAGATAATATATACTTGCTATTTGTGTTGCATCTTAATTTTTAACATGTCCGTGATCATATACTTGAGCCGCTATTCATGAGTTCTCAATCATGTATAGTCCATAAGTATCAATACTAGTGTCTTCTTTGGGAAGTGACATGGGGCTGCATAATTTGTGCTTATGTTGGAACAATCTATCAAACTCCCAAAAAAAAAAAATTAAATAAAAAATAGATTCATAGTACAAATCACTAAAAACATTTATCAAATTCTTAGCCTCAAATGGCTTGTTTTCCTTGATTTCTTAGGCAGTTACTTTTTCCCCCTTGGGGCATAGCAAATTCTTAGCCTCAAATTCCAACAGCTAAATATATCATAATAGAAAGTAGGAGAACAATGGGGCATAGCTTATGTCATCCCATAGACCAAACAAGCCCTGCCCAATACAACTTATTAGAATGGAATATAATTTCAAATTATAATCCTTGTAAGATAGATAAGAAAACATTATACCCACATATACATATAGTAAGTGGACTATATGTGTTCAGTGACTTTTTTCAACAAGAACTAAACACAGAAACAGAGTCTGCAGTTAATTTAACTTGAAATTCTCTTCCCCATCCCTACACTACAAATAGAGTTTGACAAGGAAAATAAACCACAAAAGGAAAAATTAAATATGAATATTGAATAAAGGAAAAGACTTTCCATGCAAGAATAACAAAAGAATATACTTTTCTTTGATATTGGACTCATTACCCAAAAATTGACAAAAACATATGCCCAATTTCTCCAAACACAAACTGAATCAAATGGTGACTGCAAGAAAACTAAACCACAGTTGCATCGATACACAATCGAAAATCTAAAATAAGAAAAAAGAAAAAAGGGTTTGATTGTATACCACAAAGCCCTAAATCAAAGCAGAGGCAGGGGATAAGCATTACCTGTAACATAGTGAATGGTAGAGATATAGTAGAGAGGAGTCTTAAGCGTACCAAACCTAAGACGATTCGCAATAAATCGAGAGATTGATTGTGAGTCTTGACAAATATAAACCCCAACGTATTTTTTATTTATTTATAATTTAATAAAGATTTTGGAGAGGAGAAAAAAAGGAATGGGTTTCGTTTATCCTATTCGCTTGGGAGAAGAGGGGCGCACAAACACGGTAACATAAAAAAACAAACTAGAAGAACACTTAATAAAAAAACATACCAGTCAATATGTAGTGCAAATCCTCTTTAGTGGATGTATTGGCAACCTCAGCAATCCGATTTAGATCCCTTTGAATTGAGCGTCCCGTCCCCAATAATCCAACCTATAAAAGACACAATTGTACAAAGGGATATATATTTAAGAAACTAATTAATAAATTATTTTTATTGTTTTTGGAAAAGGAAGATACTAATGAATAATATTCGATACATACATAATTTACAACAGGGCTTCATAATCCTACAGAGAGATGGAGATACCTCTAACACCAGCGTTATTGATCAATGCATCGATGCGGCCAAAAGCATTCCAAGCAGTTTGTACAGAGGCTTCATCGGTGGTAGGATGGGCGCTGACGTCCAGCTCAAGAGCTATGGCTCTTTGTATAATTTGGAGATGAAAGTGAGGACTGAGGAGAAGACTGCTTTTGCCGACAATGTCTTGAATGAATGAATTACATTGAGATAAGAAAATGTAGATTACATTGAGATAAGGATTGTTATATAGTTGACAAGTGTCTTTAGAGATAATGTAGTTAATTAGAATTTATTTTTATTCTTTTGTTTTAAATTATATGAATATCTATTATATATATATATATATATATATTCATTTATTTTTATTATATTTTAAAGTATTAAATAAATTATTATTTTAAAAAGAATGATTAATTTAACTTCATTTTTTTTGTTTGAAAAAGGATAATAAAACTTTATTGAATAATATTATAAAAAATTCATATAATTCAATTATATTTTCTTTTTTGTTACATTACAACAAAATAATATTAGTTTAATTGACTTTAATTGAGTAAAATTGAGTGGAATTGATATATTTCTCAATTCAAAGTAGTGTAATTAATTGAGTAAATTCTCAATTCAAAGTAATGTAATTAATTGAGTAATTCTCCAATTTAAAGCAGTGATTTTGACTTCAATTGAGTGAAATTCAGTAAATCCTCAATTCAAAGTAATTTAATTGAATTCAATTAAGTGAAATTGATAAAATTCTCAATTTAAGATAATGAAATTGAGTTCAAATGAGTAAATCCCCAATTCAAAATAGTTTAATTGAATTAAATTGAGTGAAATTGATAAAATTTCCAATTTAAAGTAGTGAAAATTGAGTAAAATTGAGTTTAATTGACAAAATCTTCAATTCAAAGTAATGAAATTGACTTCAATTGAGTGAAATTCAGTAAATTCCCAATTCAAAGTAATTCAATTGAGTAGAATTGATAAAATCCTCAATTCAAGGTAGTGCAA
Source organism: Cornus suecica (assembly GCA_963922005.1). Lineage (NCBI taxonomy): Eukaryota > Viridiplantae > Streptophyta > Magnoliopsida > Cornales > Cornaceae > Cornus > Cornus suecica. The sequence goes on from OY998246.1 coordinate 17,726,460, forward strand.
TTGAGTTCAATTAAGTAAATTCTCAATTCAAAGTAGTTTAATTGAATTAAATTGAGTGAAATTGATCAAGTCCTCAATTCAAAATAGTAAAATTTTAGTGAAATTAAGTTCAATTGACAAAATTCTCAATTCAAAGTAGTGAAATTGACTTCAATTGAGTGAAATTGATAAAATCCTCAATTCAAAATAATAAAAATTTAGTGAAATTGAGTTCAATTGACAAAATTCTCAATTCAAAGTAGTGAAATTTACTTCAATTGAGTGAAATTCAATAAATCCCCAATTCAAAGTAGTTTAATTGAGTTCAATTGAGTAAAATTGATAAAATCATCAATTCAAGATAGTGAAATTGAGTTTAATTGAATAAATCTTCAATTCAAAGTAGTGAAATTAAGTTCAATTGACAAAATTCTATTATAGTATTTAAATATATAATTCAAAAGATTTTTATATTTCATATTTTATTTTTATACAATATATATTATTTTTAAAGTAATTTTGTTTAATTTTTATTACTAAGATTGAAATAATTCCATGATCAATTTATTGAAATTTCTTTTTTTCTAATTATTTGAATTAGATGATTTTCACTATTCTAAAATTGAGTTTTTCACCGATTCAACATATGGTAATTACTTTATTGTGCGACTTTGTAAATTTATTATTTATTATTTTGATATTATACATACATATGTGTATTTTGGTTTTCAATTCATTTTTCTCCTATTTTTCTCTCTTTTTCTCTGTTGTGTTGTCTATTGATATAATGTTATTGAAATTTTAAATAATTTTAAGTTAGATAATAAATTTTATTTATTTAAAAAAATTACATTACTTTATGGAAATTAGTGAATAAATATTATTATTTTTAATTCCCCAGTTAAATTTTAATTGTGTAAAGATGTGTAGGGTTAATTTAGCAAATAGCTAGGCGGGGCGGGGCAGATAATCGGGGCGGGGTTCGGGGCAGATAATCGGGGCGGGGCGGGGCATATAATCGGGGCGGGGCAGGGGTGCCCCGTCCCCGCCCCGAATAAAATCGGGGTTTTTTTTTTTGCCCCATCCCCGCCCCGCTTAGTTTAATCGGGGCCCCAAACCCGGAATAAACGGGGCGGGGCGGGGCGGGGCACCGCCGGGGCGGTTTTTTTTGCCACCCCTACACCTTCCATGAAACATCATCAATAAAAGTGAGAAAATATATGTTACCGCCTAATGACTCCACTTCTATGGGACCACAAACATCAATGTGTACTAAACTCAATAATTCTGATCTTCTTCTGGTAGTTGAGTTGAAAGAAACTCTGTGATGTTTTCCAAATAAATAGTGATCACATGGATTTATTGGAGTACCTTTTAACACTGTGATTAGTCTATTCCTTTCCAGTGTAAGCAACCCTTTTTCCCCCATGTGTCCGAGTCTCTTATGCCACAAATTTGGTAAAGTCTCATCTTCAACTGCATTGAGACTGTCCGAAATTACCTTCACATGGGTTTTGTATAATGTGTCATGTATCTGTCCTTAGGCGATAACCATGGCTCATTTTATCAGCTTCCAGGTGTTATTGCTGAAGTAGTTGTCGTAGCCTTCTCGATCTAAGGTTATCCCGGAAATGAGATTGAGGCAAAGGTCGGGCACATGTTTGACATCTTTCAACACCATAGTGCAACCAATATTGGTCTTGATCTGGACATCACCGATTCCCACTATCTCCGAGAAACTCGTGTTACCCATCATCACTGTACCAAAGTCTCCAGCTTTGTATGAGGTGAATAAATCATTATGGGGAGTGGCGTGGTAAGATGTTGATGTGTCAACCACCCACTCGGCTTTATTGCTTCCTATGTGGAGGCATGTATCTTCATCGATTATACATATTGCTATGTCTTCAGTAACTGTGACCAGGAATCTTCATATTCCTTCTGTAACTGGTGGTTGCTTTGACCTTACTCCCTTTGTAATTTGCGATAATTCTTTTTTAAATGTCCTGCGATGCCACAATGAAAACAAACATATTTACCTTTATGTTGGTTTTTGTCATCGTTGGGCCTGCTGTGGGTTCGAGACCGTCCTCTACTTCTGCCTCTACCAGTTCTTTGATTTTCGGTAACGAGGGTATGTGTCTGGTTTATGTCGGCCTCCTTTCTTCGGGCTTCCTCGCTGAGTATGGCATCATTTACTATCGCCATGATGAGTTTGTCTTTCGGTGTTGAGTTGCCAAGGGAAACCACCAGTGTCTTCCAATTGGGTGATAAGGAGCTGAGCAAAAGTAGGGCTTAAGTTTCATTGCCAAGATTCAATTCTACAACTACAAGCTAATTTACCAAGTTCTGAAACTCACTGGTGTGCTCGGCTACAGAGGTTCCACTCCTCAGCTTCAAATTTACCAGTCGCATCATTAGAAGAGCTTTATTTCAAGCGATCTTGGCCTGATACATATCCTCGAGTTTCTTCTAGAGCTCGTAGGCGTTGGTCTCTTATGCAACATGGTGGAATACACTAAAGTCTATCCACTGTCTGATTTAACCAATAGTCTTCTTATGCATCTTGGTCCAATCTTTCTCCGCGATCGTCGTGGGTTTTACACCTTCATTTTTTAACGGGTCCACCAAATCCTTGTAATTAAGAAGATTATCCATCCCGAGTCTCCAAATGGTGTAATTTGAGGTTGTTAATTTAATCATGGCTCCTGACCCCGATTCCTCCATTGAATAGGATTGGTTTTAAGCTCTACTTGGCTTGTTTGATATGCTAGGTGCCGAATTACCAGAAATGGAGTGCATCGTTGCGTCCGAAACGGTTGAAAACCTTAAGAACACCTCTGATTGAGCTCAAATCGGACTTAAAATGAGCCTGGAATAGCCAAAATAGTGATGAAGGGCAAAATGGTATTTTTTCAAAAACTGATGACGTGGCAAGCTGATAGAATGACACGTGGCAATGTCTAATAGTGACACATGTTAGCTATTGGTTGGTGACACGTGTCAGTGCCTGAATGGCGACATGTGGCAGTGTTTGGATGGTAACACGTGGCTTGCTGACGTAGCACGGATGATGTTAGTGTCTTCACAAATTTTTCGGTTACCGGAATAGTCGCCAGCGGTAGAAAATTCATTGGAAAAACCAGAGTTCGCCGGAGAAGACGTGTGAGGCGCGGAGAGAAAGTGAGCTCACACACAAGATCTTTTTGGGGCGCGTGTGGGCGTGTCTGGTGTCGGAATTGGCTTTTTTTTTATACCGACGCGTTCGTCGTCGAAAGAGATTTCCAATGGTATATTGTACGTTATTGTTTGAGTAGTTTAAAGGCTTCAAAATAGGATTGACAATGAAGGTTGGTTTTGTGAACCTATTGCTCTGATACCACTTTGTAGTGCCTAAACCAACTCAAAAACACATATATACACACTCATACAAGAAGAATAAAATAAATGACACAAGATATTTACGTGGTTCGGCCCAATTGAGACCTACATCCACGGGAGATAGAGATTTCACTATATTTTGTCAAAAATGGGAGGAGGAGGATACAAGCTTTCACTCTTCTCAACTCATTCTTTTCTCTCTGCCTTACACACTCTATTTCTCTTGTTATGTGTTTCTTGCTTGATGATATGGAAAACTGAGTTTGCCACATATTTATAGCTTGTGAAGTGCCTAACATTCATCAGTTGAATGTTAAAGAATGAAGTCAGCCACCAAGTCACATGTTAACCACCGTTTCTACCAATCTATTTGTTAACTACCAATCTACCACATGCAAGCTTCCATTCATGTTGTTTATTTGGTATCGAACCTTCAGTACATTTATGCCATTGTGTTTCCTCTTGTGCATGTCCCCTCATTCTATTTCTGGGATGTATATATGTGTGTATATATATATATAGGTCGATAAAATTTATACAAGTATAGAGAAATGATCAAGGATGTTCCTTATGCAGTAGGCATTTGGTGTCTCTTAGTAGGTTGATGCCAGATATTTAAATTGCAACCAACCAAACTGAAAGTGAAACATATGAAAACGTCGTTGGACTTGTTACATGTCATTGAGGGCCTATGTGGCTTGATTTTCTATTTGCATATGTATAATACTGAACACCTTAAAATTTTATTTGAGTATAACTGTAAAATAATGAGAATGAATTTAAGCAAAATTCCTTATTTATACTCGTCTTAGCCCCTATTTGGATTGACACGCTGCTTTTGATTTTCTGGAGGAAAAAATTATTTTCAACGGTGTTTAACAAAGTTTTTAGAAGAGTTTCTAGGCCTTGGAAGAGTGTTTTAAATAAATTGGGGGTATCAGTTTCTCAAAACAATTTTTGTTTATCTTTTTCTTCTGCATAAAATCAAAAACAGAAACTATGTCAAACATGACCTTAAAAGTTCAAACTGTTTGCGAGTTCCAGAAAAATGAGTGAGATATTTGTGGCTTTGAATCAACATGTTCTCAAACTGCTAAAACACCAAATAGAAAGTTACAGAGTAATTATTTCTTGCTCTGGTAGAAATAAAACTCACATTTGTAGTTCAATGTGATTGACTGAAAATATAATTATCATGTGAAAACATAGTACTTACATCTAATAGAGTCATTGTAATTAAGGCTGCAACTTGGGACAGCCCAACCCGAACCCGGCTGAGCTAAATCCGGGTTGGGTCGGGCCATCCCTTGAGACATGTCTGGGTTGAGCCTGACCCATTATTTCATGGGTCGGGTCGGGTTGAGCCCTTTTTAAATAAAAAAAAAATCGCATATACTGTGTGTATATATACATACCTATATGTATATCAAGTTATACATAAATTGTTGTTAAATTTTATTAATTAACTATTGTAATCTTGAAATTTCTAATCAGATTGAGTGAAATGTTCTTTTATTGAATTGATTATCAGGCTTCATAAATCACCCTTTACCCATTAAAAACATATACTCATACACCTCCAAGATTAAAATATAATCAATATTACATTCAACATTATTACCCACAAAACGAACCAGACAACTGAATAAAACTAAAAATAAAAAATTTATTAACTAATATCACCTGTGAAAAAACCTCCTGCAATGCCCTGTAAACTAAATCCCAACCCATCACCATGTACTATTAAATCTGTACACCACAGATCACCATGTACTGTTAAATCTGTACACCACAGAGAAAGACAAATTTCAAAAAATAAAGAACATCAGTCTATATTACCAAACTAAATGAATACACAAACACAAATAATGACCCATTAAAAACCAAAAACATGTGTGTTAAACCCCATATCCATCCATATTGTCCTCGAAAAGTAAAAGCCCTAATTTTCAGTTTGGTTGCCGAGAAAATTAAGTACACATTGAAAATATATTCTACAAATCTATCTTTAAATTGACACGAATGGTATTATCTGTTCCATAAGACGAAACGAGAATAAAAGCAAAGGAATTCCCGATTCCTTTTCCTTTTCTTTTCTAACTTTCTCGGTAACCAAACTAGGGGAAAATATCAAGATCAGTGTTCGATATTTTTCACATGAAGAAGAAGACAGAAACCCTAGAAATCATTCTTTGTTAATAAACCGGGTTTCAGATTGAGTTTGAGTTTAACCCGAACCCAACCCAATTTAATCATTGACCCGATAAAACCTAACCCGAACTAACCCAAATTGAACATGAACCTGATCCAAACCCGAATTTTTCCGATTGGGTCCGAGTTGGGCTGGGCCAACCCGTCCAAGTTACACCCCTAATTGTAATTGGCATATCATTTTTGAAAAGTTATTAAAATATGAGCAATATTCTTAATGCATATATATATATATATATATATTATTGCAAATTCCATCCCCTCAAATATTTTCTGAACTACCTTTTGCTTTTAAATTAATCACCAAAATGTGAATTTGTTTTCATGAGCATATTTATAGCAGGAGTGTCACAATATCTCATCTTTATCATATCAAGAGTGACATTTATATATTGTCTATACCATAACATATTTACAATATAAATAAAAGAATAGTTAATCATTTAATATTATTGATGTGTATACACGTGTCTTATTATCACACCACACATCCTCTCTCTCTTTCTACACAAGCAATAGAGACACACAGACACTTGTAACCTCCAAACTCTGAGGTGCGTCAATGGACTCCATTGCAATTCGAATCCCAACAACATTTTCAATACTTAAAAAACACAATACACCCATTTTCACCAAAACCCACAACACAACCTTTTCTCTCTCTATACATACAACGACTATATGTAATAGCCCTAGAACTACAAGGAAATTCAAGGTGGAGAGTGGTGGGCCCAGCAAAGACGGCGTCGTATTGGACGAGTCGGCCTACGAGTCCGACCGACTCCGACTCGACGCCCAGGCAAGGCAATCCATGGCCGAAACGTCGGTGAGAGAGGTCGGCGACGAGGCCGACCCGAGAGCCTGGAAATGGGTGATCCGAAAGAGGGTTTGGGACTTGATGGAGGCCCAGGACATCGCCCAATTCCCCCGACCCGTTCACCATCGGATCCCCAATTTCGTTGGCGCTTCAATGGCTGCTGATAAAGTATTGTTCTTGGCTTTCTTTGTTTGTGGGTTCTGTTTGTTTGGGAGGAAAATTGGGTTTTATTTTCCCGGGAATCTGTGTGTTTGTTTTGGCAGTTAGGTGGGTTGGAGGTGTTCCGGGTGGCCAAGTGTGTGAAGGTGAATCCGGACTCGCCGCAGAAGCAAGTCAGGTTCATCACACTCAATGGTCAGTACTTCAATTGTTATGTTATCTATTTAAATTTCAAAGTTTCAATTATTATATTATATTATTTATATTACAATGTATGTGTGTGTATGTGTTTAAGCTGTTTGCAATCTATATTGTTATGTTCGTTTCTGGGTTGAATTCCCATTTCAGTCCCTCAATAGCTTTTATATGCTTGCATATAACTCCAATACATGTATGTGTGTGTGTGTGTATATATATATAGAACAATGATCTCTCTCTCAGCATATTGATAGTTTGGTGGCGTAAATAAAGTAATTATCATAAGAGAAACATAACAATTATATTCAATGTTTATTGTGACGGAGTGGATGAATTTTTGTGGGCAATAAATCGTTTTCGTATACATACATATGTATATATATTATATGAATATGTATGTTGGGCAGTGGAATGTGTCCTACATGGTTTTAGCGACAAGAGAAATAAGGGACTTATATTAGGTAAGGATCAACCTGTGTAGTTTAAGTTCTGAGTTGGACCCAAACCAACAGTTAATATCTTAATATCGAAACAACGTCCAAGCTTTGTTCCAGGTAGAGTCAAGGTCTTCTGATCGACGGAAAGATGGGTGACAAACTGACGGTATAACTTCCAGGGCCTCGAGAGCCCCTCTTGAGGTTGATATAGTTGGGCCCTCGAAGGAGTCCCACATAGGTTAGTGAAGTGCATACACACTGTATGTATATAAACGTTACATAGTTGCATAGATATTCATATTTGCATAAAATACAAAGTTAAAAAGTTCATGAAGGTTTGATTGAAACGGGTTGTGTGCCGTTTGATTGAACTGTCCTTTAACCGGCTTGGAACAAATATTTTATGTGGAATTAAAACAATTACAATTTCTCCTATGGATGGTTGGTTTTAATTTATTCATTTACTATTTGATTCAGTAATAAACTTTAGATTAAATTAGGTCTTGTTGCCAATTCTTTATTAGTATAGTCCGCAAAAGAAGGGATATTATAAATGCTATTCAGCTGAAATGGTGACTCTTCGTAATGGACTATATTTGGAAAGTTGAGTTTTTTTACTGCTGTCCCAAACAAAATTAAACTGAGGTGCCGAGAAAGATGAGTTTGATATTTGGAAAGTTGAGTTTTTTTATTGCTGTCTCAAACAAAATTGAACTGAGGTGCCGAGAAGGATGAATTTGGCAGTCAATGCTGAACCTCTTTAGCACGTTTATATGTTTTGAATAAGCAAAAAAGTTTTTAAGGCTCCTTATTTGATTTATAGAAATCATTTCTCTATTTCCTGTGGTTATCTCAGATATGCCCAATCCTAATGGTTACTTTCTTCTCTTTGAATATGTTTTGAGATTTTCCGGTGAATGCAGGTGGGAAGAAGCTATTAACTCCTCAGCCTCGTCTAAGGACAGGGTTTTTCTCTGTACTTGAATCCTCTATGATAAGTCCTAGTACAATCAAAGAGGCATGCACCTCTGTGGGGGTGGCCAAATACGGAAGACCAATTGGATTGGATGAAAATATTAAGGTAGATCTAATTGTCATCGGTTCAGTTGCTGTTAACCCAAAGACAGGCGCTCGATTTGGCAAGGGTGAGGTAAAACACATTGCTAGCTGCATTCCGTCTTTCTTTTTACGTAGTAAAGGAGTGAATAAGCGTCAGGTTTTAGAACCTTACGTAGTTAGACTTTAGAGATACTTTATGCACGAGTCTAAAATGATTCAGAATTACCAAATCTAACTATAGTTAAATTTTGGTACAGTATAGTGTTCAAGCACTTCAGATCTAAATATATTGTGCAAAAATTTCATTTGTTTTTAAGAACAGGGCTTGTGAACTAATCAAGCTATTGTTAAGGGGCTTGACTTTGCTTGTAATTTTCACTAGGGTCAAGGATTTAATATTATTGCTTTCTTTCATTATACTAATTGAACACAAGCATTTGCTTAATCTCATTTTCTCGCAGCATTATTGAATGCTGTCTGGGTCATATTTTCCCAAAAACACAGTTATCTACCTTTATAACTTTGGTTTTAACTGGGATTGTTTCAACTACCCAAGCACTCACCTTCTTATACATGTTACATCAAATGAAAATCCAGTACTATCAATTTCTTACACACACATTAACGAATACAAAAGAAGAAAGAAAAACTGTCCATTCTGGAATTTCATGGAAGTGTCTTGTGTTTATATTGCATTTTGAATTTCGCATTTCTGGATGCTCATGAATTTATGGAAGTTTGACACCATTTTGCTAATTTTCTTAGAAGTTATTGAGCTTGTTTCTGAATTATGTGTAGGGGTTTGCAGAACTTGAATATGGAATGCTGCGATACATGGGTGCGATTGATGATTCCACACCAGTTGTCACATCTGGTAACCTCTCTATCATTGATTTTTATTTATTTTTTGATTTTCCACTTCTTTTTTTCTGAAATTCCCGAACGTCTCCAACCTGAATTAATTTGACACATTTTGGTGCATTATTGTTCCATAATTGAGCCACAGGAAAAAGGGGTTTTGCAATTATAGCGTGATGATTTTGTTTTGTGGTCTTGTACTACCATCTGTGCAAAATGGTTTTATGCTATTTTTCTGGACACTGCTTTCCTCGTTGCGTATCAGTAAGTTTCATGCGATAGTGGAAGCCTCTTGACTTTGACTGTCATAATATTATGATGGTGTCGTACTCTGATTCTGCATTTAGATTCTAGGATCCTTTGAATGCTTTGATGCCGAGTATCCCAAGTAGTGCATTACCATTTCTGATCTCTAGTATGGTCACTTATAGTTATAGATGATCAGGTATGAGTTGAGTGGTTGGATACATATATTGTAGCACACTGCCTATATGTTCATGTCCCTGCCTTTTTCTTCTGTTACTCACTCAACTGCATTGAACTATTTTGATATTGTTCTTTGAGTCAAAGTTTCATATATTTCTTTGGCGATTACATCAAATGTATCTTATGAAGTGCTCTCGCAGTGCACGACCAGCAACTGGTAGATGATATTCCAGTCGAGAAGCTGCTTATTCATGATGTGCCGGTTGATATAATATGCACTCCAACTCAAGTCATTTTTACCAATACAAGTATTCCGAAACCTCAAGGTCAGTGAGACTCAAATTTGTTTAGCTTCTTATTTTTCCTTTCTCATGTGTTTCATTGTCTAGTTTCAAGACAAATTAACACTTGACAGTTGACACGAACAATCTTAGTTGTTGCCTTGGGCACGAACTTGTCCATCAACGTTATTCATTAGAGCCGAAAATGAACCATTTCATTTATGTCACTGTAGGGATTTACTGGGATAAACTGTCTCCTGAGAAGCTGGGCCAAATTCGAATACTCAGAGAGTTGAAGAGGAAGATTGAGCAAGAAACCGGACAGAAACTTCCTTGTGGACCATCGGAAAGTTTACCCCCTACAGCTGAACGGAAGCGCAAATAAATATCTTTTATCCATTCTCTTCATAAAACAAGAGAATAAATTTTCATTTTTTTTTTTGGTTTGTCTTGTAAATGTGTTAAGATTATTTATTCTAAGTTTTGTACAGCTGCGAACTGTGGTATGAGCGGTAAATCAAAGAGTTCTTCCTTGTTGACAGAGAGTAATTTCTTATTTTGCTGGCAGTTAAATCCTCTGTATTTTATATAAGACATTGAAACTTAAAATTGTTTTGTGAAGCAATGTCTGTTGCTTTTTATGATACATATTTTATAATACATATCATTGCAGTGAAGAAATATAGTAATGACATAAAGATCTTTACCACTTGGTTTTTCTGGTCTCCTCCTTCAAATTTGAAGGTAAAGAGAGAATTCTTTTTGTATAACTTGCAATGGTTAATTATAGTCTGAATTAGAGATTTACTTGAGCATTTCTGGAGGAAAAACAAAAAGAAGTCTGTTTAATACTACCATGAGCTATTTTATGATTTTATCAATGGATCAGGAACTGTCTGTTTCATATATAACTGGATATAGTTATTTCATAATCATGTTTACAGTTTTTTAATTAGCATTAATTGTAATTTGCACAAAATATTAATATAACAAAAAAAAAAAAAAAAGATAGAAAAATTGAAACGCTAGAAGGAGGGCTTGAACCTCCGACCTTGTGGTTAACAGCCACACGCTCTAGCCAACTGAGCTATTCCAGCTACTTGTAAGAGGTGAGCCACACTATTTTAAAATAATAAATTTCAGATCAACTCTTTCCTCACCCAAAACAGATCGGAGCAACTCTTTGGGTGTCCATTAACTCCAGCCTAGTTAAAACGTTGACTTACTGATTTAATTTTGTAGATAAAAGAAATCTATGTCTTTACGAGTTCCTATGGAAGCCAAACAAAGCTTTGTACATGCCTTTGTACAAAAAGGTATTGCTTATAATCACAACCGCATTACCTCTATTACATGACCCTCAAAAGGGTGTTTCCCCCCATTTCCGAACGAAAGCATCTCTAACACAATGAGGGAGAACTTCAGTGTGAGCGTGTGTGTGTGTGGGTGTTTGTGTATGAGATATATATATATATATAGAGAGAGAGAGTTGCCAATACTAAACAAAATTTACGAAGGGAACGGTAAGCAACAATAGTATTTCTCTTTTACATCTGAGAAGTTGAGGAAGAACATACAATGTAAAATGTTAAAAGTTTCCTAATGAAAAGTTCCCACAACCACATATGGTTTCACCTTCCCAGAAGTGTATTCTATGAACAAGCGATTCTCTGATCGTAAAAACCTGGAACAAACATCTATCTGAACCATCTACATCACCAAAGACTACTTAATTATAGAACAAAAAACAAAACATTCATACTATACTCTTACAAATACAAGACAGCGGTTCCAGAATCACATTCTTACATCTCTTACGGATATTTTTCCCTTTTATATCATTCTGTTCAGAGGGATCCTATCATTTTGATGAGGAGCCCTTTCTACAGGAGAAATCATCTGTGGCATCGACATACCCACCGAAACAATGATCTCTGGATAACAAGGAAACAAAAAGGTCAATAAAATACACGAGCATGCGAAAAAAGACCGTCAAAGCTTCTCCGTGACTCAACCTATCTACAATTTCGTATTTTGTATACATGCACAAGTCACCTTACCATTAGCATTATCAATTATCGTTAGCATAATCAACCCAATCAACTACACTGAAACACCAGTACTAAGGTCATACATTATGTACTGTGTAAATACAGGAGTCAGATTATCATTATCAACCCAATCTATGAAACTGAAAGCCAAGTACTAGAAGGGTTAAAAAATTATATGAATGATTATGAGTCTGATTATCATTTTGCATTATCAATCCAATCTACAATCATTAGCAACCAAAGGCAACATGGTCCACTGATACTTCCTCGCCTTCCAAATGGGAAGTCTAGGCTTCAAGTCCCCACAGAGGCAAGTTGGGTACGTGTGTTTCTCGCCAAGGTAAAAATGAATTTTATATATATATAAGAAAAAATCTCTGTCATTAGCATAATCAACCCAACCTACATACTGAAACCCTAGTACTAGGGTCATACATGTCGTAAACTAAAAAGAAAATTGAATTAGCTAACTATCAAATTTCAAACCTTGAAAAACTCCGTTTGCATTGCATTCAGAGAAATGCTTTACTTGTATCCTTTATTTAACTAGCAGTAATTTCCTTTACAAAAACTACCAGTATTTCCAACATCCAGCCACCCAATATCTCCCAAAGTGATATAATTTTACTTTATTGGCAATAACTTTCATTTTCAAAACTTGGAAGTAGAAAATAATTTACAAGAGGAAATAAATCTAACAGCATTAAGCTAATCTCTTTCTATGTATCCAAGAGTCATGTTGTAATCATCGCTCATTTGAGGAGAATGATGGCTTAAAACATATACCATATAATAAAGGCTAGAGTCAGAAGAAAAGACCAACCTATGGCTTCTCGAATAGACAAATTTGGTCTTATGATCTCTTCAGAATTAACCAGAAATATGTCTCCAATATATAGATGATTTGTTGGGACATAGACGCTGCATAACTCTTCATCACCGTTCTCTCTCTGTAATCAACCAATTGAAAATCAAACAAAGCAGCAGAATATCATCAACAGATACAGGTGTCATCCAATTTCTACATTAAAAGTTTTGACACAGAAAACTCATATTAGTAAATTGCCATTTCAAGTGCATCAATCACAACTAAGATTAGATAGAGGTATTTAGTATATTCTTTGATAGGTCCATAACTCCTTGTTTACTTTGTTTACACATTGTATTTCAAAGTAGCATTATAGTAACATGGATACAGCGTATCTGGTGGAATCAAGGATGTATTATTCTAACTTTTCTTCCTGAACTTTCGCTCATTGATATCTTCGTCATTTAAGGTACTAGCTCAACTCAACAAATCCCTTTTCCTAATTCATTCAAAGTATTATTGCTTAAATTTCTTGCCAAGGAATAAACTCAAGTTGCCAAGCTAAATAACTCTCAAAAGACCACTGAGGAACATATAAGCGTCTTAATACTTTATAAATTTAGCTTTCGCAAACAGAATATTTTGAAGTCCTCAAATCGATTTAGCAGTACCATCAATTTAGCACAGATGGCATGCTCCTTCACTAGGGAAGGTGCAGAGTTCATGAGCAATAGGAAGATTTATTACCCCTGCCCAACTGCGAAAGCATGCTTTTGGCCCCCACCCCAAAAAGGTGTTTGCTCCACCAATAAGTAAAAGCAGTCATGCAGAACAAAGAGCTTGAAGTACCTGAAGAACAACTGAGGACGTGATAAAACCAAATGCATATTCACCAACACGAGGATGACGGATGATTGCAACCTCTTTAAAAGCAGTGGTATTTGTGTCTGTAACAGGACAGAAGGAACTGATTACAGAGTCCATCGCCGGATAGAAAAGGCTTTTCAAATTTTGAAAGTATAAATCAAATCAAGCACAACCAAGAAATATTATTCAAGAGTTTCAAATAAATTCAGTATACTATTTGACAACACATATCTAATTAGAACCTTCAGAATTAACAGACTATAGTTGAATACTGACTATGAAAGAAGAACCGGGCGCGTTGCGGGGGGGAAGAGGAAACTAAACACTAAGATCCTTTAGCTTAAAAGGAAAATGCCGGATCTAACCTATCAAAATCAAGAAGTATAAAACATTAAAGGTAGATAAGTTAGCACCAGATCAGCACCATAAGAGTAATTTTTGCCCCTTCCACAACTTCGAAAATAACAATCGCCTCTTTCCTTCATGGCCAGACAACCAACAAAACTCTGAATAACAACAGACCAAAGAATGGCTGCATCCTTATTAGAAAACAAGCCAATTTTAACAAAATGATCCCACAATGCCTTAGGTCTAGGAAACCCCAACTAGAACAATGTTTCAACAACCTAATAAGCTTCGACACTTCTAATAAGGAGCCATGTCTGTAGACACTTGTCTAATACATGTTTGACACATCTTAGACGTGTTCATAATTTAGAACGAATTTCTTAATTTCCAACACATGGCCTACACTTCCTGACATGTGTCAACAACCTGACCACCTTACACATTTACAATCTATTTTTTCAATAATTTCCTCAAGAAGAAGATATGTACATACGAGCATAAACGAATACATAAAGATATAGCATTCCTTGTTCTCTCTCTAATTGAACACATATATCTCAGATGAGGATGTTAAGCTGGAAAAATGCGGTGGTATGAACATATAGAACTGACACAAAAAACAATGTTGATAGTGAGTTACCTCCGAGTCTAAAGTCCGCAAAAGAGAAAACATAATAATCAGAATGACTTCCCCTCCCCACACCCACAGGCCACCAAGAAAAATAACAAGAAAAAACAAATGGGTAAAGAAAGAGTTGGACCAAATCCTCCATAAATGACACTGTCAACCAATGAACTTGGCTGTACAGAAAGGGATTGATTAGGAAAAAAAGGTTTGGTTGGTGCAGCTTTTTATATTAATTTACAGATCCTTTAAATTTTTGAGGCTGGTATCTCACAGAAGAAATAGAATCATGATGGTACACAAAAAATCTAAATCGGAAGTAGCAAGCCTTGTCTCTGCTGGCGGCTTATTTTTCGTAAACAGATTCAAATTGCATAGGACAAGGCAGATATATCATCATAACTGAACCATCACTCGTTACACTATTTTACACAGTGCAAACATTAACATACAGTACAACTTTAACCATTTATCTTAGAGCATTATCTGGCAAAACTAGAAGCCTTCTTATGATAATGGTACATAAAACGCATGACTGCATGAAAATATGTGCTTTCTCAAAATTCAGTCAAACAACTTAGACTTGTGTAACAACAGGATGAGAAACCAAAAACATCATGCATTACCTGGAGAAATGGCAGCACTAATTTGTTTGGAGGCCGAGTACAAGTGCTTTACAAAGGGCATTCGCTTAATAAACCATTCTCCTAGCCAGAAAATTGTGGCACCCACCCATGATGAAGCAAATACCCCGACAAAGAATATAAAAATTAATGACGTAATGAATCCGAGGCCTGCACCAGGAACCAAGGAAGAAAAAGGAAAGAGAAAGAAAAAAACCAACAGAAGTATTAGGGCAAGTATACACTTGAATAAGTTCTGTGGAAATAAACATATGAGGCTTACATAGACCCCAAGTAAATCATGATGTGAAGGATTCATACTACATAACAAAGTAAAGTTAGAAATGCATTTCCAGAGGACCATTGAATGTAATTTTTATTTTTATTCTTCAAAGCCCAGTACTACCTTTCAGATAGAACACACAGATGGAAAAGTTGGAGACTATTCCCCTCTTAAATTACAACTATAAATGGCATCCTCTCATAATGTAAGAGGTAGGTGAGCCTCATTTGGGCAGTCATAAACACCACCAATAGCACTTGGATCCAAATCAAGTACTCCCTCCATCCATTTTTAGTTGTCAATGTTTGAAAAGTCAACAATTTTTTTATATTATTTCCTTTCCTACTTTGCCCTTGATAATGTAGTATAGTTGTGATTTTTAGTGGGGCCTATTGCTTTTTGAAGTTAATGAAGAGGAATAACTTGAGAAAGTATATGATAATATTGTATTGAGATTCGAAACTGGACAACTAATTTTGGACAAGTAAATTAGGCAAAGTGGACAACTAAAAATGGATGGAGGGAGTAAAAATTTTTTGGCTCTCATTGACTATTAAACAAGATGAAATTATTTCTCTCTCCTTCAAAGCCTCGCCCATATATCATATATATTTAGAACCATTGACAAATGAACACAACTTGTAGAATAGAATTTCAAATTCAAGTGGTACGTCTTTTCCTGATAAGAAAGAAACAACGGCGTCCTCTCCATGCACAAATGTCTTTGCAGACACAAGTGGCCAAAACATAAGACAAAAGCATATCCCATGCTTCATATGTGATACCTACTGCAATGGTGTGAATATAACTCAGGTACACGGCAGTCGGCACTAAAGCCCAAGGCAAGTTCCAGAAGACTAGAGGTGCAAATTGAGCAGGGTCAACCAAACCACCTCTCTCTATATATACATATAGAGTGTGTGTGTGTGTATATATATATATATCAATTTTTAGCTGCACCACGAACCTGAACTTGACCTATATTAATAGTAGAATTAATATTCTTACTTACTATATGCAACCCAGGTACAACCTGAGCTTAGCTCGAGTTTAGAAAAATTATGCTCGGGGTTGAACCAAGGGGATTGGATGGTAATTGGCCTCAATCCATGCCAGGTTGAACCGCTAATGTAGCAAGTGGTCAATAAGGGGGAGCATAATCCTGAGAGCCAAAAGCTCAAGATTTCCCCCTCTCGCTGGGGCTGTTATGAGAATATAGTAGAAAAGAAGAACATGGCCAAAAAAACTAACCCTTTGAGTTACAGTCCAAAAAGGAAATTCTTTTGATCTAAGCAAAAGTGTCCATTGTATAAGTTTTAATATTAGTTGAGTAATATTTGTTAGTCTCGTTCCCTTGTAGTTATAGTGTTTGTGAACACAAGATTCAACTGAAGTTTGGCCCTAGATAAAGTAGAATGGCAAGATTCATGTAACAATCCCTATAGTTAAGAACCAGGCTTTGATGAGTTGAGTAGTTGAAACGACATTCTAACAAGGTGTTAACAAATTCCGATATTAAATTCTTATTAGGTCAAAAGGGTCGCGTCACTTTATCATCTCGTTTAATATTGGAGGTATAACTGGAGATTAAAGACTGAGCTGACATCTGTATCAACATGGTTTTTCCAGACCTTTACGGTCACGCACTTTAAAAAATGGTAACTGACATAAATGCCACAAAATATAGCTTACTGATGAATTAATTAGGCCTACACATGACTTCAAAGGATCATGGATAACAATAAAAAAAAAAATCCATTTTTGCTGAGTTTGGAGTTGACTTTATGGGAACTAAAGTGGCACAATTAGTATCATTAGCTAACCAACTGGTAAAGCAGAATTCCACATGATGAGATCGGGAATGGCTTTGATGACTTACCAAATATATCAATGCCGAGTCTGTCATATATGGGACTGAAGAAGCCATCAAAAAACTGAATAAACCACCATGTGATAAAAAACGTAACAGCCACAGGAAAGAGAACCACACTGCAATGACACTTTAAATTCAAAATTCCAATAGAAAAAAATGACAAAAAGGGGGAGGAGAAATTAAGAAAATTATTCACAATGCTAGTGCTAATCTCATTACCATCCAGTCATAAACTTCTTCGAAACCCAGCTTTGAAGAACAGCATAGCAAGCCTGATCAAATGCTAAAGTTAAAATCATACGAAATGTGTGAAATTATTTTTGTTACATATGAATGGACAATAACCATAAACAATGTGCCTAATAAATTTGCATAGCAAGTTATTGTCAATGTATGCATATAAAGTAACTTGCAAGCATGGTGTTTTTCATTTACAAGCGAATAATCATCACAAATGAAATACAGATATTGCTAGTTGGACCATGGATTATACGAGAAGTACTGGTGATGTATGTAAGCACAAAGCATTTTGTAAACCATGGAAGTGTCTCATGAGTGCTGCTAATTTATGTGTGCCCGTATGCAGAAAAGCCATTTTACTCTCAAACTCTCCTTATACAGCACATGCTTCACTGAAGATATAATAATTGCCGCATGTAAAATCCAAAAGAAACAAATAAAAATAGATAAATAAATAGAACAAAAATAATAAGGTACATGTAAGTGGTGAGAAGCCTCATCATCCTCGTTATCATCATCATCCTTGACTTAATCCCATATGAATGGGGTTGGCCACTTGAACTTTTTCTGTCCAATCTTTCTATTGCACTCCATTTCACTTGTTATATTTATTTCATGGTCTTTTTTCAATAACCTCATCTTATGCTATTTTTGGTCAATCATTCTGTCTCTTACATTCTTACAACTAGTCTTCCTTACTTGACCGCCGTGTCTCTAGCTCTCCGATATATGTATCCAAATCACTTGGCACACATAGACAGCAAAGAAAGAGAGGGGGAAAAAAAACCTGAGAGCAGGAACCTGAGATAATAAAAACTTGAAACAAGAACCCTAATGGTCAACTAAGGTGAAAAAGCCTCCAGAGCCAAACAAATATTATAAATCCTCTCCAGAGCCGAACACATTATTTCAAACATAACAGAGTCTTATACTTTTGTTGCCCCTTTGTCGCACAAACTCCTAAATCAATCTAAATTAAGAAGAGATCTGAGCTGCTATATGTAATATTTTTTGGGCATTTTCATTACATCTAGGTCATCCCTTACTTTTTCCTCACTGATCTCACAAAAATGGGGATAGTAATTAGCAATACACCCTTCTACACACTCCTCAAATTAATTGAACTTTTTTTCCTTTTCTTTTTTCTTTATTTATAAAAAATAGTTATGTTTGATTTGAAAATGAGTTAAAATCTATGTATTTCACTGATGGTAATGCTATTAGACATCAAAATTCATTTTTTTGGGTGTCAAGAAAGAAAAACAGGTGTAAAATTGCTTTTTTATAGTGAAGAGCTGCAATGCTTATATTTAAAGTGTCGTCTCCAGTTGGTATGAGGGCTTTCGGGTGAAACCCAAGAACAAAATAGTGTGGGATGGGTCCAGAGCGGAAAATATCAAACCATGCGGTAATGGGCTGTTACAAGTCATTAACTTCTTTGAAACCCAACTCGGAAAAACATGGAACTCTATCTATCATGTTTATCAAATTCGATGTAGTACCAACTATTTGACTCATACCATCTAACTATTACTATCGTCACCTTCAGCAGTTCTTCATTCATTAAATTACAATCACCAAGTCCGGCTTCAATATAGCATGAAAAATGAACTAAATCATTCAAATTTATAAGAAAATTCATGCTCACCTATCACAATAACCCTTAGATATGATTATTAAATTTTAAATAGTAACTCCTTTATTTATGTCAATCACATTTAACGGTCATTATCACAAGTGAGTATGCATTTTCTACTCACCAGGGAGCAAAAAATCATTTTCAATATATATATATATATACATATATGGTCATTACAATAATAGATTAAATGAGATCAGCATCATTTGCTAAAATTAGTGATGGAAAGCAACCTAAAATTTACACATACTAGAGATATAAGGAGTAATAATATCCATTTTATTTTCAATTCCTTCATAATGGGTATCAAAAAAATTGTCTTAGTGACCTGGCCTATTCTAGGTGATGGACAGGGTTTGTTGTATAGTAGTCGGATATGATTCGTAACGCTATTGGAAGGTGCCGATACCGTTACATCATACAAATACGCATCCTCCAATCATTTTAGATCAATATTCCAAGTCCGTTACCGCAGCTGCGAACCATGATGATGTATCTTCTTTCGGAATGCTGTCAAAAGTCCATATGGGCTGAGGGTAAATCCATTTACCAAAACGCACCCTATATAATTTATAGTTCAATTTATGAAAAACCACATATGTCCATTGATCTATCATCTGTAAACTGATTGGCACCGCAACCAATCACAGCTGAGCTACACTGTTTTTGGTTGTCGGTTAGGAATAGCACTTAGAACTATATCATATTGTATACTTTCTACCAATATCACCCTGATTTTTTTCATGCAATGGCTAACCTAAGAATCTGTAGCAATCACTAAGAACTTCCAGGGATTTAAAAGAAAAGCGATTGTGCATTTCAACTAGTACATAATTTCACTACACAATAAACCACATGCGAACAATTAAACCAATCAATTGTTGATAGAAACTGGGAAGAACATAATGATTTAAGAACCGAAGCAGATCCATGAGTCTTGGGGTTTGTAATAAATATATATATATACACACAGAAGGGAGTGTATAAGCATATCATATCATATATATATATATATATATATATATAGAGAGAGAGAGAGAGAGAGAGAGAGATTGACCTTACGAGTGGAAGAATTGGGGGAATTAGGAGGAGATTTGGCATGATCTTCGGCATCTTCAACAGGGGCATCTTGACCCAGTGAACTCGACGACGTGGATTCCTTATTTTCTGCCATTTCACTCTCCAGTTTCTCTGTGTGTGTAGTTTGTGTGAGAGAGAGGATATATAGATGTATATGTATATATATTATATATTATATAGAGAGTTTTGCCGACATATTTTCAAGCCCTAAATGGGTCGTCTACTCGGAAATTCAATCCGGAGTTTAATCAGACTAATTTGAACGTCACTAATTTATACTAGTATTTGTTTTTATATATATATACTACTAATTTCAATATCTCAGCATTTATTTTTTCAACTATTATATTATTATATACTACTAACTCTTTTCTTTTAAACTTCACCCTTGAACTCAATACTCAAAACATTTTAATCGTGTATTTTTGTTTTTCAGTTTATTTCGTAATTCGAATAGGTTGATCGAGTTGAAAATGGGTTTGGTGTTTCAAAAAATTGGCGCCGGTCACAGTAGTAATAATGCATGAATTACTCATATATAGTTTGGTCAAATTTTAGGATAGATGAGTTATAAAGTACACTATATTATCTAAAAGTGTACTGAATAAATACTACTATTGATTTTCCGAAAAGAATGTGATATGAAAATTATTTAGATTAGTTCAACTATATGGATTAAATTTAATTAAAATATAATATAAGAATATCGATGTAAGTTAACTTAATTTGTCTTATTTAAACTTTATTTTTCTTGTCTTTCTCCAAACCCAGCACACACATATATTATATACTAGTAATGAGCATGTGCGGTGCACATGTAATTATAAGTCATTATATAAATAAATAAAAATATAATAGATAGATTTTTGAGGTAGGAATTGTGATTGTATACCTATTGGTGATATAAAAAAACTATTCTAGTTATATAGTATAGATATAGATATTTATGTTTATTATATAGAGAAAGAGATAACATTTATTTGTTTTGGTCAAAATTATAAGTGGGGAGAGTGTATGTCCAATTACTAAACCGCAATAAGAGATTTGGACAAAGAGTTCCACCACCATTATAATGTTATATCTATATTTATATATTCAATTGCTACGTAATTGAAACGAAAAGAAAACAATGTGTCTTTTGCAAAAGCCATTCAGAGACAGAAAATTACAACTCAATTAAATACATATAAATCGAAAATGCACATATGTTTACAAACAATTGAATTAACATAAATCGAAAAGTCACGTATGTGATCTGTATATATGGATAGAGAGGGAGATATATGATCTGTAAATATGGATAAAGGGGGAGAGATATGATAGGATCGTGAGTTTAATTTGCTACTCACACAACACAAAGAACACAATAAATTATACGTGGTTTGACCCAAAAATGATCTACGTCCACGGAGCACACAACTTCATTAATTTAGAGAAAAGATTTACAAATCACTCTCTACATTCCTTCTTTGTTTCTCTCTCTTGTTGTGGTGTTATATCTTGCACTGAATATACATGTATTTATAGTTGTAGAGATGAAGAACAAGACAATCTGTGATGCCAAAGTTTTCTCCAATTTCGGTGTCAAACTTCTACTCTCAAAGTTAGGCCCTGCCAAACTTCTTTGGGCGGCTGCCAAACTTCCATGGGCGGTGCCAAAATTTTGACTCCACATCAACAATCTCCCACTTGGAGTCAAATGAAGCTCCATCCGTGATTAGTGAATAGTTGTGTGCTCATTTCCGTCTTCAGTCTCGAAGACTAACTGAAGCTGAACATAGCTTCAGTTTATCTGTAGCTACTGTCTTGGTCAGCATGTCCAATGGATTTTTGCTACCCTGGATCTTCTCAAGTGCCAGCACCCTATCTTCCAATAATGATCTGATAAAGTGATAACGAAGTCCAATATACTTGGTCCTCGAATGAAATGATGAATTTTTTGCCAAATGTATTGCACTCTGGCTATCACTATGCAAAACATTATTCTCTTGCTTGAATCTCAATTATGCTAACAGACCTTGTAACCATATCATTTTTTTGTTGGCCTCTGTCACAACTACGTACTATGCATCTGTTGTAGATAACGCTACAATCTTTTGTATCTGCAAAACCCAACTGACTGTTGTAGTACCTGCTGTAAAAATGTACCCGGTAGTACTTATTTTGTGATTTATCTCACTAGCAAAGTCTGAATGTACATAACCATGTAACTTCACTCCTCCTTTTCCAAAACAAAGACATTTGTTTATGGTACTACATAGATATCTCAATATCCACTTTACTGTTTCCCAATGCGTCTTTCCTGGATTGGACATAAATCTGCTAACAGCTCCCACTGCATATGCAATATCCAGTCTTGTGCATACCATGGCATACATCAAACTTCCGATAGCTGAGGCGTAAGGTACCTTAGCTATGAAGTTTTTCTCTTCGTTTTTCTTTGGAGACTGGTCTTTGGATAGTCGAAAGTGACTAGCCAATGGTATGCTAACTGGCTTAGCATTACTCATGTTGAACCTCTTCAGAATCTATTCAACGTAGTTAGCTTGAGACAACAACAAGATACCCTTTTGTTTATCTTTGTTGATTCTCATCCCAATAATCTACTTTACTACTCCCAAGTCTTTATCTCGAATTCATTCGATAACTGCTTCTTCAACTTGTTGATTTCTTCAAAATTAGATCCCGCTACTAACATGTCATCAACATAAAGTAGGAGGATGATATAGCTTATGTCAAACCTCTTGAAGTAACAACAATGGTCAACGTTACATTTATTGTAGCCATGTCTCTGCATAAACCCATCAAATTTCTTGTACCACTGCCTCGGTGCTTGTTTTAAGCCATACAAGCTTCTTTTTAACTTGCACACAAGTTTCTCTTTGCCTCTGACTGAGAATCCCTCTACTTGTTGCATGTAGATCTCCTCCTCTAGGTCACGGTGGAGGAAAACAGTTTTGACATCTAATTGTTATAGGTGCAAATCTTTTGCTGCAACAATACTGAGAACTGAACGAATGGTATTCAGTTTTACAACCGGGGAAAAAATGTCGATGTAGTCGATTCCTTCCTTCTGCTGAAAGCCTTTGACTATAAGTCTTGCTTTATATCTTTTGGAACCATCATGTTCCTCTTTGACCCTGTATACCCATTTGTTCTGAAGAGCTTTATTTCCAATCGGCAACTTGGCTAGCTCCCATGTTTTATTGGAGATAAGAGATTTCATCTCATCTTTCATCGCAAGCTCCCATTTGCTCGCATCTGTTGCTTGACATGCCTCTTCATAGCATTCAGATTCTCCTCCATCAGTGAGCAACAAGTAATTCATGTATTTCTTATTCGACACATGAGGTCGGGAGGACCTCCCAAGTTCAGGAATCGGAGTTGGAGACTGCGGTTGATCATTCCGATGTGCATTGCTCTCTGCAATAGGTTCCTCTGGCTGAAAACTCTCAGTTGTCTGTTATGTCTCACTGCTATTTGGAACATCATCCAACTCGGCATACACAGGATCTCTCTATGCTAAATCACTAGAGGTTGTTGCGTGTATGTCCTTGTACATTACTTTTTCATTGAATACTACATCCCAGGTCCGATAACCAAGTTCATCCTCGCCGTATCCAATAAAAGTGCATTTTTGTGATTTCGGATCAAGCTTGCTCCTAGCATGATCACTGATATGTACATTCAAAAACTTTCACATCTGAAAGTTTACCTCTTTGTCGCTCCATACTTCTTCTAGTATTCTGAACTCCAATGGTACTGATGAACCTCGATTAATCAGGTATGCAGCCGTATTGACTATTTCGGTAATCCTGCATGTATTCGCATGCTTCTGACTCTCTCGGTTAATGTCTGGTTCATACGTTGTGGTACGTCATTCTGTTGTGGTGTACCTGGCACAGTTGTTTCCAATCTGATATCGTTCTCATAACAGATCTTTTTAAATCTGGTGTCTTCATACTCACCACCATTGTCGGATCATAGCTTCTTTATCTTCAAGCCTGTCTCATTCTCCACCATGGCTTTCCATTTCTTGAACACCTCATACACCTCAGATTTATGCTTTAAGAAATAAACCCATACCTTCCGAGAATGGTCGTCGATGAAAGTCACAAAATAAGATTTCCGGGCAAGAGATGAGACATTTACTAACCCCCAGACATCATTGTGAACTAGCTCAAGCTTTTCCTTTCTGAGGGTTCTGCCACTCCTTTAGAAACTCACCTTCTTCTGCTTATTGAGGATATAACTCTCGCAGAAGTCAATATCAACCGATTTTAAGTCTGGTAGTTTCCCCTTTGAGTGCATAATCTTGAGCCCCTTTTCACTCATGTGACCTAGCCTCTGGTGCCACAAGTTCTGATCCTCTTTGATTTCTGCAATTGTTATTGACGTGTTAACACTGGTAGTTGTGTAAAGAGTACCATTCTTCTTTCCACGTGCCATTGTCATAGCTCCCCTGGAAACCTTATAATCTTCATTGTTGAAGGTTGTCACATAACCTTCGCTCACCAGCTGGCCTACTGAGATCAAGTTTTTCCTCAAGTCTGGAATGTGTCTCACATCCTTTAACTTCCATACAGATCCATTAATCTTGATATGTACATCGCATTTGCCAACAACACTACAGGGTTGATCATTTCCAAGATAGACCTTTCCCAGGTCACCTAGTACATAGCTCTCAAAGAGCTCCCGACTTGAGGTGGTGTGAAATGATGCTCCAGAATCTAGCACCCAAGATTCTATCTTGCTTTCCAAAGAGCATATCAACGCATCATTTGATTATTCCTCTGGGACAATGTTTGCCTCAGTCTTGTTCTCCGGTTCCCTTTTCTAAGATTTGCACTGGTGTTTATAGTAACCAGTTTTGCCGCAATTCCAACATTCAACTTCTTTGAAATTCCTAGGATTTCGAGATTGTGATCTTCTGTTTCTGGACTTGGAACGACCACGCCCATAGCCTCCACCTTTCTTCCAATTTAAACTTCTACCTTTGCTTTCAACATTCAATGTCGAGCTACTGGTAGAAGAGTCTGATGTTTGTCTTCTGATCTCTTCTGTGAGTATCATATTCACCACGAAATCATACTGCAACTTTTCTTTCCCTGAAGAACTACTGATCATAGCCACTGTGCCGCTCCAACTCTCCGGTAATTGGCTTAGAACTAAAGTCGTTTTCATTGCGTTAGAGATTGGCATATCAACTGATTCCAATTGCCCAACAATGTCATTAAGAACATTAAGATGTTCACTGACCTTTCCATTTTCGGACATCTTCAGATTGACCAATCTTTTAATGAGATGTACCTGATTTGCTGCAGATGGTTGTTCGTACATGTTAGAAAGGGCGTCCATGAGAGACCTCATCGTCTTCTCATTTCTGATGTTAAAGGCTACTGATTTGGACAAGGTCAGTTTGATCGTGCTAAAATTCTTTCGATCGAGAATTTTCCAATCCCCTTCTTTCATCATCTCTGGCTTCGCTCCCTCCAATGATAGAAATAAATTTCTCTGAAATAACAAATCCTCAATTTGCATTTTCAATAAAGCAAAATTTGTACTGTCAAATTTATTGATCATGGTTGACTTGTCTTCTGAAGTTGATGTTGATGTCATTACTTCACAAAAATATTTTATGAATAGTATTTTTTTTCACTCTTGTGTCCCACCCACTCTAACACCTCACTTTTATTTTATATATAAATTTTGCACCACACTCCACAAACTATGTCCCCTACTTTAACAACTTTATTTAAAAAAAAAAACAAAACCACTCAATTAACCCCACTCACTTTTGTCACTCCCTCTTTGACCGAGATTTATATCTCTCTACAACTCTCACTATATTATGCTACTTTATATATAGATATATATATAAGTTGAGATATATATAAATCTATAAATTGTAGCTGAAAAAACTATGCCTATGTGGTTTCAAACACATACCAGAGCCTACCAAGGATGAACGAAGCTTCAATGGCAGCCGTACGGTAGCAGCATGGAGGTGAGGAACAGCTTTGCGGCAGTTACATGAAAGCGGTGGAGGAGGCTATGATTTTTAGATCGAGAAAACACAGTCTCGGTGTGGAGATGATTTGACGAATTTTTCTGGGTTGGTGTTTGTGGTGTTGCAGGCAGAAGATTTCACAGTGAGTAACAATACTCTTAACCTAAACTCTGATACCAATTGTTAGGATATTTGTTGGGATTTGGCAAAAATTGATTGAAGGTGTGATGTGGTTTTGTTAAACTGGTCAAAGAAAGGCAATTTGACCTAGTGGTTGTTAAAGCAAATTTTGCTTTGAATTTGGTTGATGTGTAGAAAGAATTCAATTTGGATACAATAATGGAAATGGCTTAGTCAAAATTGTGATGCTTTGAATTTGTGTAATATATGTCGGTTAGTAGGTCGGCAAGCCCTCTATAAATACATGTATGTGTTGTATGAAAAAAATATGAGAAGTAGAAAAAGAACAGAAGAAAGGTGTAGAGAGAGATAGAAGCATAAGCAAGAGGAAAGAAAATAGAGAGTGATAAAATAAAGTGAATAAAGTGAATATTTTGAGTGTGTTGTATGTTGTATTTCTATTATTGTTTAATAGAAAATGAGTTGTTGTTATTTTGTGTATGTGTGATCTTGGGCGGGATTAATTCCTTAGTGTGATATGTCAATCTCTGACGCAATAAAAGTGGCTTTAGTTCTAAGCCAATTGCCGAAGAGTTGGAGCAGCACAGTGGCTGCGATCAATAGTTCTTCAGGAAAAGAAAAGTTGCAGTATGATTCCGTAGTGAGTATGATACTCACAGAAAAGATCAGAAGACAAACATCAGACTCTTCTACCAGTACCTCGACATTGAATGTTGAAAGTAGAGACAGAAGTTCAAATCGGAAGAAAGGTGGAGGCTATGGGCGTGGTCGTTCCAAGTCTAGAAACGGAAGATCACAATCTCGAAATCCCAGGAATTTCAAAGAAGTTGAATGTTGGAATTGCGGCAAAACTGGTCACTATAAACACCAGTGCAGATCTCAGAAAAGGGAACTGGAGAACAAGACCGAGGCAAACATTGTCTATGAGGAAGAATCAAATGATGCGTTGATATGTTATTGTTAGGATCGTGAGTTTAATTTGCTATCCACACAACACAAATCACACAAGAAATTATACGTGGTTCGGCCCAAAAATGACCTATATCCACGGATCACACAACTTCACTAATTTGGAGAAAAAAATTTACAAATCACTCTCTACACTCCTTTTATGTTTCTCTCTCTTATTGTGGTGTTATATCTTGCACTAAATATACATGTATTTATAGTTGTAGAGGTGAAGAACAAGACAATATGTGATGTCAAAGTTTTCTCCAATTTCGGTGCCAAAGTTCTACTGTCAAAGTTAGGCCAAGCCAAACTTCCTTGGGCGGCTGCCAAATTTCCATGGGCAATGCCAAACTTTGACTCCACATCAACAAGATATGATATGAAATGTTACTTTTCATTCACACCTATTTACTTAACACATATATCACTTTTCATTGACACCTATTCACTTTATTCGTACATTTATAAGTAGTATAGATATATTACTCAGATATTTTATAAAGGGCTCGATACATATTCAAGTGAGTACATAACATTGACCGATCAAAAGGCAACATACCCCAGTGGTACTGTCTCAGAGAAGGTCAAGAGGGAAAAAAAGAAAAGAAAAAGAGAAGGTCAAGAGCTGACGATGATATTATATGCCTCATGAAACTAAAATCATGTGATAGTAAAAATTAATTAATGAAAGGATGATATCAGTAATTTATAGGTTTTTATTTTGTAAATTTCCACTAATACTCCGTTTAATTGGAGAAGGAAAAAAAAATAGATAGATGGAATATGCAAAAAAAAAAAAAGAAAAAAAAAAGAATGAGACATCTCTATTGAAGTAAAGACATATTTCTCACTTTTTATTTGGTAAAATGAATAGCACAAATTGCAAGTGAAGTACCAATTTATTTCTTGGCTGGAAAAAGGAAAGTGAGTTTGTTTGTATTAATTTAATTAATCTCCCCTTAATATATAGAATTTCGAAAAAGGACAGATTTTCCTTTGAAAGGCCGTACATTGAGAACCCTAATATTTCATCCCTCCTTCTCTCTTTCCTCTGAAAAAAATTTCTCTTCTATCCCCTATTGTAAAATTTTCGATCGAGCAAAAAATTATATATATATATATATATATCTTATATCCCCCATTGCTTAGTCCTTCCCAGTTCCTCCAACCAAACAGAACATAAATGTCCAAACAAAGCATGAAAAAACTAAAAAAATCAAAATCTAAAAGTAGCAAAGACTAACCAAGGTAAACCCTAGAAGCACCCATTAGTACCAAAAAGAACCCTTTCAAGGATTCTGATTTCTTCAATTTTCCTAGTAACATACGACAGAACAAAAACAGACTGACTCATCTAGTTGAGATAGAGATCACTTGGACACTTTGAAATGAATCTCTGTCGATATTCGTAAACTTAACTTAAGGGCACAAAAATGTACATTATGACTCAAAAATTCACAAAATTCAAGATTGTGCTAGCTTGGCCAGAATGACCATATCTAATATTTTTACATCTAGTGTATCATCAACTTTAACAATCCCGTCAGTGCCATCGACACCAATGAGCTTCCCGGTTGCCCCGCGCTGTGCACCACCCATGATCTTGATTTTATCATTTTTCCTTGGGACAATTATCTCCATTTCATTGGGTAGAGCGGTGATTGTGTCACCGTTGCCGCTTGTTCCGAGAGCAACCCTACAAGAACCATCCTGAACCACGAACACCAATGTCACTAATGTTTGTCCAGAAAATGATTATCACACAAATAATTCAAAGTTGATGTATCAAATAAATTTTTTGACCCATTCCTTATAATAAAGGCCTAACACGAGAAATTGAAGTCCTGGAGAATCAATTATGACAAGGTTAATCATAGAGGCTATTTAATTATTCTGCAGTAATGGAAACTGGGCACTTGTGTAAATTACCGATGTGCTATCTATCTTGACCAACACGGATA
Organism: Cornus suecica; assembly: GCA_963922005.1. Classification (NCBI taxonomy): domain Eukaryota; kingdom Viridiplantae; phylum Streptophyta; class Magnoliopsida; order Cornales; family Cornaceae; genus Cornus; species Cornus suecica. The sequence continues at coordinate 17,755,766 of OY998246.1, forward strand.
AGTGTCCAACAAGGCTGGGAAATATCCAATTATATTGCATTTTTTTCCCCCCAAAGATCCTTCTACATTCGGGAGATAGTTTGGAGAAAAAATGAGAGAAAACAGGTAAGATGGTTTGAACGTGTGCAAAAAAGAGTAGGTTTAGCAAGGAAGGGTATAATAGCATATGGTTTGACTGAGACTATGGCCTTAAATAGAGTGGAATGGTAACATAACCGACCCCAAGTAGTTGATTAATGGCTTCGTTGTTGTTGATCCTTATCTTTAAAATCGAATATTACAATCGCCCCTGGGTTCCAAAGAAAAGAAACATACCGGAAGCACTTCTCGAATAACTCCCAGAACAATGTCTTCCCCAGATCTGCGTACATTCACCAATATGTCTGGCAAGAACCAAGGACCTTCAGTGTCACCACCTGTCACAGAGGGAATATTATCATTCTGTTGATCAGAGGGTTGAAAAAAAAGATATTATTACTGATGATAATGTAAACAAAAAAATAAACTATGCAGATGAAGTATTTTACTCCAGAATTTGCCAGAATATTAAAACAAGAGAATCAAAATTTAACCCATGACAAGTTTTAATTTTGGCCCATAAAAATAAGATCCTCCTGTGTTTAAACATCTCATATTCCAGTTTTCTTCTCTATTATATCTGCTATGGAACTAAAGGACTTACTGAAAGGGATTGCCACTCTCTCCTGCCCCCACTTGGTCGCAGATCAGCTTTTAGATATGATAGTAGTAAATCTTGACCCTTTTTTTATATATATTTTTTTATTTTTATGTTTCATCTTTTGTTGCAGTAATTCTTATATCAGGTTATAATCTGGCCAAACATGATTCCAGGAATAGCCAAAAACAAATTGCACTGCCCCGAACACTAAAAGCAGGGCAATAATATCTACAAGATTGATTCTTAATACTTTGCTATTACTGATTTTAGTAATACTATTCCACTGCGTTACAACAGTTTTGCACAGGTATCATTATTTTATTGTTATCATCCCACAGTTTACAGCACCTATAGACTAATTCCACACACTGTGCAAACTCTAATATTGCCATAGGCTATAAATCTTAAGAAAATCATAAATAAATAATTGTAATAGGTCTAGCACATCAAAACGGACATAAATAAGTACAAAAACTTAGAATACAGAATGGAGAATTACACACATTTTGAATACAGGCATTGATAAGAATGAACATACCTACTACTGGTGACATCATATCCAAACCACCGCTTCCAGGTGTCATTGGTTGCCCACCAGGAGTGGTAGGTAAATAAGCCGAACTGGGAGTCATTGGCTGCCCAGGAGTTGAGGGCAAGTAAGGACTTGGAGCATTTCCTGAAAAAGAAATGCAGAAATTAAAAGGGTGACACCATTATAACAGATAAAGTAAGCGAACTTCCATTCAATTATGACTGGAAGGAAGCACTGGGCCATCAAGCCAGTTGGTATAACCTTTCCGTGAGGGTTCAAGTCCCATAGTGGGCATTTGTGGGTGTGTAGGTGTGACATTTATCTAACCAAAAATAAATAAATAAACACAATTACCATAGGCAGGACTGCTATCCCTTGGCGTTCCAGCCTCACTATAATTGCCACTGGGAGTATTGGTCCAACCAGAACCAGGAGTTGGTGCTTCATATGCCCTTGAATGGGGACTTCCTGGCTGCAAAGCAACAGCAATACAATTAGAGTACATAAAAATGACTTTCCACCTATCTTAAGATTGTGGTCAAGTTGTGCAAAATTGCAGACCTGATACTGCGGACTCGTTCCCCATGAAGCAGGATTGCCCTCTTCCCAATTATCCCTAATTGTTGTCAAACATTGATCATTAGTAACATTGCTAAGACTTAAAAACGATCCCATCCATAAAGAACACGTGACAGCACTGAGATGATTAAGTTCAAAAGATCCCAGCAACCAACAGTTAAGGGAAAATGTTGCTTTCAACAAATAAAGGGTACCACGTTAAGGCATTAGGAATATAAATTGCTAGATAAAAAAACAAAAATAATAATTAAATAAAACATAAAATAGAAGAATAAAAACTGCACCACCAAGTATACAAGCAATTTAAGCACTTAATACGCTAGATCCTTAAGTTACACATATTTTATTATGTATTTGAATCATCGCATTCTTTAACACTGACAATGTTTTACTACTAGTCAACCAATGGAAAAAGACAGGAAAAAAGGGAGAAGAAAAAACCACCTTCACCTGATCATAGCAGCACAAATAAAAAACATAAATATAGCAAAACTGGTTATAAACCTTGGTGGACTCATGGGTGTGTATGGATTCCATGCTCTGTCACGCATAGGTGTCCTCATTCCATCATGAATGGGTGTTGCTGTAGCAAACATTAAAGAGAGAGAAAAAACAGACTAATAAGTGAAATGCAATAGTAAGCAACGTAATTACAAAATAAGGTAATAAAAAGATCAGACCTCCAGGCTCTCTTCCAGGAGTCATATATGGATGTAAGGGTGTCCTTGAAGGATGCATTGGGGTCTCACTTCCGGAACCATACCGAGGCGGGTCACTGGTAAAACAAAATTAATCAGGAAGTTCAAACTCTATAAAACTTGACAAAGGCAAAACCATAATTACCGGTATGGAGTTGAAACAACAACGTTGTCTGAAATATGATTGCGATCAACTGCAAAGACAACAATAGTTATTCACAGAGGAACCAGGATAAACAAAGACACTTGGGAAATAAAACCAAGTATCATGAGGGAACTTGCCTGTAACGACCTTCATCTGGGACTCCAATTCAACACGGACAGACTGACCTTTAACGTCAACCACACGTCCACGGTAGCCTTTGTAGGGACCCTGGCGGACTTTAACAGTAGCACCAACCAAAGCATCATGCCCTCTACCACCTCTATTCCTCCCTCCAGCTAGACCATAGAAAGAAGACAATAAAATCTCAGTAACATCTATTGGATTATTTAGTGATTTAACAAGAAAGAGAACATAATTTTTTAATAAAAATCTAGAAGAGTTAAAAAGGAATTAAGTTCTAAACATCAGCCACCTAAGGGAGGGCCGCCTCTAGAAAACCTCCTAGGAGACTCGGCAACACGAGTTGGAGTTCTCAGATTTGAAAATCTTGAAACCAGTGAAACTCCCTGCAGAAGTGGTAATTCAAGTGTCAGCTTAAAGACAATGAACCATAAGAATTACGAATAAATTGCAGAATCCCAACAGCAAAAGAATCTTCATCACTACAAATGAATTACATACAGTTCTATCGCCGTTGGCACGTGATCCACCAACAACCATACAAGATTGCGATTTAGCGCAGATAAAGCCAGCATGCTCAAGGTGGTGGCGATCGTAGATAAACAATATTCCTCTGAAGATATGCTCAACAGGACCTTGTTTTCCCTACATATGACAGAAATGTTGATGAACACCATTATCACAAGTAATGTGAGTAGACAAAACATAGAGTTGAGGATCTCACTTTGCATGGACCCTCAAGAATCCTCACAACATCTTTCACTGATATTGGGTTCTTTGTCCGATCTTGTGCATATGCTTTCCTCTCGAGTTTGCATTTTATCTCTCTTAATCTAACAAGCATGACTTCTGGTCTTTCTGGAACTCCCTTGAGAACCTGGGATAAAAAAACATTTGATTCAATAATTCAGTAAGAGATTGAATATAATTACATTAGTTGCCAGAATTATATATGTCACCTGGAATGCTTCTCTATCCACTCTAATGATTACACCAAAATTCATATTACTGCAAAAATTGACACACGATATAAGAACAGGACTGCAAGAAAGAAAATAAGATGCTGGAATACATGAGAACTTACTCCAAAAGCACAAGATCATGAAGCTCATAGTCCCCAATTCTGGTAACACCAGATGTTACCTCAGAGCTCTCGACAACATTGTCAGCAAATACACGCATCTAAAATACAACACATATTAGTATTAGTTTTCCATCAGAGAAAATAACGCACAAGGACTTAAATACCAAAAGAATACCACTCACATCTTCTTTGGTTGTATCAGACACAATAATTACACAATGCCCGTCAACCTTGATAACCATCCCGGTTGCACCTTCTGTTGCACCAGATACCACCTTAACATGATTCCCAGGTACAAAGTACTTGCAAATTTCCTTATCGCTTACGGCAAGAGTTTCCTACAAAAAATAATGAACAGACAAGAATTAATTATGGAAACTTGACCCGAAGGTGAAAAAGTAGAAGGAAATTTAATTTGTGCCATACATGAAGGTCCTCCTCTGCCATCGGTTTAATATGTACAGTATCTTCCTCGACTTTCTCAACCCAACCCTTGAGATTCTTCAGATCGCCCTTGACAACAATAACCCGATCGCCTTTCATAAAATGACCCTTCTTCCTGTTAGCGAATAAAGTGGATAGACTAGCCATATCTCCATCTCCACTCTCACTAGGTTGCCGAAATTTCTCAAGCTCATCAAAAGTTGGCTGTATATTCTGAGTGCTAATTGACTTCATGGACACACTTTTGTATAAGAAACCATCCTTGAACATCATGCCGTTAATGTTTTCAAAATAGTCACCAGTCATCGGATCTCGTCTACGCTCCACACGGATATGCATTTCTCTGAAGATAAAAGCGTAATGGAATATCTTAGTATAGAGAGTAACAGTTAAGTTGCAATTTGTGATGATAGAAATGAGGCTACCTTGCTTCGTCAACGTTCATAAAACGTGGCGGAGGAACAAATGCCTTCTTCTTTGGAACTTCTCTACCTTCCTAAAACAAGAATAACTTTCCTTTTAATTACTGTGACATTTCAATGAAACACATCTAACTGTATTTTCATATAAAATTCATATCAACCTGAATTTTGTTAATTCAGTATATATAGTCAACAATACAAAATGCGAATGTTTCTCGGGCTTAAAGAAAGCAATATTGTGCTAACATTAAGTATGTCAAGAGTTGCAATTATTGACCATTTTAATAACCTCGAATTAACAAGTACTAAAGATATACCAATTTATTTGCCACAGCCTGCAAATCTATTCGTGGAATTAGTTTCACGGTAACTCTCTGACGTACATTATCTACATCCACAACCTAAAAAACAAAAAAAATGATGATTAGGAAAAGTATAAATTAAATAAGCTGCAAAAGTAATGTCATGAAGGCCAGGACGAAAGAAGGTCCACACTTTTGCAAGGTCCCCTTTGTATGTCCCAATCTTCATTCTGACCCAAGTATCCCGGGAAAGATCAATAGCTTTGCTTTCTACAGAAAGGACGTCAGTCATTTCCTTAATTGGAACCAACATTACTTTAGTAGCATATATGCTCCTCATGCCCCTGCAAGCCTGGAGCAGAATCAAATATAAAAAGGTCAAATCATGACACACGTGCATATATGGATGGCGATGCCCCTCATTTATTTGAGCAAAACAAATGTATGACGCCTAAATGCTGCATACCTCTTTCACATGGGCTTCCTTGTCTGCTTCAATATATATATAGTTCTTGAGATGATCAAGGGCTATGGCTGACCTAATTTGCAACTCAGGTCCTTTGTCAATGGACTTTTGCATTAGGGAAACAACTACCTCCCGTTCACGACCAATCTAGCACAAAAGAACGAAGACTTGACAGATACATAAATATTAAATCAAGTAGGTATCACAAATTATAAAAACATACAGGAGTGTTATATTACCGCACACTTAACCATCCATAGCTTTGGATCCCTAACGGATGGCAAAAGAGCTTGTTGGTCTACATCCGTTGTTTCCTCTTCATCTTCCGTGCGACTTGACCTAGCATATCTTTGTTGAATGCTTCTTTCAAGAGCTTCAACATCTACTTGTTCATCGTCTCTTGGCAGCAAAGGACGATGGCGCATCCTTCTAGAATCAGGTTCATCTGGAAGTTCAGCTCCAGGGTCGTCCACAATGAAGTCTGTAGTACCATAGTACCATAAAAAATATAAGATACAAAAGATATTTACAACAAGAGACTAAGGTTTAGGAAATCAGACAACCAGAATGAAGAATCAGAACATGTCTTTGTTTTATGATCAATGTTACATGGACTCAAGTACGTGGGTGGTATCCATGCATTGGACATGTCAAATCACACGCAGAAGACAGATGGACACGTCTAAAAATTAATACTATTTAATGCATTTTTCCGCTGATGTAAAGTATGTCTTTATGTATCATAGTATTTAATATTGGTTTTTTCACTAATTTTAAAGCAATATTATGTCCGTCCCTAAAACAATGTTACATGGACTCAAGTACGTGGGTGGTATCCATGCATTGGACATGTCAAATCACACGCAGAAGACAGATGGACACGTCTAAAAATTAATACTATTTAATGCGTTTTTCCGCTGGTGTAAAGTATGTCTTTATGTATCATAGTATTTAATATTGGTTTTTCACTAATTTTAAAGCAATATTATGTCCGTCCCTAAAACAGTGTCAGCAGGAAATATATCTATCTAGACAGAACAATGTGTTCGGCATTATTTGTTGAAAAAGACATTTCTACATATAGGGCATTTTTTCAAGTGTACAGAGTTCGGATTGGTTTGTGGTAGGCGACATAAAAGGTGAGGCAACTACGACCAAGACATAACAAGTATTCCATGTCTTTCACTGGTATCCTAAAGTCAATTTCTAGGAGGCAAAGGTGTATTGACTGCCTACAAGTCAAGCAATACATTTCAAAAGAGTATGAAAGCCCAAAGAATTAGGAGAGCTATGTATGAGGCACTTACAACAGAGATTTAAGCTCTACGGGAAGGGGCTCATAGTATAAGAGCATCGAAAAAAATAGAGGAATCCATGACACGGGTGGGTGCATGCATGAGAGACAGAAAGAGACTAGTAGTGATGGAACCATGAAAATGTGTTTCTCTAGATCGAAATACACTCAATGAAACCATGTTGAGGAAAAAAATCTGCTAGTTAAGACGGGAGGTAGAGGGGGTCGAGGTGATATCCCCTTTCCAGATTTGCTACAACCACGTAATATTTTTCTGAGCTAAAAGAAATTGGGTCATGGCACATTCAAAAGTGGTACAAGAAAATCCTCTAGTTTATAGGGCGATTAATATCCCAAATCTCCCAAATCTCTTTGAGGACATCTTCATGGGCATGATTAGCACTTCAACTCCAACCAAAGCAGTCTCGCCTCCCAAACCAAGCAAATGGGAGTCCACTCCTTTTCCTACTCTCAAAAAGTTCCGGTAAAGGGGGGAAAAACCCAAAGGCTCTCTCCTAAGCATTTTTTTTCCATTGAGTTTAGTAGTTCACATATTATTATACTATATCTGCTGTAAAGGTCCTGTTTTCCCATACTTACATGCTAATACAAGCAATTAGGGTATCCAAAGACTATATGTATCTAGCATATTTGGATGAGCCTTGTGGTTTGCTGACAATTTAGAAGCTGAACCATAATTTGCTGAACGCAATGGCCATCCAACTTCAATTCTAACCTCAGTGTAAAAATCACTCCAAACATGTATAAACACACACATGCCTTAATTTGAAGAGAACCTAGTTTGTTAATTCAGAAAATTCACATAATTTCTAAAATTCCTAAATTAACATAAACATATTCAATTTCAACTCCAGATTTGAGATATAATTGGAGCCTGTAATCTAAAGCAAAAAGCTTCATGCTTGTTCAATCAGTCGACAAACATGATATATTACATATAGTATATATATATATATATATGTGTGTATGTAGAGAGAGAGAGAGAATCGAAGATACCATCTTCGCCCAGGTCTTCATCCTCATCTTCATCGCTATCCACAGCCGCCTCGAGGTCGAAGAATTCAGCCCCCGACCGCCTCTTCGCGCGGTGTCCCCCACCGCCGCCACCGCCACGACGACCGCCTCCGCCTCCGCCTTCAAAGTCGTCGTCGTCGTCGTCATCCTCCTCGTCCTCTTCCTCGTCGTCCTCCTCGGCGGCGTCGTCTATGAAGTCAGATCTCCGCCGCTTACGGCTGGAGCCACCATCGTCCTCCTCCTCCTCCGCATACTCGTCCTCGTCCTCCTCAGGCTCGAGGTCGTCGTCGTCGTCGTCGCGACGCCTGTAACTCATGGCTGCCACTTGCAAATCAGATCAAGCCCTAGGTGGAAAATATGTGTATATATATATGTGTATGTGTATCTGTATCAGTGTATGTGTGTGTGTGTGTGTGTGTGTGTGTGTGTGTTTATAGATAGGGAGATATATGTAGACAAGAACAGAAGTGGGTTAGGGCTACGCTGGGTTTGGGAATTGAGATTTGAAAATCGGAGAAGAAGGTGTTTATTGAATTACAATTTTTGCAATAAACCCCAAACCTATTATTGCAAAATGCAAGAGTTCAATTTTATTTTTTATAAATAATTAAAATGACTTTTTAAATTAAATTATACTTAATGTATTTTTTTGTTAATATGAATTAAGAAAGTTTGGTATTAATTTGATGCATTCAAATTTACTCAAAATGACACATAGTTTTCAGAATTAATTGATAATAAGTAATAATTTGTGTTATAAAAAACTTAGAGGAAAAGAGAAAATGAGTAGCAAAGAATGTGTTATTTGTGTTGAAACACCTAAATTATTGGTATACTAAAAAGATTCATAACAAGAAAGCACATAATGTACTAAATTCCTTTTATCGTTAATAGAAAAATATATTACAGCAGACAAGGTGAGTTTAGTAGAAAATAAATAATAGTGTATAGAGATTTATTAAATATTTATTAATAAACAAAGAGGTAGAAAGAGAATAAATAATATGAGTTATGAAAAAAAATGAATATTTTAAAAATATATTATATATAAAACAAAGTTTAGAAATGTATTCAAAGTCTAAAACTATACTGACATTTATCTATATATTATTATTAAAAATGAGAATAATTTCAATATTTTAATATGTTTCAGTATTTCAGTATTTCTAGGTATTTTTATATTTAAAATTTTAATTAAAATAAAATTTTATCTCCAAAATTTAGATCAATTAGAATCATAATTCTAACTTAATCTTAATCTAGCGTAATATTAATCCAATTCATTAATTTTTACATCATAAATCACACCAACATTATATTATTATCGTTGACATGTAACATTCCTAATTGTATTGAAACTCCAATTGCACTTAAAGTCTATAAAATTAATATTTCACCTAAATTTTACTATTAAAAATAAAAATATAAAATTAGTAAATCTACCTATACTACTGCAATGGGTTTCCACCCCTAATTATTTACATTTTTAATTTTTATATTTTATTTTTAACTATTTTAGTTGAAACAAACTAATTTACATTTATAACTATTTAATTAAAATTCAATTATAACTGTTTGATTAATTTCTTTCATATACATTATTATTTATGTTTTAAGATACCTATGTTATACAACAATTGTCATTTATTTTAACAAATTAGTATTTAATTTTTGCAATCAGCAAAGATTTATTTTATTAGTTGTGATACATAATTACTTGGTGTAAAACCCCTTCAAATCATAAAAGTGTAATGAATTTTAATGTTTATGTGATTAGTTTTCAACTTATTTCAGTTATAAGTTTACTTTATTTAAAACTCTTTCTATTGTTGTAATATTAAAAAAAATATACTCATAATGCAATATTTTATATTTGCAATTTATTTAAAAAAAAAATTACTCTTTTTATAATTTTATATTTTTTAAGTTGTAATACATAATTAGTTTTCAACTTATTTTAGTTACAATACTATTTTGTTTAAAACTATTTCCATTATTATAATATATTTTAATCATAATCACTGTGGACTATTGGAAGATTCCTAAAATTTTGTTTAAAATTTTATATTTTTGTAACTTATTTTAGTTACAAAAATATGTTATATTTTTGTGTATTGTGAAGATATGGTTAAACGCAAGAATTCAGTGCCTAATTTTTAGTTTTTAAATTATATATTAATTATAACATAGTTATATCTAAACTCTACCTCTACAAGATAAGATAGATTAAGCAATAATTAATCCAAGAGTAGTCCAATAAATAATATAAAGTTGATTATGGGTTATAATAAAAAGATAGAGAAATGAGGGATCTAGATGACTCTAAATATAACATGGTAACTAGAAAGATAAGAATTAGAATTACCTCATGAAACCATTGACGAGATTATTCATCAACTCTGCAAATTGGTTTAAAGTTAATAGCTCATCTTGAGAAAATGAATAAAGTTGCACACATTTGTTAAGGTATGCATATTACTCGCACTATATTTTTATATTTGTTCGAAAACTTATTTTCATCTATGTGTATTTGTGTAGTTTGAGTTTAAGGAATTGAATATAACAACATAATTTATGTGCTTTCTCCTTTTTCTTTTATTTTTTTATATTCTGTGTTGGTTTTTAATATAGTATTATTATTTAAAATTTTTATAGTGTTGAGTTTGGGAGATTGAATTCCTAATATAATTAAAGGAATTATTTTCTTTTGTTTCCAATTTGTTACACACATTTGTTTATTTATATTAATTTTTAATATATTCTTTTTTATTTGTGACAATTTATTTTGTTTGTTGCTTTCACTTTTTCTGATTTTCAATTCATTTTTGTTTGAGTTTTTATATATATATATTTTACAATTTATGAATATATATTAGTTTTAGTTTGATGATTTTTTGTTTTATCTTTTTTGGATTTTTGATGTATTAGTTTATTATATATTTGATATCTATAACTACATGTATTAGTTTATTCATATCCTTTTTCCTCATTTCCTATTATATTTATTATTATTATTATTATTGTAGTATTTATTAGTTTCAATTGAAGGAACTGATTTGCAATGGAACTTATATTGTTATTGGATTACGGGTTTAGATTATATTTTCTAAAGTTTTATGACAATATTCAGTGGGTTTTTTGGTTATGATGTGTTTTATTATTAATTTTATATTTTAATTATAATAGTTGTAATTGTAAAACTTTTTTATATTTTATAATTTTTGATACTTTAGTTTTATTATTATTTATTTATATTTTGAATTTGAGGAAATAAATTAATGACATAATTTATATTCTTTTTTTTTGTTTGTTTCAAAATTATTATTTGGGGTTTATTATTCTCTTTTTTCTATTACAATAAGTTTCTAATTCTAAGCAACTAATATTTTTCCTTTTTTATTTTTGGCATGAAAAAATATAAAAAGTTCCATTTACTCTAATAAATCTATGCAAATATATATATATATGTATATATACATATATATATATATATATATATAATTGGTTTATTTTTCATTATTATAATTTTTGATATTTTAATTGTGTAAAAGTAATATTTATATTGTAGAATTATATTATTTTTATGTGTCCTTACTAAATTAGTTCCTTATTTAGTATCAATTTATTTTTTAAGATTCAAATTATAAAATTATTTTTATTTATGAAGACTAAAAAAGAATTATATCATAAATTTTTATCACGTGCATAGCAGATGCATTTTACTAGTATATATACAAGTATTACAAATAGATATAGTTGTGAAATATTTGCTATTAAAAAAGAATCCAATTCTTTTCGATAATAGTTTCCTAAAATTTGTTTGGAGATAAGAAAACGTCCATTACTTCACATTACTATTTTTTCTAGAGTTAATTCCAATTTTGCTCCTATTAGGTTTGTTCTAATTTTATTTTAACTTTCTCGAATTTCAAATATCCCAATTGTAATTCCTGAAAGACGGAAGTCAGTTTCACTTACAGTGCAATTACCTCTCTTTACCTAAGTATCAAATTTAGACAAAATAAAAATAAAAATGGTGATGTCATGCACTTGACGGAATCAACGGATGACATCAACATGGGGACGTCTAAGTGGACAAAAACCAAATTCAAAGGGGTGTGATTGAGATAATTAAAATTTTGAGGGGTCAAAGTGAAATTAGACAATTAGTGCAAACCTCAGGGTGAAAGTGGACATTGGGCCTCATATTGGGCTAAAGATTAAAGTCATAAAATATCTATGAGGAAGTACTGTACAAAACATGGGATAATACTACTCCATTTAGGCCCACAACACTGCTTCTTTTTTTTCATTTTTCTTTTTATCCTGGACCACAACAGTGATCAGTGTTGGCCTTATAAAATATCTATAAGGCTTGAGTTTGGGTTGTACAAAAATTTGGAACTTTGAATCCAAAATTGGTCTTCACAACCTCATAGAAGTGGCATCAATAGTAGCAAATAAAATATTTGGTGTCTTATACACACATATATACATACATATATCTATAATTGAAAATATTTATACAGTCATGTCTTAATTACCATCAATTAACACTAGAGTATCATATTATAATGTAGCAAACATGCTAACTACATGATACAACCGCAAGTGAGTGGTTATAGACTTGCATAATTTGCATATATTATACACTACTAAATATTTGTCATACAAGGCTCAAGAAAGTCATAATATTGTGGAAGCAAATGTATATCACACACCATTAATACATAAAAAATATAAGTTTGCTCAACAGATGAGGAAAATAACAAATAAATACCAACCATTGCTTGTCAAGCATTAAAAAAACTAAACAGAGTTGTTAATCCAATATATCAAATTTTTAATGTGATCTTATACATCAGATCGTTTTATAAAAAAAAAAATCATTAAAAACAATTAAAAAATCAAGAATAGCTGAGAACAAGAGACACACACAAAAATAAATAAAAATAAATACAGAGAGTTGGCTAAATGTTGCATCAAGTGCTCTATTCTTACTAAATGCAAATAATTCATTAGAGCCGGCATGATATAATTTTGTTGTGGCTGTGGATTAACTACATAACATCAAAAAATAAAAATAAAATTTCAGTGACTGCATACACTTGTGGCATGATCATAAGCTACTACCACAACCGGTAAAATCATGAGGAGTTGGGCGTATTTTCGGATCCGGAAGTGCGAACTTATAAAACAATTGTGTTGGCCCAGAGGGGCTAGCCAGATAAGATTATTGAGAATGTAAAATGGCCCTACCACTATACCAAATGTTGGTCAGTCTTCACCACTCAAGAGGAGTTGGATGCACACGTGTCATTCCTCACCTAGACCCCCAAAGGTTAATTTTATGAAAAATGGGCTGAAGGAAAGGGGATCGTACATAGTGATAGGTGCTCAATATTGATCATTTTTCGCCTCTATCTTGTGTTTGTTATATCTTTACATTCTATTACTTGATATTTTTATCTCGTTTGTGTGTGTAAGTATGTTTCAGGAGCTTAATGAAGAAACATAGCTAATCTCGGTGAATTAACTGAGTTTGTGTTCGTTTCTATCTCAAAAAATGAATCAAGAGATGTGTCAGAGCAAAGAATAGCTACCAGAGGGCAAAATGGTCACTTCATGACATCATTATCTCACTGAAAGGGCAAAAATGTCATTTTCAGACATTATTACTTCACCGAAAATCATCGGGAGTCAAAGGCGACCAGTTTAGCTCAAATACAAAAAGACAATTTTTTACATTAAAAGTGCATAATACCTACGTCACCAGAGAGAAAAATGGACAAATTGGACCCAACCTACGCTCCTAAGCTACGTTGTGGTTTTGGACCCTACGCTCTAGACCTATGCCCAAGCGTAGGTCAGGAGCGTAGGTCTCATATGATGGTCATGTGATCCCTCGACGTGTTGAAGTTGTTTCGGAGTTGTTTCAGAATTTTCTAGTTTTGTCCTTACTTTGATATTTCAAGTAATCGGTGATTCCAGACCTATACGTACAAGCTTATAAACATATTTACATCTGATTTTATGAGAATATTAATGTATTATGAAATTACAGAAAATGGCAACTATTAGGGTTTCCCTCACTTGTCTATAAATATGAGAAGATTAGGGTTTAAAAAGGGGGCTTTTAGGATTGTTTTTAGTTCTATTTTGGAGATACACGTTCATTCACAGAGTTCTCTTTCATTGAAGAGAACCACCATTAAAGACCTAGAGATCCGGAAAAGAAGGCCATGAAGAACGTTTTTACACCAACAATGCAGACTCCCTCAACCATGATCAAATAATTTGGTATCTAGGGGTTTCTCACAAAACCCTAGCCAAGTAATGTAGTTCTGATTTTGTTTTCAATTATAGAGAGGGGAAGCTGTGACTATACTGTGATGGTTGTGTTAGATGAGATACCGTTTTTATTCGTGATACAAGTTTATATATTTGAATTGATTCTTGTTTTAGACTTTTCGAATATATTTATCTTACATAATCATAATTATTCACTATGGGTTGGAAGTCAGATGCTTAATCTATGATTTTCTACACAATGGTGGTCATAAAACTCGAAACCCTAGGTTGACACTGGCCATGCCCTGACAAACTGATATAAACATGCCTTAGTTTATTTTTATGCTTTAATTTACTGCTTTATTTTATTTTTCTGTTAGTAGCCGACGTGCACTAATCAATTTAGTCTTGAGATGGGTTGTTGCGATCCGGTTGAGAGTAATCATTTTTGGGGTCAAGCTGCTGACGCGGTACGACCTGATTCACAATCAATGGATCGCCCTCATGAAATTGAAATTAGAATTTGAACTATGTTATGCGGTTAGTGGTGGAGTGAGGAAACCATAGTTTTCTCTCCCTCTGAATCACAAACCAATTTACTGTGCTATTTAGTTTAATTTAAGTAATATTACATAATTTACAAAAATCAACTCTTTTTGGAAAAACTATAATTCAGTGTTTTTAAATTATTAAAGTGAACAATCCTCGTCTTTGTGGGATCGATATTCCCCTACTCAAGCAAAACTATACACAATTGATCTGTGCGTTTGCAGAAGGGTAAAACATAAAGTGTCGTTAAGGTGTTGTTTTTAACCACATATTTTATACACACCTGACGCCCATCACATAGACGATTACGGAAGACTATATAGCCCATGGTTTCTAAATTAATATAAACATTGTGGTGGGAAGCACATTGTGGGAGACGCTTTGTATAATAGTGGGGCAAACGAGTTACCCCGGATCGAATAGAGGAAAAAATGTTTGGATAAATATTTTTTATACAATGGTAGTGGTTGTGGGGGTGCAGATGAGGATGGGGATGAAATTTGTTTTGGGAGTGTGGATGTAATTAGTCCTAGTGGTGGTAGTGGGAGTGAAATTGGTCCTTACATACTTAAGGTAGGGATGGGAGTGAAGTTGGTCCTTACAGTTAGGGTGGGAGTGGGGGTGGTCTTACTCCTTGGGGTAGGGATTCAACATATGAAATGTGAGGATTCGACATATAGAAGGTTCAAAGCAAACACTATCATATTTTCATATTATAGTAAAACATCATCCCAAAATATATTTTTATACAAGACACCACTTATCTAATGAAAATAATTTTTTTATTCCATAAACATGTGGATATTGATCATAAAATCAATATGCCAAAATGACACATTCTGAGAAAGGGATAAATACCAATATATGTGTATAAACATGTCTTTTTTTATGACAACCAAAATCAAACAATTTTTATAATTTTTTTTATTACTAATTTAGCAAATAAAATCCATCAATCAGTAAATGAGATTGTTAAAACAAATGTTATTACTTGGAGAGAGAGAGAGACCAAATTTGTTTTCTTTTAATAAAAACTATATAGTCTTAAACAATGAGGTGGGTTCACCACCAAAAAAGAAAGCAATATAAGAACCCATATCATATTATTAGAGTGACAATACCCTTCTCTCTTGAGAAAGCCAAAAATTACTTCCTCACTCTTCATTTCCTGTAATTGCCACATATTAGCCATGTCCAAGCCTTTCAAAAGAAAGTCTCAAAGAATTGTCCAAGTTGTGGGGTAATATCAAACCCAATTCTATAAACCAAATACCCTCCCCATCCCCATCCCCTCACCTTCACACTCATTGCCTGCTGTATCGATAGAAGATTGACGTGTTTTTTTTCAACGTGTCACATCGGTGTATCTTCCTCTGTTTTTAAGTTTGATATGAGAGGAAATGTTGCCTCCTCTCACAGACCACCACCTTATTTGATATGAGATTAAATGTTGCATCATCTTCTCAGTCCAGGCCTTTCTTTGATATAAAAGGAAATGTTGCCTCACCTTCATAGTCAAGAGATTATACCACCCGACGGCACAACAACATAACCTCTTTTTATATAAGAGGAAGTTTTGGCCCCTAGCCATCTACAGAAATTCAAATATATCAGACACACCCGGAGTAGTTTCATAGCCGCCACAACTGGAATACATAACACAACATGGCTAAAAGCTAAAGACGAAAAAGGTGGTAAACAATCCATAAGGAAAAGACCAAAAAAATGCAACGACATTTTGTGGTTTTGCGGCCAGCACCACAGTAAAGAGACGTTTGTCATGGATGACCAAATGGAGTCCCATAACCAACAAAAACATGAGGACTTGGGAGTGTTTCTGAATCCGAAAGTGTGAAGTTACAAAACAATTGTGTCGCCAAAGTGGGGCCAGCCAGATAAGATTATCGAGAATGTAAAGTGGCCCTACCGCTGCACCAAATGTTGGTCGGTCTTCGTCACTCAGGAGGAGTTGGATGCACACCTATCCTTCTCCACCCATACCCCTAAAGGTAATTTTTTATATATATAATGGTGGTGGTCTTGGTGGTGGGGATTGGGATGAAATTGGTCTTGGGAGTGGGGATGTAATTGGTCATAATGATGGTAGTAGGAGTGAAATTAGTCTTTACACTTACGGTGGGGATGAGAGTGAAGTTGGTCCTTACAGTTGGGGTGGGGGTGGTTTTGTTCCTTGGGGTTGGGATCCGACATATGAAAATTAGAGAATCTGGGATGATGATGACTATTGAAGGTGAAGGAAGATTATTCAAGGTTATCTAGGGGTAACAGGTTCTTATGCTGGATTCTCATTCTGCCTTAAGGTTCACCCCCCCCCCCCCCCCCCCGCCCCAAAAAAAAACCCATTAACTAGGACTATATATATATTTTAAAGCTATTTAACTGTTGTGTAGATCTAGAATTGTTAGTATTGTCCCTTTATTTCTTTATTGTCTTTGTACCTTATGGTTTAAAAAAAGATGGTTGTCCAGGGTTAGATATATATATTTTTAAAGTTATTTAACTCTTGTGGTGATATAGCATTATTAGTATTGACAGCTTTACCTTTATTTTTTGCACTTTCACTCTCTCCAATTTTCTATATCTTTTTTTCTTTAATTTTCTATTTTTTATTTAATTTTTTTAATGTAAATAAGTAATTCATAACATATTTTATTATAGTGTAGAATAAATTGAAAAAATTAAATTATCGTATTGCAAATAAAAATAAGGTGAAAAGTAGAATTAAAAATAGAATATAAAACATATGTATATGTAAATAACAAATCACCATAATTTATAAAGTATTATATATTTCCTTGAGAGGTATGTTGCATCAAAGGTGTGAATTAGTACCACTCACAATAAAAGAAACATAATCACTTAAACAAATTTTTGGCAATTGTTGTTGTTTTTCTTTTTAATTTCTTAAAATACAAGTGTAAGCAAATTAATAGTCTAATAATAATTAATTTGTATTAATAACTCATATTTATCATGATCAATGACAATCCATGTATTTAAAAGAGATTACATCCTATAATATATAGGTCAATCACCCATATAATTTAATCTCTAAATATAAATATATAGGTAGTATATTGTAGGGCCCATTTTCTACTAGGCCCAATTACCAACTGGCTTACCACTCCAGCATCACCAGCCCAGTAGGCCAATCATGCCAGCCCAAGTCATAGAGGGTCAAACACCATCAACTTCATCACCTAAGGAGAGGTTAGAAAGAGAGGTGAGAGAAGTCCATTTTTTGTATCGGCGAACCATCCCATTAATTAATTAATTTATTTTTTAAAAAAAATGTTAAAGAATTCACACACCCCCACATGAGCCCTATTGGGCCCAAACCCTAGACCTCTCCCAATTTGATGAGGAATGAAAATACCATCAGACCACAAGGCCATTGATCCCATTAATTTTTTTTTATCACATAGATGATAAATTAAATGAAATACATATATATATATATATATATATATATATATATATTGAATGGTGTTGTGTATTTGAATATTTTTGAAATATAAGAATAAACAACACTCATAAACAATCATTTTAAATAAAAATTTATTGGATACATGGTGATAAACCGAGAAGATAGCAACGTGTTCCTAAGAAAAATCCAAGGTTCCTAACATGAGAAACATGCAAAGTATGTGGGACATGAAAGGAGTTGTTGGGGATTAATTGTTGGCATAGTGCCATTAGAAGACTTGGTCTGATGTTTGTTAGCTATTATTTTGCTATGTAAATAAGTGTTAGCTATTTAGTTGCTAGTAATTATGGAGTCATTATTTTTAGTACTTAAGGTCGTGGGTTTAGGAGAAGTTATTTTTTATGTATTTAAATTATTCCAGTATGCAGTAGAAAGGAGTTTATATTCAAAATCCAAATTATGTGGTTCATTCTCGCCCTAAAAAGAATTCTATCTACTTATTTATAATAGCTTTGACTGGGACCTATCATTGGTATCAGAGTTGTACTACGATGGCAACTAACAAGGAACGAATTGAACAATTAGAGGCTGGGCTAGGAGGACTTCAAGACGGTGTGAGTCGGATAGAACTTGGTATTACTGATAAGTTGCATCAAATGGAAGAAACCCTAGTCAGGTTATCGGAAGCTTTGATTTCCAACAAAGAACGATCCAATAGTAACGCTAATGACCGTAATGGTTGTTTACGCAACAATCGAGACGACTCTAAGGAGCATACGGAAGGGGGGATGACAAATGTTCATATCCAAGCTGGCAAAGCTTAAATTGCCAAGGTACTCAGGTGATGATCCAACTGAATGGTTCACCAGAGTGGACCAATTCTTTGAAAACCAGGGCACCACAACAACACAAAAGATGTCATTGGCGTCATTCCATCTTGAGGGTGAAGCTAATTAGTAGTGGCAGTGGTTACGACGATCCTACAGAGAAGAAGGGAAAGAAGTGACGTGGGTAGATTTTGAAGAAGAACTCTGGGCTCGTTTTGGACCTACGGAATGTGAAGATTTCGATGAGGTGTTATCAAGAGTGAAACAGGTGGGCTCATTACGAGACTATCAAAGAGAGTTTGAAAAGCTTAAAAATTGGGTACAAGGATGGACACAAAAGGCGCTGGTTGGAACGTTTATAAGCGGTTTTAAATCGTAATTTGCAGATGGCATTCGGATGTTCAAACCCAAATCATTGAAGGAAACAGTTAGCCTAACGCGAATGAGAGATGACCAATTAAATTGCCTGCGAAGGTTCACATGGCCTCCACAACCCAACCGTTTGCAGCTTGACTTGTCTACCCAAACGAAATCAAAACCAACACCACCCATGAAATGTCTCACTTGGGAGGAAATGTAGAAAAGGCGAGCACAAGGCCTTTGTTTCAATTGTGACAAAAAATTCACCTTGGGTCATAAGTGTCGAGGACCTCAACTCTTGTTGCTATAGTGGAACTCCAGTACAAACAATGAAGATGAGACAAATGAGGAGATAGAGGAACCTGTTGCCGACGAATAAACTGAACCCGAAATCTCCTTCCATGCTCTAACTTGATGGTCAACTTCCAAAACCATGCGGCTTACAACTAAGATCGGGCATCATGATATGGCTATCCTCGTTGACAGTGGTTTCATACATAACTTTATTAGTGAGAAAGTAGCCGAAATGTTGCACTTACATGGGATTCCAACCGAGTCATTCAATGTTAAGGTAGCTAATGGAGAACCATTGAAGTGCCAAGGGAGGTTTGAGCACATGCATGTATTACTTCAAGGTATCCTTTTCTCTCTTACTCTCTATTCCTTGCCACTAACTGGGTTGGACTTGGTGCTAGGCATATAATGGTTGGAACAATTGGGAACAATTGTATGCGATTAGAAAAAATTGACAATGGACTTCCAGTGGGACAATCGAACTCACAAGCTACAAGGGACGGATATACAACCCATTCAAGCTGCATCCTTGAAAATTGTTTCGAAGGACTTACGACAAGGAAGTTCTATATTTGCAGTCTGTCTGCAATCCGCAACAAATGAAGTACAACAAGATAACCATCCGTACATGCAACAACTGCTTCAAGCATTTGAGGAGCTTTTTCAAGAGCCAACTCAACTACCTCCGGCAAGAGAGGTTGATCACCGAATTACTCTGAAAGAAGGAACCGAGCCCATTAACGTGAGACCGTACATGTATACCTATTTTCAAAAAGCTGAAATTGAAAAACAAGTTCATGACATGTTAAAATTGGGGCTTATAAGATCAAGTACTAGTCCTTTTTCATCTCCTATTTTATTGGTTAAAAAGAAAGATGGGACGTGGCGCTTTTGTATTGACTATAGGGCACTTAATGTTGTAACCATGAAAGACTAATTTCCAATTTCTACAGTTGATGATATGCTAGATGAGTTCCATGGGGCAACTTACTTTACCAAGCTCGATCTTAGAGCTGGCTACCATCATGTATGGGTACTGATGTGAAATTTAGAGTAATCCAAAAGATAGATTAACCCAAACCAAATTTTACTCGCAAGTATACGAATCATAGTAGTAAAGAGTACAAGTATTGCGAGGTCATTCCCACGAGGATTAATTAAGACAAATTAAATCTAAAAACTATTATCTAACTAATTCAATAAATTATTGATGATTGTGAAAAAATATAAATACAATAATACAAAAGGAATACCAAGGCTTTGATTCCACCACTAATCATCACAACTCCAATTTTCAATTATAAACTCATTAAATATCCAATTAATTTCCACACATCTAAATAATAATTATTATTACGTTCATAGATGGTCTATCCGGGTTAGGGCATAGGTTCAATTCAATATTTTATTATCTTAGCCAAAAATAATAAATAAATCATTGGAGTAAAATATAAATCACAATTATCTATCCATAGTCAGGCATAAACAATTATAATTTATTGTCTTCTTCTTAAATTGCCAAGTAGATTACATGTTCGTGGTCAGACACAAGTAACCTATATGCTAGGAATGAAATACGTTCAATTTTAGTCTCAGTTAAAGCATATAAAATCGAAAGCATTAACATATATATAATAATAAGAAAAAGAACTCATTAACTAAAATATTCAATAATGTCTACAATTGAAAACTATAAAGTTGAACATGACTAGGGTTTCCTCTCGGCCTTGGCCGAGAGAATTAACTATACAAGAAAAATAAAACAAGAACGATCGAACCCGAAATCATAAGTGGAAGACGTCTTGGATTTCTTAGTTGATCGCACAGGTCTTCCCCTTCTGTTTCTTGGCCGTCGATCCCCCTTTTGTGCATCCACATATGCCCTATTTATAGGGGTCCTCAAGGTTTCATCTAGGAAAGTAAATAAGAGAATATAATATTCTCATATTTCTTTTCCTAATTGGTGATATCTTGCAGCCCACTTTTAACCAATTTGGAGAGTAAATTTGGAAGATATTGGTGAGATACTCTTTTCTTGTTAATCAAGTCCTCTTCCCACAGCCCTTGATATCATTCCATTCTGATCGTTCCTTCAAAATCTGTGATTATATTACCAAGCTGATGTTGATTTTCGCACAAAATAGTATGCCAGATTTAAAATATCTTTTTCGCCCTCTAAACTTCAGAATTAGGGTTTCTATGTGAAATACCAATATTCTTTAAATTGAATCAGCTTTCTAGGAACACTAGGCTCACACAAATCCGAACAACGGGCTGAAATATATGGCCCAAATACTAAGACGTGGTCTAAACAGATTTTGGGTTTGTTTAGATGAATTTAACCCATTTGTACCAGAAATCACCAATAACCTATAAAAATATAAAAACAAAAATATTAATTAAAATAATTTAAAATAAATGACTAAAAAATATATTTTTGGAGGTTAATCGTGTATGAATTAGGCACTTATCAGGTACACCCTCCAGATATTCCTAAAACTGCTTTCCGCACTCACAATGGTTATTACGAATATTTAGTCATGCCTTTTGGTCTTTCTAATGCACCATCTACTTTTCAAGACATTATGAACTCTATATTCCGGCCTTATCTCCACAAATTTGTGTTAGTCTTTTTTGATGACATTTTGATTTATAACCCCAATTGGAACATGCATCTTGAACATGTTAAACAAGCTTTTGAAATATTAAAGCAACACCAATTTTGTGTTAAAATCAGCAAGTGTACATTCGGCCAGCAAGAATTGGAGTATTTGGGTCATATTGTTACATCTCAAGGCGTAAAAGTAGATCAAGGCAAAATTAAAGCAATGCTAAATTGGCCAAGCCCTACTAATATTTCTGAATTGCGTGAATTCTTAAGCCTTATAGGTTACTACATGAAGTTTGTTCGTAACTACGACATCATTGCTCGACCCCTTACCAATTTGTTAAAAAAAGGACATTCCGTGTGGACAAAGGATGTTGACACAACCTTCCAAGCACTCAAACAGGCTATAACTTAACTCCTACACTTGTTATGCCTAATTTTAATGAACCTTTTGTTATTGAATCCGATGCTTCAGGAAATGGGATTGGTGTCGTTCTCACTCAGCAAGGAAAACCAGTAGCTTTCATGAGCCGAGCTTTGGGCGTGTCCAAACGATCATGGTCCATCTATGCCTATGAAATATTAGCCATTGTTCACGCTATCTAAACTTGGTGACCATATTTGTTAGGACGTAAGTTCTACATCCAAACAGATCAACGAAGCCTCAAATATTTGCTAGAGAAACGAATAACAACACCGGAGCAGCAAAAATGGGTGGCAAAATTGCTTGGATATGACTATGAAATCACTTACAAACCAGGACGGGAGAACTCGGTAGCAGATGCACTATCAAGAATGGTAGGCAGTCTTAGTCTTAATGCTTTATTTGTTTCACAGGCTCCACTGTGGGATGAAATCAAAGCAGAGGTCGTTGGACATCCATACATGAACAAAATTAACAAGTTGGCCACTGACAGACCAGGTGTTCTTTACGCATGGAGAAATGGGCTTGTGTGCTATAAAAATCGAGTGGTGGCACCTCCAAATTCTCCAATAATTAAGCAACTCTTCCACGAATTCCATGATTCTTAAATCGGTGGACATTCAGGGTTCTTACGGACATACAAAAGGCTTTCACAACAATTCTATTGGCCGTCCATGTTTCGGGTAGTGCAGAACTATGTCTCTTCTTGTGATGTATGTCAACGAGTTAAATCCGAAACTCTTGCACCAGCATGACTCTTACAACCATTGCCCATTCCATGTCAAGTATGGGACGACATTACAATGGACTTCATAGAAGGGTTGCCCCTTTCCAACGACAAAAATTACAATACTTGTGGTAGTAGATCGCTTTAGTAAATCAGCACATTTTTTGGCCTTAACACATCCCTTCACCATAAAACTGGTAGCTAAGAAATTTGTTGAGGGAGTAGTCAAGCTTCACGGCATGCCCAAGTCAATCATTAGTGATCGGGATCCAATGTTTATTAGCAATTTTTGGTGAGAGTTCTTCAAGTTGTCGGGAACACATTTGAAAATGAGTTCCTCCTACTACCCTCAAACAGATGGGCAGTCCAAAGTAGTCAACAGATGCGTCGAACAATATCTTCGTTGCTTTGTCCATCAACAATCACACAAATGGAGCTCCTTTCTTCCATGGGCAGAATTTTGGTACAACACAACTTACCACGCGTCAACAGGAATGACACCATTTCAAGCTTTGTACGGGCGTCTACCTCCAACCATTCCACACTATCTCGTGGGCACATCTCCTGTTTATGAAATCGACCAAAATCTCGCCTCCAGGGATGCCATATTACGCCAACTCAAGGCCAATTTACATGTTACTACAAATCGTATGAAACAGGTGGCAGACTCCAAACGACACAACATTGAATATCAAGTAGGCAATATGGTCTTCCTTAAACTACACCCTTATCGGCAATAAATGGTATTTCGCCGAGCTTCTCAAAAATTAGCAAGTCAGTTTTATGGTCCTTATTAGATTGAGCAACATATTGGCCAGGTAGCGTATAAATTAAAACTTCCCGAAGGATCCTGAATTCACCCCGTTTTCCATGTTTCACTGCTTAAAAACAAATTGGGTGCACCCAGCGATACTACGGTTGAATTACCTCTCACTGATGATGAGGGCGTTATTGTTATGGAACCTGAAACAATCTTGGATACACGTTGGGTTAAGAAAGGATCACGTTTTGTTGAAGAAAACCTTGTTAAATGGCAACACCTACCTGTGGACGATGCTACGTGGGAGGATACTAAAGAGTTGCGGGATCGATTCATAAACATCAGCCTTGAGGACAAGGTTCCAGTGCATGACGGGGGTATTGATAAACCGAGAAGCTCGCAACGTGTTTCTAAGAAGAATCCAAGGTTCCTAACATGAGAAACAGGTAGAGTACGTGGGACGTGAAATGAATTGTTGGGGATTAATTACTGGCATAGTGCTATTAGAAGACTTGGTCTAATGTTTGTTAGCTATTATTTTGCTATGTAAATAAGTGTTATCTATTTAGTTGCTAGTAGTTGTGGAGTCCTTATTTTTTGTACTTAAGGTTGTGAGTTTAGGAGAAGTTATTTTTTTTATGTATTTAAACTATTCCAGTATGCAATAGAAAGGAGTTTATATTCAAAATCCAAATTATATGGTTCATTCTCGCCGTAAGAAGAATTCTATCTACTTATTTATAATAGCTTTGATTGAGACCTATCACACGAGTACCACGTGGAATACACCTCTGGCCAAGAGGTGCACAACATGTATTAATTTGAAGTTTGGAGTAGAGATGGTTGACATTTTAACCGGACAAACTAAACTTCATCACTCTTGTGTGTAGGGGCGGAGCCAAGATTTGCAAGGGATCCTATTAAGAGTAGTAATATTATATTTTTTTGTCAAAAATATTTAATTATTAATTAAATCTATATAAAAATATGACTAATTAAATTTTGGAACTTGATATGAAAATTTAAATTCCTTAGAAAAATACATGCAACATCAGAATATACTTGGAGATAATAAACAATGAAGCCCATATTTATTTCAATGCATGTTGCATCCTAAATTACGCTAATTAACAATTGGGGGAAGTAACCAAGTATCAACATCCTTAAAATAATAGGTTAATAATTGTGAATTGAGAAGTTGAAGGAAAATATTGGCATACATGAATATCAAAGGTTGTGGGCCTTGTGGCTAATATAGAATTCAAGAAATATATGTATATTATTTTTTCCTGAGAATTCAAAATTTTTAAGTGTTTGGGGGACAACCTATATAGTTTACTAGTGCTGCAGCCACTCAATCATTGAGAAAACAATAAAGCAAATTTAATTTCATTCGAGTTGATTGAAAAATGCTAAAATGATTTAATTTCATAATTTAACCTTTGAATTCGTATAGTAGTACCCGACAAATTTTATTTGTAATGGTTAGACTTCAACATAATAATCCAAATCGTCAAATACGATTTAGAGAACAACATTTTGATATCATTTGCTTTTAAAATTGTTTATTCAACATGAAGAACTTTGTTTTTGGAAAAATAATGGTGGAGATTCCCACATTTTTTCTGAAACTCTTTGTAATCATGTTAAAAGTCTTCCTGTTGTGATTTCTTAAAAAGCCAGAAATTAATGGATAATTATGTTCATTAATAGGGCTTTTGGGCCTTTTTCACCCATTGGGCCTCCTGAATTAATATTTAGGGGTGTAATTTGGGCCGACCCAACTCTAACCGAACTGAACCCGACTTTTGGTCTGGTCCGGCCAATCCTGAAGCAGACTCGAGTTTTTCTATCAGTGATACTCTCTTTTTTCCCTTGTGCTTCTTCGGCCGTGAAAATATTCTAATTACAAAATGGAAGAATATTAAATTCTATTGCATTTTGTGACGATTTTATGAACTTGTGCGAGACATTGATCGACTTAACACTAGCATATTATAGGTTGCACAATCTCTCATAACTTGAGTAGGTAGAGATAAAGCGTTTATATGTGATATTGGTGCACTTTTGGACCAGTGAAACCGAAAAAAATAAAGAAAAGAAACCGATAGGCATATACATATCATTTTTTTTTTGAAAGTTAAGAATTTACTCAGACACATTGCCTCCACTGAGGTTTGTTATTCTCCCATTAAAAATAAGAGTCTGCAAGCAGGGGTGGAGCCAGGAAACTAGTCTAGGGGGGGCAATGCAAATATTTTTGAGTTTATTAGTGAAATTTATATTTTTTTTACGTTACTCAAAGATTTTTTTTTTTTTTTTAAAAAATGGAGGTGGAAATGCAATTTTTTATAAACTTATTAGTAATATATATATATTTTTTAAGATATTAAAAGAATTATTTTTAAAAATAGCAGGGGCCATAAGTAATCTTTATAAACATATTTATAATATATAAAACTTTTTAAGCTAAAAATAATTTTTACAAAATTTGGGCAGGACCGTGGCCCCCGCCCAAAGGGTGGCTCCGCCCTTGTCTTCAGGCACGAAACTAAAATTTTAGATAAGTGGAAGCATAATTGTTATAATTTTTAATTCAATAGAGATTTTAGAATTTTAAAAAAAATTCAGTGGAAACAGAAGTGATCTTACAAATTTAAATCCAGAAGAGGCCACCGGCCCATTGGCCCCAAGACACATATGTGCCGACGGTTTGACTATTACGCCTTTGGTCCCTATTATGATAGTTTGTCCTTGTACTTATTATGTGGAGACCGGAGTACTCCATCAATAATTTCAAATTTGGAAAATCATTTGACAATAACTACATTTTCAAAGTGAATGATCAGAACCGTATCTTGTGAAGTTTGATTTGTAAAATGACCTAGAGAAAGACCTAGCTAAGGACAATATTACCAGACTCAAATCTTGTTTTCTTCTCCATTTTCATGCTGTAATTTCTTCTGCGATGTAGGCGATGACTATGGTGATTTTTCTTGTTCAAAGGTCAATCACTAGTGTTTTCGGAATTAAAATGCTGAATTTTATCAAGTTTGATTTGTCTTCAACGTGTATTGTTCTAGTTCTTATCAGTTCTCAACCAAGTTGCTTCTGGTTTGGAATTTTATGTAATAGTGAATCTTTTATTTTTTCCATTTGATAAACAGTATGACCAGAAAATCTTAGGTCATGTTTGGCAGACGGTCTTTCTGGTCTGGTCTGGTCTAGTTCAGTCCGGTCCAGTCCGGTCCGGTCTAATCTGATCTGAAAAAGTCTGTTTGGTAAGCGGTCTGGTCTTACTATTTATTTATTATTTATTATAATATTTATTTATGTATTATTTATTTATTTCTTTATTTATTATTTCTTTACTTTATAATATATTATATTATTTATATTATTAAATTATTATTTATTAATTTATATATTAATTTATAAATATATTATATTTATTTATTATTATTTCATTATTTAATTCATTTAATTTATAAATTATTTATTCATTTTTAATTATTTAAAAATATATTTTATTAATTTAATATTAATTTATTATTATTATGCTCATTTATTATTATTATTATGAAGTATTTATTCATTATCATATTTACTTATTATTTATTATTATATTTATTTATTATCATATCTATTTATTATTTATTATTATATTTATTTATTATTATTTATTTCATTTTGTTTATTATTAATTATTTTTATTATATTTTTAAATATGTTTTATGTAATTTATTATTTATTTTATTAATTTTTTTTTAATTTATTATTTAGTCTATTTATTATTATTATTATATTTATTTATTATTATTGTATTCATTTTTTATTATTATTATGTTTTATTTAATTTATTATTTATATTATTAATTATTCATTTTTAATTATTTATAAAAATATTTTATTATTTATTCATTTATTTATTATTATTATATTCATTTTTTAATTATTATTAGGTATTATTTTTTTCATTTTGTTTATTATTTATTATTTATATTTTATTTTTAAAATATGTTTTATTTAATTTATTATTATTATTATTATTAATTTTTTATTATTATTTATTTATTTTTAATTATTTATGAATATATTTTATTAATAAGACCAGACCGGACCACCAGGAACCACCTTTTTTTTTTTGTCTGAAATGATGCCATTTTGGTCTCATTTGGTCTTACTTGGTCTAACCAAAAATTTGGGACCAATGTTGCCAAACACGGTCTGATCCCATAAAATACAAGACCAGACCAGACCACCTGGGACCAGAACACACCAAACAGGGGTTTGCTTTTGGAGCTTAGTTCCACTTTGATTCAGGTATTTAGTTCAAAAGTGATACAGGTGATAAGACATATATATTTATTTATATATATGTAACATAAGCAGAAATCTTATTATAAGTACTTAAAATATATATTTTTTGGGTAAATTGCAGTAGCACCCCCTGAGGTTTAGGTCAATGTCACAAATATGCTGGTCGACGCAATACTTTGCAATGATACCCCTGGGCCTGTGAAATGACTAGACTGCCCCTTTAATTGTTTCACTTATTACATTAGGATAATATATATAAAGTTTGAAATTACTCATATGCCCAAATACTAAAATTACTAATTACACTTTCATCCCTTATTACAATATATATATATATATATATATATATATATTACGAATATATATATATATTACGAAAATATATATATATACATATTATGACAATATATATATATTACGAATATATATATATATACATATTATGACAATATATATATATAACGAATATATATATATATATATTACAAAAATTTAAATAAACACAAAAAATTCGAAACAAACATATAAAATTCGAAAAAATATATATAATTTGTAAAAAATATATAAAATTTGAAAAAACATATAAAATTCAAAAAATTCAAAAAAATATATAAAATTCGAAACAAATATATAAAATTCGTAAACAATATATAAAATTCGAAAAACATATAAAATTCTAAAAAATATATAAAATAAAAAATATATATAAATATATATATATATATATATATATATATATATATATATATATAAAGTGTGACTGAAGTGATTCCTACCACATTTGGAAATTCAAATTATTTTGAAATTTGAAATAATTTCAAAATATATATATATATTTGAAATTTTCATTCAAATATATTTAATAGATTGCTAAAGTATTTATTTTGAAATAAAAGAAAGAAAAAGTTCCTTAGTTAAGATATTTCTAGCACTAGATTTTTCTTTTTTATTATTTAAAATTTAAATACCGTTATATTGATTCCTTATTTTTAGAAGTGAAAATAAAAAATGACAGATGAAAGAAAGTGATATTGCAAATAAAAATTTTATGATATTTTTTTACCTTACATTATTTTTATTGAAAATGAAGAATTTTAGGAAGGAATAAAGTTGATATTGCATGATTCTATTATAAAATTCTTTCCTCTTTAGGAAATGTTAGATGTAGTAGGGAGAAAATGTGGTAGGAATCATTCCCAAAATAATTTGAATTTTCAAATGTGGTAGGAATCACTTCAGTCACACTTTATATATATATATATATTTGAATTTTATATATTTTTTAGAATTCTATATGTTTTTCAAATTTTATATATTGTTTAGGAATTTTATATATTTGTTTCGAATTTTATATATTTTTTTGAATTGTTTCAAATTTCATATATATTTTTGAATTTTATATATTTTTTACAAATTATATATATTTTTTCGAATTTTATATGTTTGTTTCGAATTTTGTAATTTTTGTAATATATATATATATATTCGTAATATATATATATATTCGTAATATGTATATATTTTGTAATAATGGGTGAAAGTGTAATTAGTAATTTTAGTGTTTCGGCATTTGAGTAATTTCAAACTTTATATATTACCCTAATGTAATAAGTGAAACAAGTAAAGGGACATTCTAGTCATTTCACAGGCGCAGGGGGTGTCATTGCAAAGTATCACGTTGACCGACATATTTGTGGCATTGACCTAAACCTCAGGGGGTACTACTGCAATTTACCCATATTTTTTCTACTTTATTTAGGGTTATATTCTTTTCTTTGTTAGTTCAACTAGTCTACATTCTACGCTCAGCTTTGAGTTTAAAGTTGAGCAAAAGTTACATCAAAAAGGATTCTTTGGACCCCATATACATCCCTTTAATATAAGGTTTATCAAATAGAATGTCAAAACTTTGACATGATTGAGCTTTTAGGTTGTTAAGTCACAACTCTGTTTAGATTGAGCTGGTTGTTTTATCACTATCTATTAGGTTACATGAATTCATTTTTTTTTATGAGTAATGCTAAACTCAAGAATATGGTAAAGTTTGATATTATATAATTTTTATTTTAATCATTGAATTTCAAATTTAACACCAATTCAGTTATTACCTACCAAAAAAAACATTAATCCTTCTCACTTTTCTTCATATTTATTTATTTTTAATTTTTGATAATGAACAAGTGTTAATTCAGGTATGTATTCATATCATTCATAATTTCATGATACTTTAGCATTTTTTTTTGGTATTAGAATAGAAACAGTTTCTCTTACTAGACTTATGTTGTTTTAAAGCATTTCTTATCAATTTAATTATTTTATCTTAGTTTTCGTCGACTTCTTTATCTTTTACCGTTTATGCTAATTAATCTTTCTCTACTTAAGTGACAACTCTATAAGTTGATATTAGTACAGATCAAGGTTGTTGAAATTGGGAGTCTAGGTAGGATCATCGAGGATCCGTAGAATCGAAATTGTAGAATCGTAAGAGATGCTACCTAAACGTATTAATTTTTTTAAAAAAATATTAATAATCAAATATTTAATTTAAAACTCTAAATTATATTCGAGTTTTCAATTTGTTCTAGTAAATTGGGCATTGGACCTTTAATTATTTTATCATAAGTTTGGGTCATATATTGAAATATTTGACTAAATCATTAAGATTTTGAGACTTTCATATGAAAGGCTTAATTGTCAAATAATTATTTCAGCATAGTAGAATTGTGGTAAAATCGTACAAAATATGAAATCATAAAATTTTACGAGTCAGGATCGGTGACAACTATGGTACAGATTCTATAGGTATTAGCAGTGATTAGTGCTCTTTTTCAACTGCAAGTATGACTTTTGCCAGGATAAACTATATAAAGTGATGGCAAGATCTGTGGTTATCGGGAAATTTTTTTATTTCCACATGCAAAATAATTCTGGTGAAGGGTATATAACTTGTAATATAATATCATACCTATGATTTATTGACTACTAATTGCTTGGAACTATGTTTTCAGTCTTTTGATAATTATTCAAGTGGTGGTTTCTTAGATTTGAGTTTACAATTATTTCAATAGACAAAAATAGATATACATTGGTTAAATTCAAACATTTGATTAAATTTTTAAGAATTCATATATTGCTTCCCATCATAAGTCCACCATGATCATGAAGACTTAAAAGTGGGCTCTGAGTTCTTTGTTTCATTGGTTTCTATGTCTGCATAGCCCCCACCAGCAACTTGGAGGTTCTAGACCAGAGTCACCACTTGAACAACTTGCCTATATATATATATATATATATATATGAATTCATGTTCTATATATGTTCAAATCAAACATTCTGAAATTTTAAGATTGTAGCATAGGTACATTCACCTAGGATGTCACAATCATAGTTCGCGTAACGGTAGTTACGGGCTCGTAACGTTTTTTGGAATGTCCGTTATCGTTATGGGTTATTATAGCGGTATGAGCCGATTCCCACACTCAAATTGGCTGTTACAATCCGTTACGGTGGCCGTTCCGGCCCGTTACAAATCAATCTAATAATTCATTGGAATATACTTAGGGTCAGAATCATCTTTATCAATTACGAAGAGAAGATGATCTACTAATGATGAATCAAATGTCCTCTAAAGGTACAGCTCAAAATTGACAATCCTTTCATGAACTCAAACCAGAACAACAATATCCATCAAGAAATTTATTTTGGTAGTGAACCATATACCTTTTTTAAAATTATTTTGTATTGTTGGAAATAAATTATATCTTTTATGATTTTAATTTTTTATTTATTTAAATTTAAAATTAATTTAATAATATCATAACAAGTATATCATAAATATTGAAATAACGATGACACTATTAGATTTATTAATAAATCATTTTTTTATATATATATATTTTAAAATTAAATAAAATTTACTTAAATATACCAAAAAATCATCTTTATTCATTTATATTGTCAAAAATATCCAATTAAAACATTTTGGGTAAGATGTGCAAGATTTTAAAAAATTCACGATTGCAATAATCGAGTCCCGTTACGTAACCCCGATATTGACCCGAATCCGTTATACCGATACCGTTACCGTTACCATTACAACGACTGATACCGTTACGACAAACCTTGGTCACAATATATGATTTAGCATGGACCATAAAAAGAAAATGTGCCTTTGATTTTATTTTATTTTTGGCGTATTTGACTGGACAATGAATGAAATTAAGGAACATAATCTTGGAATATTCATGAGAATGGTGAAATGTGTTTTGCATGAAAAGTACTTCCTCTGAAACCAAGACAAAAAAGTGATGAAGTAGGGTTTCATGCGGTAGGTGTATTTGGTAATGGACTGACCATGGTTGACCCTCCTCACCTGCGCCATTCATGCTTTTAGTTGCTCCACACTATTTCATGGTTGGTGGGATTCACTTTATATATATATTGTTCGATTGTAATGTTTTTGTAACATTATATAAAATTAATATTAATTCATTATTTATTTTTAAGAGAAGATTGTTAGTGTCCGTTATACACCATTAGTTACCGTGATCAAAATTGATACCGCCACAACCACGTACGAACCGTGCACTCTTTATATTACTTGATCATGATATTTATGTAACGATCAGAAAATTGTAAGGGGCTTAATATGTATAAATGTATAGGTTCACTAAAATGACCGTTGCCTAAATTGATTTGAATTTACAAGTTAGGTATTGATTTAAAACCAAAAAAATTATGCTGCTTAAGCTGTTTTTTTTTTTTTTTTTTTTTTCATATTTATCATCGTGGAACCAAGATTTGTTGACTAGAATGATATTAGACGTACTACTAGCCGATTTATAATATTAAAAACACGTTATCGATAATATAACATAGTACTGATAATTATTGAATACTCGCATTTAATAACTATATAGATCGAATTTGTTATATTGTTATCACAATTGCAACGGTGATAGATACTGCCACAACAAATCATACATGAAACAACAACTCGTGCATCGTGCTCGCTATTGTGACTATGCCTGGGCAGGGCCAACCTTGGACGTTGGCGGTTTTAGGACTTCTAAATTGGAGGGATGACCTCAAAATTTTAGATTTTTTTGTATTATTATTATAGGCCCGAACAAAATATTAAACATCTTTATCAATGTTTAAATTTATTAAAAGCTCAGTCTTTGTAAATAATTTAATTTACACAGACAACTAACCCAAATTATATAAAAGATTTCATAGTTTAGATAAATTTCAAGAGCGGCCTTGATGCTGGGCTAGCCTAGCACTGTTAACTTGACATAATGATTAAAGAAATTTTTGTCATTTGGGTAAATACACCAATCTTTCTTGATGTTTGATTCAATTAATCAATCCGACTCTAACATCATAAGAGGGGAGAGTTGTTGAGATCACGCATTAAATTTTAAGAATATACAGTGTAATAAACACCGATCATAGTAACTATGTCTATAAATCAAACTTAAGGGGGAATTAATGTATTTTGCGGGGATTGTTCTCAAACTAAAACTTAAAGGGGAAGTAATGTATTTTGCATATAGGGATTATCTTAGAACATGTACATGTTGGTCTTAAAATTGGTTGCACTGACTTGCATTGGAACACTCTTCGTGTAAAACATCTTCTCCTTGCCGTGTGAAAAATGTTCCTTTCACATAGTAAAATCCAAAACCAATGAGTAATTCGTGGACTCTTATTATTTTAAGACCCATCCATGGCAATATTGGTTTTTTCTTACATATTATTATATATTACTCAAAAAATTTAACCCGACAGTACTAGTCTACATCATTCTAAAATAAGTAGTAGTATAATATAGTATATACCCAGTTAGGTGGAATTGATCAACAAGGTCAAAAGAATGGGGATTATTTATTTATTATTATTGATTGATGAATTACATGTAAGGCTGTGTGGATATCAACTATGTGTATATTAATTCTAATCATTCACTTTTTTCCTCATATTAGTGTCCTTTCTCTATTTTGTAGGGGCATGGATAGATGATGCAAACATATTTTTGGTTCCTAATGCAAGGTCCCACTTACAAAATCACACACAAACACACGTATATATATAATATGTATATATACACGCACACACATAATTGGAATTTTGCTAGGATTGAATACCAAAAGAGAGACCAATTTGAACCCAATGATTTTATTTTAATGATGTGCACAACTTTCATGAGTAACAAATAAAAATGGTACTTAAAAGAATGGTAACACGTAGAACATCAAAGAAAATTGTCATTCTCTTTTTTTTTTTATTCAACAATCAGGGTGATTCAATGCATTTAGATGCTCAATTTAACATATAACTGAAATTTTTTACTATTGGAAGCTATATAATTACAGTAGACGTTAAAAGAACAAGACGAGAAAAACAGTTTATTTTTTGTTTCTTTTTTTCTTTTTTATATTATTCATGAAGAGGTGTTCATTTTGTACTCCCAATCTTATTCCAACATTTTTTAATCCATGAGAGAGATTTCTAATTTATTATTTTAGCATGAGTGATTATTTATCTGATTATCCGAAAAATAAATACTTCTTTTTTCAAGTGCGAGTTAAAAGAGTCATACAAGTGTCATACAAGTGTCTAGTGCCTCAAGAAACATTACAAGTTGGGCCATTGAAAATTTATTCGATCATTAATTTCAAGATCCCAAAAATTAATTGAGATACGCATAAATTGGCCCGAATACCATACTTATCAAAAAAACAAGAAAAAAAAAAAAAAAACCAGCAATACAAGTTGGTGTACCTGCTAGTGTCCCTACCAGTTTATAATATAAACTTGCACGCACACATACAGAGACCATGTGGAAAAGCTGTTATATTTTATTTTGAAGCATAACATATGCTCAAGAGTTCTACAATTTAAACATGGAAAACTTTTAACAGAACACGTGTTCTGTACATGCTTTATTCTTATTTATAAACCGTTGAGTTGCTAAAGTTTTTTGCTGAGGTCCCCATAAATTAATATAGCTGAATTCGAACATATAATTGATAATTGTGATACTTAGGGATGTGACTGACAATACTGAACTTAAAAAAATTATTTATAAATTAAAAAGAAAGCATTTCCAAAATATTGTACACTGTCACTATGTCAATTTTTGCTACTTGTAGGCATTTAAAGATTATCCGAGTAATATTACCATTCAAGAAACTAATGTAATATATATATATATATATAAAGAAAAACATTGAAGAGTCAAAGGTGTTTGACCAAGTAAGACATTATTTCTTATCCGGATTCGCTGTAACGGTAACGAGTCCGTAACGGAATTACGTAACGGAACTCGATTATCGTAATCGTGAATTTTTTAAAATCTAGGCATGGATCATTGTAACGTTCATAACAATGTAACGTAACGGTAACGGTATCGGTATCGGTTCCGTAACGACCGTAACGGACCGTTATGAATCCATTAAATTGGATGGTTCTTTAATGAGTTCAATGCAGATATAGAGGCGTCTTTGACCATACACATGAATTGAAATATCATAATTGAATTAGGCTCCTGAGAAATGCATAGTAATTAAAATAAAATAAAAATCAACTATTTTGTGTTATTTGAAATAGTAAATGACCCAATGAATCACACTGTTCACTTGCCCTAATTACAAAATGCAAAAAGTATATCTATAGGTGCATTTTGTTGACCATATCAGAGATAAAGAAAGAGAATATAGTTTAAGGATTTGCAATATATTCTTCTCTCTATTTTTGGAGATTCCTTTTTAATATTTTATAATTATTATGTAATAAAGGAATGCAAAAACAAATTTTTTTTATTTAAAAAAATATTGTTGACAAAATATTAACAGTTAAATATTTGACTTAAATTGACAATTATGGAATTAGAATTATTTCTACATTAAATGAGTCTTTCAATTAAATAACTACTCCAATTAAGAAGTTGCCCTTCAATATTATAGTTTATTGAAGATAAATTATGACTGTCCAAAGAAGGAAAATGGAATTTAAGCAAAATGTGAAAAGTATTGGGTCAAACATTTTGGTTATTATTTCATTCCTATAGTTATTATATTACTTTAATTGAAAAGTGGAGTTAAATTAGAAGATAAATTTTTGGTACTTCAGTAATTGTAGCTTATCATTCAAATATAACAATAATACAAATAAAAATATATCAACTCTAGTGACACAATATTTTGTTTTCAAAAAAGTTGAATGTTCAAACTTCTATTATTTCTTTTCTTGAACTTTCATGAAACAAAATAGAATTATTTACACTCATTTTGCCTTCAAAAAGAATTCATTTTTTCGAATATAATTGATCTCTTTAAACACACACTTCCATCAGATTCAACAACAATCAAAGTCATCAAATGAGATCAGTATGGAACTTTAATATTTTTTAGTTGTCAAGATTATTTCCTAATAAAGCTATTAAAGTCAAAGACAATCAAAATGGATAAAGGATTATGCCAATAATATTAAAAAGTCAAAATAGACTTTTCACAATTTCAAATTAATAGCACTATATTTATGACTTCAAACCTATAATTTATTAAAAAGTAAGACTGAAAAATGAAAAATAAATCATAACTAAAGCCCAAAGGCCCAATACCCCAAAAAACTTGAAGCCCAAATTCAGTAAATTAAATCCAACAAGCCCATTCCCTCAAATACCACAACTTATTCAATAAATTAAACAAACCAAAACCAAAACCACTAAACCCCCCTAAGTTACAAGTCGGTATACGAAGTCAATTCGAAAATGATCTCTCTCTGTCTCCATATACAAGATATATCTTTGTCTTTATATATATATATATAACCGACTCTTTTTTGGTAGATTGAAGCTCATGCTTGTTATATAGATTCATATAACATCTCCATAATCAGTCAAACCGTTGTGTGAACACATCCTATAGCCGATTACTTCAACCAAAAGAAAGAAGCAGATTTTATATATTCTTCTCATACAATAATTATATATCACAAAAGGTGGTGGGCTTCTCAGAGACTGTATCACTGACGGCTGCACAAGTTTGAATTCTCAATCTGTTTATATACCATGGCTTTTACAAAATCCTCAAAAGGGTCTTCTTAATCCACCAAAATACCATCTGGGTCAATCTTGTGGCGCCAAATCTCAAACCAGATTGAATTGGGTAGGTACATGTACTTGTTAAAGGTGGCGAATCCACGAGACTCCGGGGCGAATGCCAGATTTTTGGCGGGAGATGATGACGGAGAAGAACAGTACGATCAAACTCCTCGGACCCAACCGGTGACGATGGCGGCGCCGCCGCCACCGGTGTTTTTCGGGTACAGGCAGACGAGGGAGATGTCGGAGATGGTGACGGCGCTGACTCGTGTTGTCTCCGGCCAGAGGGGTAGTGGCGATGGTACGATGTCGTTTGGCCGCGGGTCGGGGATTTATTCGGCGAATTCACCGTCGTCGACGTACTCGTCGTCGAGCTCGGGGTCGTGGGGTGGACAGAAAAGAGGGCGCGAAGAGGAGAGTAGTAGTGCTAGTCAGATTTCGGAGCAGATTGAGAGGGCTTATAGAGGTTTTGGTCAGGAAGTCAGAGGTTTTCATGGAGACTCGTCTTCTATCACCACCGGTTAGTTTTCATCGATCACTATTTTATCCAATTATATCCCTCAATATATATATATATATATATATATATAGTAGGAGTATTATATATGCATAAAGTTTCACTCTTCTGATTTTTCCCTTAAATTTTAATCATGTTTGAGAATAAAAATTTAAGCTCAATTTTTTTGAATTCTGTGATTCGGTGCTCCCAAACATAATACACTATTTTTTTCTTTGAATAAAAATCAATATAGATGTATGCATGTATACATATATGTATATGGTTTCATTCTTGTTATTTTTTGTTCAAAATTTTAATTATGTTTCAATATCAAAATTTAGGTAAAAATTTTCTTCATTTCTAGTTTGAACACAAGTCAGTAATCTCTAAAAAAAAAAGGAAGAAAAAAGAAAAGGCAAAATTTTTCATTTGAGACCTTGATTAAAGTGAGCATATATATATATATATATATAGGAAAATAATTATTTTATTTCGGCTTTTATACTAGTATTTTTTTTATGGTGTCCTATTAATGGCTAGTTATTGTGTATTCAGTGAATTACATTTATAAGAAAAGTGGAAACTATTGAATATTGCATGTAATAACTATGACTATGAATAGTGTATTATCGCATGAGATATGGAATTGATTAATTCCTCAATTCTTTCTAGAAGAAATTTTATTCATTCTCACATTCATAAATTATGTATATGTATATGTATAAAATCTGTATATTTGCTGAAATTCACAGGACCACAGGAAGTTACAACTGTTCTACCACCACCCTCCACCACCATACCCCAAGCTCAGACCACCACAGTCTCAAACGAAGAAACTAGTACCGGAGAGAGGAAGAGGAGATACAGAGGAGTGAGACAGAGGCCATGGGGCAAATGGGCAGCCGAGATCCGGGACCCACACAAGGCCGCTAGGGTTTGGTTAGGCACATTCGACACGGCCGAGGCAGCTGCCCGAGCCTACGACGAAGCTGCCCTTAGATTCAGGGGCAACAAGGCCAAGCTCAACTTCCCGGAAAATGTCAGACTCATGCCACCACCAATCCAAGTTTCTCCGGCAACCCAGTTGCCCATTTCCAATTCCCCGGCAACCCATTTGGCGCCAAGGCCATCGCCGCCGCCGTTCTTCCAGAGCCAGCCGTTTCCGTCCTCGGACATTGCTAGGGACTATTGGGAGTATTCACAGTTGTTGCAGAGTGGTAGTGATTTTCATGGTCAACCACCTTCGAGTTTGTTGCAGCAAATGTTCTTTTCTTCGTCAATGGCGGCTTTGCAATCGCAATCAATGGCCTTGGCTTCTCCTAGTTCAGGCTCATATGCTTCATCTTCGGTTTCTTCATCAAGTTCTTCATATCCTCTGTTTCTCCTTGATCAGCAGCAGAGTAGGTTCTTCCAGCCGCCGGAAAGTCAAAGTCCAGGTGGTGGCGGTGGGTCAGATTTTCCGGCACCGTCCTGGACCGGTCCCGGCCACTACCCTCCATCTTCAAGTTGATTGAAGTATAAGTCGGAACTATTCTTACTATTTTGATGTACGTCAGTCCTAACTTACATAAAACAGTAAAATTAGTCCGAAAAAATGATCCTATTTTTTATTAATTTAAATTTACATTTGAAAGAAAAAAGATTACATTAGAAAAATACCATTATTGTTTTTTTTTTAACAAGAAATAGTTACAAATTTTTTTCCTGTTCTAGGTTATATTTAAAATTTTTTTTCCTGTTCTAGGTTATATTTTTGGTGTACTCTGTATTGTAATACATGTTACTATATATGTATGTTTGTTTGGTTTCATTAATTCGAGGTGGTTGTAATACATGATGTTTAGTGGAGTATTTATTTTGGATGAAGTTAGAGAGGAAAAAGACAAAATAACATTAGGTGTTGGGCATACATAGTTTGAGACCTGATGTCAACTTTGATAAGTATATGGTAATCATCGATAGAAAGATGTAGAAACTGGTATATATATTTTTATTTTTTTTGCTTTAAATTAATTCAAAATAAATAGAGGATGTACGATATTAGGTCCTGATCCATGAAGATCAACTTTGTTATTCCTATTAATATGGTCCAATGTAATTTAGAAACATAGTCAAAATCTTTTTGAAAAGGAATTAACATTAATTCCTATTTTGTGAATTAACACGAAATGGACCGCACCTAAATATTGTCCAGATTAATATTTATTTTTAAAATCAATATTAACCGAATCTAAATGAATCCCAACTAAATTATATGGCTGAGTATGCATCACACTCAAAACCCTAACGTACCTGTGATTGAGAAATGTATGGGTTACAATCAAAACAATGTTGCTCTCAAATGGTGGTGTTGTCTTATACCTTTCACAATATGTGA
The DNA here is from genome assembly GCA_963922005.1 of Cornus suecica. Classification (NCBI taxonomy): domain Eukaryota; kingdom Viridiplantae; phylum Streptophyta; class Magnoliopsida; order Cornales; family Cornaceae; genus Cornus; species Cornus suecica. The sequence goes on from OY998246.1 coordinate 17,796,180, forward strand.
AAAAGAAGATTTACATGGCCTACAACTATTTGTTAAAGAAAAGGTTCATTTAACACAAAAAACGTGTCCTATATGTCATCATAAGTTTAGTTGTGGACATATAGTCACACGTACGTGTCATATTTAGGCTTTAAGATATTATTAGGGTAGTGGACCAACTTGATGTACATCCCCATTATTTAAACCATAGCCTATAATATGTTAAGATAACATTATATTATCTATAAACATATATGTACATATATATTTATATAGTATATGTTTACTAATTGAAGGAAGTAAGAGAGAGTGGATCAGGTGTAAAGTCATTAATTTGTTAATAGATGTGGAGAAGAGATGACTAGAAACGTACCAAAATCTTTGGACTCCATTTTATATATGTATATATATATATGTGTGTGTGTGTGTGGTTTCTTTACTTGAGATTACGTCCGGAACAAGATTTGGTTGTCACTTTCTGGGGACTAGAATGTTCCTTTCCTTTGTCCATCTAAAAGAATGATGATATCTAGATGATCTTGAAAGAGTCTCCTTTTGACAACTCTCCGTACCCACGTGGATCAGCACGTGCCAAGGTCAATGGTTTTTCAATTTTATGCCACGTGTCATATAGGTTAATACTTATCTTCGGTGAATTAGATTCAGCAACTTTATAATATGAATTGTATAGTAGGAACATTCTTATCTCTAACTTTTGTTGTTAATTACCAGCTATTTAAAATTCGATATTTTTCAGAGAGAGTTGGAAAATGTTATTTTATCTCTATACTGTTGTTATAATGAGTAAAATAATAGTATTCTTTTGCAAAACATAATTAGTTGACTATATCTTTTCATGGGTTGTTTCAAGTTAAAAGAGAGTTAATTAATTTTTACTGTGTTTACTATGCCTCATATATTATTCAATTTTATCATTATGTCCCCTCCTCCTTATATTTTGAGTCAAAATATCTAAATTACCCTTGTTTAATAATATAAAGGGGTTTAGTGAAATCAACTCTTAAAAAAATTATTTTTCAAAAATAAATTATATTTTTCGTAAAAATTATAAATTTCAAAAAATATATATATTTCGGAAAATATGATTTTTTCCGAAAAATAATTTTTTTGCAGAAAAATATATATTATGTTCCAAAATATGATTTTTTTTTGCGAAAAAGTATATGTTATGTTCCAAAATATGATTTTTTTCCAAAAAATAATTTTTTCGGAAAAAATATATATTATGTTCCAAAATATGATTTTTTTTGCGAAAAATATTTTTTTTTGTGAAAAAATATATATTATGTTCCAAAATATGATTTTTTCCCAAAAAATAATTTTTATGCGAAAAATATATATTATGTTCCAAAATATGATTTTTTTTTTGCGAAAAAGTATATATTATGTTCCAAAATATGATTTTTTTCTGAAAAATAATTTTTTCGCAAAAAATATTATGTTCCAAAATATGATTCTTTTTGCGAAAAATATTTTTTTTGTGAAAAAGTATATATATTATGTTCCAAAATATGATTTTTTTTAAGAAAAATATTTTTTTTTTGTGAAAAAGTATATATTATGTTCCAAAATAGGATTTTTTTCCCGAAAAATATATATTATGTTCCAAAATATGATTTTTTTTCAGAATTTTTTTTTTTGCGAAAAAGTATAGATTATGTTCCAAAATATGATTTATTTATGAAAAATAATTTTTTTTGAAAAATATATATTATGTTCCAAAATATGATTCTTTTTTCCGAAAAATATATATTATGTTTCAAAATATGATCTTTTTCGAAAAATATTTTTTTGCGAAAAATATATACTATTATGTTCCAAAATATGATCTTTTTCCAAAAAATATATATTATTTTTTCCGAAATAATTCATATTTTGGAAAATAATATACTCCCTCTGAAAAATAATTTTTTTGAGAAAAATATATATATATATATTTTTGAATTTATAATTTTTGCGAAAAATATAATTGATTTTCGAAAAATAATTTTTTATTTCACTAAACCCCCTTATACTATTAAGGGTAGTTTAGGTATTTTGACTCAAAATGTGAGGTGAGGGGGCATAATGATGAAATTGAATAGTATAGGGAGCAAAGTGAACATAGTAGGAGTTAGTTGATTAAACTGAATATTATAGGGGGGTTTCTTGAAATTAACCCTTAGAATAATTACAACTTATTCATTACATTGTAATATAAAGATAATTACACTTACCTCCCATAAAATGCATAAATAATAATGATTGTAAAAATTATACCGATCTCCATTATCAATATTAACTTAACTCGAAAGTGGTCCATGACTATTTTACCTAGGGTTATTTTCATTTACACCCTCTGAAGTTTGCTTTTATTTAATTGCACCCATTCAGGTTTGTAAATCTTCAGTTACACCTCCTCATGGTATGAAATATCTAAAACTCCCTTATACCAAACACCCCTTAAATCAATTTAATCCTTAAACCAATTTAACCCCTAAACCAAACATCCCCTTAGAATCAATCTAACCCTCAAACCAAATACCCCAATCCCAACCCCAACCCTAACCCCAACCACCACCACCACCATCTGCCGCCACCACCACCATCATCCACCGCCACCGCCACCACCACTATTATCATGAACAACCCTTAAATCAATTTACTACCACCGTCATTTTTGAAAATTGGTCAAAAATAGGGGGGTGGTGGGAGGGGGGTAGTGGCGGGGGCGGGGGAGGTGGTGGGAGGGGGGTTGCGGCGGCGGGGGAGGCGGTGGTGTAGATCTATATATATATGTGTGTGTGTGTGTGTCTATACATATGTAGATATATATGTGTGTGTGTTTTGTGTGTGCGGGTGTGTCCGTGTGTGTTTGTGAGAGAGAGAGAGATTTGTGAATAAATGTTTATTAAGTTTTCTTTATTTAATAAATGTGTTTGTAATTAAATATTTGTTTGTGAACATTTGGGGTTGGTGTTGGGGGTTTTGAATTTTCTATGTTTTTTTTTAATTTTATATTTATTTTTGAATTTAGTATTTTTTTTTAAAATTTAATATATATATTTTTGAAATTTATATTTATTTTCAAATTTTATAATTTTTTTAAATTTAATATATATATTTTTGAATTTAATATATATTTTTGAATTTTATATGTTTTTTTTAATTTTATATATTTGTTTCAAATTTGTTTATATTTTTTTTGTATTTTATATTTAGTTTCGAAATTTAATATATATTATTTGAATTTTATATGTTTTTTTTTAAATTTTATATATTTGTCTTGAATTTAATATGTTTTTTGAAAAAAAAATTCGAAATTTATATATATATTTTTTATTTTATAATTGTTTTCAAAATTTAATATATGTTTTTGAATTTTATATGTTCTTTTTAATTTTATATATTTGTTTCAAATTTTTTCTGTTTTTTGCGATTTTTATATTTATTTTCGAAATTTAATATGTTTTGTTTTGAAAAAAAAATTGAAATTTATATATTTTTTAATTTTATATTTATTTTCGAATTTATAATATTTTTCAAATTTTAATATATATTTTTTCAAATTATATATATATATATTTTGAAAATTTAATACTAATTAAATTATTAAATTATGGGAGGGGGTCTAATTGATAAAAACACTATCCCTGTTTCCAAACAGAACAAGAATAACACATTGAGGGTAGTTTGGAAATTTTAAAAATAATTCAGGATGATGTCATACATTAGGGGGTCTAAATGATGAGAATATTGAACAGTAAAGAATAATTGAAGATACTAAAACCTGAAGAGGTACAATTAAAATAAAAACAAACTTCAAAAAATGTAAATGAAGTTAACCCTTTTACCTATCGATCATTTAACATTGCAATGTATAGACAAAATAGTTGTTTTAAGTTATGTGAAAACAAAACAAAATAAAATTAAAAAACAAAAAAAGTCGTGCCTAAAGTAATTATTAGGCACAATTTTAATAATTACAATTGTCTCCCTTTGAAATTTATTAAATTATGCCCGCATTTTTTTACTTTTGAATAATTACAATTTTATATTTTTACTAAAAATATGAAATTACTTTTATATTCATGTATTTTTATTAAATGTCTTCATAAACAAGTATTAAACATATTATATTAATTTTACCACAAGCATTGATTGTCTTTGATTATGCCAAAAATGAGTCGAATGAAGGTATTTATTACCCAATATGAAGTAAAAGGGAGATAATAATAATTATTTGAACTTATGCGAACGTAATTTAACAACTTTTGAGAAAAAGTAATTATAATTATTCTTAATGATGGCAATGGGTACGTTTCTCGCGGTGTACTCTCCCTTGCCTCCGCAATTATTAAGAAACTTCCACCATATCCCCTCTTAAAATGGCTAAACAGGGTCCGAGGTCACCCCGTCTCTGTCGGGGTTTTTAAAACCCACGGGTATAAGTTAACAATTAAAAATTTTAAATATGTTACTTTAAAATTAAATAACTTCACAAAATCAAATACTTAAAACACGAAATTCAACATTATAAAAGTTAAATAAATCACTAAATTATCCAACAATCCAAATTACATTACATTCTATTGGAAATAACAACAAAAATGAAATTTAGAATTAGTGGGAAAATAATAATAATTTGATTGTTCTTGAGAGGTGGTTATTGATAATATATATTTTTAAATACAATTAAATGTACCTTTCTTGAAGAATGTTCAAACAACGAAAAAATCTCCTTTAATTTTAAAATTTTAGTGACTTTATATGTTTGAAAACCTCAAACTTTTGTTTGTTAAAATCGTGCCTAATAATTACTTTAAGCACGACTGTTTTTTGTTTTTACATAACTTAAAACAACTATTTTGTCTATACATTACAATGTTAAATGACGATAGGTAAAATAGTCATGTACCACTTTCGAGTTAAGTTAATATTGATAATGGAGATCGGTATAATTTTTACAATCATTATTATTTATGCATTTTATGAAGAGGTAAGTGTTATTATCTTTATATTACAATGTAATGAATAAGTTGTAATTATTCTAATAACTCTCTTTTAACTTGAAAAAACCCATGAAAAGAAAATGTTTATTAATATTCTGAAATTTGTCAAGTCAATAACACTTTACATTATAATACCATATTAAAAGGTAAAGTGAAAGAAAGAATTGGTGAACTCTATCTGAATTTGGAAACAATTATGTTGAATTATATTTTACGCAAAAAATTTCTTGAATCCACATGACTTGTTAAGTTTTTTACATATTGAATTACATTTATTCTATTCTTATTAAATTAAAATATGAGAAAAGTCCATACTATTTTATGACATTTTCTCTATTCAATTTAGATAATTTATTTTTGTTTATTAAAATTAAAATTTAAGTTGTTTAAAGAAAAACTTTTGAGTAATTTTTTTAAAACGTTATTTCATACATCTCTGGATTCAATAATTAGATATATAGAAATCGTTATTAGTGACATTTTTCATTAACATTACTCTTTAACTTTTAGAGGAATAAAGTTGGGAACTTTTTTTCTTTTTCTTTATTTAAAATCGTGGGATTTTTAATTGACACGTGCTTCAATCTTTATTTAAAGTGGTCGGTGATGGGGTTGGTTACCTATTTATTTCAAGTTTAGAAAATGTGACCTAACAGGAGACTGTAAATTGATTCTTTTGATTAAAAGCACGTGGCAAAATACCATCTAGACCCCCTATCTTTTCAACTATTTTACTTAGACCGCCTCTGAGTGAGGGCTGTCTATTTTCCTAATGATGTATGAAAATGACCAAGTTACACTTGTTTAGCATACACTAAAAACAGTCACGTTTTGACGACATATATATTTGAAGGGAAAAAATATTCAAATGACATTTATTTTGGTTGATGTTGCCTTGGGCCTCAAGTTGGGAGGGGCTCAAAACAAATTTTTTTCTTCTTTTAGTAATAATAGATCCAAAATTAAATAACCAATTATGGCCCAACAAAAAATAAATATCTAATCTACAAACACAATTTTAAATTAAGAACTCAATCCAATAATACACACTTAATTAAATCAGACCCAAAACTAATTTAATTTTAGGGTTTTAAGGAGTAAAGATTGAAGCCCCCTTAGCTCTGCCAGACACTGGACATGGGTTAGCTATGTAAATGTGTAAAGCCAAGTGTAGTGTGGTGTAGTAGTAGGCACTTCTAGGCCCCTTCCTGGCTACTGACTGGATCACTTCAGTGCTTCGGGTACTACGGACCCTCTGCCATCCATTGCAGCATAGCCGTTTCATGAGCGGGGGGGCTAAGCGCAGTTCTTTGAAACAAAGGTTGAATGAAATCGATTCTTTTTTAGATATAAAAATATAAATCGGATATGATAGATGGAACTTAACACATTTATCAAATGCAGCTTTAGATTTCCGAAGCTTCTCTTCTTGGGCGAAAGAAAAACAAACGAAAAAAATACACTTGCTTTGAATCAAGACTCATCGATATTTTCTTTTAATGTAAATGAAATCGTGTTTTTTTATAAAGCACCAAGACTCTATTTGTTTTTTTTATTATTAAAATATTTTATGTTTTTAAATAAAAATTTTTGTTATAGTATTTTTTTATGGAGGCCTCATATTAACTCTCTTGTCTAGGGGCCAAATTTTTTTTTTTAACAATCTCAGGTGGTCTAGATAGTATTTACTTTTTTGGGTAATTTGCACTAACACCCCCTGAGGTTTGCATCAATTTCATATTTATGCTAATTTTTGAAAATTTTGCACTAACACCCCCTGAGGTTTGATTTTGCTTGCAATGACACCCCTGGGCCAATAAAATAACCAAAATACCCTTGATAAAATTCGAAAATATTAAGGGTAATGTGAAATGACCTTTATGCCCCAACCCCAAAAATATAAAATTTTGAAAAACATATATATAAATTCAAAAAAATATATAAAATTCAAAAAAATGTATAAAATTCGAAAACAAATATTTAAATTTTGAAAAAAATATATAAAATTAGAATAAAATATATAAATTTCGAAAAATATATATAAATTAAAAAAAAATATATATAATAAAAAATATATAAAATTCGAAAATATATATATAAGTTTTGAAAAATATTTAAATTTGAATATATATATTTCAAAAAATATATAAAATTTGAAATATATATAATTCGAAAATATATATATAAAATTTGAAAAATATATAAATTCGAAGATATATATTTCAAAAAAAAATAAAAAATTCAAAATATATATATTTTCTGAAACAAAATTCAAAAAATTATATAATTTCGAAAAACATATATATAAAATTCAAAAAAATATATAAAATTTGAAATATATATATAATTCGAAAATATTTAGATAATTTGAAAAATATATAAATTCGAATATATATTTTTGAAAAAATATATATAAAATTAAAAATATATATTTTTTCAAAAATAAAATTCAAAAAATTATATAATTTTAGAAATATATATATATATTGGTAAAATGTCATATCTTTTCTAATGAAGTGAATCAAAGTACTTACCACCAACATCAATTAGTGACCTTTTTTTTATATATATTTTTCCAATATATATATATATATTTCGAAATTTATATGATGTTTTCGAAATTTATATAATATATCCGAATTTTATCAAAACAATTGGAAATTTATATATATATTTGAATTATATATATATATATATATATTTCCAATATATATATATTGAATTTTATAAAATATATATATTTTGAATTTAATATATATTTTTTACCAATATATATATATATTTCTAAAATTATATAATTTGTTGAATTTTATTTTTGAATATATATATATTTTGAATTTTATATATATTTTTTGAAATATATATATATTCGAATTAATATATTTTTCAAATGTTATATATATATTTTTGAATTATATATATATTTCAAATTTTATATATTTTTTGAAATTTATATATGTTTTTTTGAAATTATATAATTTTTTGAATTTTGTTTTTTAAACTATATATTTTTTGAATTTTTTTATTTTTTTTGAAATATATATATATTCGAATTTATATATTTTTCAAATTATATATATATATTTTCGAATTATATATATATATATTTCAAATTTTATATATTTTTTTGAATTTTATATATATTTTTTGAATTTTATATATGTTTTTCGAAATTATATAATTTTTTGAATTTTGTTTTTGAAAATATATATTCGAATTTAAATCTTTTTCAAAATTTATATATATTTTCGAATTTTATATATATTTTTGATTTTATATATATTTTTCGAAATTTATATATTTTATTCTAATTTTATATATTTTTTTCAAAATTTAAATATTTGTTTTTGAATTTTATACATTTTTTTGAATTTATATATATGTTTTTTGAAATTTTATATATTTGGGGTTGGGGCATAAAGGTCATTTCACATTACCCTGAATATTTTCTTATTTTATGAAGGGTATTTTGGTCATTTTATTGGTCCAGGGGGTGTTAGTGCATACTTTTCAAAAATCAGCATAAATGTGGAATTGATACAAACCTCAGGGGGTGTTAGTGCAAATTACCCTACTTTTTTAGTTTTATCTTCGCCAAGTTAGTTGATTTTAAAACTAGGAACCACCCATATATACCGACTAGACTAGGGAGTATGAATACAATATTGACAAATACGCTAATAATTACTACAATATAAACATCATTTACGTAATTTTTATTTTTATTTTTATTCTTGTCAAGTTCTTAAAATGTGATGAATTTGACAAGAAATGAAATTTAAAACATAAAATACTCCCGTCCCAACACCACATAACATGAGCAACCCTAACTATATATCACACTGAATTTTATTCTCCTAGAAAATAAAAATCCGTGCTTTTTATATTAAATTTTTTTTTTTCACTTTTATATTTTAAGTTTGGCTACTTTGTCTTTTAGGATCTTCTTTTCCACTCTTCACGTTACTATAATCTATTATGATATGAAAAATAATCGACATAGTACTTCATCTTCCATCCAACATTTTTGAAGATGACGGTGAATCTAATCGAGCATTGAACTCAAAAGATTATTTGATGATTAAGGATCATAAAACATATTATGATTCCTTGCATTCAAAAATTTCTCTTCAATTCAAAGTATCATAATTTCGGTCACAAAATATTGCGACATCTTAAAATATTTTATGACCATCTTGAAACATAATTCATAATTTCATACCCCACACCTGCATTGATCTCTTGCATGTGTATATATATGTACTAGTAAATAGCACGTGCACGTTATAAAAGTTAAATTGACAATCTAATTGGAATATGTATGTAACTTAATATTTGAATTTTAATAAAATATGTGTAACCATTTTTTATATGAGATAAACATATATATGTACACATGTAATGAAATTGATAACTGTAAACTTAATATCAATTTGTTAAAATAAATAATAATTATTGAATAAACACCTAATTTTGATAGTGGATAATCCAAGTGGTTTAGGCATTATAATGTTATGACAACATGTATGTATATAAACATTTACTCAACTTTGTTTTTTTTTTTATTATAAAAAAATGATATGTATGTACCCTATATTTTTTTGGTTAAAAGGAAAGATTGATAAAATAAATAGATTTATCTATTTTGAAAAAAGCATAAGAAAAAATATATATCATGAAGGCCGGTCATGTTAGATTCAATTGATAATCACTATATAGGATTGCTACATGATTTAATAATTTTTAATATAAATTATAAAAAATACAATTTTTTTTTATCACAATACAAATACCAAAAATTAAGTGTAATAATACCTTAACATAAATAAACATATAAAACTCAATAAGTAAATAAAATTCTTCTCAATACCTTAAAAGAAATAATATATAAAACTCAATAAGTAAATAGTACTTTAATAAAAAAATCATATTAATTTAGACATTGAAAAATATGAAAATGAAACTTAATCAAATAATAATACCTATCAAATTAAATTTAGAGAAACTAAAAACAATCAGATTTAATCATGAAAATAAATACCAAAATGAGAGAAAAAGTTAAAATAGATAAGAGTTAAAAAGTACAAAAAAAGAAGAAGTTATTTTTAAAGCAAAACCAATACGTATTTAGATATTGTAAATGCAGAAAAGTTACACAATAATAATTGGGTAAAAATTTTGATCCCTTTTTCATTCATCAAAGCCATCTATTTATACAAGATTATAAAGATGGGTTAAACCCATGTATCCAAGTTAATCAATCCCTTAAATCAAGGGATTTGATCAACTCTACCTTTTTTAGGACTCTCTATTCTATAATTAGACTACTTCTTGTCTTGTGGATCACTTAACTTCTAGATTTTTCCATTGGCCCATTACTTCTTCAGCCCATTCGTTTTCAGCCCATTCATCTTCGGGCTATCAGTCGCTGACCCATCAATCGTTGGCCCATCAGTTCTGTGGCCCATCTTCGATTGGGCCAGACATTTTTTACCATTACACAGGCCCCCGAGGTTATGAGTTTTTGTAAAAAGCCCATGACCGAAATCTTTTCAAATACGGCTATATACATATACATTCATGCACTTTTAGGAAAAATGGGGTTTGATGAGTTGTCAACCATTGATGAGCATTTATTGGCATTTGAAATGTACGGCCACTACTCCCTTGATTGTAGCCCCATGACGGCTCATCGTGGCTCGTGACCTTCGGACTTCGTGCAACCCTTTGGCCTCCTTCTCCTCTTCTATAAAACTCACCCTTCTTCATTTCATTTCACATTTCATACATTGCGATTTTCTGCTCCAGCTCCTCTCTTCCTTAGCTTTTCACCTCTAGTTTTTATTTCCTTGTTCTTGCTGCAATCATTCCCGTCGGTCGTCCCAGATTTATCTAATAGGACAGAAACTTGCTGTTTCCCGAAGCTTCTGTGACTCTTCGTTCACCAATCTGAGTAAGTCGACCGGTCTTTTCTTCTCTTTTCTTTTAATTTTCATCTTTACCCCCTTCTGTCTCTTCTACCTTTCTTTAGCATTATGTCTGATAGTGATGATACCCGATCGGTGGAGGAAGTTGTCTTGTCCTCCACTTCGGGCACTGATCCCACAAGTAGTGACAGTCCCCAGTCCGCCCGTAAAAAAGCCAAAAAGACAACTCCTGAAAGTACTGACCTTCCGGGTTCATCAGCAACCGAACCTGTGAAACCCAAAACTTCTGAACCTTTTGTAGTGGCCCCACTTAAGAAAACCCGATATGAAGTGGACGTTAAACACCTTCGGGCTGAGACACAAGTCCCCAAGGATGTTGATGTGTCCCCTTATCCAGGTTATCTTGACTTCACCCAGAGTCAGGGACTAGCTCCTGGTAGTATTCTGCTATCAGCATCTCATCTTAGGGTTCTGAGGTTTCCCCTCCACCCCTTCTTCCACTACGTGTTTTTTATGCTAGGAGTGCATCCTCTTCAGCTGAACCCGAACATCCTTAGGGTCATGTCCATGCTTCTGTTGTATAATAGGGGCTTAGATCTCAATTTAGGTTTGGCAGACTTACTCATTTGTTACTTCTTCCAGAATGCCCGAACGAGTAAGGGTAGGTACAACCTTTTCCCCTTCCAAGGCCGTAGCATATGTACCGATACCGAAAAATCGGATAAGGGATGGAAAGAACGAATGGTAATAGTGAGCGGCAATTGGTCTTACCCTTTCTCGCGCCTATTCCCGATCCTTAGAGTTTTCGGTGCCATTCGTCTGCCCATCTATCATCCTCTTCATAAAGTCTCCTGTCTTTGCGAACATTGCAATCTTCATCGGGGAGACTATGCCTATAAATTCTTGGGTTACGAAGATAGGGACCTTCCCCTTACTTTCATAAAACAACGCATAAGCCTCCTGAAGACCCACATCGGGGGCAAAGCCCGATCTGCAACTGTCTTGCTGACTTTGGAGAACTTAGAGTCAATTTCTAATTTGGGCGCTGGTGTTGATAGGATGGACTTGCCTGACAAACCTATGTCCGCCAGAATCCCTGAAGTTCCCGAAGGGATTACTCTTGTTGATGTGTGCCATTGTCAACAGCACCGCCTTCGACTTCGGCACCTCATCCTGTGCAGAGCCCGGTAGTGCCACCAACACAGAACCTCGAAGCTCCACCTCCGCCTCCTGTCAATGCTCCGACTGTGAGGACCCGATCCAGTACAACCGGTGGGGTGGGTACTAAAAAGACCAGGACACAAGTTGATAATGCTTATTCAAGCAAAGCTCATGCTGTCCCTGAATCATCCCAGGCTTTGATTCCCTGGGAGCCTAAATTCCTGTTGCTAGATGGGACTCCAGTCTGCGCTGATCAAATCACCCTTAATCAGCCAGAAGCTCTCCGGGCTATGGCTAAAGGGATCTGGACACCAGCTGATAGGGTTGCCCAGACCAAAATCACCAGAACTGATCTTGCCAAGAGGACTTCAATAATGGTTATGGAGGTAAAGACTTTGTTTAATCTTGTGTTCTTAGTTTTATTTGTTGATCGCCTTTTCGTGTAATAACCCTTTGTTTACTGTGTAGCTTCTCTACGACGTCCAGGCTTACAACAGCCTCCTTGAGACTGATGTCAAAGAGATGGCCGGTATAAAGGCCCAAATAAAGCAGAATGACATCCACCGGGTTTCTCTGGTCAAGGAGGTGAATGGTCTTCGCCAGACCGTTTTCGAACAAAAGACTCTTTTGGAAACTGGTGAAGCGGAGAAGCGAGCCCTGACTGCCGAAAAGCTGGTCCTGGCTGCCGAGCTGGAAAAAATGAGGGAAGCTGCCAAGAAGATGGCAGCCGAAAAGGCTGAGTCAAATAAACTCTTGGCAGAATCAGAGAAGCTTCTGTCCCTTGAGCGGGAAAAAGTAAAAGTGTGCCGACTGGGTGGGCTTGACATGTACAAAAGATACAGTGTTATCTGTGACATCCGAGCGGTAGGGCTGGCAACATTGGACATGACACGAAAACCCGACACGACCCGACACGAACACGAACACGACATGACACGGTTTAAGGACTTAAATGGGTCGACACGAGAATATAAGGGCCAACCCGAACACGACACGTTTGACACGATTACTGTTTATATTTATCTTTATTTTTATATTTTTCTCTTCTCTAATTGGTCATGAATTGAAATATATCAATAAAATAGTACTGGATCGTGTCAAAATCAATTTAATTTTGTTGATAATAGGTTAAATAATTTATTTCGTGTTGGATTATGTCAAATTTAATTTAAAATATTATAATAAATAGGCTAAATGAATTATATAATTTACATGGGTCGACCCGTGGATCGACCCGAACACGACACGAATACGACACGACACGTATAGTAACGACACGATTTTGACCCGACACGATATCGACCTGACACGAACACGACCCGTTGACACGAATTGCCACCCCTACCGAGTGGCCAGGGCTTGGCGACGGAGGCATGAAATGGAACACATCCCTCTAGAATCCCGGGAATTCAAGACCGCAGAGGAATTCGACGCCCACATGGGAGTGCCTGTGCCTTATGAAAACCCTCCTTCCTCTGAGAACGAGAAGCGCTTTGCTGCCATCCTGAAGGGGGAAGAATACCATCCTCCTGATCAGTAGTTTAGGCAATTTTATTCATTTTTTCTCCCATTAAAGGGTTAATTGTTTTGTAATTTCTCTCTTTATCAATGAACAAGAGCTTTTTCGCTATTTTCCATATTTTCCCACCCTTGTTTTGATTCTAATGCTTGTACTTTAACCATTTGTTTAGATGATTGAGCCTTCGGGCATCTGGCGTTTGGCCAAATTAAACTCTTAGGAACATTTTTAACGAAAAATTGAGCCTTTGAGCAGTTGGCCCATGGGGCTAGATTTTATCCTCTGATTTAGTTCAAATCAGGTTTTGAACTCAAACACTTAGGAATATTTTTAATAAAAAATGGAGCCTTCGGGCATTTGGCCCCTGAGGCTATGCTTTATCCTCTTGTTAGTTCAAATCAGTTTTGAACTCAAACACTTAAGAAAATTTTAATAAAGAATGGAGCCTTCGTGCATTTGGCCCCTGAGGCTTGATTTCACCATCTGGTTAGTTCAAATCAGGTTTGAACTCAAACCCTTAGGAAAATTTTAATAAAGAATGGAGCCTTCGGGCATTTGGCCCCTGAGGCTTGATTTCATCCTCTGGTTAGTTCAAACAGGTTTGAACTCAAACCTTTAGGAAAATTTTAATAAAGAATGGAGCCTTCGGGCATTTGGCTCCTGAGGCTTGATTTCATCATCTGGTTAGTTCAAATCAGGTTTAAACTCAAACCCTTAGGAAAATTTTAATGAAAAATGGAGCCTTTGGGCATTTGGCCCCTGAGGCTTGATTTCATCCTCTGGTTAGTTCAAATCAGGTTTGAACTCAAACCCTTAGGAAAATTTTAATAAACATGGAACACTTGTATAAAAGTAGAGTCTATCTTTATTGAGATGATCTTGAAAATCATAAAGCAGAGGTGCCAACATCGGGCACAGATGCTTCGTAAAAAAAAGGGTGCCATAGTAAGACACAGTTTTATTTCTTAAGAAGAAAAATAACTATCTAAGGATAATACCTCTTTAACCGATAAGCATTCTGAGAGTTGGACTCGAGGCGGCCTGTTCGTTCTTCCGAACCTGATAAGCACCGCGTTCGATAACCTCAACCACTGTGTAAGGTCCTTCCCATGTCTCTCGTAATTTTCCTACAATCCCAATCTTCCTTCTGAGCACCATATCGCCCACTTGGAACTCTCTTATTTTGACTTTCTGATGAATCGTGCCCTGACTTGCTGCTGATAGACAACTAGTCTTATCCCGGCGGCTTCCCTTCTCTCTTCCAGGAGGTCCAAATCATGGTCTAGGTGCTGATTATTTGGACCTTCTTCCCATGCTTGACTCCTTAAAGTAGGTACCCTTAGCTCGGTTGGGATAACTGCTTCGGCCCCATAAGCCATGGCGAAAGGGGTTTCTCCGGTTGGCTGTCTTGGAGTAGTCCGATAAGACCACAACACCTCAGGTAATTTCTCCAACCATGCCCCTTTTGCGTCTTCAAGTTTTTTTCTCAGTGTGTCAAAAATGGTTCTATTCGTCCTTTTGGCTTGCCCATTTCCCTGTGGATAGCCGACGGAAGAAGTGTTTTGATTGATCCCATGCTTTGCCAGGAATGCCTGAACCCTTCTGTTATCCAGGTTGGTGCCATTGTCCATCATTATGGTTCGGGGTAGACCGAATCTACAGATGATGTGGCTCCAGATGAATTTTATAACATGGCTGCCTGTTATGGTGGGGTATGCTTCTGCTTCCACCCATTTGGTAAAATAATCGGTAGCCAGAAGAATATGCGTTATACATCGTATTGCTTGCGGGAGAGGACCCACAATGTCGATATCCCATCGGGCAAAAGGGTGAGGAACAATAGTTGGGTTTAAGAACTCCGGCGGTGGATGGATGGCGTCTCCATGAAACTGACATTTTTTGCAATGTCTGACGTAAATTTCAGCGTCCCTTGCCAAGTAGGGCCAGAAGTACCCCTCGGTGAGGACTTTATGAGCTAGGGACCTTCCCCCGGAGTGATTGCCACAAGCTCCTGCATGAATCTCTTCCATGAATGCCGACGCCTCGGATGGGGTGAGACATCTCAAGTATGGTCCGGAAAAAGACTTTCGGTATAGCTGGCCGTTGTATAGGGCATATCTGGCTGCCTTCATTCTTATCTTCCGGGCTTCTGATTTTGATTCAGGCAATGTACCAAATCTCAGATAATCTACTATCAGATCCATCCAACTTGGTTCCCATGGGATAACCATTACTTCTTCGGGGGGTTCCAAGCTGGATCGGACGACGAAGTCTATTGGTACAGTGTGATTCATACCTTCTCCAGCCGCGGAGGCTTGGTTAGCCAGATGATCTGCTACGGAGTTATCTCCTATGGGAATCTGTTCAAAGTTGATTTGCTGGAACATTTCAGCCTCCCTTAGAACCAGATTCTTGTATGCTTCCATCTTCGGCTCTCGGGTTTCATACTCCCCATTTAGCTGTCGTACAACTAGTTGGGAATCACTTCGTACTTGTGCTTTTTGGACTTGCAAGCTTCGGGCCAACCGAATTCCTGCAAGGAGGGCCTCATATTCTGCTTCATTGTTAGAGGCTGGAAATTCCAGTCTAACAGATTGTTGTATTTTAGTACCATCTGGCGTTACGAGTACTACTCCGATCCCTGCTCCGTTGATGTTGGATGATCCGTCTACGAACACGACCCATAATTTAGGCTCACCTTCTTCTGTGGAGTCAGTAGTTTCTGTTTATAACAGGAAGTCAGCTACTGCCTGTCCTTTGATGGCCGTTCGGGGGACATAGGTTATGTAAAAAATCCCAAGTTCAATTGCCCATTGTGATACTCTCCCGGATAACTCAGGCTTCGCCATTATGGATCTGATCGGAGTTAAAGTAGGAACTATGATCGAGTGTGCTTCAAAATAGTGCCGAAGACGTCGTTTAGCATTGATCAGTGATAGTACCAGCTTCTCCTGTTTTGAATAACGGGTTTCTGCATCAGCAAGGGCTTTGTTGGTGTAGAATACAGGTGTCTGGTACCCTTTGCCCTCCTTGACTAGAGCGGCGCTGGTAGATGTTGCTGAAATGGCCAGATACAGGTGCAACGGCTCATCGGCTTCAGGGGTTGTCAGTATCGGGGGCCTCGCTATGTAACTTTTGAGTTTGTTCAGGGCCTCCGCTTGCTCTAGCCCCCAGACTTCTCCTTGTACCGCTTTTATTGCTTGAAAGAAAGGCCTACACCGATCGGTTAACCGAGAGATGAAACGACTGAGGGCCGCTATTCTTCCGGTTAGTACCTGGATCTCCTTCCGGGACTTTGGCTCCGCGGTTTCTACGAGAGCCTTGACTTGCGCAGGGCTAGCTTGTATTCCCGTCCGATCAACTATGTGCCCCAAAAACTGGCCTGAGAAAACTCCGAAAGAACATTTGGCCGGGTTGAGCTTCATATTGTATTTTCGAAGGGTGTTGAACACCTGCTGCAGATCGGTTAGATGGTCTCCTTTCACCTTGCTTTTGACCACTGTGTCATCGATGTAAGCTTCGATGGTTGATCCCATCATCCCTTGGAACACCCTTCTGACCAACCTCTGATAAGTAGCACCTGCATTCTTTAGTCCGAAATGCATAACTGTGTAAAAAAATGTATCTGATTCAGTGATGAAGGCAGTCTTTTCCTGGTCCTCTGGATTCATTCGAATCTGGTTATACCCGGAATATGCATCCAGAAAGCTCAGGAGTTCGAAACCTGCGGTGAAATCTACCATCTGGTCGATCTTTGGTATAGGGAAATAGTCTTTCGGACATGTTTTATTCAGATCAGTGAAGTCAACACATACCCTCCACTTGCCGTTTTTCTTCTGGACTACCACCACGTTCGCCAACCAGGAAGGGTACTGGACCTCCTTTATGAATCCTGCTTGCAGAAGCCGATCCACCTCTTCAGCTATGATCTGGTTTCTATGGGCCCCCATTCGTCTCTGTTTCTGCTTAACGGGCTTTGCATTGGGATCCACATTGAGAGAATGCAGGGCTACTGATGGATCAATACCGGTCATGTCCATATGGCTCCACGCAAATATGTCAGCATTGGATCGGAGAAGGGACCCCATTTCCTCTTTTTCTTGTGGACTGAGGCCTGAACCAACATAGGTAAACCTTTCAGGGTGGTTGGGACAAATTTGAACTTCCAGTAGTGGTTCAACTGCTACCGGTGACCCCGAACCTCCCTCATGTAATTGCTATTTGTCATCGGGTGCTACCTTGGACTGTGACCCTCGTTCCGGTTCCGTCCTTCTTTTTAGAATTTTTATAGTGACAACATAACACTCCTTCGCTGCTGCCTGATCGCCCCTGATGTCAATCACGTCTACTCCGTTCGGATTGATACAACGCATGACTTGATGCATGGTTGAGGGGACTCCGTGCATCCGATGGATCCATCCCCTTCCCATAAGGAGATTATAGGAAGGCTTGACGTCTACCACCATGAAAGTCTCTCGGAGCGTGCGCCTTGCTGCTGTTACCGGCAGTTGGATCTCTCCCACTGGTTCCACTCTTCTACCATCAAATCCTGCTATCGGGCTTCTGGATGGCACAATCTCCTGAGGGTTGATTTCTAGCTTCTCAAAGGCCCATTTTGTGATGATGTTGGCGCTGCTCCCAGGGTTAACCATCACCCTTTTGATCAAGCAGTTCGAGACCATGAGGGAGATCACTAAAGGATCATCGTGCGGCGTCTGAATGCTCCTCATATCCGCAGAAGTGAAGACTATCCGGGCATCCTCTTTCGGGCCTCTAAACTTGCATACTTCCCCAACCCTACGCAGTTTATGAGCTTGCCGCATCTGGGACCTTCGGGCCTCTTCTATCTCTGATCGACTTGGTCCTCCATGGACCATGTGAATGACACGTACGGGTTGTCCCATAGCTCCCTTGGCAGGCGCATGCGACACTTGGTCTGATCGGGCTCCTTCTTTGGCCACATACTCGGTCAGTTCTCCTTTTGCAATCATGGCTTCCACGTGTCTCCTGAGGCTTATGCATTCGTTAGTGTGGTGCCCGTACTCGCCATGGAAGGCGCAATGCCTTGACATATCCCTTTGGTCCATCGGCTGTCTGATGGGTGGTGGTGACCGGTAGATTCCTTTGCCCTTTGTCTCTTGGTATAGCTTTGCCAAGGTCACTTTTAAGGGGGTGACCTTCTCCTCAAACCTTGGTCATTTTTCTGGGACTGGGGAAGGAGCAGGAGGAGCGCTCGGTCGCTTCCGGTCTGGTGCCCAATCCTTAACCCTGGAAGGATCGGATGCCCTGGCTTCTACTGTTGCAAAGGCGGTCCTTCTCTGTCATATGGCCAACTCTTCTTCTATTCGGAGGTGCCCCTGTGCCCTAGAGTTGAGTTCTCCAATATCGGCTGGTGGCCTCTTGACTAGGGATTGATGGAACTTGGTTTCAGGGATTAGGGCCATTCTGAAGGCTTCGACGGCTGAATGCTGATCGCAGTTGTCAATCGAAGACATCTCCACATTGAATCGTGAGACAAAAATTTTCAGGGATTCGCCCTTCTCTTGGATCATGGTGAACAGACTGGAGATAGTCTTCTTCTGCCTTTTATTGCCGAAGTACTGGGCAATAAATAACTCGCAGAGTCTGAGCCAGCTACCGATCGATCGGGGCGGTTGCTTTCTAAACCACAAAAGGGCTGCTTCGCTCAAGCTGGTGGGGAAAACTTTGCAGAACAAGGCCTCGTTCTCGTTGTAAACATTCATCTTGGTGTGAACGTGGTAGATGTGTTATGTTGGATCTTTTGTACCATTGAACAAGGTGAACTTCGGTAATCTGAACCTCTCCGGATAGAGCACGCTGGTGATCGAGACGGTGAATGGTGTCTGAACGACGTCTATGGATGCCTCGGATGCCAGATCGATTGGGGTCTGTATCTTCAGATCCCTAAGCACGTCCCGTTGGAATCTGGACATGATTTCCTCCAGTTTTTTCATGGTCAGGACCTCCTCGGGGTTACGTACCCCAAGAACCTGTAGGGATGACTCTGCCTGTTCCTCACGATCGTTGTGGGCTCTACCGGGTAGGTCATCCATGTATGTCTGGCGGCCTACAGATCGTTCACGCTGGCCGAACTGCTCATCGTCATGGACCTCCTGTGGGTTCTGCAGTTGAGCCAATTTTGCCGCCAGTTCAACATTCTGCCTTTCTAACTCGGCAATCCTCTCCTCTAGGGCTCGTCTGATCGGATTTTCTGGTTGTTGGCCTCCGTTTGGAGGTAAATCGGTCTGTTGTGAACGTGTGATCGCCATTGATGGTACGAATCTTAGCTCTTTTGCAGAGGGTGAGAAACTTATTGAAAAATAATTTCAATAATAGGGTTTCCCACAGACGGCGCCAATTGTGTAAATGCAGAAAAGTTACACAATAATAATTGGGTAAAAATTTTGATCCCTTTTTCATTCATCAAAGCCATCTATTTATACAAGATTATAAAGATGGGTCAAGCACATGTATCCAAGTTAATCAATCCCTTAAATCAAGGGATTTGATCAACTCTACCTTTTTTAGGACTCTCTATTCTATAATTGGACTACTACTTGTCTTGTGGATCACTTAACTTCTAGAGTTTTCCATTGGTCCATTACTTCTTCAGCCCATTCATCTTCGGGCCATCAGTCGTTGGCCTATCAGTTCTGTGGCCATCTTCGATTGGGCCAGACATTTTTGACCATTACAGATATATAAACTATCGGATGTTTATCTAAACTAAAACTAAAAAAATATATACAAATATATCAATATAAGAGTAAAATATTTGAGGGAAACCTTCACCAAAAATATTCTTCTAATTAAGCTTGATAGCGGGTAAAAGAAAATAAAATAAAAGAAGAAGAAGAAGAAAATATCGTATCCATATGTCCTCAATTGCAGTAATCACAACCACCACATAAACAACATTGATTGGACTCGTGATAATGTAGTTGAGAGCTCCTATTGATTTAGATATAGATCAAGAATATAATCAAACTCATGATATTTAAAAAAATTCTAAAAGAAATTGAACATCATAAATTGATCATCTTCACAAGCTAAGGATTTCCTAACAATTGAGTTCAACAATTTCCTTAGCAACTGGATCCATGCATTGCATTGAAAATACTCCAAAATTATAAGAAAATAAAAAAGTTTTATCACAATACAAATACCAAAAAGAGAGGGGAAACTCAAAATTTGAATATTAAGTGTAATAATACCTTAACATAAATAAATATATAAAACTCAATAAGTAAATAATACTTTAATAAACAAATCATATTAATTTAGACATTGAAAAATAAGAAAATGAAACTTAATCAAACAACAATACCTATCAAATTAAATTTAGAGAAACTAAAAATAATCAGATTTAATCATAAAAATAAATACCAAAATGAGAGAGAAATGTTAAAATAGATAAGAGTTAAAAAATACAAAAAATGAAGAAGTTATTTTTAAAGCAAAACCATATATTTAGATATATAAACTATAGGATGTTTATCTAAACTAAAAGTAAAAAAAATATAAATATATCAATAGAAGAGTAAAATATTTGAGGAAACCTTCAACAAAAAATTCTTCTAATTAAGCTTGATAGGAGGTAAAAGAAAAGAAAATAAAAGAAGAAGAAAATTTCGTATCCATATGTCCTCAATTGCAGTAATTGCAAGCACCACATAAATAGTGTTACATCCAAATATCTCCATTGATTCGACTCGCGATAATATAATTGAGAGCTCTTATTGATTTAGATATAGATCAAGAATAAAATCAAACTCATGATATTTAAAAAAATTCTAAAAAAAACTGAACACTATAAATTGATCATCTTCACAAGCTAAGGATTTCCAAACAATTGAGTTCAACAATTACCTTAGCAACTGGATCAATGCATTGCATTGAAATTACTCCAATATTTTGAATATAACACTACTTTTGAACCCATTAAAGTGAATTGGCTAACAAACGATACTAACCAGAAAAACACCAAACAAATCACCTTCAACAACTATATATAAATCTCATTATGAAGGACATCCAAGTGGTCTATGTTGAATTTCATCGGAAAGAAGAAAAGTTGGTTTTTAATTAATAAAGGATTGTGTATATTATTTGTATTGTTTATCAGTATTTTATATATTTACTAGTGTTGATATATATCAGTGAGAGATATAGAGTTTAATTATAATTAGGTTATAGAGTTGGAGTTTAATTATAATTAGGTTTAAAATAAAAAAAAATTAGGAATAGAATGAAAGAATATAAATCATGTGATAAATTTATTGTCTCAAAATTAAATTCATACGTATCATTGAAGGAATACAAATTAACAACACTAAAATAAAAATTATGCATCTCTAATACATAAACCGGGACCAATATATGAGAAACCCAAAACAAAATTAAAAAATTTAACACAAATTAATATTTCGCATGTGAGTACACTTCCTACTCAAATTTTGAAGTTACACTAAATTTATAGCTTATGATAAAGAATTCAACTACAATTAGGTTTAGGATAATAATTTACGTTTATTTCACATCTAAAAAATTCTATTTTAATTGGTCCATATAGAATCCTACTTCAATTTGAAGTTAGGATAATAATTTACGTTTATTTCACATCTAAAATTTTAAATATAAATATTGAAATACTGAAACACTGAAATTCTTCACACTTTTAATACTATATATATAGATGACGGACGTATAAAACTACCGTATAAGTGATATCTGAAAGCCAATCTTAAATTTAACTATGGAGAACGCACATTTAAACCCCTTAAATAGGGGTGTAGCTAAAGGTCCCCAAACTATCGTTTGAGGGCATTCTTTTTGCCTGTAAGGCCATTTAATTCTATTCTAGCCTGAGAGAGGAGAATTGTGAGCCACTCTCTTAGTTTAATATGCTAAACCCCCCAAGGGGACGAGGGCCGCCTGCCTCTCCATTCACCACCGGAAAGGCAGAATTGGCAACAAAAAGTGTTAGCTACGACACTCGGTTCATTAATCACTATCCTTATCACTCCCTCATTCGGATTCTCTTTCTTAGCATTATTTATCGATTTAGTAGTATCTTTTTTTAGCATCTTTTTCTTTATCTTTGCTCCCGGGCACTGCTGTGTCATTCTTGGCGCTCGGTTCGTGAATCGCTGTCCTCATCACTCCCTCACTTAGCTTCCTGCACCGACATTGTTCAGATCTATGCAATTATCCTCGCAATCCGTGGTTTGAGCGATGGAGTATTGTCGTAGGTGATCATTGAACCTTCCAGTTAGGTTAGTCTAACTCATCAGAATGGTACCCTAGCCTGATGCCTTGGTAACGGGAATCGGAATCGGAATCGGATTAACCGGTCCCATCATTTCGTTTCCTGTATGCTGGAAGACAAGAAGGCAATGATTGTTCGGTTAGCAGGAAACGCAAGTCTTTGAAGGTAGTCCCGTGGAACTGGTTGTAGTGGGGGCACCCCGCAGTCACGTGATAAAAACTCATGATATAATTTTTTTTAGTATTCATAAATAACAATAATTTTTATAATTTGAACCTTAAAAAAAACTTTAATACTAAATAAGGAGTTAATTTACTTAGGACACATAAAAATAATATAATTTCACAATATAAATTATTATTTTTACAAAATTAAAATATAAAAAATTATAAAAATAAAAAATAAACCAATTATATATATATATATATATATATATATATATGCATAGATTTATTAGATTAAATCTATGCATATAATTATATATTTAATCTAGTAAAAAGCATGTGCTTCGCACATAATTTAAAGTCTATATAAAATATATATATATATATATATATACTACTAAAAAACAGTATAATTACAAAATAAGTTAACCATACCACAAATACTCAAAAATATATACTAAATAAAATAGTACCTGAAAAAATAATGATTAATAGAACTTTATTGAAATAGTATTGTAAGGAAATTCAAATAAATTCAGGCATTAAAAAATTAAAAATAAAAAATAAATAAAGGTCGATTGAACTACAATACCTATCAAGATATATATATTGAAGGTAATAAATAAAAATAAACCAATTGTTTATATATATATATATATATATATATATATATATATATATGTATATATATATATATATGCATAGATTTATTAGATTAAATCTATGCATATAATTTTATATTTAATCTAGTAAAAAGCATGTGCTTCGCACATAATTTAAAGTCTATATAAAAAATATATATATATATATATACTACTAAAAAACAATATAATTACAAAATAAGTTAACCATACCACAAATACTCAAAAATATATACTAAATAAAATAGTACCTGAAAAAATAATGATTAATAGAACTTTATTGAAATAGTATTGTAAGGAAATTCAAATAAATTCAGGCATTAAAAAATTAAAATAAATAAAGGTCGATCGAACTACAATACCTATTAAGATATATATATTGAAGGTAATAAATAAATATTGAATTACAATAAAATAATACTAGAAAAAGAAATACTAACCTAGTTGTTATAATTGTCTAAGTCACAAATTGCCCTGCGATAGAGAGTCACAAAAATAATAATAGAACAACATAAATAAGATCAATGAATAACATAAATCCAAGAAATACAACATTGATAAAATTAAAGTATAATAGAAGAATTATCGGGCAGTAGAGAGAGGAAGAGGATTGAGAATCGTAAGGTCTTAAAAAGAGAGAGGGGTGTATGATTAGGGTATTAATATATTGTTATAAGATTCCTAATTATATATTGATATAATAACTTTAAATCACATCACAATTAGGTTTTACGGGTTCAAAGTTATCCCTTTACGAATATGATTATGATTATTAATTCCAATTATAGATGAAATTCAGTATTATAGACTATTTAGGATTTGGTTTGTTAAATAGAATGGTAAGTAATATATATTCATTATAATTAAATTTCAATTAAACCTTAGTGATAGAATTTAAATACATAATTCCTACATAAATAGGTTTTGATGCTTCTAAATAGGATTTTATTTGAATTGGAGTTATAGAATTCAATTAAATATTATAGTTATAATTTAAGTAGAAATTGCATCGAAATTATAGAATTCAATTAAATTTTGTAGTTATAATTTAAGTAAGAATTGGATTGAAAAGTCACACATAAAATTTTACATATAAATACTGAAACACCAAAACTTCTTCGCAGTTTCAATAGTAGTATAAATAGATATAGATATAGATTTTAATAGTAGTATTGATATGCATAGATTTATTAGACTAAATATAACTTTTTATATTTTGTCATGCCAAAAAGAACAAAAAAATGAAAAGATTAGTTGCTTAGAATTAGAACCGTATCATAACAGAAAAGAGAAAATAATAAACCCCCAATAATATTTTTGAAACAAATGAAAAATAAAAAATACAAAAGAATATATATTATGTTATTAATTCAATTCCTCAAACTCAAAATATAAATAAATATTAATGAAACTAAAGTATCAAAAATTATAAAATATAAAAAAGTTTTAAACAACTAATATAATGAAAAAAAAAAATTAATAAGAAAACATATCATAACCAAAAAAAAAGAGCACCGAATATTGTCATAAAATTTTAGAAAATATAATCTAACCCATAATCCAATAGTAATATCAGTTATAAAAAAAAAAGAATATAGTAAAAATTAATATAAATAAACAGAAAGGGCTATAACCATACATATATGTGTGTAACAAATTGGAAAAGAAAGAAAATAATCCCTTTAATTATAATGGGAATTCAATCTCCCAAACTCAACACTATAAAAAGATAAAAATAATAACAAAATAATAATACTATATCAAAAACCAATATAGAATATAATAAAAAAAAAGGAGAAAACACATAAATCATGTTATTAGATTCAATTCCTGAAACTCAAACTACTACACAAATACACATAAATGGAAAATAAGTTCTTAAACAAATATAAAAATATAGTGCAAGTAATATGCATACCTTAACAAATAGGATATTTGCAACTTTATTGGTTTTCTCAAAAGGAAGTCAGTACTGAACACATTGATATAGAAGAATATGTGCCAAGAGAAACTGCAAAAAATTCAAAGTGTTGGTATTTTGCTAGAGATTTCATAGTAAACAGAAGCAATCTATATTCTAATGCAATATTCATTCATTGACTTTAAGAAACTAAAAAACATGGAAAAGGAGGGAAGGAAAAAGAAGAAGTTCCAAATAGAAGGCCAATCCACCAAGAAGTAGTATCCTTCTAGTTATCATGTTTTGTTTGAAGTAATCTAAAACTCTTATTTCTTTCTCAGTGAAGTATGATTAATAGTAGTATATCTAGTATAGATATACTGAAACTTTTCACACTTTTACTAGTATATATATATATATATATATCATGGTTCACCGCAATGATAGATCAAGAAAAATATGTGAGTGGGGGGCATAAGAGCATTTTTTTGTAATTTCAGTAGGAGCATTTCATAATTTTAGTAGGGAGTTTTATGTAAAAAAAGAAAAGAAAAGTTAAGCTTATAATGAACAAAATAATCTTTCAATGGGGGCTAGCCCCACTCGTCTCTTGATGGATCCGTTTTTGGTTTGCGTATCGTTTAATATGTTATGTAATGCTTTTGGAATGTATCAATACCGTTACGCAACATTGATATTCATTTGATACTCACTTTTAAAATCGATATTCTCAGAATCAGTTACACCAATACTGCAATTGCGATCGAAACAAATATCGCAACCGCCAAACATGATATATATAAACATATATACGAGTACATGCATGTTCTTGTGTAGATATGGGCAACATCAATGCAATTGTGGTATATATCTGAAGTATCATTCGCGTGTTCTGATATGGTAAGAGTGGAGTGGTGATGAGTAGGAGGTTGGTTAAGGGTCATTCGCTATTTGACTAAAGGAAAATTAATTGATAGATACAAATACAAAGATTGATTGATAGATAGATATGAAGTGAGTGAACACAAATACAAAGATTGAGAGAGAGATATAAAGTGAGTTCTAATTCCACTTTGTTCAGATAGAAATGACTCAAACCAAACCATATATAATTTGACCTAATTGCCTATGAAATCGATGGTTCATTTTGGATTTAATTAGACATGTCTATGGTGAATGAATGTTTGAAAATGGATTCAACCTCCCTAACTCTATTATTAGCTAGGTAAACCTAAGAACTAGGAAGTGGGGTTAGGGTTAGGGACTAGATTGGACTGGACACAAAAAAGAGGTGCAATATGGTAACCTACTCTTGGGGCAAATTTGTGGTCTCCACACAAAATGTTCTCGCATGTTTTGAAGAAAAGTTTACCCAAACAAAAAACAAACAAAAGAGTACCATGTTATTTACCCAAGAAAAAAAGGAAAAAAAGGAAAAAAAGAAAAAAAAAAGAGTATCATGCAACTCAAAATCTCCACTAGCCGTTGCAGAACATAAATATATTTTTCGAATTTAAAAATATGTCATACCGTTATGTAGCACTTATATTCGATATCAGTATTAAATACTGACATCATCCGAGTTTGTTATACCGTTAACTTGTGACAAGGGGCAAAGTCGTGCCCAAACCCTGCCCAGTGGGGGCCATCCCCCTAATTTTTTTGAACCGTCTTTTTGCATCATTATGGGTGGGCATATATATATCTTCGCAAATATATAGGAGTGTTTAGACATTTCACATGTCAAAAAGAAAGGACGTGAGCATTAATTGTATTTGACTTTGTTGGAAGTTAGCCGAAAGGGAGTATTAGTTACTAAAATATGAACAGAAGAGGAAAAAAACTGTAAATGTCCAAAATATAAGACAGAGAGAGACGTAATTTACACATTTACGAAAAAAGAAAAATGTAATTTACCCTCGAAAGAGCATGCTCATTTTTTTTCCCCATTTCACTTTCATCATTTTATATATCAAACACTACGAATGTCATGTATACGAAAAATTATTGGTTACTACAAGAATAAATCTAAAATGATTTCGGATATTCAAATCAATTATGAGGAGTGATGTCTATCACGCAACACCTCTTCCGTGTATTCATCACATGCTCACTCAAATCAAACTTCCACATCACCAATTACCTCGTATATTTGGTGGATAAGATGAATATGAATATATTCTTGCTGAAGAATAGCCTTAGACTGCTGAATTGGATAATAGTCTTTGGGTCATGCCCACAAGAACTGAAAATGACTTTTCTAACTTAAGAAATTTGTAAAGTCTCTGGGAAAAGTATCACCATGCCCTCTTGTGCAAAAAGACTCTTCTAAATACATGCCCCCTTACTATAACTGGAAAGAAAATGGTATTTTGCGATGTCCCATGTATCGAAAATTCTAAGCAACCTCACTATTTTTTCTACTGGTTCCAATGTTACCAGTCAAATTCGGAAGACGGGTATGGGTCATCACAATCATATCCGCTATCCAAGAAGAGTCCAACCGTAATCATATATCCATTCAACTTAAAATTTTCAAATCAACGAGAAAAGTCTATAGATATATCAAACATATATCCATTCACGCATCGTTCTCCGGCGATTTAACATGCTATGTGTAGGGGAGGGGGCCCATGGCACCTCCCAAATTTTTTTAAAATTTGTTTTACTATCCCAAAAAATTATATATTTTACAAATAAGTTTTTAAAAATCGCATATGATCCTTCCCAAAGTTTTTAAAAATCCCCTTTACTACAATAAAATATGTTATATTTTATAAATAAATTCATAAAAATTGCATATGCCTCTCAAAAACTTTCAAAAATTCCTATTATTACCCTAAAAAAATATACGTTTTATGAATAAATTCAAAAATAATTGCATGTGGCCCCTCCTAACTATATTTCCTGGATCCGCCCCCTGCATGCATCATATGGCAATGTCCCGAGAGTTCTCTCAAGGGGCACATGTTTACAGTATTGAAGAAGAATAAATATTCTAAAATATCAGTAGGTACTTGTTTACACAAAATTAACCACAGCAAATTCAGATCATAAGAGAGTGAAAGAAAATTGAAAATTAAAAACACTATCCCTTACCTTCTCAAACAATTACACATATTCCTATTAACTGCTATCTAAAAAAGAAGATGAGCTAGCATTCCAGAGAAGTTAAAAAAAAAAAGGGAAAAAGATAAAACAATTACAGATATAATTTTTTTCCCTTTTTAGCCCGATAAAGGGAGTTAATTTGGCTCCCCCGTGGCATAAAGTAGTATTCTAATCGACAGCAACATCCCTGCCAAAGGAGAGAACAACAATAATATTACCCATGTCGACGCCTCATGCATTTATATCTGATATGATTCACCCTCTCAATGGTGTGTTTCGTTTGGAGAGTCGCCATTTCTGCTCTCATTGACCTCGTTGTTGACAGGAACGACCTCCGGTGAAATTTCCCAGCTCCCACTTCTCCTTCCCAAACTTGAATGTCGTGTTTCTGCTGTGATGGTGGGAGCTCGCCGATCTGAACCCAGAACAGAATAAGCCTCTGTAGAATTATGGTGAGTCACATCGCTCCCCCTGCTGCGTATGTCTGATTCAATATCTTGGATATTATGACGCTGAGAAATCCTTAGCAGATCTCCACCAATCTCTAGATCATCTTCTACCTTCATGCGTCGATTCTCAGCCACACCCTCTACCTCTGCTTCCCGGGTGGAAGGCAAGGGAGACCTTGGTACCTCCTCTTGTACATTGGCTCGGAATTTGTTCCTTGAAGGCTTTATCTTCGTGCAAAATACTTCCAGAAAATTATTCAAACAACCTCTGTCGTACACATTGATCCTGTTGTCAGCTCTGTACCGGAAATTCTCATATGTAGTCTGAGAAAATATATTCAAATATTAAACCAGCTGATAGAGGAATAAATCTTGCTCACACAAACACATGGACAGAAAATGTGTATATAAAATCCTTTTTGGTCATGGCTCATTCTGTCCATAATATTTAGTTTCCAAAAAAATAACAATGTTTAAAAGGTCTGAAGATGTGGAAATCAAAAGCAAGTTTGCCACACAGTAAATGGTACCAAGGAATTGCTGAACGGACCAAAGGAGCAAATATCAGTCAGTCCTATCCTACCAAACACCGGAATAGCCAATCTATCATCAACTACAGAATACGTCATCAACCAAAGGAGGCAGCAGTGTCAATTCAGTTAAAATCCAAACAAATAATCACTAAACAACTTGCTATTAAATAAAACGAACACCGTTTTCTTCCATTTAATAATTGATTGCTTTGAGTAGGTTTCCATTCACTAAGGGCTCAACCACAATATGAGGGCAGACTGCAAGTTTTAAGAATGTAATGCCAAGTATCGGAAAACACAAAGTTCTCCATCAAATAAGGCAAAGTACCACAGACCATGTGATTCTATTATGCTTGAGAGATTTCATATGACGCAAAAACTAACCAAATTACTATTTATTTATTTTGTTGCTCAGCACGTCCATCTTGCCAAACAATGGTTTTGCTCAATCACGATCGTGCCCTTTGTTGAGTCCTTTCAATGCTTTAGTAATTGGCAAATTTGTCGCCACAGCCATCACCCTCTTTGAAGCCTAAAACTAAGACAATGGAACCCAAACTACTAAAGAATACTTCTACCTTTCCTCCCGAACGATCAAAAAGTGGACAAGGTAAACTACTCATGCTTTAGTTTATGTTTACTTTAAGTTGGTTAGAACAAACTTATGATCTATTAGATTATATGAGTTGCTAATTTTGACAATACCAAGTCTTGCTATAGTGTCCTCTGTATTGATCTGTAAGGAACATTTAAGTTATTTTACCGGGTACTCTTAAGTTGCTTTTGATCATCTAGAAGCATCTACATGGCCAAAGTCTATTATTATTGTTATTTTCCTTTTTTGGTTTTGATTACAATCACTAATAGGAAAAGCAACATAATATATAATTCTGCCTGATTACTCTATGAGAAAGATAAAGACCTTGGGAATCTCAGATATAATTCTTCAACTTTCTGCACTAGTGACTTCCATTACTCTACGACCATGCCTTGCTAATCATTCTCTTAGACCTTGTGGATACTAATTCGGTAAGCCCAAGTGTATCAATCCAAAACCACAAAAAAAAAAATATGTTGTGATACTGTTCACTTGCAACAGACCTCTGAGTACCAACACAAATGAAACCTACCCGGTCTACCCTCCAATTCACCCCAGCTTTGCACCATTAGTTGCCTACTGGCATTTCTAGCAATATCAGTTCTCAATTGCAGTAACCCATCCCTTATAAAACCAACTAGATTCTAACCCTTCTACTCATAAATCCCACTACCTCTTTTCACAGTCATCATATTTAAGGTTATATAAGGGTGTATCTTCCCACGTCATGATTAGTACACAGCTCCTTGATCATTATGGCTTATGAGGATGACTAGCGGAATTTTTTGTAATAATAAAAATTGCTATACCAGGCCATTAAATGGCACATGATCCAAAACCTGAAAATTAGATGAAAGATTCACTGACCAACAGAAGAAATCAACCATTTAGATCTCATTCGTTTCACCAGACTCTACATAACAACAAATGTCATTAAAATCTCATTCCACCAGACATGTTCCTTTCACCAGACTCTACATAACAACAAACATCATCACCACCTTATAGCCAGACATGCAGACAAAAGAAACAAACTGACCTGATTTGTGCCGACAAGGTACAAGTGGAAGCCAGTGAGTCCACCAACAAACCACAAAGAAATAAATGAGTAGATCAATAAAAACACCGAGGGAGGAGATTTTTGCATTGCCTTCCAAACTGTGCTGCGATGATCATCCATCAGAAATTTAATGTACAAAGCTGACATGGCAAACACATAGATGCAAAGAAGTGCTGAGGATGAAACAAAGAGAAAGAAGTAACGGTAGTTGCGCTGCACACAAATACAGGTTGTGAGATTCATGTGATGGCATTACCAGTTGTGTATTTAAAGACTACAGGAAAAAAAAATTGCAACTGACAGGTTAAACACAGTACCATTCCAATGCATTGGCCCACCCAAGGACAATGGTGATCAAATCGCTCCACGCAGTTGTTGCAAATAGAGCAGTGTGAGCAACGTGGAGGCCGATATAGCATGCAGGTGTCACAATATTTAACCCTGACAGGAAGACCATTGACCATAACTTCTTTTGTTCGAGGAAACTGTAGGCTTGGTGTCTGTCTTCCCCCAACCTCCACTGAATTCGAAGTATCATAACGTAATTCTTCCTCTGGCGGATGTGAATTACGGGGAACAATACCCGGATCCCGGGCTGAAGTCCGAAATAGAATCACCAACACCTACAATAAATGACCAAGAGACTACACTTGAGCCATAGGAAGATGATGCAAGAAAGTTAAGTGAAAAGAAGTGTCCAAATAATGATAGGTAACAGCATATGTGATAACACACCAAAAAATAAAAATTAAGAAGAAGAGAGATGAAACAGATCAATTTTGCATAAAAATGGTAGGGTAGCAACCACAAATCTGCTTCCTTAAACTTGCTTTAATGCGCTGTTTTAGGAACATACATTTTACAGTACAATGAAGCTAGTAAAAACTACCACCAGAAAAAAAATAAGTGTATTAAAGAGAAACTAATAACTTAGATCATTATCACTCAGTATGCCATTTTACAAGGTGATCTACTGATTTCTCTCTCTGGGGTGGAGAAGAATATATACGAAATCGACCAAAAAACAACAGGTAAACAACATATGTAATAAGTTCCACACACGAAACAAATCAATTTTGCAGAAAAGGGACATAGCAGCAACTACAAATTTGCTTCTTTGTCTTCCATTATTTCTATGTTTCAAGAACTTGCATTCCTCAAAACAATGGAAGCTGGTAACAATACCTCCAGAACTGAAGATGATGTATCCTATAACGTGTGATACCTTAGTGATCACTATGCCATTTATGAGGTGACACTTTTTTTCCCACTTTATTTTGTTTTTATTTTACTTTATTTTTTGTGCGGGTAAGGAGGAATAGATGCCCAATAAATACTCCATTTCAGCTTGTTTAAAATAGCTTAACCATGCAATTTCAACATTACACCATCCTAAGACTAAAAGACATCCACATGCACTGTTTTTATTTTTTAACCTGACAATACACCCACATGCTCACTAATGGTGCTTGAAAAACCAGTACGGCCAAGTACTTCATCATTATACAATCCTAATGCTATGTTCCGTTGGAGGGATGGATTGAGGAGGGATAAGTTAGCATGTTTGTGGTTGGTTGGAGGGAAGGGAAGAGAGGGAGGAAGTTAGGAGGGATGCTTCATTCCTCATTCCTTCACATTTTCTATCCGCCCCGTTTTGGACGAATGAGGAGAGAGGAAAAAACAAACCAAAACAAATGTTTTGTTTTCCATTTTTAACCTTCCTAAAAATTGCTTATAAACTATTTTGTTAACAATGAGGATATATTAGTAACAGTATTATAAATTAGTTTTTTTATTCCTTTCAACCAATAGAAAAAAAAGGATTTCACCGTTATAAATGAGAGTGACTATGATAATTATAAAAACTTTTAAGTGAAGGAAAGGATTGAGAGGACTAACATAGATAGTAAAGACAATTGCTACCATCATAATTGCATATCCTGCATTATGTGGAGAAAATCTGTGGCGAAGATGCCATGCAACAAATACACAAAAGATAACAACAGGAACGATGACCAGCAATAAGGTGACAAGCAGCGACTTGGCATCTGGACCAAATATCAGCCTCCCACCAAGGAAGAACTTCTGCAAAAATAAATGAGTTAAAGGACAGATCTCATGGCAATTTTAAATTTGGTGGGTACAACATAAACAAACAAGAAACAGAATACACAATAATATAAGTATTAACATGGCAATTTGTCTGTCAGTTCATGTAAATTCAAGTTGTAACAACAATGTTTGTGATTTGCATCATGTCCAAAATTTTGAAACTTAAAATGATAAAATCTTTCTGTCACACACACAGCAGAGATCACTTAAAAGTTCTTATCTTCAGCATTGTGTCTGACTGTAACCTCTATGCTTCCAATACCCAAACCATACAGCTTTAGAGTTGTACAACCTCAATTTTGGAAATCCTTGTAGCAGTGTTACCTAAACAAGAGTCGTTTTCTATCATAACATAACAGCATAACCCAAGTTCTATATCTCCCATGCTTCAATGGTCAAATAAACGTCATCCCGCCTTCTCTCGTATCTGAACTTGCTAAGGAACGTCATCTATAATACAAACAAATTTATGGGCACTCACATACACAGGTATTTTGTTAAGTTTGTGCAGACAAGAAAAGAGAAGAATCATATGAATTCTAACTGTTTTTTTCAAGAGAGTACAATACAGTGCATCATAATTATCAAGACCTAAACTAATTAACTGAGAAAAGGACAATACTACCATCACTGGTAAAATAAATAATTAAATCCCACTCTGACATCCCCCCTCAACTTGCGATGTGACAGTAAGAAACATCGAGATTTCGCCTAGTACGGAAAGAAAATGCATAATAGTATGAAACTTTGGGAAGTCGTCGGTAGCTGCATAGTACAAGAAACATATGGGAGATAGAGAAAGTGCCAAAGTACCAACTTAAACTGCAATGTCGAGGTTCATGAAGTCAATACAATCGGTGAGTAATGTAGGAGGGTATTGCCTACTTGCTACAATGGCCTGCAATGAAGCCAAGAAAAATTGATGGTTGCTTCTGCAATGGATTGCTGTTGCTTCAATGCAATTTTAACAGAAGAGCTTCTATGAATAGGGTTTCAGTTTCTGTTGTGATGCATTTGACAAGGCTGCAATTTTTTGCAATGGTGTCATTACAGTTGCAACAATACTGTGGGTTTAGTAGATGCAATTGAATCAATCATCAAGCTTTGGGTTGCGATACAATGCAACAAGGTGCTGCAATGCGTAATACTGGGATTGAGAGATGCTACAATGAAGTCAAACCAGATGAACCAAGTTTGTAAATGTAAATTCTAGGGTGTTGATTGCAAGCCAGGTTGTCACTGTGTCGTTAGATTGTCTGTTGTGATAGTAATCAAACACATAATGAGATGCTAATGCGATAGGGTGCAATGAACTACAAGCTGCCAGCGACCGTGCAATCAGGGCTAAGAAAATCAAACAGAAACTATGGCGCGACAAATCAATAGAAATCGGTTATGCAATTGCTGATGCAATTTCGAATATCTGATTCATGAGACATGGTGGAGAAAAAACAAGGAAGATAAGAGAATATGATGTGATACAGTCAATTTAGATTTTATATGATGCTATTGATGCAAACAATGTTTCAAACAGAGAGAGGAAGAAAATGAAACAGATATAAGATGGTCCAAACAATCAATTAGGGTTTGCAATGGTGCTTAGGGATTCGAGAAAGAATCAGTGATGTGCTTGTGCAAACAGATGTGTGATGCTGATATGGCTGAATCTGTAATGTGCTGGTGGGAACAGAGGACTGATTCTGTGATGCAAATTAGAGTCGTGATCCATGCGAAGCGACGCAAACTGATTCTACAATGAATGCGAAGTCCTGGTGCGATTTGAACAGAAAGAGAAGAACTTTCACACTGAATCTGTGTAGAATTCCAATGTTGCGATTCTGAGAGATGAATAGTTGTCGTTCAATGCAAACAGAGAAGACAAATGCAAAGAAGTTGCGATGCAAAGACGAAGTTATGATGCAAATACAAAGTTGCGATGGGAAGACAAGTTGTGTTGCAATCTTGCAACACAATCTCATACCAGATTTGCCACTTGATACCGTGTAAAGTTTGCACACAGAAGAAGAGTGGTCGTTCAATGCAAACAGAGAAGACAAATGCGAAGAAGATGATGTGATACAGTCAATTTATATTTGATATGATGCTATTGATACAAACAATTCCAACTGTTCGTCCAGGAGAGTACAAGACCATACATACTAATATGAAAAGACCCAAAGGACAATTTACCCTTTATAATAAAACAAATCCTACCCTAACAATATTTTAAATCTTACTTAGATCATATTTCATTGACAATCAATCCATTAAGAACACCATGCGTTCAATCCTATATGAAAACTATTAGCACACTAGATAGTAATGCTCCATTACAAATACATTAGTGTTTCTTGAATAAAAAGATAAAAGAAACCCTTTTTACTTTCTTGTCACTGAACAATACATAGTAATGCTCCATTACAAATACAGCCAATGAGGAGGAGATTCCAACAGTCACAATCTTCCCTAGATATTGTTGTCAACCTAAAAATATGCCACCTTGGGGGCGCCTTTGGCCTTAGTGAGCGCAAAATAGCCTCCAAGGCAGTGACTCCCAGTCCCCCATCCCTCCGCACACTGTAGAATGACCTACTTCCATATCTCCAAATTGGTGGTCCTCCACTTCCAAGCATCCTCTTATTTCGCAAACAACACAACAGGTCAAAGAAGAAGAATCCACCGACTCCAACTACCAATGCCCTGCAAGAGTAAAGTTGTCACACAAACTAATACCCATCAACCTATTGTCGTCAAATTCCTCACTTGACATGAAAATTTTGTGCAGGTCTGGAAACCTGAACTTCAAAGAGCTTCCTTTCCACAAACCCAAGATAACTGCCACTAAATCTGCATCCTCCTCTTCACATTAACAATCAACTCACCTATTTATGTATTTTACGGAAGATGTACATATAAGATAGCCAGCAAAGGAAGTGCAAACAATTTACAGGTGAGATACGCAGAAGCAACAAACTAAGGTCCTTTGAGAAAAACTTAAACGAAAGAACAAACTGAAACAGGGAACATCCCAGAAACCTAAAACTCAAAAGAGCAAAGCATGGTCTATTCCAGTCTTTACATTAGAATCTCAACATCTGCGAAAATAACCTATCAGACTTCCTTTGAATACATACCACACAACACGAAGGAACCTGTAATTCTGGCCTCCCAGGTGCATCACAAACCTTTTATGATACGAAAAACCTTCTATCTTGAAATTAATTCATCAAGTCAATGATAAATTTAATGATTGTTCCAGTGGAATTAGAAGAGCCTCTTTGACAAGTTATCACCTAAATAACCTACATAAGAGTCAGTCATGAAATCCCCACAACAGGAAAGACCATGCTCTATGTATCTGCGGCAATCTCATAAGGAATTAAAAGATGGTTTATCTTCTCCTCTGATTTATGAACATGTAACACCAGTTGGAAATCATTCAACTCTGTCATAGAATTTGAGTTAAAATATACAGCGCAGTTGTCCACTCAGAAAGAAATGTTATTCCAAGGGGAACCTGAGCAACTTCTATCACAAAAACGCTGGGAAAAGAATGCCTCATGTAATATTTGCACTACTCATGGTATTTAAGATCCACCTCAAAGAATCATCACCGCAAAGATGCACCATGAATTAGCTCTGAAAGAAAACTACTGCTTCCAGCTACTAGCATAGCCCTGATTCAAAGAGATGCACCATGAATTAGCTCAGAAAGAAAACTACTGCTTCCAGCTACTAGCATAACCCTGATTCAAAGATCTTATTGTGTGTGTCCTTGACAGTGTTCCCTGTTGAAAGGAATACAGCTCAGAGTCATTACTGCCCACACATGGAGGCTTTCCCACACCAGATATCAATACAATCAATTCATGGTACTAATTGAATGATACTCCACCAGTAGAGGACTTTCGGTACCAGGTATAGAGAAACAATTTATTCATCCCACTGCTCTTCATTAATACACTCTAGAATGCCATTACCCAGGGCATTTGAGATCCCCTTCAATGAGTCATCATCATCCCCTAAACAAAGATGCGCCATACATCAGCTCGGAAAGTCATCACTGCTTCCGGCTCCAAATTTTGCAGATCCCTAACTCATAGTGTGCCTGTGACGATGGCCACTTGTTGTACTATAGAGTTCAACCTACCAATGCCTATCAAGTGGGCTATTTCACACAACCGTTATCAAGACAAATTAGTTCAGAGTATTGCCCAATGGAACCTCCTGCATGAGGGGTTTTCCCACACAACAAGACCACAACCACCAACGACAACAACAAAAAGGAAGAAGAATGCAATTCACTCAGTTCAGTTGAGAGTTTATTACATTAAGTTGCACATAGAGGGATTCATTGAGTTAGACTTGCGCTTTATTAAGTTCTGCGTATAGTTAATTGACATCTGCAGCCTCAATGCTTGATCACAGTTGGACGCTAACTTTTGAAAAATGACATATTATCTTCAATTAATCTCTATTTTCAAATTTACTGTTAAATAACATCACAAGAAACATTCTATAACCAAGTACATCTACTACGGTATTACTATGAAATAACATAAAAGTAACATCCAATAATGAGGCACATTTTTTAAAATCATTTCCATTTTGGATTCCACAATGACATTATTTTTATGTCTAACAGTTGTTGGGCTACCGAATCCTATCGCAAGAAAGTTCACCATAGGTGAAATAATATACTTATAAATAGGACACTATAATCCAACTTCAACACTAATTTTAGCACCGGCCTCAAAAATAAGTTCCTCACTAAACTACACCTGCTGATATCATCACACAAGCAATACTACTATTATCATCACCACCATTACCCCGCAAAAACCACAACTGCCACCGCCAACAAAACTACCTGAGATCACACCAACTGCCACCAAACATATCAGGGCCACCCTTACAACACACTCCCCACCTCTGTCATCCTGCAACCTTATAACAGCACTGTTACAATGATAACATCAGACCTAGTCACAACAACTTAAGGACGTTGTACTACTCCTACCATTGACTGACATAAAAGAATGTGCATAATTAACTCCTTAAGTTTCATCCTTGACTTCTGGAACCAAGGGCAATGCCTCATAGAGTGCACCTTGCATACCTTTCAAAGCTGTCCTTGAGACAATTATATATCTTTTTGCTACATCAGCACAGTAAAACTTTTCTAAAAATAAAACCTAATATTCTGTTGCCCAATATTAAAAATACCATAAGGCCAAATAACCCCAAATATGGTTATTGATGTTACAGTAACTTTTCTCCAAGCATAACAAGGAGGTTACTCAATCATGTGGTATACCTAAATGCAGAATAGTTTGTGCACCACAAATCGCATCAAAATTAGATTTTATCTTTCACTACATTTAGGTTCTTTCTAAAGAAACCCAACAACTAAATATCATTTATATCGATCTCAGTTGCTATTCTATCCAATGCCATGCAATTTGTTATATTGCACATCAGCAAGTTCAGTCTTCTGCTTTTGTCCTTGCAACACCTTCAAGCAAAAATCATGACACTGCTTCTATTTTACAATCTAATGTCGAGCTGAATTTCTTCACATGCAGTAAACCATTTCATGCTCCCCTTAAATATACTAATACACATTTCCAAGAACCCATAAAATAGGAAGTTTACTAAAATTTTATTGAATTCGTAAAATCGTTTTATATTCATATAAAACTAATATTATAAACTCTCATTGGCAAAAAAGATAATATTTCTACAAGATCTACTAACAGCTTTTCACAATTTAATATCACACAACCAATATACATCATGTGAAAAATGTAAAATTAAAAAACAGTAGAGACTTCAGAATAATAAGTGTAAAATGAGAACTCCAAAGTTCTAATGTAAAATTTTAGCTCTGATGTTGTTTAACTAAGTCTTTCATTTTCCGTCAGTTCAAAAGCTAAATTGGGGGAAAAAAAAGACAGAAATGAGATTGACAAACACTCCGATTGAAACTCTCATTATGGTACTGCAAGCCTGCAAGGCCTATTCGGGCACCTATTGCTTTTTGTAGAACTAAAATATCAGCTTGTATCTTTATGCCCCTGGATAATACTATTGCAACACAGTCGATGATGACAACAAATATTTGAATTGAAACTTTTGGCAACTCGGCCAACATGCACAATATCAACCTACATTCTTTTAACCGTTGTTCTTGTTTCAACCTCAACTTAATCATGTAAATTCTTACAGATCAGTACAACATGCTTGCACTAAGGGCTTGTTTGGTTGGTGGTCTTGTCTTGGAATTTCTAGTCTTATCTTGCATTTTTGAGACCAAACCATGTTTAGTATGGTTGGTCTCAAAAATGCAAGACAAGACCACCAAGACCAAAACCCCCTTTTCCAAAACCAACATTTTGTTAGTTTTTGTTGGTCTTTCTCCTTCATTTTCCTCAAACTCTGGACCCTTCTCAATCAAGAGCTTCACCGTAACATCTTTCAAATACATGGGTTTCTCTCTCTTTCGGCCTAAACCCTCTTCGAATTCTTCACTCCCCTCTTTGAATTCGGCTCCAAATAACCTAGCATCTTTGTTTTCGAGAACTGGGTCATTGTTTTTAACCCCAATTAAAGCAACAAAGAAGCTCAAATCGTCTTTGGTACCTGAATCGAAGTCACTGGTGGAAGATTAGTCGGAGTCGTCGTTGTCCGATGCTTCTCCTCCAGCGAGGCCTTTCTTCTTTAGCTCTTCGAGCCTCTGCAACTCCTCTCGCTTCTTGTTGTGCTCGTACCGCCGAGCGAAGTTGTCGTCGATTTCGATCTTGGAGAATGTTCCGACGAGTCGGAGCTGTCACTGGAGCTATTGAATAGCTTCATACTCATAATTGATGTGTAGTTTTCCGATTGAACAGTGGTTTGATAAAATTGATTTTAGGGTTTAAATGATTTACGTCGTTATTATCGATTTGAATTTTAGACAAAGATGATTTAAATGTCCAGGTGTTTTCCTGTTTGGAGGGGCTTCCACAACCTTAAAAACGAGCTTTAAGCCATTGTAGAGAGAGAAAACGAGAGTTCTAGAGAGAGAAACTGAAATATATATATGTGTGTGTGTGTGTGTGTATATATGTGTATATATATTCAATAAAATTTGGAACCAGACCAAACCGCTTACCAAACAGGGTTTTAGATCAGCGACCGTACCAGACTTGACCAAACAGGCCCAAGCATGGTAGATCTCCTATTCGGTTTTCCTATTCTTGCCCCAAAGAGTTCATACCTCTTAACTTCCGAATAAATAAACCTTATTTAAAATTTTCTTTTGGGTCTCCTATATATTTGCCTCACTTTCTTCACTCCAGTCACTCATTTTGTAAGTATATTACCACTGAACTGCCTAATACTATATTGTTTAAAGATGAATTTGCCTTATAACTGTTGTATAAGTCCTTGCTTCAACCTCAATTTAAATCATGTCAAAATCTTACAGATCTGTATAACATGTTTGCACTAAGCATGGTTAAATCTTCTATGTGATTTTCCTATCCTTGCCCCCAAAGAGTTCATACCTCCAAATTCCGAATAAATAAAACATTTTTATTTTTAATTTTTTTCTCTCTCCTATATATCGTCTCACTTTCTTCACTCAAGTCACTCTCATTTTGTACATATAAATGCTGCTGAACAGCCTGACATTATATTGTTTAAAGATAGAGTGGTCTTAGAACTGTTGTGTAATGTCTTGCAACTATTTATATATAAGCTCTTGACATCTCATTCAAATTCAGCAAGTCCATTTAATCAGTTATTCTCCCCAAATACTATTAGCAACACATTTCAATCTATACTCTATACAAATGACCAAGCCTAGAAGACGAAAATGATTGCCCTACAACTTATTTCTAGAACACTTTGTCACGAATTTAAAATGTACTGACTCCTACTTTCTGGACATAAAAAGGTGTAGGAACCATCTAGCTTCAATATCCACTCGTGTGGCAATAATTAGGGGGCAAATGGTAGCATACTGTTGACTATTTGATGTACACCCAAGGAAATAAGATCACGCTCATAAAGGTTTAACAAAGGTACATACATCTCCTACTACCTATCCTAAAATTTCTCTCTATTAAAATTCTACAAAAACTTACAAAAACAAAAAAAGAAAAAAAGTAAAAGAAAGAGAAGATGAAGAAACAAAAGTAGAAAGTAATCATCCTTAGTACTGGAAACTACTGACTGGTCTTAAGCTATTGCGTAGGGAGTGTAATAACATACTTCAACTCCTTCATGTGTGATTACTCATGATAGACACATTAGCAAAAACAAGACATATAAGCAAAAAAGTGACAACGGCCTTCCTTTTCTAATACCAAATCAGCTTTATGGTTTATTATGAAGTAAAGAAGCATGAAAAATAGTAGAGAGGAGAGGGAAAAAATACAAGAGAGAGGATAAGAGAGCAGAGATCTACTCATCTCTCTGTCTAAACTAATTTAACAATTATTGTTCGTAACTCAAATAACCCTCATATCTTGCGATTCCACAATACTAGTAGCACTTGCATAAATAAGTAAAAAGCCTTATTGTGGTCTAGACTACCTTAACATATTGAATTATATTATAATGGCGTGGTCAAATGCAAAAACAGCCATTTACTGCCAGAATAAGAAGTATCATACACCGGAAACGTGGTATCTCCACCAATCTCAAACAAGGCCATAGTGTCAATGTGTCAAGAGAAGGATTGCCATTTTGATAACCTTCTGAGATATATGCCCAAACAAATGATGTCTGACAGCAACCGAGAAACTACTGTGCATCCTTCAGAAAAATTCAACATCCCAATAACTTAAACTTGTATTGATTAATGAATCAACCAATAAGTACCCATGAACTTCAACTCCACTCTTTGTGCAACTTCACCCCCATTTATCACTACTCAGCTAATACGTACCTCATTTCACCTAACTCACTGCAATTCTACAATGGAAACTATGAATTCATGAACAAGCACTACCAAAATGAACTACAGATAAAAGAAATTACTCTATTTTCTGCATACAACACTCTTGTTAACTCCAAGAATTACACAACCCATTTCAACATAGAGTAAAACACATGTTTTAAAAAAAAAGTGCAAACACAACATAAAACACTTCTCCCAGGTAATATGTTGCAAACCCAATTAATTAATTTGGCCATAAACCCTCATCAAAGGCGAATTAAAAGTGTTAATCCACCAAAACCACTTAAATTTAGGCAAACCCCAAAAAGTAGAGGTCCACTTTCTCTGCCACATCACCTCCATTAATAGCTACTCTGCTGACCCTTACCTCATTTATCTAATCACCGAATATTCTACTATGTAGACTATCATTTAATGTATAAGCATCACAAATCTGAACTAAATACACACACATAATAAAAACATACTCAATAACCCGAATACAACATCAGTTCTACCAGCAAAAAATCACATAACCCATTTCAACATTGATTTTTTAAAAAAATATAAAAAAATTGCAAACACAATAGCCCACAATATAAACTGATATATATTTTAAAACGTAGCGAACCCTATTCATAAAATTGTCCATAAACCCTAAATTCAAAGTGTAAATCCACGAAACCCACTTGAATTCAGGCAAAACCAAGTGAATCTAACGCATACCCAGACGATAAAAAGTGAAGGGGACAGCATATACAAGAGATTCAAATATATATATATACGAATATGAATCTTACATTGCTTCCTTTCCAGACTTGGTAGACGCGCTTTGCCATGTGAAAAAGGGGTCAGCGCTATATACAGCACTACGCCGGAAGAGAGTCGAAGATTTGGAACTTGTGGCTGTTCATCTCCTCGTTTACACCACCCACAATACAATACACTGTGGGATTTCGCGAATGGAATGCGTGAAGTGACAGTAATATATATATGTGTGTGTGTGTGTGTGTGTGTGTGTAGATATATTGGTAGAGAACGAGTAGAGGAGGAGGCTAATGAGTTTTGGGTGATCGGTGTTTTGTGATCTGATGGTGATATGGCGGTTTTAGAAGACTCTTTGTTTATGGAATGTTTTGGGGAAAAAACTTCACACACACACACAAAATTATTATTATTATTATATATATATATATATATATATTACACACATTTTTAATAAATCACAATAGATAAGCACTCAAATGACTGATTCACCCCTAATCAGTATATTCCAGAATGTATTTTCATTTGAATATCAATAATTAATATCTGATGATTGATCGTAATTGTATACAGTTTTTGTGACAGCTAGGAATAATCATTTCCATTTTGACTGGGTATATTTTTATTTTTATTTTATTTTTGTGTTCGTGTGTGTGAGGTGTACATATTTAAAAGTATATAGTAGTACATGTTTCACGCCACATTTAATATAAAAGTATGATTGTACTAGTAACATGCTCATAAAACAATAAATGATATACTAAAGATCAATTACTTAAATGTACTCGAAAGAAGAGAAAAAAAAAAGAAAAAAAGAAAGATGTAGAGATATAAGTTTGTAACTACATTATATAATAGACAATTTAACTCTTACTAAAATTAGTTTGAACCCGAGCGGGTTGGCCTAGCTCGAAAAGATTTGGGACTTGGTGCATCAAGAAGCATGAAATCTCATGTTCAATTCCTACTAGGTGCAAACAATTCGTTAGGGCCATAACCGCGGACATAATCCGAGCTATACCCGATTCGTGTGTGGGGGTCGCCTTACATGTGTCTCGTGGATTAGTCGAGGTACGCATAAGCTGACTCGGATTTCACGGTTATAAAATAAATAATAATAAAAAAATTAGTTTGATTTAAATTATTAAAAAGTTTAAACTTTACTACGCTAAAATATAAATTTATATTTATAGGGTACGTTTATAAAGAACTTACACATTATTTTAATAATAAATACGTTTTTTTAATGTTATATATAAATAATGTTGAGTAATTATCTACAATTTTGTACTTTTTAATTAACTTTTATTTAAAA
The DNA here is from genome assembly GCA_963922005.1 of Cornus suecica. Taxonomy (NCBI): domain Eukaryota; kingdom Viridiplantae; phylum Streptophyta; class Magnoliopsida; order Cornales; family Cornaceae; genus Cornus; species Cornus suecica. Next base: position 17,840,641 of record OY998246.1, read on the forward strand.
CAACTTTAAATAATTACTTAATTCACTAATTTTAAAAACTTATGTGTAATTTATATAAAATTGAAAGGATAATCCGACATTAAAATACTCTCAATTATTTCATATTTTAAATTAATAAGAGAGATGCATGGAGTATACTTTATTATTAAAGGCATTGCTGTCATTTATTAAAACATTTCAAGACAACGGATTTTGTAATAAATGTAAGAAGATTGTTGCACAAATTAAAGTTCAGGGGATATTTGTAAATTTAACTATAGTTTAGAATTATTTTTTTTGCACTCAACCCATAGGGTGCGTTTGGAAAACCTGTTTTTTGTATTTGTTTTCTGTCTTCAAATATAAAAACTGTTTTTGTATTTGTCTTTGTTTTTTCAGGAAAAAACTAAAAACAAAAAAACGTTTGGATGAAGGTGTTTTCACCACTTTTATTTGGTGAAAATTGTATTTTATGGATTTGGTGTTTTCACTGTTTTTACCACCTAAACAGTGAAAAAACTCAAAAAACAACTAAAAGTTGTATTTGGTGTTTTCACCACTTTTATACACTATTCACAGAAAATAGTTTTCTTGGAGAAAAAACAGTAAACGCGTTTGTCAAACGTGTTTTTTTTTTTAGTCTTGTGAACAGTAAAAAAACAAAAACAAAAAACAGGTATCCAAACGGACTCGTCTAAAGATAATTTATGTCTTTTTTAGTACCAATGACTTTTATAACTCTTATTTTTCTGGGTACAACGATCTTCATCTACATCACTTTATGTCCTTCAAAATTTACTCAAAATTATTGTCTATTTTTGTAGGCAATTATGATTGTTCAAGGAACGCCGAAGGTGATGAGGTTTCTTCAATGACATGCCCTTTTATTACAGTCGGCCACAAATGTGCATGAAACATATAACACGACGACGATATGTGAAAACATTGAATGTGATTTAAGGTTCGAAGATCGAGATATATGTTTCATTGTACTCCTAACTTGACCTGTAGCGAATCGCTAAATACAACCTTCATACCTTCAATCCTCGATGGCTCCCAAAAATCCATTCAAGAATTCCGTGTGATCTAAAGACAACCTACCTTGGTTTCAATAGATGGGTAGTAAACATGCACTGCTACTACAGAGATAAATAAAAAAAATATCATTATGGACATGAATGAAAAATGCAAGGAGACACGAAACTCTATATTAGTCATCTAACCATAAGATACTCTTCTGTCACTTAATTATTTAGACACTAAAAACTATATCATGTTGCAGACGATGTTTTTTTGTGCTACAAAGTATGAAATGTTGGCTCTCCACTTTTAGCTCTCAAATGGAGGAGATTGAGGCATCCAAATTTTTCATAAAGGCTTTTTTTCCCCAACTGTTTGATAAATTTAAAAGAAACGAAGAAAATAAATCAGTACATATATTTTGCAAATAAATTAGTGAAGTGAAAAAACAGTATAGAGATAATAGAATAAAAAATAAAATGCCTACGGAACCCTTCCACGCTGGAAAAAAATAAGGTAATTTATAAGGATCTCCCTGAGGTTTGCCAAAAAACCAAGGACCTCCCCTACTGTTTGAAAATTGTCAACTACCTCCCATGTGGTTTCCAACCGTTTGCACATACCTCCCTTCCGTTAAATTGTCTAATGGAAGTGAAATGAAAGTACGAAAATACCCTCAAACATATGATTTTATATTTCATACTTATTTTTTTATATATATTTTACTATAATTGGTAGTTCGAAAATAAATATTTCGTCATTAATTTTTTATTTTGGCATAAATAGAAAAATAATCGCTATGTAAAAAATATTTTTTTAAAAAAATAAATCTAATTGGTAGTTCGAAATATTTTTCTATATTTTGGACTTAAATGTTTTTACATTTTATTATAATTGGTAGTTAAAAATATATATTTTTATCTATATAACTAGACAATAATGTTAAATGTGAGAAAATAATATACTTTAATTGGTAGTTCGAAAAAAAATTTATTTCAATTTTAAAATTTTATTTCGGCATAAATTAAAAAATAATTTGTTTATAGTAAAATATTGTAGATGCAGAAAAATTACAAAATAATAATTGAGGTAAAAAAATTGGATCCATTTTCATTCATCCAAGTCATGTATTTATACATAATTATGATAAATGGGTCAAACTCATTTACCCAAGTTTATCAATCCCTTAAATCAGGGGATTTGATAAACTCTACCCTTTTTTGGACTCTTTATTCCATAATTGGATTATTCCTTAACTTGTGGATCACTTATATTCTAGAATTTTCCATAGGCTCATTACTTCTTTTAGCCCACTTGTTTCCAGCCCATCCACCTTCAGCCCATCAGTCGTTGGCCCATCAGTCGTCGGCCCATCGGTCTTGTGGCCCATCTCGGTTGGGCCATGTATTATTTTAACTATTATACAGGCCCCTGAGGTTATGGGTTTTTGTGATTTTTTCTTTTTCAAAGCCCATGACCGAAAATTTAAACACCACTATACACATATATACATGCATGCACTTTATGGGAAATGAGGGTTTGGTGAGCTGTCAATCATTGATGAGCATATATTGGCATTTGAAATGAGTGGTCATTACTTCCTTGATCTCAGCTCCATGACGGCTCATCGTGGGTCGCGTGACATTTGAACTTCGTGCAGCCATTTGGCCTCCTTCTCCCTTCTTATAAAAACCTCTCAAAGCTGCTTCATTTCTCATTTCTCATTCACATTGTCTGTAATTTCTGCTCTCAATTCTCATCTCTGAAGCACGTCCCTCTCTACTCCCTGAAATTTTCTTTCGTTTGGTCAGTTTCAGATCCTCCGGTAAGACGGTAACCTGCTTCCACCCGAAGCTTTCCCTGACGCATCACTATTACCTGAGTAAGTCGATCAGTCTCCTTTTCTTCTTTTAATTTTCACCTCTGTCTCCCTTCTATCTCTTCTACCTTTCTTTATCATTATGTCTGATAGCGACGACACCCGGTCGGTAGAGGAGGTCGTCTTGTCCTCTTCTACTGGTACCGATCCCACCAGTAGTGACAGTCCTCAGTCCAATCGCCAAGGAACTTCAAAAACATCTCCCCAAAACACTGACCTTCCGGGCTCATCAATGAACGATCCTGTGAATCTCAAGCCCTCCGAACCGTTTGTAGTGGCCCCACTTAAGAGAGTCCGACCTAAAATAGATGTTAAACATCTCCGGGCAGAGACCCAAGTACCTAGGGATGTTGATGTATCCCCTTACCCAGGTTACCTAGACTTTATAAAGAGTCAGGGACTAGCCCCCGGTAGCATTTTGCTATCGGCATCTCATCTTAGGGTTTTAAGGTTCCCCCTCCACCCTTTCTTTCACTATGCATTTTTTATGCTAGGCTTGTATCCCCTTCAGCTGAACCCGAACAGTCTTAAGATCATATCCATGCTCCTATTGTACAATAGGGACCTGGTCATCAACCTAGGTTTAGCCGATCTGCTCATCTGTTATTTTTTCCAGAACGCCAGAGCGAGTAAGGGTAGATACAATCTCTTTCCCTTCCAAGGTCGGAGCATATGTACTAACACCGAAAAGTTTGATAAGGGATGGAAGGAAAGGATGGTAGTTGTGAGTGGAAACTGGTCCTACCCCTTTTCGCGTATATTCCCGATCCCGAATACCTTCGGTGCCATCCGTCTGCCCATCTACTGCCCCCTTCATAAAGTCTCTTGCCTTTGTGAACACTGTGATCTTCATCGAGGGGATTATGCCTACAAATTTCTAAGTTATGAGGATAGAGACATTCCTCTTACCTTCATAAAACAACGTATAGGCCTTCTGAAAACACATGTATGGGGCAAAGCCCGATCCGCTACTGACCTGCTGACTTTGGACAATCTAGAGTCAATTTCTAATTTGGGCGTTGCTGTTGATAGGATGGACTTGCCTGACAAACCCCTTTATGCCAGATGCCCCCAAGTCCCCGAAGGTGTCACTCTGGTTGATGATGTGTCGCTATCGACAGCACCGCCAACGGCTTTGGTACCTCCTCCTGTATAGAGCCCAGTAGCGCCACCAGCACAGACTCCGGTAGCTCCTCCTCAACCTTCTCTAATAAATCCTCCAGTCATCAGGACCCGATCCAGTGGACTGGCTGCTAAAAGGACCAAAACTCAAGCTGATAATGCTTCTACAAGTAATGCCCCCAAGCTTCGAAGGCATCCCGTACTTTAATTCCCTGGGAACCGAAGTTCCTTCTACCGGATGGGACTCCGGTCTGTGCCGACCATATTACCCTTACCCAGCTAGACACTCTTCGGGCTATGACAAAAGGGATTTGGACTCCAGCTGATAGGGCCGCGCAGACCAAAATCTCCAGGACTGATCTGGCGAAGAAGACTTCCATAATGGTTATGGATGTATACACTAGTTCTTCTTTTTTGGAACTTTGTTTATTGATTATTGTCGCATCATGTACTGACATGCCTTTTTCGTGCAGGTTCTCTATGGGGTTCAAGCCTACAACAACATCTTGGAACTAGTTTGATGTTAAGGAGATGGCCGGTATGAAGGCCCAGATTAAACAAAATGACGCCCACCGGACTACTTTAATCAAAGAGGCAGATGGCCTTCGCCAAACCGTCTTAGATCAGAAGATCCTTATGGAGACTGGTGAGGCAGAGAAGCGGGCTCTGATGGCTGAAAAACTGGCTTTGGCTGCTGAGCTGGAAGAGGCGAGGGCAGCTAACAAGAAGATGGCAGCTGAAAAGGCAGAATCAGAGAAACTCCTGGCAGAATCAGAGAACCTCTTGGCTCTTGAGCGGGCTAAAGTAGAGGTGTGCCGCATGGGAGGTCTTGATATGTACAACTGGTACTACTTTATTTGTGATCTCCGATCGGCCAGAGCTTGGCGACAGAGGCACGAGATGGAGCACATTCCTCTGGAAGCTCGAGAGTTTAAGACCACAGAGGAATTTGATGCTCACATGGGAGTGCCTATGCCATACAAAAACCCTTCTGCCTCTAAAAATGAGAAGAAGTTCGCTGCCATCCTAAAGGGGGAGGAATATCATCCTCCCGATCAGTAGTTTAGTTTAATTTTATCTGTACTTACTCATCTTAGAAGGATAATTTTGTAACTCTCTTGTTTTTATTTATTTATTAATGAACAAGAATTTTCCCCTCACTTTAGTGTTTACTCTTTTCTTGTTATGTCTTTAGTGTTTAAACTTTAATCATTTATGAAAATAATTGAGCCTTCGGGCATCTGGCCCCTGGGGCTTGCTGTTATCCTCTGGTTAATTCAGATCAGTTTTGAACTCAAACACTTAGGAAAATTTTAATAAACAACTGAGCCTTCGGGCATTTGGCCCCTGAGGCTTGTTCTTGTCCTCTAGCTAATTCAAATCAGGTTTGAACTCAAACACTTAGGAGAATTTTAATAAAGAATTGAGTCTTCGGGCATTTGGCCCCTGAGGCTTGTTCTTGTCCTCTGGCTAGTTCAAATCATGTTTAAACTCAAACACTTAGGAAACTTTTAATAAAGAATTGAGCCTTCGGGCATTTGGCCCCTGAGGCTTGTTTTTATCCTCTGGTTAGTTCAAATCAGGTTTGAACTCAAACACTTAGGAAAACTTTAACATTGAACATGGAACACTTGTATAAAAATAGAATGTATCTTTATTGAAAGGAGAATCATGAAGCAGAGGTGCCGGACATCGGGCACAGATGCTTTATTATAATCAGAAAAGGTGCCGAACGTAAGGCACAATTTTATTTTATTTTTAACAAAAAAATAAACTTATCTAAGGATAATACCTCTTCAACTGATAAGCATTATGAGAATTGGACTCGATGCGGCCTGTCTCATTCTTCCAAACCCGATAAGTTCCGCGCTCGATGACCTCAATTATGGTGTATGGTCCTTCCCATGTCTCTTGTAATTTGCCCACAATTCCAATCTTTCTTCTGAGTACCATATCGCCAACCTGGAATTCTCTCCTTTTGACTTTTTGATTGAACCGTGCCCTGATTTGTTGCTGATAGGCAGTCAGTCTTATCCCGGCAGTTTCCCTTCTTTCCTCTAGGAGGTCCAAATCATGTGCTAGGTGCTGATTGTTCGAACCTTCTTCCCATGCTTGACTCCTTAAAGTAGGTACCATCAATTTAGTCGGGATAACGGCCTCGGCCCCATAAGCCATAGCGAAAGGTGTCTCTCCCATCGGCTGCCTTGGAGTAGTCCGATAAGACCATAACACCTCGGGCAATTTCTCCAACCATGCCCCTTTTGCTTTTTCAAGTTTTTTCCTCAGTGTATCAAAGATGGTTTTGTTTGTCCTTTCGGATTGCCCATTTCCTTGCGGATAGCCGACAGAAGAAGTGTTCTAATTTATCCCATGCTTTGTCAGGAATGCTTAGACCCTCATGTTATCAAGATTGGTGCCATTATCCATCATTATAATTCGGGGTAAACCGAATCTACAGATGATATGGCTCTAAATAAACTTTATAACATGGTTGCCTGTTATGGTGGGATATGCCTCGGCTTCCACCCATTTGGTAAAATAGTCCGTAGCCAAAAGGACATGAGTGGTTGACCGTATAGCCTGCGGTAGAGGGCCCATAATATCTATACCCCATCAGGCAAAGGGGTGAGGGATAATTGTGGGGTTCAATAATTCTAGCGTTGGGTGAATGGCATCTCCATGAAATTGGCACTTTTTACAGTGTTAGGTGTAGACTTCAGCGTCCCTTGCCAGATAGGGCCAGAAGTATCCCTGGGAGAGAACTTTATAAGCTAAGGATCTTCCTCCGGAATGATTACCACAGGTTCCTGCATGAATCTCTTCCATAACTGTCGAAGCTTCAGAGGGCGTAAGACATCTTAAATATGGCCCGGAGAAAGACTTGCGGTATAGTTGGCCATTGTAGAGAGCATATCTGGCTGCCTTCATTCTTATCTTCCGGGCTTCTGATTTTGACTCAGGCAATGCACCAATTCTCAAATAATCTGCTATAGGATCCATCCAACTCGATTCCCATGGAATGACCATTACTTCTTCAATGGGCTCCAAGCTGGACCGGGCGATGAAGTCTATCGGTACAGTGCGAGTCATGCTTTCTTCTGTCGCGGAGGCCTGGTTAGCCAGATGATCTACTACGGAATTATCTCCTTTGGGAATCTGTTCGAAGGTTATTTGTTGGAACCTTTCGGCTTCTTTTAGAACCAAATTCATGTACGCCTCCATTTTTGGCTCTCGGGTTTCATACTCCCCATTTAACTGGCATACGACCAATTGGGAGTCATTTCGAATCTCTGTTTTATGTACTTGAAGGCTTTGGGCCAACCGAATTCCTAAAAGAAGGGCTTCATATTCGGCTTCGTTGTTGGAGGCATGAAACTCCAATCGAACGGACTGTTGGATTTTAGTATCATCTGGTGTTACGAGCTCAACGCCGATCCCTACGACATTGATATTTGATGATCCGTCCATGAACACGACCCATAATCCAGTCTCACATTCTTCTACGGAGTCTATAGTTTCTGTTTCCAACAGGAAGTGAGCTACTGCATGTCCTTTGATGGCCGTTCGGGGGACATAGGTTATGTCGAAGATTCCGAGCTCTATTGCCCATTTGGACACCCTTCCTGACAACTCGGGTTTCGCCATTATAGATCTGATCGGGGTGACAGTTGGCACTATGATTGGGTGTGCTTCAAAATAATGCCGAAGACGTCGCTTTGCATTGATCAATGATAGTACCAGTTTCTCCTGCTTCGAATAATGGGTTTCTGCATCAGCAAGGGCTTTGCTGGTGTAGAAGACTAGTGTCTGATACCCCTTGCCCTCTTTGACCAGAGCGGCGCTGGTTGATGCTGTTGATATGGCTAGATACAGATGCAGTGGCTCATCGGCATCTGGGGTTGCCAGTATCGGAGGCTTTGCCATGTAACTTTTGAGTTTTTTCAAGGCTTCCGCTTGCTCTGGCCCCCAGACTTCTCCTTTTGCCGCCTTTATTTCTTGAAAGAACGGCTTACACCGATCGGTTAATCGAGAGATGAACGACTAAGGGCCGTTATCCTCCTGGTTAACACCTGGATCTCCTTCCGGGTCTTTGGCTCTGCTAACTCTACGAGAGCTTTAACTTGCGCTGGGCTAGTTTGTATTCCCGTCCGATCAACTATGTGCCCCGAAAATGGGCCTGAGGACACTCCGAAAGAACATATGGACGGGTTGAACTTCATATTATACTTCCTAAAGGTGTCGAACACTTAATGCAGATCGGTCAAGTGGTCTCTTTTCGCCTTGCTTTTGACCACCGTGTCATCGATGTAGGCCTCTATGGTAGATCTCATCATGCCTTGGAACATCTTTTTAACCAACCTTTGATAGGTAGCACCTGCATTCTTTAGTCCGAAAGGCATAACTGTGTAACAAAATGTACCTAACTCAGTGATGAATGCAGTCTTTTCCTCGTCCTTTAGGTTCATTTGTATCTGGTTATACCCAGAGTATGCATCCAGAAAACTCAGGCGTTCGAAACCTGCGGTGGCATCTACCATCTGATCGATCTTTGGTAAGGGAAACAGTCTTTCAGGTAGGCTCTATTCAGATCAGTGAAGTCTAAACATACCCTCCATTTGCCATTTTTCTTCTGGACCACCACAACGTTCGCCAATCAAGAAGGATACTGGACCTCCTTTATGAATCTTGCCTAAAGAAGTCGATCAACCTCTTCAGTTATGATTTGGTTTCGATGGGCCCCCATTCGCCTTTGTTTATGTCTGACGGGCCTTGTGCTGGGATCCACATTGAGAGAATGTTGGGCTACCGATGGATCGATGCCGGTCATGTCCTCATGACTCCATGCAAATATGTCAGCATTGGATCGGAGAAGGGATTCCATTTCCTATTTTTCTTGTGGACTGAGGCCTGAACCAATATAAGTAAACCTTTCGGGTCGATCGGGGAAAATTTGAACTTCCAGCAAAGGTTCAGCTGCTATTGGTGACCCCGAACTGCCCTCCTGTAATTGCTATTGATCATCGGGTACCGCTTTGGGTCGTACCTCCCGCACCGGTTCTATCTTTTTCTTCAAGCCCTTCATGGTGACTACATAGCATTCCTTGGCTGCCACCTGGTCCCCCTTTATGTCAATCACATCAACTCCGTTTGGGTCAATGCATCGCATGACCTGATGCATTATTGAGGGAACCTCATGCATCCGATGGATCCATCCCCTGCCCATGAGGAGATTGTATAAGGGTTTGACGTCCACCACCACAAAAGTTTCTCTGAGCGTGCGCCTCACCGCTGTTACTGGTAGTTGGATCTCTCCAACTGGTTCCACCCTTTTGCCATCAAATCATGCTATCGGGCTTCTGGAAGGGACTATTTCCTGAGGGTTGATCTCTAGCTTCTCGAAGGCCCACTTGGTGATAATATTGGCGTTGCTTCCTGGGTTCACCATCACTCTTTTGATCAATCAGTTTGAGACCATGAGAGAGATAACTAAGGGATCGTCATGTGGAGATTGAATGCCCCGCATATCTGTGGAGGAAAAAGTTATACGGGCGTCCTCTTTCGGGCTTCGGAACTCGCTGACTTGCCCAACCCTTCGCAGCTTCTGGGCTTGTCGTATTTGAGATCTGCGGGCCTCTTCCAATTCTGACCGGCTTGGTCCTCCGTGAACCATGTGAATGATTCGTACGGGCTATCCCATTGCCCCTTTGGCAGACGCATGGGGTGTCTGGTCTGATCGGGCTCCCTCCTTAGCCACGTACTCGGTCAATTCTCCCTTCGCAATCATGGCCTCCACTTGTCTCCTAAGGCTTCGGCACTCGTTGGCATGATGACCGTATTCGCCATGGAAAGTGCAGTGCCTCGACATATCTCTCTGGTCCATTGGTTGCCTGATGGGTGGGGGCGACCGGAAAATTCCTTTAGCCTTAGTCTCCTGATACAATTTTGCCAGCGTAACTTTTAGTGGGGTAACCTTGTCCTCAAACTTTTGGCATTTTTCTGGTACTGGGGAGGGAGCAGGAGGAGCACCCGGTCGCTTCCGATCGGAGACCCGATCCTTAATCTTTGGTTCGGACACTCTTGCTTCCACACTTGTAAAGGCGGTCCTCCTCTATCGTATAGCCAATTCCTCTTCTATTTGGAGGTGCCCTTGTGCTCTGGAATTAAGCTCTCCAATGTCTGCTGGTGGCCTCTTGACCAGGGACTGATGAAACTTGGTTCCAGGGATCAGGGCCATTCTAAAGGCTTCGATAGCTGAATGCTGATCACAGTTGTCAATTGAAGACATCTCCATATTGAATCGTGAGACGAAACTCTTCAGGGATTCTCCTTTCTCCTGGATCATGGTGAACAGACTGGAGATAGTCTTCATCTGCCTTTTGTTGCCGAAGTACTGGGCAATAAATAACTCGCAAAGTCTGAGCCAGCTTCTAATCGATCGGGGCGGCTGCTTTTTGAACCACATGAGGGATGCCTCGGTCAAGCTGGTGGGGAAAACCTTGAAGAGTAAGACCTTGTTTTCGTTGTAAACATTCATCTTGGTATGAACGTGGTAGATGTGTTCTGTTGGATCTTTTGTACCATCGAACAGGGTGAACTTTGGTAATCTGAACTTTTCCAGATAAGGCACACTGGTGATCGAGATGGTGAACGGTGTCTAGACGGCGTCGATTGACGCCTCGGATGCCAGATCGATAGGGGTTTGTACTTTCAGATCCCTGAGCACTTCCCGCTGGAATCTGGACATGATTCCCTCCAATTTTCTCATGGTTAGGACCTCCTCAGGGTTACGCACCCTGAGAACCTGTAGAGATGACTCCGCGTGCTCTTCTTGATCATTGTGGGATCCAACGGGGAGGTTGTCCTTGTCTGTCTGGTGGCTTATAGACCATTCATGCTGGCCGGACTACTCGTCGTTATGGACCTCCTGTGGGTTCTGCAGTTGAGCCAATTTTGCCACCAGTTTAGCATTCTGTCTCTCCAACTCGGCAGTCCTCTCCTCTAGGGCTCGTCTGATCGGATCTTTAGGTTACTAGCCTCCGTTTGGAGGTAATTCGGTCTGTTATGAACGTGTGATCACCACCATTGATGGTATGAATCTTATCTTTTTGTAGAGAGTGGGAAGTTTATTGAAAAAGATTTCAATAATAGGTCTTCCCACATACGGCGCCAATTGTGTAGATGCAGAAAAATTACACAATAATAATTAGGGTAAAAAAATTTGATCCATTTTCATTCATCCAAGTCATGTATTTATACATAATTATGATAAATGGGTCAAACCCATTTACTCAAGTTTATCAATCCCTTAAATCAGGGGATTTGATAAACTCTATCTTTTTTTGGACTCTTTATTCCATAATTGGACTATTCCTTAACTTGTGGATCACTTATCTTTTAGAATTTTCCATTGACCCATTATTTCTTTTAGCCCACTTGTTTTAAGCCCATCCGCCTTCAGCCCATCAGTCGTCGGCCCATCGGTCTTGTGGCCCATTTCGGTTGGGTCATGTATTATTTTAACTATTACAAATATATATAAAAAAAATTCATTTTTATTTTTTTTTATATAACGATTATTTTTCTATTTATGCAAAAAAAATAATAATAATGCCAAAATATTTGTTTTCGAACTACTAATTATTGTAAAATATATAAAAAATTAAGTTTGAAATATAAAAACATATGTTTGGGGGTAGTTTCGTACTTTCAGTTCACTTATGTTAGACAATTTAACGGCATGAGATGTATGTGCAAACGGTTGCAAACTATATGGGAGATAGCTGATAATTTTCAAACAATAGGGGAGGTCATTGACTTTTTGACAAACCAGATGAGAGGTCATGTAAATTACCTAAAAAAAAAAAAGAAAAAAAGAGAGTACGATATATACATCAATTTCTGGAGCCCGCCATTAATTATACTGAAGCATCTTATACACACATATATACATATCGTCCATTTGTCCCACATCTCTGTCTTGTTTACATATTTCTTTTTCCCTATAACTAGTAGTACAACTGTTATATATATATATATATATACAAACGTATAGTCCTGTGTTAAGATTCAACGTTCAATATTTGGACTATTTCAATGCCATTAAACAAAGTTTAGAACATCCCATTCAATAATTCTACGGAATGAGCACCATTTGTCAAAGTCTAACACGACTAATTAAATCCATGCTCTGTTGATGATTAAATCAAATTTAATTCATAGCTTTCAATTCTATTACAATAATAGATAGTTGCGATTGTCTATGGAGCCATTGATTGTTCTCATTGTTTTTATTCACAGAAAAATTACAAGTGTAGTGAAGTGATCAAATTTTATTCTTTGGTATAGTCTCCAAGCCAATAAATATCTTGTCACAGTGCATTATTGTAGGAGAATCTTATAACTGTCTAAACTTTGTAGTAATTGAAAAAAATCATATATATATATATATATATATATATATGGTGTTAGGTTTGGGTACACCATCCAATATTTTATATATATTTTATAAATTTGGCGGACAGAAATTGATTTTAAGTGTGAAAAGTCGATAATGGTTTTATTTTTAATTTTAATTTTATTAAACTAATTGTATTCTTCTCGTAACTCGATAGTACTTTTCATTGGTTACTAAACTATACAATTATATATTACACTAACAAAATAAAATAAAACAATATTTAAATTCTTTCAATAATGATGAAGTTCATCTTCCCAAAAAAATTTAAATATTTGATTCAAATTTTAAAAATATAAATTTAGACCATAAAATCCATAGAAGAAGAATTCACTTCAATATTTTCTTTCTTTAAAAAAAATGAACCAACTATTTAAATAGATTTGTCCTTTATAAAGTTTTATCAATGAACTTGTAGTATAGCAAATGCTCTGAAAAAGGTCTAATTTACCCTCAATGTCATGAGTTTTGTGACTCTGTCCTTGGATCCAAGATAGAATATTCTATTTGATATATATGTATATATATAAATTGCACCTATTTGATATTAAAACACCAAAGAATCTATATTCGTTACATTACTTGCAGATATATTATCAATCATTGCACAAACTTCGAAAACCACCAAACACTTGACTCCACCCAAGTCAACTTTTAGAACCACTTCCTCTCCTCTTCCATGAAAGCCCACCGTTAATGGCGGCTCATTTTCTGCATATCATGTTCATTCATTAACAAATACCATCAACACCAAATTCCCAGAAAACCCAATTCAACATTCATCAATTTCTTCAACTCCAAACACCCAATTCATCACTTTCCTCTGTTTCTATAGATGCGCATTTTCATAAAATATATATATATCTACTTAGTACCCACTTTCTGGCTTTGAATATTTTCTGCTTAAATTCAATTATTAACAAATACTATAAACACCCAATTCATCACTTTCCTCTGTTTCTCTCTCTGTTTTAGATACAGATATATATATATATATATATATATACATATTATTACCACTTTCTGTCTTTTAACATTTTCTGCTCAAATTCAATCCTTAACAAATACCATCAACACCCTTCATCACTCATCAATTTCTTCAACCCCAAACACCCAATTCACCGCTTTTCTCTCTGTCTCTGTTTCTATCGATACATATATATATATATATTTATATTAAACCCACTTTCTGTCTTTTAATCTAAATCTTCATGGACCCAACTCTCCAATCCGTTCTAGCAGCTACAGCTAGTTTCTTCCTCATCATGTCGATCTTCGCATTCCTCTTCCTCTTCTGCAAACGGTCCAAAAACAGAGAGAATCAGACCCGGGTCCGGAACCGATCCGTGCAGGATTCAGATCCCTATCCGAACGGAGAGAGCGCGTTGTTTGACCCGACTTTGAAACGGATCTCCATGTCGGAGCTCCGCAGAGCGACCCGGGACTTCTCCCCGGACCTCATCGTTGGCGACGGCAGCTTCGGCCTTGTTTACAAGGCTTGTCTCTCAAGCGGCGTCACCGTCGCCGTGAAGAAACTCGCCGCGGATGCCTTCCAAGGGTTTCGGGAGTTCCGGGCGGAGATGGAAACCCTAGGGAAGCTCCAGCACCCGAATGTGGTGAAGATTCTCGGGTACTACGCCAAGGGTCCGGACCGGGTCTTGATTTATGAGTTTATCGAGAAGGGAAGTCTCGACCAATGGTTGCACGACGTGTCAGTATCCGTGTTAGACGGTGACGTGTCAGTGTCGAACACAAGGTTAGCGTTATCTTGGAGCACGAGAGTTAAAATTATTAGAGGTGTAGCGAATGGTCTATCATACATGCATAATTTGGTGACGCCAATTATTCATCGAGACATCAAGTCTAGTAATGTGCTATTAAACTCGGAATTCGAGGCCCATATAGCGGATTTCGGGTTAGCTCGATTGATCGAGGGATCACATTCACACGTGTCTACTCAGGTGGCGGGAACCATGGGTTATATGCCACCCGAGTACATAAGCGGATTCACAATGGCGACAGTAATCGGAGACATATATAGTTTTGGAGTACTAATGTTAGAAATTGGGACGGGAAGACGTCCCAATTGGCCGATTATCGAGGGCGGAAAAGAGATTAGGTTAGTGGAATGGGCTAGAAAAATGGTGAATTTAAACACCGTGAATTTAAATCGGTGTTGTATGGAAATGTTAGATGCGAATCTTCCAAGGGACGGGCTGAGAGAAGACGAAGTGGTGGAATTTTTCAGGGTTGCCAATTTGTGCACTAGCGACATCGGCAAGTATCGGCCTGCGATGGAAGAAGTTGTTAAGTTGTTGAATCGAATTTCCAAATGATGTTACATTTAATTTCAAGGTGTCACATTTGGTGTGACAATGGGAATTCCTTGCATTTTTCACTTTCTGATTAGATTTAGATGGCCAATTATAGCATATATTATGAGCTATGCTCTGTAGTTCTCTCATGACCACATTTATAAGTATGCAAGTGGTTGGATTTATCTTGTCTATAGTGCTATATATAATAACCACACTTTTAAATTTGATGGATTTGCAATTGCTCTTGCAAAATTTGTATGTCATGTTTGGTATGATGGAATGTTTATTAGGTCCTGTTTGGATTGGCTTTTCAAATGTTGATTTTGAGTTCCTGAAAGTAAAAACTGTTTTGAACGGTGTTTGACAAAAATTTTAGAAAAATGTTTTAAAGAAACTGGGGGTACCAGCTTCTCAAAACAACTTCTGCTTCTTTTTTTTTTCTACGGGAAACCAGAAGCAGAAATTATGCCAAACAGAGCCTTAGAATGAGAATGAGCATTTTCAATTAATGAAAATTTATTTTTGGGAATGAAATTTCATTCCATTAATAAAACCTGTAGAATGATCATTTCATTCCTTAAGGAATGCTTTTAAATATAAAATTATTAAAATAACTCTTTCACATTTCAAAAAAATAAACCACCCTCACCACCGCACCACTAACTTCTACCACTGTCAGTTCCATCACCTCTATTGTTCACCACTACTATTTCTGTTACCTTTCACCAATTTTTTGTAAAAAAATTACGAAATAATATTATTTGATTAAAATCATATATTTATCAAGACAGATATTTTTGGGAAATTTTCTCATTCCATTCTTAAAGTGCTCATATTTGCAAACAAACAATAAAATGAGAATGGAATGAAACCATTCTCATTCTCATTCTATTAACGCGTAGCTAACATATTATTATTGTTTTGGTTAGATTGACAAATGCATTGCACATTCCCTACTAATACATATATTACAGTACAATATTGTCAATAAGTTTTATGCAATACATATGTCCTATGTTCAAATATGACGGACTTCAAATTTTATCCTTGCATTGCATTTCAATGAATTTCACAAAGGTTTGATCTCTTCTCAACTTCTTTAATGTTGCTTGGTGAATGGTTGTATGAAGAGATCACACATATTGCTCCTAAAATATTTGTAATGCAATAATTGGAAAGGACTAAGGTGGTATTCTAGTTAGCCCTATTATGTATATCAATTTGTTGGTTACGTTTTTTAAAGGTGATAATAATATTACGCAACACTAATACTCATCAGATATTCACTTTTAATAGTGATATTGTCGTAAATATCGCGATCATAAATTATAGCGTATATATATATATATATATATATATATATATATATATATATATATATATATATATATATATAATATGTCCTCTCCCTAAAATTGGCAATATAATAACCATGTCTCTTGACCTCCACTTCCTCAATCACTAATTGCTTCTCTGCTTTCCATGGAAGTACAAAGTGTAACTCTCCAAGAGGTCAATTTCATATACTCCCTATATACAATTATCAGAAGTATATTGTAAGGCCCATCTGCTATTAGACCCAAATACGAATCGGCCTGTCACTCCAGCCCTCAAAATCACCTGCCCAGTAGGTCAATCACACCAGCCCAACTCACACAGGGTGAAGCACCATCAGCTCTATCACCTAAGAAGAGGCAGAAAGAAAGAGCGAAAATGATTGGTTATCTCAGGAATAAGTGTGACATGGTATCCAAATCAATTAAAATACTTCATGCATATCACGTGCAAGTGATATAATCTCATTATATTTTACATCTATCCCTGCGTGTATTACACTCATCTAATTATTGATTTGGAGTACTACGATGAATTTATCCCCAATACCCAAGAAAAAGAGAGGCAAGACTACACATCAACCATGACAACCAATATATAAGTTATTTACTCTTATACCAAATTTAATTTAGGGAAAATTGCGTATAAGTAAACATAGGGAGTATAGATTACAAATTGGTAAATATTAAGTTTTCTATTTTATTTTGATAAATTTAAGCAAACTAATTACATATAGGTAAACAATTATTATTAAAGTCCAAAATACCCTTCAAACATTTATATAAAAATACCAAAATACCTACCTCCTCTATCACTCCACCACCATCAGTCACTGCACCATTCTCCTCCCACCTAGGGATGGCAATGGGGCGGGTCGGGGCGGGTATCACCCGCCCCGTCCCCGAACCCGATTATTTTTTTCCGCCCCGTCCCCGATTAATATTTTTATTTTCCGCCCCGCCCCGCCCCGTACCCGGCTATCCCCCGCCCCGATACCCGGTTACAAAAGACTCAGAAAATATAATTTTTTTTTTAAAAAAACTCAGAAAATGGACTCTCTCAAGCCAATTTAAGTACAATAAATTGCAATCAGTATATAAAAAAAAGTACAGGTCCCAACTTGGAATCAGTATATAAAAAAAGTACAATCAGTATATAAAAAAAAGTACAGGTCCCAACTTGGAATCAATATATAAAAAGTTAACAATCAGTATATAAAAAAAGTACAGCAACTGAGGTAATGTAATCTTTTGTAACAAAAGATCATGAAAATTAACAAATTACAATCAGTACATGTCCCAACTTGGAATCCTTGTTACACCGCCCAAATTGTAGTCAAATATTTTTTAGAACAATATTTCCATCAACAAAACAAGGGAATGAACATAGGGATTTTAACGAGCCACTTCAAAGCATCACCACAGCACAAAGACGGTCCAATAACTGCACAAAGGTTGTAGTGACCATACTTCTGAAACTCCCACTCACTGTTATCTGCACAAACAAAATAATCACAAACATGAGGAAAATATATCACTGTGCAATGACACTAATACATAATATGACATGACCTCAAATAGTAGAGGAACACATAACATGTATTATACCTCTATTCAAAAACCTCGGACATTAGAGAATTGTCATCATCACAATCACAAAATATATTATCATTTGTTGTATTCACCTCGGGTGGAATTCCTATAAACCAATAACATAATTTTTTTTAAAAACAATAAATCATGGCTATAAAAAATTAAAAATAAAAAATAAGAAAAAAGTAAACCAACAATTACCATTTTCTTCGGCTAAAAGCCAACTTTGGGAACACATCAAAGCCTCCAACGTAGTTGGATGAAGTCTGCTACGATGTGGACTAACAAACCTACCACTAGTACTGAAAGCAGACTCTGAGGCAACGGTAGACACTGGAATCGCTAATATATCTCGGGCCATCTTTTGTAAGGTAGGATATTTCACTCCTGCAGTCTTCCACCACCCCAAAATATCAAAATCATCCGACTGAGGCAACAATTTCTCTTCTAAGTACGAGTCAAACTCGGTCTTCTCCCCATCTTCAGGTGCATTTTGACTAAGATATTTTTCAAAATTTGACTTATACATCAACACCCCTCCCTTAACATCACTCACACTAGTAAGATTAGAAGACGAAACACTTGCATTATTTGCACTTTTTTTGAACTTTCTTGAATACTCGGAAAACATATTAGCACAACTTTCTCGCAATTTTTGAGCTTGCACCTTCCATTCATCACCATAAATTTCAGGATAGAAGAATTCAACCAGTCGCATCTTATATTGTGGATCTAACACTACCGCCATTGCCAATGCCTCATGACAAATATCCCAATATTTCACATATTTTGCCAACATGTTGCGTGCCATCTCATGAATTGTCATACTTCTATCGTCAAGCCAATTATACAATGCAACTCTAATTTCACAAATAGAACCAAAAAATAAATTGGAAGTAGGATATTGTGATCCAGAAAATAACTCAGTGGTAGAGTAAAACAACTCCAACTTGTCACAAATTATTTTTCCCATTTCCCAATCCTCATTGGTTGGCAATGTTTTGTAAAGTTTCTCACATTGCTTCAATCGTGGGAACACATCTTTATACTCTAAAGCAGTTACAAGCTTAAGACATGTAGAGTTCCAACGAGTTTTAATATCCATTACCAACTTTTTGGTACATGAAATTTTCAATTGCCGAGCTGCTTTTTCAAACTTTTCAATTTTACTCGGGCTTGCAGTCCAAAAACAAACGCTATCACGTATTCTTTCAATTGACTCCCGTATTACTTCTAGCCCTTCTTTCACAATCAAATTCAAAACATGAGCACAACATCTCATATGAACAATTCTCCCATCTAGTATAAGTGAACTCATATCAAACCTTATCAATGACACAATCTACCAAGGCATCATTGACAGAACAATTATCCAATGTAATCGTGGATAATTTTCTATCAATGTTCCAATCCAACATGGTATCAAGTAGCACATCAGTTAAAACTTATTTATTATGTGGAGCAGGAACATATGTGAACCTATAACATATTAAAAATCAATTTCAATAGAAACCCTTGTTGAATTGTTCAGAATATAATTTCAGAATATAAATTATAAACTTTTTCAGAATATTATAAATGGTTCAGTTTTACAAATTTCAAACATGATTTTGGAGTGGTAAGAACAATTTCAGATTATACTGCAGGTTTGTACAAATTTCAGATTAATTTGTGTGGCTGCTTAGGAAATTAGCAATGAAGAGGATGAAAAGTTGAAGAATCTGAAAAATGATGGGAACTAGCAATTATCAGAACTTGGTATTCTAACTCTCAACTCTTATATTATATGATGGGAACTAACAATTATCAGAATTTAGAACAATGATATTACTGTTCTAAATTGAATTTAGTTTGATATCCAAAATCATTATTTCTTCAATTTTGTTGCTCATGTTCCTGCAGAATATATGTATGTCCTAAAATATTTTAGAAGCAGAGAACTCTGTAAGAACTCAAGGCATTAAACAGTATGTATGTATGTATGAATGTTTTTTTTTGGCTTTCACAATCCCTGGAAAGATGTTCACTAATAGACTGAGGGATAAGAATGCAGAAAATTGACCCCCATAAAACAGAAAGACTGTATATCCATATATCCAAAAAATATATCACAGATGAAAAATGCATACACATCAAATCAAATAAGAAATTTCGAAGCAAGTGTATGAACAGATATGTCAGAATAAAATCCAAATTTGAAACCAAAACAAACTCAAAATAAATATTTCATACCTCAAAAGTCTTCTTTGCAGTTTCCACGAATCATCAATGAAGTGAGCCGTTACTGCCATGAAACCCTTCCTTGAATGATTACAAGTTCACATATCCGATGTGAGAGCGACTCTGCCATTAAGATTCTCCAAAAATCTACATGTTTTAGCCTTTTCAGTCTTATAAATATTTAAGATATCACTTTTGATTGTATTTCGAGAAACCATCTTAAACATCGGTTGAAGGCTATTCACGAATTTTCGAAAACGACAATGGTTAACCATGGAAAGCGGATACTCATGCACTATTATCATACATGCAAGCTCATGTCTTGAGACAGTTTGATCAAACACATGATTGCGATATGAAACTTGTCCTTCACCTGTCTCATCATTTCTTTTATATGTGCTTTGTAAAACCGACTGTCTCAAACCACTACTGTCCCTCTTAAATCTTGGACACCTCTTTAGATGAACAATCAAACTATTAGTTCCATAACTACTAGGTGCTTTCAATTTCGCATTACAATGATGACACACGCCATACACCATTCCATTCTCTGTGATTTTACTAAAATCATTCCAAACCGTTGATGTTAATTTTCTTTTTCTTTCTGTAACAGTTGGAACACTAATTGAGTCATCACTAGCTTTAGGAATTTCAGGGTCAGGGGCTGAAGTGGGAGCCTCGGAGGTGGCGGGAGAGGGATTATCATTTGTAGGCTCTATAACTACATTTGGACTATTTGATTCCTTCTCTGACATCTTTCAATTTTGTAATATCTACAACAAAATTACACACAAAAAAATAATTTCAGAATATAAATTATAAACTTTTTCAGTTTTAGTATTGAAAGTTTGAACACTATTGACATATAAATTTGATAACTTAATCTGAACATTGTCTACACATTTATATAAATTTTAATAATCTGAACCTTGTCTACACATTTATATAAACAATGGAATGAACTAACTGACAAATACACCTTAATTGACACAAAGTGTCAAATGCACTTAATATTAACAACTGATTTTTAAACTAAAACAGGATCAAACTACATCAGTTTGAAAAATACTAATCAAACAAAGTTCCCGAAGTAGTAAGGACTATAATTCCAAAAAGAAGCACCAACGATTCAATTGTAAAAATCAGCATAGGTCAAGTCATAATTCGTATACATTTCAGACCTAATTCGCATACATCATTTCAGGACTTCCTGACAGTCTACTTCGAAAAGCTGCATTGAAATCTCAGGAGTTTGAGGTAACAAATGGCAAACATAGGAAGGGGTCTGACAAGAAGTCGAAACAGACGTGTGAAGAATAGATGACAGTCATAAAAAAATTGTTTGAAGTTACAGCAGATTTGAGTTTGAGGTAACAAATGGCAAATAATATGATGTTCTTCAAACAAAGACGAACAAGATTGCATTTTAGATAAATCACAAACACACACACACTAAAAATACAAAAAAATTAAAAAAAAGAAAAAGAGACTAGAAATCTGAATCCATATGAGGGGAGAGAGATGGAATTGGGATATGAATAAGGATAACATAAATGAAAAGTGCTAAGAAAAAAATTGTTTTTTCAGAAAGAAATTGGCAACATCGTTTTAAATTACAATAACAATCACTTAAGAGTTAAGATTTAGATGGAATAGCTTCAGGTTTTGACTTTTTTAAAAGTAGTCGTGAGCCAGATTCTTGGTCTGAATAGCAAGAGTCTTGGTAGCAGCTTTTGAGTCCTTAATATTTCAAGGTAGAATTGCAAAATAGGAATAGAAAAAGAAAATAAAGTAAAAAGGATAAAAAAAACTGATACAATTTGTTGTTACTGTAGATTTTGCATTTTTCAAAACCTACACTAACGCATATATTACAATAAGCAAACCCAAAATTAAACTCAAAAACTCAAAATAAGAAACTCACATATGATTTGTATAATAACAACAAGAAGAAGATATTATGAAACAATAAAAAGAAACCCCAGAAATGAAACTGCAAACAAAAATTTCAAAAACCCAAATGAAAGTAGGTTTTGGAAACATAAATAGAGTATACTCATACATGCAAATAAAAAATAAAAATAAAAAAATGACAAGGCCTCATGGACTGAAAATCCATACATCATAGACCCAAAACACCTCAGAATAAACATATTCCAGTAAATGATGCTAAGAAAAACAAAAAATCAAAAGAGATAAAAAAAACAATCAGCAATGATGTCTACAAAACCTTCAACATCAAAACCCCTTTATAAAAGGGCAAAAACGATACAGCAACAACAACAACAACAATTAGATGAGTATTTTAAGTGAACTAATTCCACCTTCCTTTTTAAGTGAAATTTGAAAACCTACTTGGATGATCATACAACAGAAAGGTAAATAGGATTGTGGAAAACATATGAAAAATTTCTTGGACATATCAGAGACATAATATAAAAATAAAGAATGAAAATATTTTCCAAAAACACAACACACTTGGTTATAAAAACACACATACACTAACGCATATATTAAAATAATCAAACTCAAAAACCGAAAATATAAGAAACCCACATATGATTTATACAACAACAACAAGAAGAATATATTATGAAACAATAAAAAGGAAAACCCATAAATGAAACTACAATAGGGAGATCATTCATACAAAAATTTCAAAAATCCAAATGAAACTGGGTTTTGGAAACAGAAACAAAGTATATTCATACATGCAAATAAAAAAAATAAAAAAATGACAAGGCCTCATGGACTGAAAATCCATGAGATTGAGAACAGAGAATCGAACAAAAGCATAAAACCTCGAACCTCGCCAATTTTTCATCATTAACAAACCTAGAAATCCAAAATCTCAGCTCAAACTCCACTGCGAGTGTAGTTAATTTTTTATTTTTTAGCTTTTACTTCAACAAAAATGATTTCAGACACAAGAAAAGAGTATAAAATCGACGCTATATACATAATCTTCAATATATATGTATATATATATATATGTGTATATATCTATAGAGAGAGTAGTGGACCTTCAAAATTGACGAATATTTTTCCTTCTTCTTGTTGCTCTGCCCAATTTCAAACCCTAGCCATCAAACCAAACTTGTGACCTTTGCCCAATTCAACACTGGCCGAAGCTTTTTTTTACAGAGACCTAGGGTTTTTTATTACCATTGGCATGAGAAAAACATACCGAAACAAAATATTTCAAACGAGAAGGAATAAATTGTAGAAATAAATGCATTAATGTGAGGATCAGATTATTAGGGTTTACCTTTTGCGAGGGGAATCAGCCTGCGAAGAATGAAAATCGCATTATATATATATATACATATAGGAAAAATGCACAAAGAAATCACAGTGAAACATATGTATTTCATATATATATATACATATAGGAAAAATGGAGGATAAAAAGCTTACCATTGTTTCGCTAACACGAAGAACCCTAGGCTGCAAGCAGAGGAATAACGCCAATGGTAATAAAAAACCCTAGGTTCGATGTAACTGTCGGAGCTGCAGGCGACGAGAGGTGAGGGTTTGGGAGTGATGAGACCGTCGGAACAGCTAGAGTTGAAGGCCGTCGGAACAGCTCCTGAGAAGTCAGTCCGAGCGATGAGAGGCGAGATGAAAGCGACATGTTTGAGTTAGAGAGAAGACTAGGGTTTGGGAGCCTTATGAAGATATATATATATGGGTTATGTTTGTAATATATCAAACATGTAAGGTTAGTTCAGTAAATAGCCAAATAATCGGGGCGGGGGGGGGGGGGGGGGGTATGTTAAACGGGGAGGGTTCGGGGCGGGGCGGGGGTGACCCATGCCCGCCCCGTTTATAATCGGGTAATTTTTTCCCGCCCCGATTAGTTAAACGAGGCTGGATAAACGGGGCGGGTCCCCGTCGGGGCGGGTTTTTTTGCCATCCCTACTCCCACCACCCCAAAACTTCGACCGCATCAAGACCAAGACCTCGTCAGATTTGGCGCCAATTAAGGTCAAGTTGGGGGAAAATGGGTACTTTCTGGAGACACCACCAAAGCAATGGACCAAAACAGAGCCTTGTTTCCTATTATCACGAATGAAATCCAAACAGACGTCCAAATAGTTCAATAAATTCTGACTCTCCATGTCTCCGAGGGGAACGGCCATCCTCACCAGGTTAGAATCCTTGCCGGCATACTCGAGCGAGTAAAGGAGAAAGGGAGGCATTATATATGTTTTATTTCTAACCGTTTTATTCGGGGAATAACTGATTTTTGAATTCTTTTTTCTGGTTGATTTGCAGTTCTCAGATGGTTATTTGGATTTGGTCATTATTAAGAATTGCCCAAAGTTATCCTAGCTAACATCGATGACTGAATTGAATTCCGGAGGTCATGCAAATCTTCACATGTCTTGTACCTTAAGGTGAGGTCGTTGCATTAGTAACTGTACTAGACTAGTCAATGGATCGGATTTTGATCCGAATTCGATCTGATTAGCCGGATATAGATTGAAAATAAAATCCAATAACCCGATTATGATCCGAATCCGATAATTCAATTTCTTAACAAATTGGATTTGGATTTATGCCAATCCGATCCGATATATAATATATATTTGATATTTTTATGCGTATATATTTAATACTGTACATGTATATAAATGTTAGTTGTTAATTATTTTATTATTTATTAATAATGATTGATCATAAATACAATTATTAAAATTGTGAACAATTTTAGTGTTTCAGTATTTATTAATTTTTGTATTTTTTCAATTAGATAATCGGATCATATATTCTATAATGAAGAAACTCGAATATGAATTAATTAAGTAAAAATCCGTCGAGTTATCGGATTCGAATCGCGGATCGTGGATCAGGGGTTTTTGCCATCCTTATCAATAAACCTGTCAATAATCCGAATCCGATCCAAATCTGATATTAACTGGATATGGATTGAAAATAAAATCCGATAATTCGATTAGGATCCGAATCCAATTTCTTAACAAATTAAATTTTAATTTAACTAATCCGATCCGAATCCAATCCATTGACAGATCTACACATCTTAATCGCCATAAGTGTTCTTTTACCCTCTTGTATCATATCTATCTTTAGTGAAGTACTCCTAACATTTTGATTTGGAGACATAGTATGTTTCTGAGAACATCAAAACGGTAACTACTTGATTATTCGATAGCTATACGAATTGCCACACATGTCAAGGGTGGTCTGGTAGTTTTACTTTGATTGTCACTTCCACAGAGTGCAGGTGGACCAGAGAGTCTCATTCTCCATCAACCGTCTCTTTCCTTCATGTCTCAGCTTCAAAGTAACGGTTTTAGAGAACAAAAGGACATGGACGCCCTCTTATATGCTTGATAAAACAATATTATGTTGAATAAGAGCCGATTGGTGCAACTTCTGTAGTTTCCTAATAGGAGCCAATTGGTGCAAACTTATGTTCATCAAATTCTGCTTGTTCTTGACCATAATTGGCGCCAAGTCGGACGAGGTCTTGGTATTGACGCGGAGTTTTGGGGTGGTGGGAGGAGCGGTGCACTGACTGAGGGTGGTGGAGTGATATAGGAGGTGGGTATTTTGGTATTTTTATATAAATGTTTAGAGGGTATTTTGATGTTTTTATATAAATGTTTACCTATATGTAATTAATTTGCTTAAATTTATTAAAATAAAATATAAAACTTAATGTTTATCAATTTTGTAATTTATACTCCTTAAGTTTATTTATATGTAGTTTTCCTTTAATTTATTTAAGCAAGTAAGAAACACACTTATGAAGTTTTATTAATTTATATCATAAGATCAATGTGCTAAGCTTAGAAAAACAAAAATGTCATCGGATCATTATAAAAGTAGTTGAACAGGTAAATTAACCTATCCATTTCAAATCAATGGCGTGGTCCTGTTTTTTCATCAGTGTTGTGTGGTACTTACCTTGACACCTTTCATTGCAAACATGCCAGGTTAGTACTTACTATGGTGACAATGCATTATTGGGGTGGTTGGGCACAGCTTTTTTCCTCCATGGAATCAATATGATCCATTATCGTATGGTTTTGTCTAAAGTAGCAACCTTTTGGGATAAAGTGGGACATGTGTGATGATATATATATATATACTAGTTAGTACAAGACCTGTCAATGGATTGGATTTTGATCCGAATCCGATCCGAATCCGATCTGATTAGTCGGATTTGGATTGCAAAAAAAATCCGATAACCCGAATATGATCCGAATCCGATAATCCGATTCCTTAACAAATTGGATTTGGATTAGCCTAATCCGATCCGATAATAATCCGATCCGATAAAATATACATATATATATTTATATATATGTGTATATATTTAATATTGTACATGTTTATAAATGTTAGTTGTTAATTATTTTATTATTTATTAATAATGATTGATCATAAATACAATTATTAAAAGTGTGAATAATTTTAGGGTTTCAATATTTATTGATTTTTGTATTTTTTTAATTAAATATTCGGATCAGATATTCTATAATGAAGAAATTCGAATATGAATTAATTAAGTGAAAATCTGTCGAATTATCTGATTCAGATCGCGGATTGGGAGTTTTTGTCTTCCTTATCAATGGACTTATCAATAATCCGATTATGATCCGAATCCAATATTAACCGGATATGGATTGAAAATAAAATCCGATAACCCGATTAGGACCCGAATCCGATAATCCGATTTCTTAACAAATTGGATTTGGATTTAACTGATCCGATCCGAATCCGATCCATTGACATGTCTAGTTAGTACTGAGGAGCATATGCCATGCATGCGCATTTATAAGCCATTAAATAAACAGATAAAATTTAAATTAATATATTAAAAACTAAAATAAAATTTAAAATTCTAAATAATATTGTTTTAAAAAATTCAATAAAAAAATATAAAATAAAATAAAATAAAAAAGGGATAAAAGGGTTATAACATATAAAGATAAACCAAAAATCTTATAAACTGAAAATAGTGAAGCCAATTGCAACTAGAGCTGGCAATTTCTGACACGACGTGACACGGCTGCCACGATTATATTTATTGTTATATTTATTTGCTGATTTTTTATGTTCTCTAATTGATTATGGATTAAAATATATTAATAAATTATTACTGAATCGTGTCAAATTCAATTTTAATTTCATTTTTATTTTTTATTTTTCGTGTTGGATTGTGTCATATTTAAAATATTTGATTTTCGTGTCAATTAGTATCAGATTGTCCTGTTGACACGTGGGTCGACCTGTTGACATGAATTGTCAGCTTTAATTGCAACGTTCTTGTTCAGGTTTTCTCGTAACAGTGAACTCTGACTCCATTAAAGGTCATGCATCAAAAGTAGTCTTATGTATTGCTAAATCATATTAATTACCACTCTCATGTATGTAGAACAACCACTACTAACTACAACAAAAAAATAAAATAAATTTGTTTGAATGATAGAAGGAATCCAAAATTATTTATTCTCTCTAATTTCTTTCCATAGATCTCCTCTCTCTAGCATTTATAGTGAAATAAGACGTTCTTTCATAATGGTTACAACATCTGAATGTCAGAAAGTAGCCTTTCTGAATGTGGCGTCTTTCCAAAAAGATTACAACCCTTTCTAAATAAGAGAAAATAGTCTTTTTACAAAGGGGTCTCTTGAAAAAGATTACCGTCTTTAATCTGAATCGCTTGAAAGAACTAAGGTGAACAACTATTAAAGAAAATCCACTGCAGGTATTTATAATATTCATTCTCTTAACAGTTTATTAGAAGCGCACACAACTATTAAATAATATAATATAAACAAATACAACGTTTCATGTCATATATCTCTCTCTATAAATAAGACAGGAGACGTAGGAGAGAATATAGAGAATGATGCATAAATCATTCCTCATTTATTTTACACCTTATTTTGAGAGAACAAAACACAATATTGGGTTTTCTATACAATTCCATGAAAACATATATGGTTGTTTATATATATATATATATATATGCATCAATGTTCTAATTAACAAGTATTATTCAACTCTGTATAAAATATATATAATAGCCGTAAAATACATTTATGCATTATAATAGTTTTATACTTTAGTAAGTAAAAAATTCATGGTCTTGTTAGGAGACTTACCTGAAATTGGAAACTTCATATTTGGACATACCTTTTCTCCATAAGAAACTCTCGCTAAAAAAATATTGAAAATATTATTTCCGTCATATACTAACACCACTATGCATGCACAAAGAATCCACTTGTACATTCCACCAATATGCATATATTACGTTTGTCAGTGCAAGCATAAAGAGTTGTAACTCCAGATACGTAATGCACTTTGTACTCTTCCTCTCAAAAAGTTGTACCTCATATTTATAGTGAGAGACGGTCTTTTAAAAAAGTTGTACCTCATATTTATAGTGAGAGACGGTCTTTTAAAAAAGGTTACAACGTCTTCCTCTCACTCTCATATTTATAGTGAGAGATCGTCTTTTCAGAAAGGTTAGCTGACAGAGAAAAATGCGTCTTTTCAGAATTTTTTTAACATTTTTGAAGTTAGACAATTTAACGTCAAAATACATGTCTTTTAAGACATGTTTTGTTTTGAAACTAACGTTAATTAATTTTGAAAAAGATATATGTATTTAATTTAAATTATTTAAAATTAAAAAAATATTTAGAAATAATAAAATCCCTTCGTATAATTATAAGTAGTATAGATAGATATATACTTTCAATGTATATTCAATAAAAAACTTACATCATAGTTTGTCGCGGTATTAATTTCGGTCGTTATAATAGTATAACAAATTCTTACGTTATCGGTTTTAAAAAAGAAAATGGAACGAATATCAGTGTTGTGTGATGATATGTGTACTTTCCAAATGCATTACGAGTAGCATATTGGACGATAAAGAGAATATAATTATATCACTTGAGATTCAAATTAAAAATTCAATCCTAAATAATCTTTTGCAATCCTATCGTCAGTGTGATTGAATAAGCCAATATATATATATATATATATAAACAATTTGTTTATTTCCACCAAAAAGGCCTCTATTTTTTCATACACACATACACAGCATAGACATATCCCAGTTATGTGAACTTGGGATATTGTCAATCCAGTCTTTTAATTTTCAAGGGTAATTTTTTTCATTCAATGCCATTATTAAAAAGCTTTGAGGTCATGTAGTGCCATCAAAACATATGTACTTTTGTGGACACATTGTTGGATCTCAAAAGAGGTAGATATTTTGAGGTGGGAGGTATGAATGTGTTTCACATGGCCAATTGGATTCCCAATTCAATAAATTTATCCACAAGAGGTTGACTTGTTTACTTTGTCTACTTATAAATCAAGCCTCATTGTTGTATAGTCTTCAACAAAACACACACACTTATACACTGCTCAGTTAGGAACCTCAATTCTAGTACTTGTTTTTTTCTTACTTTCATTTATGGGCAGAATACTGAGACTGAAAGAAATGCTTTGTGGATTGACATCAACAACATCTCTTAAGGGATGACTGAACCCTGGATTCTCTTAGGTGATTTCAATGCTGCGAGAAGACCATCAGAAAGGTTTGGTGGCAGTGATCAATGGAATAGTGGAATGAATGACCTCAATGAGTGCTTACTTGATTCTGGGCTGGATGACCTAAGGTTTACTGGGCACCAATTTTCTTGGTCCAATAAAGCTATGAATGGAAGAATTATAGCTAAAAGGCTTGATAGGGTGGTAATCAATTCTGCTTGGCTCTCTGCTTTCCCTAATTCTGGTGCTAGGTTTAATCCTCCTTTGTGCTCTGATCACAGTTCCATGGTTGTATCAATGGGTGAGCTTATTGTCACTAGAAAAAGTCCCTTTAAATTCTTTAATTTCTGGTGTGATCACCCCTCTTTTATGGATATTGTGACCTCTACTTGGAGTACTCACATTGAGGGTATTCCCATGTTTAGAGTAGTTACAAAATTGAAATTGTTGAAGCAAAGACTGAAGGAGCTTAACCATAAGGATTTTAGTGATGTTTTTACTAGGGTGTCCAGTGCTAAGGCCAGACTTGCTCGGTGCCAATTAGATTTGGATTCTGACCCTAGTAATGATAGCCTCAGAATTCATGAAAAGGAGCTGGCTTTGACCTATTCTAGCCTTAGTAAAATTGAAGAACAACTCATGCAACAAAAAGCTAGAGTTTCATGGTTAGCTTTGGGGGATCAGAACACCAGCTACTTCCGCGAGTGTGTTCAGAACAGACTTAATAGGAAAAGGGTGGAAAATGTCAAGCTTGGCGATGGGAGGGTGTCCTATGACAGGGAGGTAATTCAAGATTGCTTTACCACTTATTTTAAGGACCTCCTTGGTAGCAATCCTCATTGCTACCCAGGTATGAATTGTCTCTAATTTGGTTAATAAAACTGTGGATGTTGGGCTTTTGGATTTAGTTACCTCTATTCCTACAAATGATGACATCAAAAACTGTTTTTTCTCCATTAAGTCCAATAAATCCCCTGGACCTGATGGATTTAATTCATTTTTCTTTAAAAAAACCTGGCATATTGTGGGAACAGAGGTAACTAGTGTTGTGAGGCAATTATTTGAGAATGGCATGCTTTTGAGATAAGTTAATACTACCTTTATTGCTCTGATTCCTAAAAAACCCAATCCTGAAACCCCTAGTGACTATAGGCCAATATCTTGCTGCAATGTTCTCTAGAAGGTGATTTCAAAATTGGTGGCTGATAAACTTAAACCTTTTTTGCCTAATCTCATTGACAAGGCTCAAAATGCCTTTGTCAAGGGGAGGAGGATAGGGGATAATATTATTCTTGCTCAGAAACTTGTTAGAGGGTATCATAAGGACAATGTGTCCCCTAGATGCACTCTTAAGGTTGACTTGCAAAAAGCTTATGACTGCTTAAATTGGCAATTCATTCTTGATGTTCTTCACCTTATTGGGTTTCCTCCTATTTTCATATCCTGGGTGAGAACATGTATTTCTACTGCTTCTTTCTCAGTCTCTATTAATGGTGAGATGTGTGGTTTTTTTCAGAGTATCAAAGGTCCTAGGCAGGGTGATCCTCTATCACCTTACCTTTTTGTTATTGCTATTGATATTCTTTCCCAAATCACAAATTCCCTAACATCTTCTCATATTAATTTTGGTTTCCATTGGAGATGTAAGTTGACAAAACTTTCTCACCTATCATTTGTTGATGATGTGTTGATGTTTTTTAAAGGTAATGTTGAGTCTGCCACCACCATTAAAGAGGCTATTGATTTTTTCTCTCTCATTTATGGGTTGGTTCCTAATCCTAGTAAATGTCAGCTTTTCTTTAGTGGAGTCCAAACCTGTGTGATTGATGAGATTTGTGACATTTTTGGCTTTCATGTTGCCTCTCTGCCCATCAAGTATTTAGGTCTCCCCCTTTTAACTTCTAATCTTTCTTCTAGTGATTGTAGAAACCTCATTGATTCTATGATGGCTAAAGTCACTAATTGGACTTCTAGATTTATTTCCTTTACTGGCAGGTTACAACTCATTAAATCTACCCTGACTAGTGTTCACAATTACTGGACAAACCTATGGGTTCTACCCAGTTTGGTGTACAAACAGATTAACTCAATTCTAAAAAAGTTTCTGTTGAATGGGCCCTCTATGACAAAATTAAGGGCCAAAGTTTCTTGGCAACAAGTTGGGTTATCTAAGGCTGCAGGGGGTCTGGGCATTCAAAATATCTAAGCCTGGAACAAAGCTTCTGTTCTTAGGCATATTTGGATTTTGTGCTCAAATGATTCTTCTAGCATCTGGAAGGAGTGGTTGAAGGCTAATTTGATTAAAAGACAAAGTTTTTGGGCTTTAAAGATTCCTCAAGATTGCTCCTGGTTCTGGCAGAAGATCCTCCAACTAGGGGATGCATAAGATCTTTAATAGGGAGGCAACTCTTTTCTACTATGACAACTGGCTTCCTTGTGGGTCTCTTTGTAAGGTATTTCTCAATTATCCTCACAGTCAAAGATGGAATGTCAACAAATCTGCTAAGGTTTCTACTTTCTTGGTTAATGGTGCATGGGTTTGGCCTAGACATATTTCTAACCTGCTTAACCCCCTCATTGACCTTGCCTCTTTTCCTAACCCTTACTCTACCCAACCTGATACCATCCATCAGGTTCCTTCTCCTTCCAAAGTGTTCAATGTTAAGCATACTCTTAATGCCCTTATTCAGCAACCAAGACATGTTCACCGGCATAAAATTGTGTGGTTCAAAAACAACATTCCTAAGCACTCTTTCTGCTTATGGTTATCTGTTCTTAGGAAATTACCAACAAAGGATAAACCTTTTTTCAGTCACACTTACCAGCCTAACGTGTGTATCCTGTGCCTCAAAGCAGCAGAGTCTCATGACCACTTATTTCACAAGTGTGATTTTTCTAGGGCAATTTGGGGAAAAATTCAACACCAGTGTGGATTTTATACTGGTACTGAGTCATGGGATCAATTCATTCAGTGGGCTTCTTTGAATTGGAAGGAAAAGTTACAAAGCAGTAGAATTTTAGTTTGGAAATTATCTATTGCTGGTTTTGTTGACCACATTTGGAATGAGAGGAATAAAAGAATTTCAATAATAAATGCTTACCTCTTATGCAAATATTCAATGCAATCTCAACTTCTGATAGAGATAGGCTTTTCTCCATCAAGATCCTTAATTGCCCTCATACGAAGCAGACGGTTTTGGATTGGAATTTGCCTTCCTCCTTCTATGAGGCTTTAACCTATAATCCCTTTTTCTCCTTTGCCTCCATCCCGAGCAGGACTGGTCTGACTGAAGTTGGTATGATTCAGCACCACCTTCAATCTTGTCACGCTGGCCATAGCTTTCACCCCCAACCTCAAACCAATCTTACTCACCATATTCCTCAACCATCTCCCCACCCTCTGGATTTTCACCGACGGCCTGCTCCCCCTCCCTTCCCCTATCCACAACCCCCATGAAACGTTGACCTTGATAGAGATCTTAACAATTATTGATGTGCCATCTTGGTTTTATGAGGATTGAGAATGATTTGGATCTGTTGGTGGCTGTTTTGCATCAATATCATTTGTTCACCCTTCTTTAGGGTTGGTATTGAATGGTGTATTTATGTTGTTTAGAGTTAGGTGCTGATGGTTGGTGGCATTTTGGATTTTGGATTTTTTGTATATTCTTTTTCTTCTCTTAATAAAATTTATTTAACAAAAAAAAAGCCATGAAAATACAATCTAATTGTTAGAGTTTATTATATTTGATTATTATTTCTTTTATTTCTTCTATTCATTAAGGGAATTAATGTACTTTTATTTACATAATATAAACATGTGAGGTGTGGGAAAAACCTAATATCCATCTCTCACTTTTCACTCGCGTTCTCTTTTTTCCTCTCCTTTTTTTTTCTACAAATAAACCCGATTCTATAACTTTAACTTGGTATCAAAGCCAAATCAAGACCAAAATCATTCAAGCTCAGTTGCCCACAATAAAAGAGGCTATTGTCAGTTTTCTGACGCTGATATCGTTCTGACACGATTCTGATACAATTTTGACATCATGTTGATGTCATTTTGATGCGATTCTGACGTCAGCATGTGTAGATAAGAAATTATTGGAACTTGCTCGCCTGAATCTCCTGATTATTATGAGGGTACCATGTTATTTTCTTATGCTGTTTGAGACTATTTTCTGATGTTTTTTGAGCTGGTTTCTAGAGTTTTCTTCCGATTGTTTTTTGGAGCTGATTGAGACTGTTTTTCTTGCTGTTTGAGGCTGTTTTTTACACGTTGTTGAAGGGCGTATCAATTTTTTGGAATAATTTTAAATATCAGCCTAGTATACGAAGTTTTTGATGCTGTTTTTGGATGTGTCAGCCCAATACAATGTGTTTGTTATGCTGATTTCTGTTTGGAACTCTTGTCTAGTTTTTTTCTTTTGGTGAAATCTATCATAAGGTTGTTCTTTAGAGCTTAGAGGAGATTCTTAAGTGGTTGTGAGTTGATTACGGACCTATTCCAGTTCAATTTTTTAGTTTGACTTGTAAAGGCACTCATGACTGAGACTAAACCATAATTTACTAAGAACGATGACATGCCTAAGTCGACCACCTCACAAAAATTGAATGGGGTGAATTATCTTGCTTGGGCTCATGTTGTTGAAGTTTTTCTCCGTGGGCGAAGGAAACTAAAATATTTGACTGAACAGTCTCCTTCCGATGAGAGAAAAACTGAAGATTGGGCATGTGAGGATAGTATTATAATGGGATGGCTATGACATAGTATAGAACCAAAGATAGTATGGAACCAGAGATTGCTAGTACCGTTGCATTTTGTGATTCATTTAAGAAGATTTGGGACTCAATTGTAGAGTAATGTCTCTCAAGTTTATGAGTTGCATGAGAAGATATTTGCAACTAAGCAGTCCAAAAAAACGTTGTCAGTGGGATCAGTTACTGCAACATCGACCATTTACTACAGATCTAGAGCAACAAAAATGGTATTGGGAAGAGTTTATGATTGCTTCATTATTATCAGGTTTAGACACAGATTTTCGTGGCTTCAAGGACCATATTCTTGCTAGTGAAAAGTTGCCTACATCAGCAGGGCCGACCCTGAAATTTTGAAAATAAGTTGGGGCCCTAGGTGATAACAAATATGAGGCCCCTTTAGATGTATGGCTTCACGCGCTTAAAAAACTATGTGCAAAATTTTTTATTAGAAAACATATTAAATTTATTAATATATAAAAAATTAAAAAAAAAACTTCAATCTTGGTGGTGTCATGAAAATTTATTGTTGTTGGGAGAGTGCAATAGTCGCTAGAGTCTTAAGTGTAGTGGCGTGAAAAGTTGTTGTCGTTGTGTGAGTGTGGTAGTAACAAGATTCCTAGGTGTAAATCACCAAACATTGTGCAATTGCGAGAAAAATCTTCAAGATCTAAACAGGATAATAGTTTGATTTGAATTAGACTTTAGTTTCAATAAGTTGAAAATTTGAGATTATTTTTTATTTTTAGTTTATAGTAACTGAAATATAAAATTTTGGGGCCTAAAGTTGTGAAATTGGTTTTAAATTTAGTACAAATAGGCTATTAAACAAATTATTACTTTTTTTTGAAATTTATAGTAAAATAATTTTTATTCTAAAAAATAAATAAAGCCCTTGAATTGGGCCGATAAATTAATTAAACTCTTTAAAAAATTATAAAAATACTAATATTTTAAAAAATAAAAAATACAGAAAAAATAAAAAATTTGGGGCCCCCGGACCCGGAGGCCCTATGCGACATCCTTGGTCGCCTACTGTCACGGGGTTTATTTTTCAATACCAAAACTTTACCCTATGATGACACTTGACACCAACCAAGTTAGCCAATTCTCACACTTAGTACCCTTGAGTTACACTAAGTCTTGCACAAACAGACACACACACACACACACACACAGTATAAGAAATGCAATATAATAACAACACCCACAACTTTACAGACAACCATAATCAATGGTTCCCTAAAATTTACTATAAACTCAAATAGTATAAGGATTCTCTCTCAATCAGGCACACTACAACACATATACAAGAACTATCTTTCTCTGAAATTCGTTTCCTATACAATGCCATACATATGTGCCTATATAGGCCAATATACAAAACTGCCTATATATGGTGTGGATGACAACCCCATCCACCTAGGCTATGTTGGCACCAATCAGAGGTTGCCAACACTTAGCACACAATTGCACTCCCAATTGTCAGGATGTTGTGGCATCTCCCTGCAATTTTACCTCGCCTCTTGATGGTTAGAGTCAGTTATGTGTCACCAAACTGCATGTCTGAGTCATACATTGGCCTTGACCAGTCTTTATCTTGCCATAGTCTGAACCATACTGCACCATATTGAGCCAACTCAATGCCAAACATATGCCAACACTGCATAATGTTTGCCTTTGCTAAGCCAAATGCCTTGTCCCAGCTCCTCTCAAGCCTACACGTACTTGAGAGCTTTGCCAAGTTTGAACCAATGCCTTCACCATCGAGCCAGCACCTAGCTATGCCCATGTCTTGGTTTTGTCAATGCCTTGGCACCATAGGCCAAGCCGCGTCATGCCTATGTTTTGAACAACTTACATCAACCATTGCTTGTCTTAGTGTCACAGCCTTGCCCCAAGGGCAAGTTGGCCTAGCCAAAGCTTGGTGTGAACATGGCTTGCTGAGCCAAATGCATTGCATGCACACCAATGCATGTCAAGCTAAGGCATCACCTTGCCAAAGGCAACTTGGCACACTCGTGGGCATACACACATAGCTTGCCAAGCCATGCGTGTTCCAGCTCAGCCCACCGTGTTTTCACCGAGCCATCTCACGAATTGTGCCACCGAACCATGTATAAACATACCAACAAGCTTTCCCATACATGCCTTAGCCAAGGCTTACCCATGTCCTTGCTAAGTGGTTGAATGCCCACTTGGGTCAGAGACCCACCCCTCCCTATATATGCAGAATTCACAAATACAGTTCCGACTAGAACAAATATTAACCTTACTTGAGAAGTCATAATGGCCTTTTTCGAAGTTCCCGAATTCCAAATCCGGATTTTATTTGACAGGTCATCTTCTTATGATATAGAGCATCTCCAATTAACTCCCCATAATTTTCCAACACTCCTAAGCTTGACTTCAAAAGTTGGACTTATTTACCAAAACTGCTACTGTGCCATTTTCCCATGTCACACTGGCATGCCACAACCTACTTCAAGACTTCACCGGGTAACAAACCTCCCCCACTTGAAGAAGTCCAACGTCCTCGTTGGAGTAAACCCATCATGTTATTAACCTATGTGGACATAACCCAACACTCTACAATTCAAGTGTTGCTCGAAACCTTAACCTCATTTTCTGAACCAGTAAAAAGTCAGCACCTCTATGCACAACTTCAAACAACATTTCTGCAACAAACACTATTGCACCTTTGTATTGATCCCAAACCAGTTCTCTGGATCAATTTCTGACAAAAAATATCACATTCCTTAGCCATGAATCCATTTCCGTATCAATTATGGCTAACATATAACAACAAATGCCTGGTCTCGAATCCCATCATCCGTATCAATCTGACCAAGTCACCAACAATTCACATCTTGCCAAGAGTTCCAACCTCCGCATCAACCCTTGTTAAACAAATAATACAAACATGGACTCTGTTTTTGCTGTTAGCAACCCATCACAACAAAACATAAACTTGAGGAAATTAACATTACCAAATCAGTAGTAATGCCATCTTTTAGTGGGCATCCTTGCATAGCCTTTCCTCGCAGCCACACACCCACCACAACAATCTGCTTCACTTTTTAGCACACAGACCTATAGCCTGCCCATCTTCCATCACCATTAATGGAATCAATCAAACAGGAACACCACCCCCATCCGAATATGAACTTTCACCTTCTGGACCATCTGTTGTCATGGCATTTATTTTCTCCTTCTTTGGACAATTTCTGGCCCTGTGCGCTCTTTTGCAAATGAAACAACCTGAGTCATATCTTGGCTTTTGTTGACTCGTTATTGCCTCAACCTTGCCTTTGTCTTCCTCAACCGGTGGTTTTCTGGGCTTCTCACTGAACTTGCCCTTTTTCTTTGCCTTGCTTGGGTTATGATCGAACTTCTCCATCCGCAAGTCCAGTAGACTGTCTGTAGTAATAATGGCAGAAGGGAGGTCAGTCACACCCGTCCTCCTTAACTCGATCTGAGCCTATGATTGCAAACCCGCCATGAAATTAAACAACTTATCACCCTCTGACATGTCTTTGATGTCCAACATCAAGGATGTGAACTCCTTCACATATTCACGCAACGAACTAGTGTGTTTGAGATTTCTTAGGCACTCCCTTGCCACCCAGCCTAAATTCGCTGGCAAGAACTGCTCTTTGAGTTCTTTCTTCAATTCTGGAAAAGAATTAATCCTTGGGCGTGACTCATTCTCCAAGTGTGTCCGCCACCATAATTTTGCATCACCAGTCAGATACATCCTAGTGATTGTAATTTGATCTTCCTCTGGAATATAGGCAACCCAAAAATACTTATCCACATCCCATAGGAAATTCTCCAGATCTTTGGCACTTCGCTTCCTTCCAAAGGCCTTCGGTTCAGGGATTTTGATCTTTGACGATGGTTTCTCCCCCATCGTTGTTTGGTTTTGTACTACCCGCTTAATCAACCCATACTCCCCTTCCAGATTCCTAACATTTGCCTTGAAGACATCAATAATGGCAACAAAGTCTTCTGAGACAACCTTCATCTTGGAATTCATGTCAGTTATGTATTCCTCTATCAACTTGCGTAGGGTCTGCAATTCCACAACCAACAAGTTGGTTTGCACCAACAAAGGGTCATCACTTCCAGAGAATGGACCACCCACCAAGGTTTCTAACCGAGAAACTCTTTCTCGTAGTGCTTCTGTAGCATTTCCACCAGCCATTCTGAGATTCAAAGGGACTCTGATACCAACTGTCACAGGGTTCATTTTTCAACACCAAAACTTTACCCTATGATGACACTTGACACCAACCAAGTCAGCCAATTCTCACACTTAGTATCCTTGAGTTACACTAAGTCTTGCACAAATAAACACACACAGTATATGAAATGCAATATAATAACAACACCCATAACTTTACAAGCAACCACAATCAATGATTCCCTAAACTTTACTATAAACTCAAATAATATAAGGATTCTCTCTCAATCAGGCACACTATAACACATATACAAGCACTATCTTTCTCTGAAATTCGTTTCCTATACAATGCCATACATATGTGCCTATATAGGCCAATATACAAAACTGCCTATATCTGATGTGGATGACAACCCCATACACCTAGGCTATGTTGGCACCAATTAGAGGTTGCCAACACTTAGCACACAGTTGCACTCCCAACTGTCAGGATGTTGTGGCATCTCCCTGCAATTTTACCTTGCCTCTTGATGGTTAGAGTCAGTTGTGTGTCACCAAACTGCATGTCTGAGTCACACATTGGCCTTGACCAGTCTTTGTCTTGCCATAGTCTGAACCATGCTGCACCATCTTGAGCCAACTAAATGCCAAACATATGCCAACACTGCATAATGTTTGCCTTTGCTGAGCCAAATGCTTTGTCCCAGCTCCTCTCAAGCCTACACGTACTTGAGAGCTTTGCCAAGTTTGAACCAATGCCTTTACCATCGAGCCAACACTTAGCCACGCCCATGTCTTGGTTTTGTCAATGCCTTGGCACCATAGGCCATGTCGCGACATGCCTATGTCTTGAACAACTTGCACCAACCATTACTTGTCTTAATGTCACAGCCTTGCCCCAATGTCAAGTTGGCATATCCAAAGCTTGGTGTGCACATGGCTTGCCGAGCCAAGTGCATTGCATGGACACTAATGCATGCCAAACTAAGGCATCACCTTGCCAAAGGCAAGTTGGCACACTCATGGGCATGCACACATAGTTTGCCAAGCCATGCGTGTTCCAGCTCAACCCACCGTGTTTTCACTGAGCCATCTCACGAACCGTACTACCGAACCATGTCTAAACATGCCAACAAGTTTTCCCATACATGCCTTAACCAATGCTTACCCCATGGTCTTGCTAAGTGGTTGAATGTTCACTTGGATCAGAGACCCATCCCTCCCTATATCTGCAGAATTCACAAATACAGTTCTGACCATAACAAATATTAACCCTGCTTGAGGAGTCATAATGACTTTTTTCGAAGTTCTCAAATTCCAATTCCAGATTTTATTTGACATGTCATCTTCATATGATATAGAGCATCTCCAATTAAATCCTCATAATTTTCCAACACTCCTAAGCCCGACTTTCAAAGTTGGACTTATTTACCAAAATTGTCCCTGTAACATTCTCCCATGTCACATTGCCACAACCTACTTCAAGACTTCATCGGATAACACCTAGCCTCAGCACCGGGCATGTACAACGGCTAATGCTTATTCACGACTGTTGAGATCATCTTTGGGGCAAAAACTGATTTCAAGGATGTCGACGTGGAGTAAATCAGATGTGTACGGTTTGTATGTTAATGTTGGGAATGAATGGCTGGAGGAAGAAGTGATGTAGATACAAAGGCGAAAAGTGGGAGCAAAGTCTATTTTCCATCATGGGTTTAGATAATATAGATGAGGGAGGAGATTTAAAGCTTGAAAATGCGACTCATATTGAGG
This sequence comes from Cornus suecica, assembly GCA_963922005.1. Lineage (NCBI taxonomy): Eukaryota > Viridiplantae > Streptophyta > Magnoliopsida > Cornales > Cornaceae > Cornus > Cornus suecica. Next base: position 17,880,824 of record OY998246.1, read on the forward strand.
TTGGAATTGCAAGAAAATGAAGGCATCAAACCGTCCTTCAATGACCAAAGTTGTGGAAATGAGTGGCGCAGTAATGGCAACAGAGTATTGATATATATATATATATATATATATACATTTATATATGAGAAGAATGAGAAATGTCTCACAGAAACCCGTATGGCGTCGGTCGGAGAATCGAATCATTACTTGCAGAAGCCGAAGAGTCGGAGGAACGATTCGACTCTGTTCAAGGAATTGTCCTCTCTGTCGTCGGCGAAATCATCCTCCGTTTCTTTGTGGTTGAGGGCGTAGAAATTTCTAGAGAGTAGTGAATGAGACTTGAAGTTAGAGAGAGAGAGAGTTGTGAACGAAGCTTTCCAATTCTCAATTCTCCAAGGGGCTGTATGGTTTCCTGGTGAACTGTTCAAAACTATAAAACATTCAAAATTATTTAATCCTCCAAGCTAATCAAATTTTGTTACAAATTTTATCTTGGATCCAAACAAGGGTTATAGTGTTTTTTTGTTTTAGATTTTGAAAAAGATTTGTTAATGTTTTATTAATAATGAATGTACAATAATAACTTATTTTCTAATTTTTAATTTACTCATTTTTTCCACTTAATTTTTGGGTGGCAAATTATGTAGCTTTAAATAGGTAAATGACGAAAACCTCCTATAGTATGAAAAAAATGTGTATATAAAGTATTGTAAAAATGTGTACTTTGACTCCCTCAACGAAGATTTTGTTCACTCTTTTGGCATGAATTTAAGATCGTGACTTTCACATGCAATACTTTATCTCCAAATGTCAAAAATGTCCTTAATCACTTACCAAAATATCATCATTTGTTATTAAATAACAAACTTGAAAAACTGACACCGTCAAAAAATGGCCTATAAATCGTCATTTTATATTTCAGTTTTTTTGTTTGTAAAATAAATAACTAAACAAATAAATAAGGGTAAGATGGTAATGTATATAATAGGGGTGTTTAAAACCATAGGGGGGGTATGCACTATATTCACATAGTACATGGGTTTTATGCCATTCACCCAACTTTAAATAGTATTTCTTAATAAGATTAGTTTTGAATTAATATATAAAAATTGGTTGAAAATTTGTGTTCATTTATTGGACTCGATTTTATGGATCGACTTTATTTAAATGAAGCTTCCGGAAGAAGGGTTAGGTGTGAAAAAAAAATCCCTCTAGTATGCATATAGTGCGTATAAATCCCTGTGGTTCTTTAACATTATATTTTTAAAAAATATGTGCGTTTTGCTCCCATTGTGGCATGAATTATCTGAAATACCCTTAGAATAAATGATTTTTTTTAAAAAAATAAAATAAAATTACAAAAACAAAAAAAAAAAAACAGAAAATATATTTAAGAAAATAATCAAAAAAATAATTACATTTTTTTCAAAAATATTAAAATTATTTTGAAAAAAAAATAAGACTATTTTTTAAAAACTTTTTATTTATAATTATATAACATTTTGATTAAAAAAATTAATCCAGTTTATTTTTAAAAAATATATATAATAAAATTACAAAAACAAAAACAAAAAACTGAAAATATGTTTATAAATAATATATTTAATAAAATTATCAAAAAATATTACAATTTTACTTTCAAAAATATGTTGAAAAATTAAAAAAAAAAGTATCTTTTTAAGTCATTTTTATTTAATTTTTATTATTTTATTTAATTTTTTATTTTTTATTTTATTTAATTTTATTTATTATTAATTATATTTTTATTATAGATTATTTATTATTTATTATTAATTCAATATTTATTATTTTTATTAGGTTAAAAAAAGTATTTTAGAAATTTCATATCATTTTAGGGATAAGTTATATATTTTTGTAACATAATAGATTTATACACACATTTATAACTAGGAATTTTTCGTAACTAGTATGAAACCACACCCGAAAGAATTCAATGTGCGTCAATTCATAGATTAAGCTGACAAATGACATTGATGGATTTTTAGATGTTAAACTCTGTAATTTGAATTTAACTCACTTATTTTATTAAGGTATTTTATTAAGGTAATATAGGTAGGGTAGAGACCCCGATTTAGTACTCTTTAAAGGAATATAAAATCAGATTTCAATTTTTTCGAAGTTCATAATCCAAAGTAAGACTTGGTTAAATCTAAAGTCACACTACAAGAAGTATGTGCTTTTCTGACAGGTCGGTTTGGATACCCTGTTTTCTGTTTTTGTTTATTTACTATTCATCAGATCCAAAAAAAAAAACACATTTGGCAAACGCGTTTATTGTTCACTTTTTTTTTTCCCAAGAAAACTGTTTTATGTGAATAGTGTGTAAAAGTGGTGAAAACACCAAATACAACTTTTAGTTGTTTTTTGAGTTTTTTCACTGTTTAGGTGGTAAAAACAGTGAAAACGCCAAATCCATAAAATACAACTTTCACCAAATAAAAGTGGTGAAAACACCTTCATCCAAACGTTTTTTAGTTTTTAGTTTTTTGCTCAAAAAAACAAAGACAAATACAAAAACAGTTTTTATATTTGAAGACAGAAAACAAATACAAAAAACAGGCTTTCCAAACACACCCGACACTTTATTACCGGTGTTTTTAAAAATACCGATAAAAAATTAGGGCATGTTTGGTTTGCATTTTTTAGAACAGTTTTCTGATTTCTAAAAACTGTAAAAAAAAAATATTTTGTTCAATTTTCAGAAAACAGTTTTCCGAAAATTCAGTTATAAAAATGTCAATTTTCAGAAAACTCATTTTTATTGTTATCAGAAAACAGTTTTCAATTTTCAGAATTCTGAAAAACAATTTTCAGATATACAAACCAAGTAGACCCATACTTTTTCCGGCACTTTTTCAAAAGTGCTGCTAATTCCCGACACTTTCTTTAAATTAAAAAATAAATATATAGCTTACTTTTTCCGGCACTTCTAAATCATAGTCACTACAAGAAATGGGTGTATCATTCGTGGGATCTTTATATATTTTTATTTTGTTTTCAGCGGCATTAATGACTGAAGTGCCAGAAAAGGTCCTTTAAACGGCATTCCTACAAAAACCGCTAGTAAATCCCGACATTTTAACAAAAATGCCAGTAATGTTATGCCCGAACCAATTCAAAACACACACACACACACAATATAGACACCAAGATTTATATTGGTTCGGTCCAATTCGTACCTACGTCCACTTTGAGAGAGTTTTCACTATCAGTTGAAAATATGGCAGGGAGGAGGATACACTTGATCACTTTACTCTACCTCACAAACTCTCTGCCTCACTCACAGAACTCACTTGTCTGTGTTTCTCTTTTCTTACACTTGTGTTCTCTATATTGTTACAACCCACACTGTCCATATATATATAGCCGAAAGGAGTAGAAACAAACAAACATAACTTGCACAGGCGTGGCTTGCAAATATTGACATTTGTGTCTGTGGATATCCCCAAGCGTGATCAGAGCAGCAATTCTTGACTTGGCTCAAAACATGCGTGATCTTGATAGTTTTTGGCTTAGCATGCACAGTTAATGGTGATGGTTTGCATGCGTAGAGAGTTGCAGCAAGCTTCGGGTATGGAACTTACAATTTTCCCCTTTCCATTCCAATCAGAGGAGAACGTCTTCTGCTGCGCTTCAGTTGATGTCCATCCTGGCTATGTTTCTGCATAGCTCTAGCTTCTCTCGAGTAACCACTTTTGTCAACATGTTTGTCGGGTTCTTGTCTGTATGGATCTTCATAATCTTCAATAATTGGTGTTCCATTACTTTGCGTATCCAGTGATAGCGAATATCGATATCCTTCGTGCGGGAATTGTACATTGAATTCTTGCTCAAGTCCAGAGCACTCTGACTGTCACAATGCACTTTGTATTCGTTCTGACTAACACACAGTTCTTGGAGAAACCGCTTTACCCACAACATTTCATTTCCAGCTTCCGCGGCGGCAATGTATTCTGCTCCAGTTGTAGATAAAGCGACACACTTATGTAATTTGGATTTCCATGATACAGCTCCCCCTGCAAAAGTAAATAGAAATCCTAATGTAGATTTCCTACTGTCAATGTCACCGGCCATATCTGAATCTGTATAGCCTTCCAAAATTGATTCTGCTCCCCCATAGCATATGCATAGTTTCGATGTACTCTTGAGGTACCTAAGAATCCACTTGACTGCTTCCCAATGGTCTTTGCCTGGATTTGAAAGAAATCTGCTCACAACGCCTACAGTGTGAGCTATATCCGGTCTGGTGCAAACCATTGCATACATCAAGCTACTAACAACTGAAGAGTAAGGGATTGTTTCCATCTCTTCCTTTTCTTTCGTCGAAGAGGGACACGATCTCTTGCTTAGGTTGAAGTGATTAGCCAACGGAGTACTGACTGGCTTAGCATTTCCCATTTGAACTTTGTAATCACCCGTTCAATGTACTTCTCTTGTGACAACCACAATTTATTGTCTTTCATGTCATGAACAATCTTCATACCCAATATCTGTTAAGTTGGGCCTAGGTCCTTCATGTCAAATGACTTGGACAGTTCTTGCTTCAGCTTGCTGATCATACTAGCATCCTGTCCAACTATCAACATGTCGTCAACATACAACAATAGAATAACAAAGTTACCATCTGGGAAATTCTGAACGTAGACACATTGATCTGCAGCAGATCTCTTGTAACCATGACCCACTATGAATGAGTCGAACTTTATGTACCATTGTCTCGGTGCTTGCTTGAGGCCGTAGAAACTCTTCTTCAGTTTGCAAACCATATGCTCTTTCCCTGTAACTTTAAAACCTTCTAGTTGGTCCATATAAATTTCCTCCTGTAGATCTCCATGAAGGAATGCTATCTTGACGTCCATCTGTTCAAGCTCTAGGTTCAGACTAGCTGTCAACCCGAGTATCCTCGAATTGAGGTCATTTTCACCACTTGTGAGAATATCTCATCAAAGTCGATGCCTTTCTTCTGTTGGAATCATTTGACAACTAATCGAGCTTTGTGTTTTATCAACTTTCCGTTGACGTCTTTCTTCAGCTTGAACACCCATTTATTTGTCAATGTTTTCTTGCATTTGGGAAGTCTCACTAAATCATAACTCTGGTTTTTCTGCAAGGAACTCATCTCTTATTACATAGCTTGTACCCATTTACCTTTGTCTGTATGGGTCTTTACTTCCTGAAAGCATTTTGGCTCCCCTTCATCAGTAAGCAGAATATAGTCTGACTCTGGATATCTCCTCGACGGAATCAGAGGTCGGCCTCTTTCAGATCTTCTTGGCTGAGGCTCTTCAACTGGAGGAGCTACTTCTGGTTCTGTAGCTTCTGGTGGAGGGGTTTGTGGCTCCCCCTGCTCAACACCCTCAGGTTCTTCTTCCTCCCCTGCTTTTGGAATTTCATCATCTGGGATCAACTGTACTGGTGCAGGATCTAGGATGATGTTTGCAACACTCGAACTAGAACCACCGGTCTCTGTGAATTTTTTAGTGTCTTTGTATGTCTGGTTCTCTTGGAACACAACATCCCTATTTCTGATAACCTTCTTCGATTCTGGATCCCATAGTCTGTATCCGAATTCTTCGTCTCCGTAGCCGATGAAGATGCATGGAGTTGATTTCAGATCGAGCTTTTGTCTTTGCTCATTGGATACGCGTGTAAATGCATTGCACCCAAATACTCTCAGGTGAGAATATGAGGGATCTCTTCCAGTCCATACCTTTTCTGGAACTTCGAACTGCAGTGGTACTGATGGTGATCTGTTGATCAGGTAGACAGAGACTCTAACTGCTTCACCCTATAATGGCTTTGACAACTTAGCCATACTGATCATACTTCCGACTCTGTCCATAATGGTTTGGTTCATCCTCTCGGCTACACCATTATGTTGTGGGGTACGTGGGACCGTCTTCTCATGTCGAATATTGTATTCAAAACAGTATGCTCGGAACTCATTGGAAGTGTACTCGCCTCCATTGTCTGATCGGAGGCACTTTAGCTTCTTTCCGGTTTCCCGCTCTACCATGGCGTGGAATGCCTTGAAGTAATTGAGCACCTAGTCCTTTGTTTTCAAAAAATATACCCACACCTTTTGTGAAGCATCATCAATGAATGTGAGAAAATATTTGTTACCGCCTAAAGACTCCACTTCTAAAGGACCACAAACATCAATATGTATCAAACTCAACAACTCTAATCTTCTCCTAGTAGTTGAGTTGAAAGAGATTCTATGTTGCTTTCCAAATAAATAGTGATCACAAGGGTTTTAATGGAATACCTTTTGATACTGCAATTAGTTTCTTCCTTGCCAGTGTAAGCAACCCTTTCTCCCCCATGTGTCCGAGTCTTTTGTGCCACAAATTTGGTGAAGTCTCATCTTCAACTGCATTGAGACTATGAGAAATTACTTTCACATGGATTGTGTATAGTGTGCCATGTACCTGTCCTCGAGCGACAACCATGGCTCATTTTATCAGCTTCCAGGTGCCATTGCTAAAGTGGTTACCGTAGCCTTCCCGGTCTAAGGTTGTCCCAGAAATGAGATTGAGACAAAGGTCGAGCACATGTTTGACATCTTTTAACACCATACTGCAACCAATACCGGTCCTGATCTGGACATCACCGATTCCTATGATCTTTGAGAAACTTGTATTGCCCATTCTTACTGTACCAATGTCTCCAGCTTTGTACGAGGTGAAGAAATCATTGTAGGGAGTGGCGTGGTAAGATACCGTTATGTCAATCACCCACTCGGCTTCATTGCTTCCTACGTAAAGGCATACCTCTTCATCGACTGAGCATATAGTGATATCTCCTATAACAGTGACCATGGAGTCGCCATCTTCCTTCGGTGGCTGGTGGCTGCTTTGACCTTGCTCCTTTTGTAGTTTGCGGAAATTCTTCTTTAAATGTCCTGCGATGCCACAATCATAACAAACATATTTACCCTTTTGTTGACTTTTGTCATTGGTGGGTCTGCCACGGGTTTGGGACCTTTCTTTGCTTCTGCTTCTGTCTTTGTCTCTGCCTCTACCAGTTCCGTAAGATTTTCCTTGACCTTCTGTGACAAAGGCATGTGATTGGTTCATGTCTGTTTCCTTCATTCGGGCTTCCTCGCTGAATATGGTATCCTTTACTATCGCCATAGTGAGTTTGCCATTCGGTGTTGAGTTACCGAGGGAAACCACCAATGTCTCCCAATTGGGTGGTAAGGAGCTGAGTAGAAGTAGGGCTTGAGTTTCATCGCCAAGATTTAACTCTACAGCTGCAAGCTGGTTCACCAAGTTTTGAAACTCGCTGGAGTGCTCGGCTACAGAGGTTCCACTCTTCAGCTTCTAATTGACCAATCGCATCATTAGAAGTGTTTTGTTTCGAGCAGTCTTGGCCTGGTACATATCCTCGAGCTCCTTCCAGAGTTCGTAGGTGTTGTTCTCTTGCGCAACATGGTGGAATACACTATGGTCTATCCACTGTTTGATTTGGCCAATAGTTTTTCTGTGCATCTTGGTCCAATCTTTCTCCGCGATTAACGTAGGTTTTGCGCCTTCATTTTCCAACGGGTCCGCCAAATCCTTGAAATTAATAAGATCCTCCATCTTGGGTCTCCATATGGAATAATTTGATGCCGACAATTTAATCATGGCTCCGGATCCTGAATCTTCCATCGAATCGGATCAACTTTAAGCTCTCCCTAGCTTGTTTGATATGTTCAGAGTGGAATCACACAAAATGGAGTGTACAGTTGTGTCCGAAACGGTCGAAAACCTTAAGATCACCTCTGATTGAGCTCAAATCCGACTTAGGATGAGTCCGGAATAGTCAAAATAACGGCGATGGGCAAAACTATAATTTTAGCAAGTACTGATGACGTGGCAGCATCAGGGTGTGACACGTGGCAGTGTGTCAGGGGGAAACGTGGCAGATGACGTGGACGAATGTGGGAATGACATATGGCAAGTGGTGACGTCAGCATTGATGTGGCAGGAGTGATGACGTCATCGGTGACATGTCAGTGCGTGTGGCGCGTGATCTCACGCGCGATGGAGGTTGAAGGCGCGTGGTGCATGTGGGCCTCACATGTGCTGGAGGTAGACGACGCGTGGGCCTCACGCGCGCTGGAGTTAGACGACACGTGGGGCGCGTGACGCCGAGGGCTCTGACGCGCCGAGCTTTGGGCGGCATGTGCGGCGGTTGCGGCTGTTCTCGACGGGAAAGTCTTCCTCTTGAGATGGGTCGTCCTAAAATATGAGTTGTGTGGTGTTTTGCGAAGTAGGTTGGTTCGAAATAGGATTACAAGAAACGAATCTATTTTTGACTCTAGGCTTTGATCCCACTTTGCTATGCCCGAACCAATTCAAAACACATACACACACAGAATATAGACACCAAGATTTATATTGGTTCGGTCAAATTCGTACCTACGTCCACTTTGAGAGAGTTTTCACTATCGGTTGAAAATATGGCGGGGAGGAGGATATACTTGATCACTCTACTCTACCTCACAAACTCTCTGCCTCACTCACAGAACTCACTTGTCTGTGTTTCTCTTTTCTTACACTTATGTTCTCTATATTGTTACAACCCACACTGTCCATATATATATAGCCGAAAGGAGTAGAAACAAACAAACACAACTTGCACAGGCATGGCTTGCAAATATTGACATTTGTGTCTGTGGATATCCCCAAGCGTGATCAGATTAGCAATTCTTGACTTGGCTAAAAACACACGTGATCTTGATAGTTTTTGGCTTAGCATGCACAGTTAATGGTGATGGTTTGCATTCGTAGAGAGTTGCAGTAAGCTTCGGGTATGGAACTTACAAGTAATACCTAACCGACGGAGACTAATACCGTCAATGATGTATTTTCCGTCAATTTTATTTTATTTTATTTTTTTACAGATGCTAAGAATTTTTAAAGTGTCATAGTACAAGATTCAATTGACTTAAGTCACAAAATTTTTAAATAGGTCTTGTTCTCATAATAAACACGCATTTTCACTCCCACTACTCTATATACTTTTAGAGGAAGTTCTACTACAAGGTGGGGCTTCCTTAAGTAGCACAATTGTTCTAAATATGGGTGTTTTCATGCTTTGCACGCGCTTTCGTCCAACTTTCATTTTAGGTGACTTAAATTTTGATTCTATCGGGCACCTCCACCGATTTTGTGTGACTTAGATTCTCTCACTCTTATAAGTGAAATTTCTAAAATTACCTAGTAAACTAAGGAAAATAGTCTAGAGGGGGTGAATAGGCTTTTTATGATTTATTGACAAATTAAAATTTAATTGCATAAAAATCAATCACGAAACCCTAATTCTTTAATCAAGCAATCATGAATATAAGTGCAGAAAATAAAGTGATATAGACACACGATATTTTTACGTGAAAAACCTTGGAAAACGCTCGGGTATAGATGCACTATGAATCAAGAAGTACACAGACTCTATGAAGTTTTAGACTTACAAATCACTCATGGTCTACCTTTCTTCACTCGACGTCTGACAAACATAAATCACTCGCGCTCCAGGAACCTCTCGCTCCGCTCCGTACTCTGACGACTCCGCTTCTCCATGAATCAATGAACCATGAAGCCTCCTATTTCGATCTCCGCACTCAGACGGCTCCGTTTCTCAACGGATTAATGCAACCACATTGCAATAGGTGGTGTGATAATTTTTTAGCAACGGATCATCCAATTATGCATAAAGATCTTCGATGTAGAAATACAATTGGATAATCAACAAAAACTAGAGAAACCCTTGATATAGAATAATCAAACGATCTCTTTTTCTCTCTCTGCAAACGAATTTGATCTATAAAAGTGTTGCAGAGATCTCACAAAAGTCACCCCAAAAATCTATAGAGACTCCTCTTATTTATAGGGAGAGGAATCCTATACTGAGTAAACTTGTATCCTTTTTGGATTAGAATTCCTCCCTTATTTAATCTCACAAAATTCACCTCAAAAGTATTGCAGAGATCTCACAAAAGCCATCCGTGCTAGGATATATTGGAGTATAATCCAAGTTGATAGAAGTTGAAACGAATCAGAACTTGTATTTGCAAAATTTTCACGCTTCTCTACGTTTAAGCGTAGGCCCAATTATGTGATAAGTCCATTTTACATACATATTTTATCCCCAAATTTATATTTGTTAGTAGGTAAAACTATTTATTTTAACTAATTTAGAAGTGTAATAATGATAAGTGTACACAAACTTTAATTTGTGTAATAAACTAGTTAAAGAATTTATTTGTAATGTTATTAAATTATATCTATATGTGTGTCTTCCATTCATAGGTGTAAAGGTGAGAAAGGAAACAAATGCACATCGAGAAAGTTGGAAATGTGATGAAAAGTCATGTATATTTAAAGAAAAAGAAAGGAAAAGAAAATTTCATTTTTCTTTACAAGTTGTAATTTGATTCCAATATTTCTCTATAAATATGGAAGAACATGAAAGGGAGGAGGAGAAGAATAAAGAAGGAGGAGAGCAAGGAGGACACCAAAGAGGAGAATAATTCATCTTCAATTCCGGGTTCTATTGTTTTTACTTTGTTATTTTCTTTATAAGCATGTGTAACTAAATCCTCAACTAAGGTTGATGATGACCATTTATGAAATAAATTCCTTTTAGTCTTTTATCAATTTCTATGTGTATAATTTAAAAACTTATGATTTTCGCTTCATAAAATTAATTGTTTTAAATTCCTTTTACTATAAATATCATGTATTTATAGTAGTTAAGAATTCTTATCACAATTAATCAAGCTTGGATTTGATAAGTTTATAAGTAAAAATCTTTGATCTTATGTGATCCATTAAATTGCATACATAGGATGCTTAGAATTTTACACTTTAAAGCGAAGAAAAATCTATTTCTTGAAAAGATATTTCATTAGTGCGTCATTGTTATATCTTGAGAAAGTAATAAGATTGATTTCTAATTACTACTCTAAAATTGGAATTGATAAAGGAATAATTAGAATTTTATGGATGACTGGTGGTGGATTCCGATACCTTAGTATTTTGTCCCGATTAATCTCATTTTTATTATTAGTATTTCGATATTGCATGTTTAGTATAAAAATCACTTCAACAAACAAACTTTGAGAAACTAGGTTATTTTTAGATTAATTTGAGTTTATTTAAGTTTCTTTAAAGCATTCCATTGGGTTAGACCTCATTCTTGCATAACCTAAACTATAATTTAATCGTGCGCTTGCAAGTAATATTTTAAAACACACCACTATGCTTAAGCATAGCTTAGCCGTAGGCCAAAATCCACAAGCGTAGTTTTGAGTGTTTCTAACCACATTTAGTTACTGTAAGCGTAGAAAAATTTATGGAAATTACTTCTCCTAACTTTTCTTCCATTTGAACCCCCTTGACTCCATTGGTATGTTTCCCGAAGTTCCGGCTCCGAAAAATATCGTTTATGCCATCTCGAATGCATTTTTCGCTCAAACTTGTTTCTTCTACATTACTTTAAGCTTAATTTGAATTTAATGAAGCTTGTTAATGCCTTTGCTTGACCACTTTAATTTTCCTAAACCTACCCGACCTTACAAGTCACTAAACATGGTTATTGTCAAGAACATGTCAACAGTGAACAATATACAAATGTTCTTACAATCTCCCCCTTGGCATTTCTGAGACAAAACCATGTTTTACAAAAATATCATCACGAACAATAACATAATATCTATACCTATGAACATACACCCACAAACATAGACATAGAATATCAGTTTTCCCTCATGAAGATCTTCTAATCCTATAACCACAACACTGAATAATATACCATGAAAAATAAGTGTGGAAAACAGATATAAACCAATATAATGATCATAAGAATAACATAACAACAATGCAAGCATAATGATCATCATAGTAAAAAAATACTATTTCTCCCCCTGAGAATAAACTGCCCCTTACTAAATACTTCTACCTCTTGACCATACAATATCTCCCCTTACTTAATACTTTTCTCCTTTTTTTGTCACTAAAATGACAAACAAAAATATAACGATCAAAGTATTAAGGGAAAGCCTCAAAATGTAAATATAGGAAAAAGATAACAGATGAGACTCTAAAGAATCTAAGTCAAACACAAAATACTAAGATAAAGTACTCTATAAAATTTATATCCAGATTCTCGAGTAACAAAAATCTCTATAATGCATGAACTTAATACTAATGAATGAATGCAAATGCTAAACTTTAAAAAAAAATTGTTCTTAAAACATGTGAGCAGGGCAGTAGAGACAATAAGTTAATAATTAACACATCATATTCACATATTTGACTTAGCTATTATACACACGGTAATGAAAAAAATCAGCACACGTACTTTGTAGTCATAAACAGTCACAAGACAATCTTTACATATCATTTGCATATATGAAAAATATTCAAGTGCACACAAACATCTAAGATGAAAATAATACGTACTAATTCTAATAATCTCATCACTAACTATGATGATACTTCAGTCCAAAACCTAAGCTAGAAGTTAAATATTTAACTCGGACCTTATTGCTAATTAAAGGGAACACAATTTTTTTTTTGTCTCGAATTTTTTCTTTTGCACTCCTTCATATATCTTTTGTTTCTCCCATTTTTATGCGAACACTCACTGCTTTGTGGCAAGAGGCCCGGTTACTTGAGTTGAAAATTTGAGATAATCACGTCAACCTTTTTATGCAAATACTCAATACTTGCTGAGCTACTGAGACCCGGTTACTCAGCAGACGGACCATTGCTCTAAGGGGTTTTAAAGAGACATTCATATACTTCATTATTTCATTCTCTATCTTCTTTCAACATTACCTCAATATTCATGAGCATGCAATAAGTATTCAAAAACATCAATCAATCTAGCCTATCTCATGAACCTACATATCACTTTGGGTTAAATAAAAAAATTAAAAGTTTCAGTAGGCATTACAATCATCTTCGAAGTAAAACACACACTTAAGATTAAAGTTTTTCAACATAAAATAATTATGCCAAGTGAACATCCAAAATCCTTAGGTCAGGCTAACACATCTACTTCCCATATGCATAATCAGACAAGTAAACATGAGAATAAAGTAAAATATTACAACCCTTTGTACCCTTAGCCAAGCTCAACATGCTAATAATTTTTAATTTTTATCATTTTGTCATAATGATGCATGCATGAATAATCCTAATAGTACCAAAACATGATGCATGCATGAATAATCCTAATAGTACCAAAACATGATGCATGCATAATAATAATAAAAATGCAAAAAATAAAAAATAAAAATATGCATGATAATGTATCAATTTTAGGACAAAAGATAATGCAAGATATTCGTAGAATGATACATATGAAGACATCTATTCTAATGATAACATTCCACTAGATTTTATAAGACTCGCATGCTTTTGAAAATCTAATGGTTTTGTAGAGATGTTTGTCGGCAGAGAATCTGTGGATATATACTTTAGACCTTTCTCAGAATTAGAGTCACGTGCTCTATATTCAGTATGAGCAATCATATAGTGTAGCTTGCCTTTCCTAACCCATGTCTGTTTAATTTTCGAAGCTCTTCTTGTCAGCTCTGACAAATTCTTTACCTATTTGCTCAATACCCGAATTTAATTTTCACCATTAGGCTCTTTTTGAGTTCTATGTTTCCATTTTGATTTCAAAGTTTCTCCTCTTAACTTTGAACACACGGGTCAAATGTGACATTTCACTCCACAGTGATGACATACTGGGATAAAGCTTTGAAAATCATTGTTGGAACCCTTATGGTATTTAAAGGTAACGGGAGACTTACTCTCAATAGCTTTTCCAATATAAGATTGAGCATTAGAATTCCTATCAGAATTCCCTTGAGAGGAACTAGATGCAACTTGGGCGCCCTAACAAAGGTCATTTTGGAAACTATGTTAAAATTACTCGTTGTTCCTTTGAATCCTAATCCCTTTGTATTTCCTACAGATTTTCCTATACTCAACATACGATCAAGATTAAGAGTTCCACTAGACCATTTATGGATGGTTGAGTTAGTATCCTTTAATTCCTTTTCCAAACCCCCAATCTTTGTAGATTTCTCACTCAATTCCAATTTTAGAGTGCTTAATTCATTACTGAGATCATCCACACTAATTCCTTACTAAGATCATCTACACTCTTCAACTCATGATTACTAATTGAGCTTTTTGGGTCTGTATGGAGATTTAGGGTTTGAGAACTATTGGTTAATTCGTCCCTTAAATAATGTAATTCTTTGTCCATGCTAAGATTTTTAGTCAATAGTTTAGTGTGATTTTTGTGAAATTGTGTGGTCTTATCAAGTAATTTATCATAAGACGCTTGAAGCAACTCATCACAATCTTCATCACTCTTAGAACCTTCATCTCATTGCCCAACTTGTAGCAACTTCTTCAACCTCCTTACTTTGTGCTGCAAACACAGTATAATTCACAGACTCATCACCTACCTCTGAGTATGTCGAATCACTAGTTGATCCATTATCAGATTTATTTAAGCCTTTTGTCATTTTTAAAGTATTTGCACACTCCGCTGCTAAGTGACCATACCCTTTACACTCAAAACATTGAGGGTTCTTCTTTTGAAGATCAAACTTGACATTCCGAGATTGAGGTTTATTTTTATTGGTAAACTCACATAATTTGTCTCCAAATTTTTGTCATTTGCCATTCCTTTTAGCCTTCACAAATTTATTCAACCTTTTAGCAAATATGATAATATCATTCATATTCAACTCACTTTTTCCATCAGACTCAACATGATCCTCCCTTGTGATTTTGAAAGCTATGTTCTTCTCTTTTGTGCTACTAGAATTCTTAGGGGAATTTTTTAACATCTCCATCTCATATGATTTTAGGTTCCCTGCCAATTCTGCAAGCTTAATTTCTTTAAGACTCATGACTTCCGATATGACAGTAACCTTAGACCGAAAATGTTCAGGTAGAGACCTAAGAATTTTCTTCACTATGGTAGTCTTGGGAATGGGCTCACCTAGATTGTGATAACTTGTTACAATATCAGTTAGTCTAGCCTCAAAGTCAGCGTATACTTCATCTTCTTCCATCTTAAGCTGTTAAAATTATGAGTTTAAAATTTGAAGTTTCGATTGCTTAACTTTTGAAGTTCCCTTATAAGTAACTTGGAGAATATCCTAAGCTTCTTTGATGATTTCGCACGTGGAAATTCTCATAAACTCACTCGCGGTCACAACAGTAAATAAAGCATTCAGAGCTTTAGAGTTCCAATTCGCACTGTTGGTCTCAGCAGAAGTCCACTATTTAGATGGTTTTTTCTTAGATTTATTAGTAGTCTCATCCATCAGAGTGGGAAGTGAGTATCCTACCTCAACAGACAGCCAAGTTCTCTCATATAGAGCTTTCAAAAATGCTCTCATCCTCGTTTTCCAATAAGTGTAGTTCGAGCCATCAAACAAAGGGGACATAGATACGGACCCTCATTCACGAAGTAAATCCATCGCCTAAGTTTAGAATCTAACCCTAGGTTGTTAACCTAATGATAAGTGTCAAAAATTAGTCATTTTAACCCCTTAACTCACTATTGTTACGTTCTTTCATTCCATTATTTGGTATTTTTATGTTGTTTGCATGTTAAAGAATGTTTCAGGAGCTTACTAAAGAAATGGAGCTAACTTTGATGAATTAATTAAAGAGTGTTCTTTCTATCCAAGAGGAGAGTCAAATAGGCAGTTCGAGACAAAAATGGCTCCCGAAGGGCAAAAACGGCATTTTCAGAAGCCGTCATCTTCAGCAAAAAGTATCGTGGGTTCGAGACGAACGTTTTGGCACGTTCACGGAGAAAATTGGTTTTCCATAAAAACCCTACGCTTGTGCCTACGCTTCATGTACCAAAAAGTGGCTAGAATTGCAAAATATACGCTTGGGACCTACGCTTGAAGCGTAGCCTCCAAGCGTGAGTGCGGTAACTTTGAGGATTTCTGCGTGATTTTTCCTATTTCACCTTAGGCTTAATTGGAAGACGTGCCCGCTACTCTAGACCTCTGTATTCATGTATATACACTTATATTTAGTGTTTTTATGAGTTTTGAGAGTGAAAATACTGAAAAGGGCCTCTCTATTCCATTGCCTATATATACAAAACCATACATCAAAGTTAGGTCTGTTGAGTTGGAGAGTTCAGACGTGAGTTTTTGGAGACTGTTCATTCATTCAGATTTCCTGTTATTGAGAGCCATATTCAAACCTAGAGATCCGAAAAAGAAGACTATGGAGAACGGTTCTACATCAATGATGCAGTCACCTTCTAACTCGGTATCTAGGGTTTTCTAGCAAAACCCTAGCCAAGTAATGTAGTTCATTTATTTATTTTTAACTGTAAATGAGGGGAAACTGTGACAATACTGTGATGATTGTAGTAGTTAAGAGACCGTACTGATTTGCAATATAAAATTATATGTTTGTTCTAAATTCTTATCTTAGATGAAATTAATATATTATTTTGCATAATTATGATTATTCAATATGGGCTAGAACTCGGATGCTTAATCATGGTTTTCTACACAATGGTGGTAATGAAACTTGAAACCATAGGTTGACACATGTCGTACCTTGGTGATTTAATATAGACATGCTTTAGTTTATTTTCATGCATTAGGAGTAGATTAAAGAAGCATAATTTGCATGTACTAGTTAGGTCAATCATGAGACGGGTTGTCGCGATCCAGTTGATGGTACTCATTTTTGGGGTCGTATTCAGCTATCTACGATACGACCTGATTCACAGTTATGGATCGCCCTCTTATAGTTAAAACAGTAATGAACTATATTATGCGGTTAGTGATGGAGTGATGAAAACCCTAGTTTTCTCTCTCATCTAAATCACAACCAATTTACTCTGTTTTTTAGTTAATTTAGTTAAGATTAGATAATTTGGTCTTTCAACCACCCATAGCAAATAATTTTCAGAAATATAATTCAGTGTTTTTAAATTATTAAAGTGAACAATCTCAGTCTCTGTGGGATCGATATCCCTTACTCAAGCCACTTTGCTATTCTATAATTGATATGTGCGCTTGCGTAGGGTAAAACCTAAAGTCGTTAATGTATTTTTTTAACCACATATTTTTATACACCTGACGGTCACATCAAGTTTTTGGCACCGTTGCAGGGGACTAAGCATTGTTCAATAGCTTTAGTAGTTTATTTACATTGTGTTATTGTATTGTAGCTAAAGTGAGATTTTTGTGTGATTGACAAGTACTCTAAAAAGTGTGAAAGATCGGAACTTCTAAAGTTGCATCTGAAACTTTTGTGAGTTTTAGTTACCTAGATTTTTGCATATTAATTCTTGCTTTAATTTCTGTAATTTAGAAGTAGTTAAGTTAGATTAGATTTTATTTCAGAAATTTTCAAAAATAAAAAAATATAGTTGTTTGAATAGCGTATGACTGATAGACCGACCCGTTCTAATTTAAGCACTGTATTAGTCGAGTATATTCTTGAGATTGAAAAGACTCTCTGTAGTTTACGTTGATCTATTGAAGAACGTCATCGTCAGTAAGAAGAAGCAATGGGCGACCACAGACCCGCCCCGCCGAGGCACCAAAGACATCATTGAAGGGATATTACGCACCTGATGCGTATGAGTCTTATGCAGATTTTCCAGAAGAAGAAGGAACAAAACACTTCGAGATCAAGACAAGTATGATCAATATGCTTCCAAAATTTTCAAGCCTTAGGATAGAGGACCCATACCAGCACATAAGTGATTTTCTAGAGGTAGCCTCTACTGTTAGGTTTGACAATTTTCCCAAAAATGACTTGCGAGTGAGATTATTCCCTTGGTCATTGAAAGAGAGAGCTAAGAGATGGTACATCAAATTAGCAAAAGAAATAAAAATTGATTGGGAAGCCCTTAAGAGAGAATTCATAGAAAAGCATTATTCAATAGGAAAAACCTCAGAAGTACAAGATGCAATCAAAAGCTTTAGACAATTGTCTGCCAAACATTTTCATGATGCATGGGAAAGATATAATGAAATTTTGTACAAATTCCCCCATCATAGGTTTTTCGACCAAGATATTGCTAAAAATTTCTACATGGTACTTGATGAAACTATAAGACCTTGGTAGACGCGGCCACACATGGTCAGTTTAGTTTAAAGCCAGCTAAAGAACTTTTGGATATATTTGATAATATCAGTGAAAACACAATCCAATACCAATCTGAGTTGAGGTCTAGAGGTGGACAATAGGATAGGAGATTCGAAAAATCTTATGTTGTGGATAATGATGATGTGATATATACCATGGAATTGTTTGGAGAGATATCAGAGAGAATTGATAAATACCTTCATCGAAATCATTCCCCTCCTAGAGAGACATATGAAGTCGAAGCTAAGTATTCCCAAATTGAGTGTCAGGAGATAATGGCTGCTGATACCAATGCATCATGGAACTATTCCAATAATGTTCCTTTCACCAATTCATACACCTCCAATGCCAGAAATCACCCACTCCTATCTTACAAATCTACCAATGTGGAAAATCCATCACCAAAATTCCAACAAGGGAAATCATACAATCAACAACCAAGGTTCACAGAAAGACAGCAGTCATACAGCCAACAACCGAGGTATACTGAAAGACAACAATCATATGGCCAACAACCGAGGTTTCAACAGAGTCAGCAATCATTTGACTCCCAGCTGATAATCATGGCTAGAAATTCTCAGTCCAACTACCAACCAAGAACATCTAATAATTCCCAAGCCCACCAGCCATTCAATAACAATGAAGCTTTACAGCCTTCCAATAATTCACAAGCTCTACAACCATTCAATAATTCCCAAAAGCTTCATCCATTCAATAACAATCAACTACCAAGCCTAACCACCAAGAAGCCAAACTACTCCACCCAGTTTCCAGACTAGTCGGCTAGAGCAGGTCATAATGGACATTCATAATGAGTTGGGCATTCATACTCAGTCTTTAGCATAACTGCACATGCAGATGGGCCAAATGACTAATGAGAGAAATGTGAGAGAGCCAGGAAAACTACCAATTCAGCCAATAGTTAATCCAAAGCCACAACAAGCATTGAAGCTTGGATATTTTGCTAATAATCCTCATGAGTCGGTTCAAGCAATCATGACTCTGAGAAGTGGGAAGGAAGTGGAGAATCAAGTTGAGGTAGAGCATGAAGAAAGGGTGCAGAGAAGAAAGGGAAACAGAACAAGAGAAGAGGAAGGAAGCTGAAGAAGAGCAGATGAGGGAAGTTGTAAGGAAAGAGGCTGAAAGAACACATAAAGACCAACCATCGGTGGATGACAATGTTGATGAGACATTACTTGAAGAGACAGAAAGAGCGCATTATGAGGAGGCAGCACCATTTCCTCAACATTTTAGAAAGCTGGCAAAGGTACAAAAAGATGAAAGAATCTGATATGTTAGATACATTTCGACAAATCAAGATCAATTTACCTCTCTTAGATATAATCGCCCAAATATTGCCTTATGCTAAGTTTTTCAAAGATCTTTACACCTAGAAGCGGAAAAGCAGAGGAAAGAATCCAACGAAAATACTCTTGACTGAGCAAGTGAGTTCATTGCTTTTAAGCGATACTCTACCTAAGAGGAAATATCCCGGTGCTCCCACTATTCCATGTGTCATTGGTGACCAGGAAATTGGGAGAGTTCTTCTTGATCTAGGTGCAAGTATTAACTTACTTCCTTTTCAGTCTACCAACGGCTAGGTTAGGTGAGCTCAGTCCCACATCGGTTGTACTGTAATTCACTATTTGATTAGTCAAATAGGCATGATAAGTGTTTGAAGATGTCATTGTGCAAGTGTGAACGTTTTATTTTTCGGTTAACTTTGTAGTCCTGGATACAGAACCTGTCCCTGACCTGAAGAAGCATATTCCAGTAATATTGGGAAGACCATTCTTAGCTACGCCAAATGCATGCATCAATTGCAGTGCGGAGCCATGGATATGACATTTGGCAATATGAAGGTCAGGATGAATGTGTTCGAAGGAAGTCACCACTTACCTGAATCTGGGGAATGTTTTCAGATTAATGAGTGTGATGAACTGGATAATATTATATCAAATTTTGAAATTCAAATCTTGGAGGGAGACGAGTTGGAGTCATTTATGATGGAAGAAAGGCCAAATGAGGAAGTTGCTTAATGGGAGGCATATTGGAAGCTACATAATGAAAAGATGGATGCAATGGAGACTGTATTATACACTCACCATGGTGGGAGCCGGTTGAACCACTTCCAATAGTTTCAAATACTCCATCAATTCCATTTCTACTTACTCCTCCTGCCTTGGAACTTAAGGAATTGCCTGAAAAGCTGAAGTATGTTTTTTTGGGATTCGATGAGACTCTTCCTGTAATTATAACTTCAAAATTGACAGAGAAACAAGAATTGAGTCTAGTCAAGGTTCTGAGTGAGAACAAAGAGGCAATAGGATGGAGTGTTGCTGTTTTAAAAGGCATAGCCCCTCGATTTGCATGCATCGCATACACCTTGAGGAGGATGAAAAGCCATCAAAAGAGATGCAGTGGAGGCTGGATCCCAATATGAAAGAGGTGGTGATGAAAGAAATGGTAAAATTACTAGATTCGGGTATCATTTATCCCATCTCTGACAGCACATGGGTAAGTCCAACTCAGGTGGTGCCGAAGAAGTCGGGCATCACAGTGGTGCCGAACTCAATAGGTGAGCTAATTCCACAACGCACGACCACGAGATGGTGTGTATGTATTGATTAGAGAAAGCTCAATCTAAATACCAGGAAATATCATTTTTCATTACCATTAATTGATCAAATCCTTGAGAGATTAGGCAGACAACTATTATTACTTTTTGGATGGGTATTCCGGCTACAATTAGGTGGCGATTGACCTTGTTGATCAGGAAAAAACCACATTTACTTGTCAATATGGCACGTTTGCTTATAGACGGATGTCGTTTGGTTTATGTAATGCGCCAGCAATATTCCAACGGTGTATGATGTTTATATTCTCTGACATGGTAGAGAAATTTCTTGAAGTATTCATGGATGATTTTTCAGTTTTTGGGAAAACCTTTGAAGACTGTTTGAGACATCGAGAAATGGTACTTAAGAGATGTAAGGAGACGAATCTGATCCTAAGTTGAGAAAATATCCATTTCATGGTTCAAGATGGGATAGTACTGGGCCATATTGTATCAAAGCGATGGATAGAGGTCGATAAAGCAAAAGTGGAGTTAATTTCAAAACTGCCTCCTCCCACATCTGTTAAGCGTATACGCTCTTTTCTGGACCATGCCGGTTTTTACGGAAGGTTTATCAAATATTTTAGCAAAATTGCCTGGCCGATATTCAACTTATTGTCTAAGGACACTACTTTCATTTTTGACAAAGAGTGTCTCCATACCTTTGAGAAGCTGCGTGCTCAACTATCATCAACCCCGATTATTCATCTGCCAGACTGGTCTCTACCGTTTGAGCTCATGTGTAATGCATCTGACTACGCCATAGGAGTTGTGTTGGGTCAAAGAAAAGAAAAGTTGTCGTATGTTATTTACTATGCCAGTAAGACACTAAATGAAGCTCAGATGAACTATACAACTATCGAGAAAGAGTTGTTGACAGTTGTCTTCGCCTTAGATAAATTCCGATCATATTTATTAGGCACCAAGGTTGCCGTTTACTCGGATCATGCCACTCTAAGGCATTTGCTGACAAAGAAATATTCTAAGTCCCGAATGATTCAGTAGATTCTGTTGTTGCAAGAATTCGACCTGGAAATCAAAGATAAAAAGGGTTCAGAAAATGTTATTGCGGATCATTTGTCAAGGATTATTGCCGAGTCCACAAAGGAAATTACTCATCTTAAGGATTCTTTCCCGGATGAACATCGGTTTAGTGTGTCTATGGTGGAACAAATACCGTGGTATGCTGACATTGTCAATTATAAAGCCACAGGTTGAATCCCAAAAGGATGGTCTAAGAATGAGAAAGACCAATTCTTCAGCCAAGTCAAATTCTATATCTGGGATAATCCGTGTTTGTACAAGTATTACTCTGATCATATTATAAGGAAATGTGTCCCCGAAAGTGAGGTGTAAAGCATACTTACCTTTTGTCACACACTGGAGTGTGAAGGGCATTTCGGAGCTCAAAAGACAGCCCATAAGGTGTTGCAAAGTGGATTTTACTGGCCGTCCATATTCAAGGATGCAGTTGAATTTTGCAAAGCGTATCTGCGGTGTCAAAATCTTGGATCCATATCTCGAAGAGACATGATGCCTTTAACCTTGATTCTGATTGTAGAATTATTTGATGTGTGGGGTATTGATTTCATGGGACCATTTCCAAAAGAAGATAAGAAGGAGTATATAATTGTGGGGGTTGATTATGTTTCGAAATAGGTAGAAGCAATAGCCACCAAACATACTGATCATGACGTGGTGGAAGAATTTGTAAAATCGAACATTTTTTCACGATTTGGTATGTTGAGAGTTCTAATCAATGATGGTGGAAGCCATTTTGACAACTAGTTTCTTTCCGCTTTATGTGAAAAGTACTGTGTCACTCATAGAATTGGTACACCATATCACCCCCAATCAGAAGTTCAAGTGGAGATTTTAAATAGGGAGATTAAAAATATTTTAGAGAAAACGATGTGTCCGGATTTGAAGGATTGGCCGCGAAGGCTAAATGATGCATTTTAGGCGTTAAAACTACGTTTAAGACACCAATTAGTATGTCACCATATCATCTTGTGTATGGTAAAGCGTGTCATCCCCCTATAGAGCTGGAACATCGAGCATATTGGGTTGTTCGAAGATTGAATTTTGATACAAAGAAAGTCGATGCGCAGCAGAAACTCCAACTGCAAGAGCTTAAAGAGTTAATAAATGATGTATATGAAAATTCTCGGATTTATAAGGCTCGAACAAAAGCATTCCATGATAAGCACATCATAAAGAAAGTTTTTAAGCCCGACCAAAAGGTATAACTGTTTAGTTCGAGACTCAAGTTGTTTCCTGGTAAGTTTCAGTCAAGATGGGATGGGCCATACAAGATTATGAAGGTTTTTCCCCATGGAGCAGCGGAGATCGATGATCCTGACACTGAAAATACGTTTGTCGTGAATGGGCAGAGATTGAAGCATTATATAGAGGTTCGACTAGTTGAGTGTGTGGTAGAAACTATCGATTTGACTGAACCACCACTCGAGCTGGATAAGCTGGATCCGGAGTATTGAGAAGCGGTAATGTCGTACCAACGACGTTAAACATTGGTACTAGGTAGAGAAGAGTAGCTTTGATGCCTAGTTTGTATCTGTAGACGGTAATTTAGTTATTTCGGCATTTAAGACCGAGTCTGTAAAATCGAGTTGTGATGCCATCATCATTTATGTATATAGTGTACATGGAGCCTAGGAATCATTTAGGAAGGATGGAGTTGCCAACGGATTGTAAGATTAGTTGGTGATTCGACCGGATTAGCGTGAAGAACTCAAAAAGTCACCGAAACTCAATTTTTGGAAATACATCATTTCTCTCGATTCGGTGAGTTTTGTTAAGTCATTTTGATTTCATATGACTTATTTAACTATTCTAAACTAGTATTGACAAACAAGATCGATTAAAATCATGTTTTGATCCGTTTTCTAAAAGTTGAATTTTTCGACTTCAGAATCGGATTAAATATTGAATTTTTGGGATAACGGCTTGTTTAATCATCATATTGGATATATTTAGATATAGTTTGAGTATGATTCGGTTTCCGGTTCGTTATTTCTTACTTTTCAAAAACTCCCTATTGTAGACATGACACGGACCAAGATTTCGGCGAGACGAATGGCTCAGGCTGCCGTTGCGGGTGATCCACCAGTACGACAGAGGTTGAGGTCATCATCACCTATACTGTCACATATCCGCCGCTGTAGCACATGCGTTAGGAGGCCACAGTATGTCAATTCAGCATCCTCCTCTTCCTCGTCATTTGAGGCAGAGGAGCCAGAGAGCTCAACACAGGGGCGCGACATCTTATTACCATATGGTCGCTTGGTGGTTGAGCCATTTGTTCCACGGGCACCATCACCGCCACCTATGCTGGAGCAGCAGGAGGAACAGATGGATGAGGATATAGAGGGTGATCATGCTCAGTAGGTGGATGACGCCGACGAGGGTGATGATGATGATAGGGCTAATGAAAGGGTGTCGAAGCCATCAGTAGAGGGTGATCCTGGAGTTTTGACCATATTTTTACCGGTACCCCGGACAACATCAATTGAGCATTTATTAGACCGGGATCTCTGGAAGGGCTATCAATAGGAGAGGACATACCTCATGAGGATATTCGAGGATTTACAGCCAATGCCAGCCTGGACGATCAGCCGATTAAGGGCTGGACATCTTTTGCCTATTCTAGCCCTGGCTACCCCGCACATATGCGAGGATATGATTAGGGAGTTTTGGTTGCACATGCGCCACTTTAGCAGGGGGAAGAGACTACTAACTATGGGCTGAGATACAGAGATAGAGATTACCCCCCAGACTATTGTTGAGACGTGGGGCATTCCAGATGAGTGTCCACCCGATTTGGCTGTTGAGTTCTCGCCAATGCCTGAGGCACTTCCGTCTATTTCTGAGCTGGTTACACTTTAAATTGTTGGGCAGTGGGCCGATGAGCATCGGAACTGCACAAAAAATATGGACTATCATCCTATGCTATAGTTTTGGGATGTGATAGTTCGATCTCAGATTCTGCCACACAACCACACTACTATGTGTTATGCGTCATTCCCGTCTCTCCATTATGCATCTAAGTTCGAGAGGTGGATTTCTATTCCACAAATTTTGTGGGGAGGCCTATACGCGCACTACGTTCATCTGTACAAGGAGTCCAAGGTTAAGCTGCGTATATTTCAGATTCAATTCCCGTGCCTGGTGATGAAGATTATGATGATGCCAGGATCGAGATAGATGCGGTTGAGCGCAATAGATATAGGGATGGTACTCTGTACGCAAGGGAGATGTGGACGAGTGTCTGGACTAGGGTGCGTGCAGATGATATTATGCGATGCCGACCAGTGTTCGGTGTGGTACCGACACCAGATGCACAAGCGCAGGCTGAAGCTGATGATGCGGGCTAAGCTGATGTCGGCATAGCTCAGGAAGCTGGGGCTGCTCACGAGGTTGAGATGCCACATATGCCAACTGCTATTGAGGAGGTCATGATGCCAGAGGCACCTGCGGGTGGTACTGTTACTCTGTCCCAGGCTTAGTTTGATGTTATTATAGCACGAATGCAGGGGCTAGAGCAGAGTTTGGCAAAGGAGAGACAGGACCGACAACAAGAGACAGTGCGCCGACGGAAGGATCAAAGGCGGTTATTTCATAGATTTGACTGTATGTGTCAGCATGTGGGTGTGCTGATTCCACCTACACCACCACCTTCTGATGATGAGTCTTAGCTTATTTTTAGTTAGGTTTTTGTTATATTTTTATTTTTATTTCATTTATGTTTTTACATATTAGAGATAAATTGTCGAGCAAATAGTTTCATATAGGGCTTGATGTGACCGCTTGAACGATTATCTTCTAAATGTTTTTGATATTTTCATAGTTTATAAAATTACAGTTTTGATGATTCAATCTAATTGTTTGATGTATTCCCGGAATTTTACATTTATTCTACGTTGCGGATAGCTTGAATACTTTCAAAATATTTTATCGCACTATGCGGACATTTGTGCGTTTAAGTTTGGGGGTGTATCTGCGGTGGTTTATTTGGAGAATTGTGATTTGAAAAAAAAATTTAAAATCAGGCCTAAGCCTACGCTTGAAGCGTAGGGTTCAGCGAGGGAGTTTTGAAATTTTAAAAAATTTGACCCGTTTTCGGGGTGTTTTGGCCCCAAAAATTTTAAAAATCAGGCCTAAGCCTACGCTTGAAGATTTTTTTAAGTTAATTTTAGGATTTTGTGTAGAATTTTTGTAGAATTTTTAGAGTAATCCTAATCTGACAAGGAGACAAAATGCAAATACAAGTTGGAGTTGGATTAGTTATTGCTTCCCCTTTCCTAGTCAATTAAGGGTTTTAAATCATTTTTCTCTTCTAATTATACTACATTCATCTATAAGTACAGCCCTTGAGTCACATAATTCTCAAAACTTTCAAACTAGGGTTTGTGTAAGAAAGCCATAAAGATGTCTAGCTCATCATCATATTATGTTTTGTCTTCTATTTCTCTTGCGGGGGATCATGAAGGGAGAGAGTATGAACTTTATTCTGATCCGGAGGAGTTAATTGAGAATGATGAGCAATCGGCTATTGAAAACTATCGAGGAAGGGAGATGGAGCAAATTGAGGAAAACACATCTATGGAGGTTTTGAGCCGAAAAAGAAAAAAAAGTATGCTGAGACCATTCATGTTATGTCGATTACAGTATGAGTTGGATTTCAGTCCAAACGAGCTCATGAATCCATTAACAATTTTTGGAGAGGCAATCCTACGCAAAAAAGGATTGAGTTGTTTACAGTACCCAGCTGGACAGAAGGTGTATCCTAGGTTGGTTAAACTATTTTATGAGAGATTGACAGTTGATGGACCACCAAGATATGAGGTAGCATGGGCTAAAGTGTCAAAATGGAGTGAGCCGATAAAGGTGACTAGGAAATTGATTGCACAGCTTGAAACATCCTATTAAGATGTCCGGATCACTTGAAATAAGAGTTTTTGCTACCACTAAAAGAATGGTCATATACGGATGAGGAGATGATTAAGGAATTATGTGTGTGCATGTGCCAAAGAAGGGAGATAAGGGTATGGAGAATTTTTGGTTGAAACTAGATTTGTTTTACTTGGATAGTGTGATTGTTGCGCAAGCATGTCAGAATTATTAGACAAGTTGGCGAGGAAGGTCAATGATTAAGATACTCTTTGGTATGCTAAAGGGATACTGGGTGTCATTCCCTGCTATAATATTTGAGGTCATTATTTGGATACAAGAGATTGTGAGTGGAAAAATAAAAAGGTGGAGAGAGATGGAATATTATCTTCCATATCCCTTTTTATTATCCAAAATCATGGAGATGCGGCTTGGGGATCGTAGAGAGAAGATGAATGAAGAGCATTGGACGTTTATCATGAAGTATCCAAAGGAGGATTTCGATAGGTTGGAAAAGAAGTCGCAATGCCATATTACAATGGGAAAAATGGCACGTTCTTTGGAAGAAAGGAAGGAAGAGGCGGACTAAGATTTAGGTTTAGGATTTTTAGGTTATTTTATCTGTAGGGATGGTAGACCCTTAAGCCCACTTCTTTGTTTATTTTAATTTTATTTTATTTTAGGATTGTAGACCCTTAAGGCCAAATCAAAAAAAAAAAATCTTTTATTATTTTTGAAAAAAAAGAAGAGAATATTTGATTCCTTGAAAATATGTGTCGATTTCTGGATATTTATAATGAAATTGTTTTTCCCTTGCTATGATTGGGTATTTGTGTTTTGTTGATAATATCTACAAGTGATCCAAATCAAGTTTGGGGGAGGGAATTCATGTTTTGCTTTGGAATCCAGAATTGAGCTTCAAGGGTAACTGTATATGTTCTCCTATTTTATTTTTGATCATGAGGATATGGTCTGATTTAAGTTTGGGGGTGAGGGTACAGTATTACAAGGAATAAAAAAAATTCAAAAAATTAAAATAAAATTTTGGAACAGTTTTTTTGCTTTCATGCATGAATGTTCTGCATTACAGTTTGATTGAGTTTTTGTATATGATGCATGAGTAGTATGTAATGTGATATTATCATTCATGAGAGTAATGATTAGATCAAGTTAGTGAAGTGATGTGGTTTTACATGGGTGAGTGAATGAGTGAAGCTGAAATTAAGAAGGACGTGTTGATCGAAGGTTTTCCACCATGGGTAAACATGACATTTTGATGATAACAAACCATTGAATGTGATGAATTTAATGTCTACTTGAGTTGTGCATAGTAGGTTATTGATTCAAGATAAACTTAAGAGATCTAGTGGATCCATGAGAAGATCAAGCAAAGGTGTTTAGAGCTCAAAAAACACTGGAGACAAGGATGGAGACATCAACCCAAAGCTTAAAGAAACTGAAGATCAAATAAATGGGTAAAATAGTCTTGGGTGAGTGCTAGATTAAATGTAAAGTTATTTTTGAAATAACTTATTTGAAAGCTCAACTCTTGACAAACTAGCATATAGGACCATGCATATCATTTACATCATTCATGTAAATGAACCGTCTTTGCTATATATGAATGTATCATCAATAGTATTAGACTATGAACATCATTGATGATACATTCATATATACAGTCTTTGCTAGAGTTGAGTTAGTTCAAGCTTTCATAAGCTATGAAAGAACTCAACAAAAAGGTTGTCCTAGAACCTAAACTATTTCAATATAACTTGAAATGGATTCTAGGCATGTATTAAAGCTTTGAACAAAATTATTTCAATCATGAAAAGCTTTTATCATATATTGAGATTTTATTTAAATGAAAATATTATTCTATAATCTCAATATTGTTTTTAGGAATTTCAATAACCTTAATAAGTCTCTAAGACATCCTAGGAATGCCTCTTAGTCATTTCGAAAATATCCCAAAAGGTTTCCCGAAAAACCGTTATGTGGTTTAAGATATTGAAATGAACCATCATATTCAAACGACTATAAATCACTCACAAATGGGTTAAATGGAGCGTTTCAAAATCCTAAAATCAAGATCTTGAAGTCAGATTTCCAATAAGC
Organism: Cornus suecica; assembly: GCA_963922005.1. Lineage (NCBI taxonomy): Eukaryota > Viridiplantae > Streptophyta > Magnoliopsida > Cornales > Cornaceae > Cornus > Cornus suecica. The sequence continues at coordinate 17,909,633 of OY998246.1, forward strand.
TAAAGAACTCCCCAATCCGACTTACAGAACTCGAGTTATGACCAAAAGAGTGAAACTGGACAGAACCGATCCGAATCAGTCGACCGACACTAAAAAGTCAGTCGACCGACGGACATTCAGTCGACTGAAATTTTCACGTCAGTCGACCAAACTCGTCAGAGAGTTTAAAGGTATTTGCCAGTCGACCGACATTGAAAAGTCAGTCGACCGACGGCCTCACCAGTCGACCGACAGTTCATGTCAGTCGACCGACCTGGTCAGAGAGATTTTTGGTTATTTGCCAGTCGACCGACGTTGTAATGCCAATCGATCGACAGACAGGAATCAGTCGACCAACAGACAAAATTTAGTAGACCGACTCGGCCTGGAACAACTTCCAACGGCTATTTTTTGATTCAAACTTCTTCTAAACTACCCAAAATACCCCCAAACGGCTAGAAATGTTTCCTACTCTATATATATGTCATACATGAGCCAAAAGAGGGTTGAAGAAGAGAGGGATAGGAGTTGTATTGAAATCTACCATTTGTGCTTCATTTTTGAATTCATATTTAGGTAGAAAATTTTCCTATAGGAATCACACCATTGTGCATCACTCATATCATCTTCTTGTGATTCATTCTTCCACATATTGAGTTGAGCTTTTCATTTGATTATTTCATTTATGAATCTAAGTATGTGAAGAAGTGAGCTTTGAATTTCCATATCTATCTATTGAGAGAAAATGTTGTACACTCAAATTCCATTCTTATTCTTTGTGAGTGAAAGACCAAGAAGTTGTCTTGGCATGGGATGGGCTTGTTGAAGCTTTGTAAATGTTTTTCTCTACCTTAAAAAGAGAGGATTAAGTTGGCTCTCCACCTGCAAGTGTGAGCAAAGGTCGGCTCTTCACCCGGAAGCAAGAGTGTTCGAAGGTTGGCTCTCCACCCGCAAGAATGAGCAAGGTTGGCTCTTCACCTGGAAAAAGGAGCATGTAAGGGTTTGTTTTTCACCCGCAAGAAAAAAACGATAATGGAATCCTTGAGAGGTTTTCTCAAGGCATGGAGTAGACCAAAGCTTTGGTTGAACCATGTAAAAACTCGGTGTCTTGGTTTGCATTTTCTCTATCCCTTAACTCCTTACTTTACAAGCAATTTCATTTCAATCTTGAGCTTTATTCATCCATGCTTGGAAATTGTGTGTGCTTAAATATTCATAAGGGGATTGGGAAAATGCTTGGTTATAGTAAATTGCAATGTGAACTTGATTATAGCTTAGATTATAAATTCTCTACTTGTTCATTAATTTGTTATAATCTAGTTGCACACCAAGTGTTTGATATAATGTATCTTCACCACACCATAACATAAAAACAATTGTCATTTATAATCTTGAGCCTTATATATATTAATGCTATGGAATTGCTTGTGTTTGTGTATCCATGAAGAGGTTAGGAAAATGCATAGTTGAAATGAATTAAAATTGTGAACATGATTAGATTATAGCTTAGACTACCATGTCATTTAGAGATAATTCATGTGCACACCAAGTGTTTGATAAAATTCATATTCAACACACCTTAGCATAATATGTTCATATGCACCCCAAGTGTTTGACACAATGCATATTGAATATATCATTCTTTTTAAGAGTTTATATGTACAAAATGTTTAATTACTTTTTGTAAACTCTTCAAAGTATTCTTTATGATAAATAGCACTTTGCGTCATTTCTATACATATGTGAAAAAAGTGCTTATACATATTAAGTTGTAATGAATGCTTGAACTAGTTCTCATTCTTGAATCCATTATATATATATTTGGTAAGGCAATTTATTGTTCATGTTTCAAAGTATGAAATGAGGTAGTCACTTAAGGATCATCTATCTAAGTAAGTGTTTAACTAGAGCTCTACAAAGATTATTTTTGTTAAACCAAAGTCAAACCGAAAAAGACTCAAAGTTTGTAATTGACCTTATTCACTCCCCCTCTAGGTGTCAATATGTGGCCAACAGGACGACTTTGACCTATAAGTATAAGCGCACATTCACTATGAGAAATAGGTTGATTTTTTACTAAGTAGTTGAAAAATAATTTTGCCATAATAAAAGGAGAGATAGGGAGATGTTTTGGTTGAAATGAAGAAAATTGAAAAAAAAATTGAGAAAATAAAATGCAAAAAGTAGTTATTTGATCTGAGTAACCGGACATTGGTATCACCAATATCACTATTCGCGTTTAAAGGGGAGAAGACTGATGAGCATAAATCTCATGGAAGAAACTCGAGCCCAGTTGGTTAGGACTAAAAATTCTCGCTGGAAAGTCCGGAGACTTAGAAAGACAAAAAGGGATGAAAAGTGGAAAGTTGAAAAGTTATGTTTTGATGAAAAATGGCAAAGTTTGATCAATGAAGTAAGATATGAGAAACTGAAATAAAATTGAATGTTCATAAAATCACGGAAGGTTGTCTGGATTTTAAGTATAAAGTAGCGAAATCATTCACTATTAGTAAGAACCATTCATGACACGAAGTTTGATATAATTGTTGTTCAGTAGTGAGTGGGAGTATTTGCATCCATACTGTATTTTGCATTGTATCATGACTTAATAAAATTTGTGTGTGAATTCATGAATGTGTGACTATAAAGAACTGGGATGTTTATAGGTACCATCATGACTTCACTCGTCCACTAGGGGTAACCTAAGGATTTAAAAGGTTTGTTACATGTGCTAAGTGTAATCGTCGACCCTCACGAAAGCAAGGGATTAGGTTAGAATAGTTAGATTATGTTAGAGTAGTTAGAGTAAAAAGATCATCACAAGAAAAGTTTCCTGAGTTTATTGCTAAGGGACTAGCAATATGTAAGTTTGGAGGTGTGATATGTGTCAAATATTAGTCATTTTGACCCCTTGACTTACTATTGTTACGTTATTTTAATCCATTATTTGATATTTTTATGTTGTTTGCGTGTTAAAGCATGTTACAGGAACTTAATGAAGAAATAGAGCTAACTTTGGTGAATTAACTGAAAAGGGTGTTCTTTCTATCCTAGAGGAGAGTCAAAGAGGCAGTCCGAGAAACAAATTGCTTCCGGAGGGCAAAAACGGCATTTTCAGAAGCCATCATCTTTAGCAAAAAGTATCGTGGGTTCAAGACGGACGTTTTCGCGCATTCAGGGAGAAAAGTGGTTTTCCATAAAAACCTTACGCTTGTGCATACGCTTCCAGTACCAAAAAGTGGCTAGAATTGCAACATCTACGCTTGGACCTACACTTGGGACCCAGGCTTGAAGCGTAGCCTCTAAGTGTAAGTGCGACAACTTTGAGGATTTTTGCGTGATTTTTCCTGTTTCACCCCGGGCTTAATTGGAATATGTGCCCGCGGTTTTACATCAACGATGCAGTCACCTTCTAACTCGGTATCTAGGGTTTTCTAACAAAATCCTAGCCAAGTAATGTAGTTCTTTTTTTTTTAACTGTAAACGAGGGGAAACTGTGACCATATTGTGATGATTGTAGTAGTTAAGAGACCATACTAATTTGCAATATAAAATTCTATGTTTGTTCTAAATTCTTGTCTTAGATGGAATAAATATATTCTTTTGCACAATTATGATTATTCAATATGGGCTGGAACTCGGATGCTTAATCATGATTTTCTACACAATGGTGGTAATGAAACTTGAAACCCTAGGTTGACACAGGTCGTGCCTTGGAGATTTAATATAGACATGCTTTAGTTTATTTTCATGCATTAGGAGTAGATTAGAGTAACATAATTGGCATGTACTAGTTAGGTCAGTCATGAGACGGGTTGTCGCAATCCGGTTGATGGTACTCATTTTTGGGGTCGTATTCAGCTATATGTGATACGATCTGATTCACAATTATGGATCGCCCTCTTACAGTTGAAACAATAATGAACTATATTATGCGGTTAGTGGTGGAGTGATGAAAACCCTAGTTTTCTCTCTCATCTGAATCACAACCAATTTACTCTGCTTTTTAGTTAATTTAGTTAAGATTAGATAATTTGGTCTTTTGACCACCCAAAGCAAACAATTTTCATAAATATAATTCAGTGTTTTTAAATTATTAAAGTGAACAATCTCAGTCTCTATGGGATCGATATCCCTTACTCAAGCCACTTTGCTATTATACAATTGATACGTGCGCTTGCGTAAGTTAAACCTAAAGTTGTTAAGGTGTTATTTTTATACACCTGACGGTTACATCACCTAAAATGAGGCGACCACGCTCTGATACCAATTGAAATTACCTAGGCGACTAAGAAAAATAGCCTAGAGGGGGGTGAATAGGCTTTTTATGGATTTATTGCCAATTAAAATTTAATTACGAAAAAGTCAATTTTAATCAGTCGCGAAACCCTAATTCTCTAATCAAATTAATCAAGCAATCATGAATATAAGTGCAGAAAATAAAGTGATATAGACACGATATTTTTATGCGAAAAACCTTGAAAAAGATCCAAGTGTAAATCACGGATACGCTCGGGTATCGATGTACTATAAATTAAGAAGTACATAGACTTTATGAAGTTTTAGGCTTACAAATCAATCATAATCTACCTTTCTTCACTCGACGTTTGATAGACTTGAATCACTCGCGCTCCACGAAGCTCTTGCTCCATATTTTGATGGCTCCGCTTCTCAACGGATCAATGAACCACGAAGCCTCCTGTTTCGTTCTCCGAACTCATACGACTTTGTTTCTCAATGGATCAATGCAACCACGTTGCAATAGGTGGTGTGATAATTTTTTAGCAACAGATCATTCAATTATGCATAAAGATCTTCGATGTAGAAACACAATTAGATAATCACAAAAAACTACAGAAACCCTTGATATAGAATAATCAAACAATCTTTTTTTTTTCTTTCTCTGCAGACGAATCTGATCTATGAAAGTATTGCAAATATCTCACAAAAGCCACCCTAAAACTCTGTAGAGACTCCTCTTATTTATAGAAAGAGGAATCCTATATTGAGTAAACTTATATCCTTTTTGGATTGAATTCCTCCCTTATTTAATTATCTTGTAATTTGGAATGAATCTGACCAATGTTAGTGTATATATCCTTTATACACTTGTTAGGATATATTGGAGTGTAACCCAAGTTAAAATGAATCAGAACTTGTATTTGCAAAATTTCCACGCAACTCTACTTTATATTAACTATATATATATATATATATATATGATTGTAAAGATGTTGGCGAGCACATCAATTGAAATCGATTAATATATATATATATATATATATATATATATGTATATATATACTCTGCTAGTCCCATATTAGTTATCCATTTTTTCAACTTTATTTGTCCTAAAATAATTTTTCAGTTTCGAATCACAATATAATATAATCTTATACCTTTTTATTTTACCCTTCTTCGTTAACTTCATAAAGCAATGACCTCCACTAAAAATTACAACTATCCCATATTATTAATAGGTAAAATGGGAAATACAAAATGACCAAAGAAAATATTAAAAATTCAGACTTTTATACAAAATAACTAATTTGGGACGGAAGTAGTATATATATATTTTTTCACCTCACAATACAAGGGCTTTTATATATCTTGATAGTACAAAAACTCAAATCAAATAAAAAGCAAAGGAAAGGAAAAAGGAAGTTGATTAATAAGGAAAAAGAAAGCACTATTTTCGGATTAAGTCTGAACTTCATATATCTAAATCCATGTTGTATATAATATCAAGAGTAATTCAAATTAACACCATATAAGTAGATGATAAGCGTATTGTCAGCACCATGCATAATCACTTATATGTACGTGTCTATGAATGAATATACCGATTTATTAAATAGAATTCTTTGCATGGAAAAAAATAATCCTAGTGCATGGGAGAAGAAAATATACATATATTCGATCTAGGGATCCGTGTCGGGGGGGGGGGGGTTTAAAAAAAAAAATTGAATTTTTGGGGTATAAATGACATATATTTATTTCAGTGGGGTTTAAAATAAATTTAAAATGGGGGCTTATTTGTAAAGAAATCTAAATTATGTGAAACTTAAGGTAAAAAAAAATTCAATGGGACTAAATACTAGATATCTAAAATTTTATGGTAAAAATTATAAAAAAAAAAAAAAGTTTCAGTGAGGGCCATGGCCCCCACTGGGCATGAACTGAATCCTCCCTTCATATATTTAAGGCAAAAGTGCATATCACATGTGTTTTGGTTTAGTCGCAAAATATCTCTATTTTTTGCTCTAAATGATTACTCTTTATTTTTTAAAAGTTGCAAAATACTCCAAATACTTTGCTTAGCTTCAAAGTACTACCCTATACTTTCAAAAGTTGCAAAATACCCCCTGATTATGTTTTACACAAAAATATTGACCATTTACCCTCATGTGTCTTGTAATAACCCATTTTTAGTATGTTGTTTACTTCTTCTTTTTTTTTCTCTTTTTCAACAATATAATTAATAATTCAAAATTTTACACACATATATTTATTTATAGGGGTGTTCAAAACCGGTTCGGTTCCTTAAAAATAGGAATCGGAACCGAACCGAACCGATTCCGGTTCCGATTCGTACTATCATTTTTTTAAATAGTAAAAAAACACCAAATATTAAAAGATAATATAGTTTTATATATGTTTCTATATTTAATTCGTGAATATATATATATATATATAATTCGTGAAAAACTATTTAAAGCTACAAAAAAAGTTACCAAAAATATAAGTAAAAGAGCTACCAAAAATATATATATATAAATTTGTTAAATTATAAGTAACATTATATTGAATTACAGATTTCACTAAATATTAGCTCTCCTTCTCCTTTCTTTTTCTCCCTTTTTCCTCATTCTATCTACAAACCAAAATATTAACATATATAAAATTATATTATCTTTTGATATTTGGTGTTTTTTACTCTCTTGTTTTTTAAAAAAATGATAGTACGAATCGGAACCGGAACCGGAACCAAAAATTTGGTTCTGGTTCGATTCTAATTCCTATTTTTAAGGAACCGAACCCGTTTTGAACACCCCTATAAATAAATATATTTGTGTGAAGTTTTAAATTATTAATTATACTATTGAAAAAGAGAGAAAAAGTAAACAAAATACAAAAAAATGGGTTATTACAAGATAAGGGGGGCAAAATAGTTAATACTTTTGTGTAAAACATAATCAATGGGTGTATTTTGCAACTTGGGGCAAAAAAAAGCACATGAGGGTATTTTGCAACTGAACCAAAACCTAGAGTATTATGCATTTTTTTAACTTTTTAAACCCAATTGTAGTCAAGATTTTTTCAAAAAAATACTACCTCTTCCAAATTAGTTGTCCAACTTATACTTTTTTAATTTTTTAAGAGAGTATATTTTATCATAATAATATTAATGAACTTTTCATTTTTATCGTTGTGAAATGAAGAAAATACAAAAGTTAGTGGGGTCCGAACTAATTTAAAGTTAGTGAAAGAAGAATAGTTGGAGAAAGTGAAAAATTATATTATATTGAGATTCGAAATTAAAAAAATATTTTAGATAAGTATTTTGAAATAAGTAAAATTAAAAAAAAAAAAAAAAAAAAAAGACAACTAATATGAGAGTAACAGTTATACTTAGCTGCGATAAATTATTTTTCATCATATTGTAAATTTGTAAGACACCCTGACATTAGGGATGACAATGGGGTGGGGATCCCCAACCCTATCCCCGAACCCGGGATAATTTATCCCCCCATAACCGTCTTGCCCCCGATAAAAAAATTTATTTTTTGCCCCCCCGGTGCCCCGGTTATAGATATATATATATATATATATATATATTTTACCCTTTTATATAAAAAAATTTATATCTTAAACATATATATATTTTACTTTTTTATATAAAAAATTATATCTTAAACATATATGTATATATTACATATATATTATTGTAATATATATTATTATTATATTAACTGGGGCGGGGCGGGGGTACCCCCGAACTCGATGGGAATTTTTTTTGTCTCATTCCCGCCCCCATTGATATAATCGAATCCCCATATCTTGACTAAATGGGACGGGCGGGACGATTCCCCATGGGGACAGGTTAAGACAACTAAAAAGGATCAATTTTATTTACTTTAATAACATATATATATAAAGTTAATAAAGATTCTTTATATCCCATTTAGCCTAAGTTTGAAAATTGTGGAAAGGCCACCAAAACATAAGATTAGCATAAAGCCAAACGGCTGTATTGCTTTACATAAATAAAGGTAGGTCTAACCTATAATTACCTAACAGAGTTTTTTTAAATGAATAAGACATATACTATTAAAATATCACCCAAATTGCAAATTAGAGAGACCCCATATAGACAGATGGGTCCTACCTACATGTGAACCCATTTGATAGCATCTCCTACAAGTTGGGGCCCACTACCTTTCACCAATGGCTCTCATGATTCCCAGCGTGATCGACAAAAGTCATTGTCCAACATCACACATGGACCTCACCCACCATTATACATCACTTTAAATGACCAAAAATAAAAAGGTAAAATTAAATATTAAAAAAAAGAAGTCATCAAGTTAATTAGATTAAAACTCTTACTAATTAGATTAGTCATTTTTAGTAGTTAAATTAAATGGGGAGTTGTGATCTATATTATATTTAGGATAAAATAAATTAGTTTTATTTAAGATTTGCTTCAATTATTTATAATGATTATATTCATCGTTATTGTACATACATCATTCAAGTTTGACTAATGATCTCAAAGATTTTACTTGTAACATTTGTTAGTAAAATTTTGCATAAAAATTTAAATATATTTTAATTATATGGGAAAAAAAGATAAAAATATTGACAAAAATACTTTTTAAGGTATTTTGAATTGTCACGAAATAATATAAATTATAATTATCATATATAATTGAATTAAATTTAAGAGAAAGTCAATATAACTTATTCTTAAAAGTCATAAAATCTACCCATATTATACATTTCTTTTAATTATTAGTTGAGAATAATACGTCATAATATTTACTCCAAAATACTAAATAGTTTCTTATAATTTCCCCTGTAATAGACATACTCGAAAACTTCCACTCAATCTCCACCCTCCATTCCACTTAATCACATCATGACATATATATTCCTAACTAAAATCAACCTTTCTTTTCATTGTGCGTGTCCATCAAACGTACGTGATGCATGGGATCATTGACTACGACACTCTAACTACCTTAGTCCACATATACAAATGAAACTAATGAACCAAAAAAAATGTAACCACAACATTATCAAGCTCCATCACCTTGGTGTTCATGGAGAAGAGTAGGTCCTTCCCTGAGTACTCCTACTCCGGTGACTCGGGCGAGTTCGGGTTCGAAAATCGGGCTAAATCGTACACGTTCAATGGCCCGAGCACCAAGACTGAGGGGTTCGCGCCATCGAACGATCCAGAGCTCAAGAGGAGGAAGAGGATCGCGTCGTATAACATGTTTGCGACCGAGGGGAGGATGAAATCAACGGTGAGGGAGAGCTTCAAGTGGGTGAAGAGCAAGTTTAGTAACATGCGTTACGGTGTGTGAGTTGCACCGGAATATTTCTCTTCTTGATCTTGGCCGTTGTTCGCAAGGTTTGATCCTATTGAATGGTGTTGATCACTCTTTAGGGTATAGAGTTTGTGGTCATGCATGGTTCTGTTTGATGATGAACACACATCAAGTGTGAGGTGATATAGAGTTGTGTATAGCTGCGTTGCACGGGATCAGCATACAAGTGTGGGTATGTGTGTGTTCAATCAGGGTTTCTTTTGGTGAAATTTAGTTTGAGTGTTTCATTTTTCTTTCCTTTTGTTATATTGGGGCTAATTATGTTTGTATATATTTATAAATGTATTATATATATATATATATATATTTGTATAATTAGACATTTAATTTATTGTTCCCACTTTAATATTGAGTTTAGGGCACAATTGAACCTACTGGAGGGTTCTGTCCTGTGTCATCCAAATTTTAGCAATAAAAATGAAAGTGAAGAAAGAGAGAGTACGAATTCATATAGGGGAACAAATTAAGTGACTCAATTAGTTATTGGCCAACAAACAAAACAAAAGAATATTAACTTGGAATTTATTTTATCACGCCCCTGGCCCATTTCTTTTCTTTTTTTTTGTTTTTTTGGTAAATAATGGCCCATTTCTGCTAAAAAAAATTATATAATCTCTCTAAAACTAATTATAGATAGGAATTTTTTTTTGATAATTATGATATTTGGGCCAGCTTACGCGCACCTCAATTAATTTATGGAATTTGTGCAAGGTGACCCTACACAAATCGGGTAAAGCTCGGACTATGTCCGCAGTTGTGACCCTAAAAAATTATTTACTCATAGTTGAAATAGAACATGAGATCTTATATTTTTTGATATTTTAATTATATAAATCGGGTAAGGTTCGGACTAATTTTAGTTTAGATAAAACATTAGAGGTGATTGAAATGTACTTTATTATTGATATTTTACTTACAAATAAATTCATTTCATATTTTGTTTCTTTTTTCCCCGATTAATTCACGGAATTCAAAGTGTTCTCAGACAAATTGAATAAAATTTTAATTCTATTCGTGTGATCTTTTGTACTTAATAAAATAATAAGTTTATATGATATGTGAGTTGGCACGTAGAAGACTCCAGAAACAACAAAATCAATATTATTGGAGGGGTCAGACACCCAATCATTAAAACTATTAGACTAGAAGAAACACAGTAGAAGATAAATCTAATTGAAACCTAACTTAAATAAATAAATTAAAAAAAAAATTCTAACTGAAACCCAATTTGTAAAAAGATTAGATGAAGAATCACGGGACAATATTGAGGGAAGTGACATCTCACCTCACTTTTTCTTGTATTTTATTAGGCTAATCATTTAATTAACAAGAGTGGGCAACTAAAAAATTAGGAGAGGTTCGTGTATGTGTGGAGAGAGATGAGAGAGTAGGGATATATATGTGCAACAACTATGGATAATTTTAATTTGAAATGATAATACTTTATTTCAATATATAAAATTACATATCTTTTAATCAGTTTTGTGGTTTGTTATTGCTCTTTAATTAATAACAATGTTTTCAATTAGGCTCACATTTGGTTACTATCATAATATATTGTATGTACTTGATCTCGCTTCAAAAGTTCATTGACATATTGTCAAATTTATTTTATTTTTATTTTATTATATATATATAGAGAGAGAAAGTCAAGCATTTACTAACACAATCTCCATCCAAAATGCTTGAATCCTGGATCTTCCAGTTGAGAGTAAGATTATGGTATTGTTGGGTCATTAGTCCTTTGGTACATATTATCTTGTGAATTCGTATGCACCAACTTCAAAACTGACACTTTATCAATTCCTTCCATGGGAAAAGATGAAAAGAAAAACATATGTAAAAGTTAATATTAATTTAGGGTGCAACGAGTTTTTCAGTAGAGACCAATTGATTTAATGATATAAATGAATTGAATTGAATGTCAACCTTCCTTGTAAGTTAAGATTTTAGTTCAAACCTTGAAGAATTTGACACGTTACACCAGCTTTATAAAGTAGATTTTTTAAAGTTAAGTTCAAACCGTAAATTATTCAATCCATTATATATATTTTATAAAGTAAATTTTACCTTTGAAAGCTACAATTTTATTCAAATAATTTAATTTTTTTTAGTTCCAACCGCGAAAGTAGATTTTTTAAAGTTAAGTTCAAACTGTAAATTATTCGATCCATTATATTTATTTTATAAAGTAAATTTTACCTTTGAAAGCTACAATTTTATTCAAATAATTTATTTTTTTTTAGTTCCAACCGCGAAACATTCGACCAGTTATTTTAGTTTTATTAGCTTTGAAAAGCTATGATTTCATTAGAACAATTTTAAATGGACTTTTAGACTTCGTAAAGTTTGTAACTTCATTTGAGCAATTCTGAAAGCAAATCATGCCTAATTTTATTCAAAACCAACAATTTTCCAGTCAAATTTAGGCCATCATCTGGTCATATATCTCAAATAGTTATATATATATATATATTGACACCATTCCCTGGCTATCTATCTATTAAATACCACACATACTAAGGTCTTTGGTAGGCAGTCTTGTCTGGTATGGTCTAGTCTGGTGTGGTCTGATTTGCTCTGACTTATCTAGATTCTGAATTTAAAATTCTGTTTGGTAAGCGGTCTGGTCTGATGGTCACAGTCTCACAAACATTGAATCAGATCATATTTGGTAAAGTGATCTGGTCTGATATTTTTGCTTTAAAAAAATAAAATTATTTATTATAATATTCATTTATTATTTTTATGTATTATTTACTTTAGTTTATTTATTATTTTTTCATTTACAAATATATTTTATTAATTTATTATTTATAAATTAATTTATAAATATATTCTATTCATTTATTATTATTTAATTATTTAATTCATTTTATTTACTATTATTTCATTATTTAATTCATTTCATTTATTATAATTTCATTATTTATTTATATTATTATATTATTCATTTTTATTTATTTATTCATTTTAAATTATTTATAAATATATTTTATTAATTTATTATTTATTCATATATTATTCATATATTTATTATTTTATTTATTATTTTATATTATTATTATATATTTTTTAATTCATTTTGTTTATTATTCATTATTTTTATTTTATTTTTAAATATGTTTTATTTAATTTCTTATTTATATTATTAATTTCCTTTTATTTATTAATTTTTAATTATTTATAAATATATTTTATTAATTTTTATTTATTAATTTATTAATTTATTTATTATTATTCAATTTTATTATTATTATGTATTATTTAATTTATTTTTTTATTATTCATTATTTTTATTTTATTTTTAAATATTTTTTATTTAATTTATTATTTATATTATTAATTTATTATTATTTATTCATTTTTAATTATTTCTAAATATATTTTATTAATTTATTATTTATTTATTCATTTATTATTATTATTATTATTATGTATTATTTAATTCATTTTGTTTATTATTCATTATTTTTAAATATTTTTATTTAATCTATTTTTTATTAATTTTTAATTATTTATAAATATATTTTATTATTTATTATTATATATTATTTAATTAATTTATTATTATTATTTTTATGTATTATTTAATTTATTTTGTATATTATTATTTTTTTTATTCAATTTTGGTTTTTGACGGTCATAATCGTTGATCTCAAAAATCTTATTTTGGTTACCAATACCAGATCAAACCACAAAAAAAACTGGTTCCAAAAACACCATATTTAGTTCAATTTGGTCTCATTTGGCTTGGTTCCAAATTTTGAGATCAATCCAAACAAACATGGTATGATCCTTGAAAACCAAGACCAGACCAGACAAGGTGAAACCATAACCACCTACCAAACAGGGGCTAACACTTTTGTTGGCTTGAGGGTTAATCAAACAACAATTATCCATTTTGATGATAACAAAATGTTAAGTACATGTTTAGTACTAATGTGTTTACTCGGTTGAGCATTACAGAGTAACATGATTTTTATCAAAAACAAAAGGCTTAAAGGAATGACATAAAGGTCATTTTACTTTTGAAATGCTTCAGAAGATTGAAGAATCAAGACTTGGGGTAGATAGGATGATGAGTGACATGTATCAAAGGGTTTATGTGAGGTTTTCACATGTATAAGCTCATCCTAAAAATCAAAAGAAATGAAAACTGCACTATCAGGTGATTGACCCTTCAAATCAGTCGACTCACAGACTTGTCAGTCGACCGACAGATATTTGTCAGTCGACCGACCACAACAAAGAGTTTTTGAGTTTCACCATGGCTATTTGTCAGTCGATCGATAGTTGTTTGTCAGTCAACCGACCACGACAGAGATTTTTTGAGTTATTTGTCAATCGACCAACATATTAATGTCAGTCGGCCGACAGACAGCCATTAGGCGATTGAAATATTGAAATCATTTGACTGACGGAGCTAAAAACGGGCTTTTTCAGTGCATTAATGGCTCTCAACTACCCCCAGCTACCACCACTCTCAGCTCACTCTCTTAACTCTTGCCCTAGCTATATATATGATAAGATAGCTTCTGTATAAGACATCAATCTTTACTCGCTTGCACAAAAAGCTGATCTTCTTCTTCATTCCTATCCAAATATACAGCAAGAAAAACTTTAGCATTAAAAGCTAGACTCCTCTCATTCAATTCCAATCATTTGTGAGAAGCTAGTTAGAGAAGATTTTTGTTCCAACTCTTGAGTCATTTATTGCTAAGAGTGTGTAAGATCTTGAGAGAACCAAACACATCACATTAAACACTTGAGCTGATACATTGTGTATCATTTCTTTATAAAAGGATAGAGATCCTTGAGTGAGTGAAGCTCATTGATCCTCAAGAGAAGTTTGTCCTCTTGTTTGCGTGACGGGCTCGTTAGCTCGTGTGTAAATATTTGTTATTCCACCTGCAAGGAAAAGTCATAGTGTGAGATTGAGAAAGTCTTAAAGGGGGGTCCTTAAGCCGAGGAGTAGGAGTTACCGAACCTCGTAAAAATCATGGTGTCATCTTTCTCTCTCTCTCTTGCTTTTTCATTTGATTACTTGCATGTTTGTCTTATCTTGACTTACATAATTGCTTGATTATTGCTTTCATATGTCAAGAATCTATTGTTATTCAAAAGTGTTTATTGCTCACATCTTGTTTAACTTAAACTGTTGAAATCAAATTAAGTGCAAAAGGTAACTAAGAATTTTTATAACCCTATTCACCCCCTCTATGATTAATTAGTGACTAACAATTGGTATCAGAGCTTAATCTTTAGTGATTAAAGGCTTAACCGTCTTAGAGAACGATCATGACTTCAAATATAGTCACTCATGTTGAGGGTCAATCGAACAATAGACCCCTTTGGTTTGATGGATTAAACTATAGTTATTGGAAGACTAAAATAATAGATTATCTTCAATCTATTAACCACCAAATTTGGCAAGTCATCACGAACGGTCCCTTTGTTCCTTTCAGACTAGTAGATGGAGCACGTGTTACTAAATTGCCAAATGAATAAAATAATGATGAAATAAAACTTATATCCTTAAATGTTAAGGCAAAACTCAATATGAATTGTGCTCTAAGCCCAAAAGAATTTAAT
Source organism: Cornus suecica (assembly GCA_963922005.1). NCBI lineage: Eukaryota > Viridiplantae > Streptophyta > Magnoliopsida > Cornales > Cornaceae > Cornus > Cornus suecica. Next base: position 17,924,824 of record OY998246.1, read on the forward strand.
CGTGTCTTCACTTTCAAAACGGCCAAAGAAATGTGGGATAAGTTAGCTATCACCTATGAAGGTACTTCTCAAGTGCATGAATCTAAAATTGATATTCTTATACATGAATATGAATTGTTTGCTATGAAAAATGATGAAAATATCAATTATATGATGTCTCGATTTGCTAACATCTTAAATGGACTTAAGCATCTTGGTAGGATCATTCCAAAATCCGACGTGTCTTGAAAAGTTCTTAGAAGCCTTCCGGCTAAGTGGGATGCAAAAGTCACGGCAATTAAGGAGGCCCATGATCTAAATACCATGGACATTGATGAAATTTTCGGGTCCCTTCTTATGTGGGAGATCACCCTAAAATCCCGAGAAGAGGAATCAAAACCAAATAAGGGCTTAGCATTAAAGTCATCTATCTAAGAAGATATTCTTGAGACGGAAAATGAGGAGCAAGATGAGGACATCGCTTTGATCACTCAAAAGTTTAAGAGGTTTCTTCAACGGAAGAAATTGAATGGTGAAAGGTTTATCAAGAGAAATGAACCAAGAAGTGATTCGAACAAGAGAGAGCCTCCAACTTGCTTCAATTGTGGGAAGTCAGTGCACTGTAAAATGGATTGCTTCAAGCTAAAGAAGGATGATGAAAGGAAACAAAAGAAAGTGGCCATGAACTCTACATGGGATGACGATGATTCAAACGTACGGATGAGGATGAGGATTCCGAGGAAACGGCTAACTTTTGTCTCATGGCAAAGGATGATGAGGTACAATTAGATTCGTTTTCCTTAAATAGCTCTAAATTATCATATAATGAATTGCAAGAAGCTTTTGAAAATTTACATGATGAATTTGAAAAATTAGCTCTTAAGCATGTTTCTCTCAAGAAAAATAAATCTTCTTGTAATGTATCTTGTTCCACACCCATCTCACCTAGCTTGCATGATGATACTATTAAAAAGTTAAAAAAAGAAAATGAATTCTTAAAAAGAACCATTGATGATCAAATAAATGTTCGAGCCAAGTTCACTAAGGGGAAGGAAAATCTAAGTATCATTTTAGGAAGACAAAGAAGAGGATTTAATAAAAGTGGATTAGAATATGACGCCTTTGACAAATATGCGATTCGATTGAAAAAGAGAAAATCATTAAGGCGCACATTCACTAAGCAATCTTGTTCACATTCTTCAAATTTTCACAAGCATGTTACTTGTTATTATTGCAAGCAAAATGGACATAAGGCGAATGTATGCAATCGTAGATTTAAAGAGACAAAAATGATTTGGATTCCAAAAGGAACCTTTGTTCGTAATCGAAAACATGAGAAGGCTACAACTAAGATGATTTGGGTTCCAAAGGGAACTATTGCATGCATCACTAACATTAATGGACCCAAAACTACTTGGGTACCAAAAGGTGACACTTAAACATCTTTTTGTAGGTATGCTTGAAGACAACCAACAAGGACAAATAGTTCCTTGATAGCAGTTGTTCAAGGCATATGACGGGGGACAAATCAAAGTTCACTTCTCTCCAAGCTTATGAAGGGGGAAACGTCACATTTGGTGACAATTCAAAAGGCAAAATCGTTGGAATTGGCGTTATTGGTATAACCCCTTATCTCTCTATTGATAATGTTCTACTTGTTGATGGATTGAAGCACAATCTTTTTAGCATTAGTCAATTATGTGATAAAAGTTATGATGTCATCTTTAGGTCAAATGCATACATAGTTGAGAAGGATGGAACGTAATTATTCAATGCTAAACGAAATGGGAATGTCTATACTATGTTGCTTTGTGAATTGCATGAACAAAATTTTAAATGTTTTATCACAACTAGCGAAAGTAGTTAATTATGGCATAGACATTTAGGACATGCTAATATGGACCTTCTTCACCGCTTGTCTAGAAATGACTTAGTCAAAGGCCTCCCAAAGACTAAGTATTCTAAAGATAAAGTTTGTAGTGCTTGTTAAGCGGGCAATTAAGTCAAATCTTCTTTCAAAAGAAACAAAGATATCACCACTTGTAGACCTTTAGAACTTTTTCATATGGATCTTTTTGGTCTAGAAAGAATTGCTAGCATAGGTGGAAAACTTTATGTTCTTGTCATAGTTGATGACTTCTCACGATTTACTTGGGTACATTTTCTTACTCATACAAAAGAAACTCACTCCATCCTTAATAAATTTTGTAGAAGAATCCAAAATGAAAAAGATTTGTCAATTAAGAAGATAAGAAGTGATAGGGGAAGAGAATTTGATAACCATGACTTAGAGGAATTATGTGATGAACTTGGTTTATCTCATGATCTCTTAGCTCCTAGAACTTCTCAACAAAATGGAGTTATTGAGAAAAAGAATAGATCACTTCAAGAAATGGCTAAGACTATGCTAAATGAACACAGTCTTCCTCAAAGTCTTTGGGCCGAAGCGATCAACACCGCTTGCCACGTTATTAATAGAATTATCATTCGATCTAAATTAGATAAGACACCTTATGAATTATAGAATAGTCGAAAGCCCAACATTGGGTATTTCAAAGTTTTTGGGTGCAAGTGTTTTGTACTAAATGACAATGATAACTTGGAAAAATTTGAGTCCAAATCGGATGAGGAAATTTTTTTGGGATATTCTTCTCGAAGTAGAGCTTTTAGAGTCTACAATAAAAAGACTCTAACCATGGTTGAGTTAATTCATATTGTTTTTTATGAGTCACCACTACCATTGACTTCTAGGATTGACTTAGATGATGATGAGGTTGTTGGGATTGAGAATGAGTTAAATGATCTCAATATCTCCAACCCTTCAAATGACCCCCCGGAAAAGACGAACGTCAAAGATCAATTCAATGATGATTTGACTATGTCTATTCCAAAATCATGGAGGATTGTATACAATCATCCAATTGACCAAGTCATAGGTGATCCATCTGAAAGGGTTGACACTCGTTCTCAACTTAGAGACTTGTGTAATTTCATGACATTTGTGTCTCAAATTGAGGCCAAGAATATTCTTGAAGCACAATGCGACTACTCATGGATTGTCGCCATGTAAGAGGAACTAAATCAATTTGAACGCAATCGAGTTTGACATTTAGTTTCTAAACCTAATGATCAAACTATAATAGGCACTAAATGGGTTTTTCGAAACAAAAATGATGAAAATGGAATGATTATTCGTAATAAAGCAAGACTTGTTGCCCAAGGATATAATCAAGAGGAAGACATTGACTATGAGGAGACCTTTGCACCCGTGGCTAGATTAAAAACAATTAGAATGCTTCTTGCATTTGCATTATCTAGAAACTTCATACTTTATCAAATGGATGTCAAAAGTGTTTTTCTAAATGGCATCATAGAGGAAGAGGTTTATGTCAAGCAACCACCCGGTTTTGAAAATTAATAATTTCCTAATCATGTTTTCAAATTAACTAAGGTCCTATATGGTTTAAAGCGAGCTCCTAGGGCTTGGTATGAAAGACTCAGTGGCTTTTTGCTCCAAAATAATTTTTTAAGAGGTAAAGTTGATAACACACTTTTTACTAAAATCATTGAAAGTAATTTATTGTTTGTCCAAATATATTTTGATGATATAATATTTGGATCAATAAATGAATCACTTTGCAAGGATTTTGCGGTTAGTATGCAAAAAGAGTTTGAAAGAAGTATGATGGGTGAGTTGAACTTCTTCTTAGGGTTGCAAATCAAGCAAAGCTTGGATGGTATTTTCGTTTGCCAATCCAAGTACACTAAAGATTTGCTAAAGCGATTTGGTATGGAGGATGCAAAACATGCCATAACTCCTATGTGTTGATATCACTAAATATAGAGGCATGATTGGTAGTTTGCTTTATCTTACCGCAAGTAGACCGGACATCATGTTTAGTGTTTGTCTATATGCTCGTTTTCAATCTTGTCCTAAGGAATCTCATCTATGTGTCGTTAAACGTATTTTCCGTTATCTTTGTGGTATAATTCACTTAGGACTTTCCACGTGACACCTCTCTTGACCTAATTAGTTATTTGGATGCCGACTTTGTTGGTTGCAAAGTAGATCGAAAGCGCACAAGTGGCACATGTCACTTTCTAGGGCACTCACTAGTTTCTTTGTCTAGTAAGAAGCGAAATTCCATTGCATTGTCTACCGTCGAAGCCGAATATGTTGCGACCGGTAGTAGTTGCGCTCAAATGCTCTACATTAAACAACAATTGCTAGATTATGGTCTTACTTTCAATCATGTGCCTATTAGATGTGATAACACAAGTGCTATTTGTATTTCCAAAAATCCCATTCAACATTCTCGCACCAAGCATATAGAAATTAGACATCACTTTATATGTGATCATGTATTGAAGGGCGATGTTGAGTTGGTTTTCGTTAAAACAAATGAGCAACTAGCGGATATTTTTACAAAACCTCTTCAATATGATAGTTTCTTAAAAATCCGTAGAGAAATTGGCATGACAATGGAAAATGAAGTTGTAAAATGATCTTATTTTAATTTTCATTCTTGAAGGTTGCTTGTTTATGCATCTCTTACTATTTTTTACTTTTTTATATCAGTCGACTGACAGTCGACTGACAAATACATTATTTTCTCATCTTTTCTCCCTGGTCAAGTTAGGCGACTGACAATTCCTGTTAGTCGACTGAAATCTGAAATTCAGTCGACTGACACTGGACCATGAGTTGACTGAAATTTGTTTTTCAGTCGACTGACACCCTCTTGTCAGTCGACTGACGAGGACTTGTCAATCGACTGACGCGTGTATTAAAGTCATTTTTAGGTCTTGTAACCACTGCAATTCGTATTCCCCGACCTCTCTCCACTTCCCTAAACCTCTCCTTACACGTTTTTCACCCATTTACTCATTCTATTTCTCTATTTATTCTCACTCTCCTCCTCATTCTTCTTCACAAATCCTTTATTTCAAAAGAGCTTTCCTCTTTCTCTTCATTCTCTACAATGACCTTCATTCTCCCTTTCATTCTTGTCCTCTCCACCCTCATGGCACCACCTCGCCCAGACCAACCTCCTAGAAAATGTGCTCGGTCCGCCACTCAGCACCATCTTCATCTTCCATCTCCATCTCCTTCTCCCTCTCCATCTCCTCCTCCATGTCACTATGCCCCTGTTGATGACGATGAAGAAGACGCACCAATGAATCTTCATGCTCTCTTTCTTAACGCCACTCATCGTGCCGAGTTCTTCCGAAAGTTTGAGAATCGAGAACTTTGCAAAACCTGTATTGTCAAAAACACCCTTGCCGAGAATTGAATATTCGACTATTTTCTCTCTTTCAAGCTATAGGTTGGAGCCACTTCGTGTCTCTTGACTATTCCGTTCACGAACATCTCATCCAAGCCTTCTACACTACCATTACCGAGTCTGCCTCGAAAAATGCTCTTCATGCCTATATCGTAATTGGTTTAAAGTTCCAAGCATTGGCCAAACCATTTATCTTCAATATGAATGGTATCAAAGTCACACTTTTGAGCCCAAAGATGCCATAGATGTTATTTGTCACTCTCACGATTGCATTCTTCCATCCATTTTGCTTGAGACTAAGCACCTCACTCTCGAAGCCCGTTTGATTCAAAAAGGGGTCATTTATTCCATTTTGCCCAAATCCAGAGGCCGTGATCATGTCTCGCATTTTAAAGCTTATATAGTGTTTTGCATCCTCACCAACCATCCTCTCAACCTTGCTCATATTTTTCATAAGCATGTCATGGCTTGCAAGAACTTGAAAAATAAAAATCTTTTATATCCTATTCCAATCACCCACATCCTTCACCTTTACCAAATTCCATCTGAAAACGAAGCTATAACTAATGTGAGTCTTCCGGTGGACAGTCGGTGTCTTAGCCAAATGGGTTTGGAAGTTAACTCTCAAGGTGTTCTCCAGCCAAAGACCCATTCCACATCAACCTGTCACCCTCGCCAAGCTCCTCCAACCCAGCAACAAGCCCCTCTAACTCACGGCCAAGCCTCATTGTCTTCTATTCCTCCCGGTGATCTCGCCATTGTCCCGGCGGGCCCTTCCACCCATTTTCCTGATCCTCACACCTTTCTCCTTCGTGAGATTCTTGGAGGTGTCAAGAAAAATGAGGAAGGAATTCTTCGCAATGCCGAGTTTATTTCCCGCACCGAAAGGAAAATTGTTGAGCTTTCAACTGATATCAGCACTCATTTTGCTGCTCTCGATTTTACGCTCGATGAGATTAAGAACTCCATCCCTCCTTTTTGATGTAGACAAAGGGGTAAAACTGTTAGGAAGCACATGTTTTGTTTTTGCTTTTGCGTTTCGCTTTTTCGTTTATTTATGTTGTTAGTAGAAGTATTTGTGGTATTGTTGTGTTTTGTTTTAGTATATAGGTAAATTTAAATTTTCATGTGTAATTTGACGAAAGTATCTAAATGAATGACAATGCGTTTACGTTTAGAAATGACTTACTATGTACAAACTTTGCTTATTTATATGCATAAAGTCAGGGGGAACATATTTTCAACGCCACCCTCATTTGTCAAACACGCAATATTTTGTCATCATAAAAAAGGGAAAGATTGTTGGTCTGAGGGTCAATCAAAGAACAATTATCCGTTTTGATGATAACAAAATGTTAAGTACGTGTTTAGTACTAATGTGTTTACTCAGTTGAGCATTATAGAGTAACATGATTTTTATCGAAAGCAAAAAGTTTAAAGGAAGGACATAAATGTCATTTCACTTTTGAAATGCTTCAGAAGATTGAAGAATCAAGACTTGGGGAAGATAGGATGGTGAGTGACTTGTATCAAAGGGTTTATGTGAGGTTTTCACACGTATAAGCTCATCCTAAAAATCAAAAAAAATGAAAACTGCACTATCAGGTGACTGACCCTTCAAATCAGTCGACTCACAGACCTGTCAGTCGACCGACATTTATTTGTCAGTCGACCGACCACGACAGAGAGTTTTTTAGTTTCACCATGGCTATTTGCTAGTCAACCGACAACCATTCACCAGTTGACCGACCACGACAGAGAGTTTTTGAGTTATTTGTCAGTCGGCCGACATAGTAATGTTAGTCGATCGACATACAACCATCAGGCGACTGACATATTGAAATCAGTCGACTGACGGAGCTAAAAATGGCTTTTTCAGTGCATTAATGACTCTCAACTACCCCCAACTACCACCACTCTCAGCTCACTCTCCTAAAGTGAGTCTCACTCTCTTAACTCTTGCCCTAGCTATATATATGATGAGATAGCTTTTATAGAAGACATCAGTCTTTACTCGCTTGCACAAAAAGCTGACATTCTTCTTCATTCATATCCAAATATACAGCAAGAAAAGCTTGAGCATTAAAAACTAAACTCCTCTCATTCAATTCCAATCATTTGTGAAAAGCTAGTTAGAGAAGATCTTTGTTCCAACTCTTGAGTCATTTATTGCTAAGAGTGTGTAAGATCTTGAGAGAACCAAACACATCACATTAAACACTTGAGCTTATACATTGTGTATCCTTCATAAACCCTAAGGGTTTTGAGTGTTTATTGAGTGTATCATTTCTTTATAAAAGGATAGAGATCCTTGAGTGAGTGAAGCTCATTAATCCTCAAGAGAGGTTTGTCCTTTTGTTTGCGTGACGGGCTCGTTAGCTCGTGTGTAAAGGTTTGTTATTCCACCTGCAAGGAAAAGTCATAGTGTGAGATTGGGAAAGTCTTAAGGGGGGTCTTTAAGCCGAGGAGTAGGAGTTACCGAACCTCGTAAAAATTGCGGTGTCATTTTTCTTTCTCTCTTGCTTTTTCATTTGATTATTTGCATGTTTGCCTTATATTGACTTACATAATTGCTTGATTATTGCTTTCATAGGTCAAGAATCTATTGTTGTTCAAAAGTGTTTATTGCTCACATCTTGTTTAACTTAAACTGTTGAAATCAAATTAAGTGCAAAAGGTAGCTAAGAATTTTTATAACCCTATTCACCCCCTATGTGGCTAATTAGTGACTAACAACTTTTATTATGCCTATTTGCAACTCATTCTCACTTACATGCAACAAATTAAGTGAAAATGAACATATTAATAATTACACCTGAAAGAATTTAAGAATTCAGTGGATGGTTTTTAAAATTTATTTTCAATTTGACAAATGAATTTCTAAGATTTTAGAACAAAAACCAGTATAACTTATTTTTTTAGAGATCAAACTAAATGTCCAATATATTCATATTTTCAAAGAAATTATACATTTGTTAGTATTTGGCATGTTCTAGTCAATAACCATATTGAGTGTTGTGAGCTCGAGTAGAGTTAGGAGAATTGACGTGGGCAAGCAAATGATGTTATCAAGTCATCAACAAGATTCTTCAAACTCAAACCAAGCATAAAGTAGTCAAGAATACAAGAGAAGTGAAGTGAAGTTGAAAGGAAGCGTTATAATGCGACGAAACGACAAAAGAAACAAACTAGCACATTCCAAGATGGGCAAGAACTCGCCCATAGGTCGAGAACTCGATCATGCCAAAGTGGCGCCAATGCGCCAACACTAGCGCCAAAGTCAATAAAGTTGGGGCGCTAAGTGGACGCAAGTGAGATGCCGGTAATTCAAAGGACGAGAACTCGACCAAGTTGTGAGAACTCAACCAAGTTGTGAGAACTCAATTGGGCCGACTTCAGTTTTCAAGGCATCTTGTTATGATATTATTATGACTCATCTCCAATTAAGGACGTATTTAAGGATTATTATTGGTATATTGTTCAATATTTGGAGACTTGATGGTCAAAAGACAAATCCTTGAAGAAAAAGGATTCCAAACCCTAGTTAGAGACTCTTCTCTATATATATGAGATAAGGGGTGTGGCTTGTGTGGTTTGTGGCTTTTGTGATTTTTGGAGAGAGCTCTGCAATTATATCATATATCAGATTTGTTTGCAAAGAGAGATAGAGAGAAAAAAAGATTTCTTGATCATCCTCCTTTAGATATCTATCTAGTTTTTGTGGGTTTTTCAATTGTAATTCAACATGAGTAATCCTTATGCACAATTGAATGCCCGGTTGTTGAAAAATTATCACATCACCAGTTGCAACGTGTTTGTATTGATCCGTTGAAAAGTGGAGTCGTCGGAGTACGGAGATCGGAGCGAGAAGCTTCGTGGAACATTGATCCGTTGAGAAGCGGAGTCGTTAGAGTACGGAGATTGGGGCGAGAGTTTCGTGAAGCACGAGTGAATCAAGACTTTCGAATGTCGAGTGAAAAAAGGCAGTCAGAGTTATTGTAAGTGCAGTCTTCATAGAGTCTGTACAATTTTTTGATTCACAATACATCGATACCGGTGGTATCCGTGATTTTTTACTTGGGATTTATTTAAAGATTTTTTCACGTAAAAATCTGTGTCGTCTCTTACTTTATTTTTCGTACTTATATTAATCTTTGTTTGATTATTCTTGTTGATTAATCTTGAAAATCTCGCAAATAATTTTAATTGATCATTAAATTCATACAAAGTCTATTCACCCCCTCTAGTCTTATTTCCATTGTCTCCTGCGTAGTTTCATTCCCCTTATGTTCCTTGAGATGGTGGTTTGCCAAACTATATTCAAGTAATCTATGTTGCCACAAACCAAGTGTGAGTAATCAAAGACAAAGCTTCATTAAGAGCTAAACAACTCGCACACCAAAATAGATATACATGTAACTTGATGTTAAAAAGGTACCAAAAACAGAACTCTTTTCGTATTCCCAAAATTCGAATGAGCTGTAATAGAGAAAATAATTCAATCAAGCGATTTTGCAGACGAAATTTAACAACTTACAAGAAAAAGATGAATATATGACTACAACAATATCCGAAAACAGAGTATTCATGGTGTTGAAGATCGAGCAGAGGAGTCATTCAAGGTCTACTATACCGAAATTGGAGAGTAGAATCTTTACTTGATCAACGAAGTCCGAGCCTGTTGCATACTCTGTTAGCATCCCAACAGCAAAGCCAAACATTGCCCATCTGCTCAGTCAACATGCCATATACAAAAAAGAAAAATCCCAGATGAATATGGCATATTCTTCAGCAAATAATTATGCTAGTATATATATATATATATATATATATGTATAATTCCTCGTTTTAATTTAAACAAACTAGGTTAACGGAGTTCATGGTCATACCATCATTTGGAAAGTTAATTTGTCAAGATTAAGGGTATGTGCGTTTGAGTTTAGGGTAACGGAAAAATGACATAGAACATCAGTTCATTTGAAATGTTAGCGAGCATGCATTACACAAAAAGTGTATTAGGTGACTCCAAAATTAACTACAACAACATTTAAAAGTTACCGAAATATGTCATTCAAGTCTAAGAGCAACTAATATGGATCAAACATTGTCAAATGGTCCATCTCCAGTTTATCCCTCCCAACAATCCACACAAGCTTGACCAAACACTAGATAAATGGTGACAAAAGCGCACACACATACACAACTATATAAATTCTGTATGGAAGGGAAAGCCGTGTACGAGGAGGCAAATGCAAAAATGCAGAAATTCACGAAAAAATTGCATCATTCTTGACAGTAGAAACTCGGAAGGAAAACACTCCTGCTTATGTCCCAACTCCCAAGCAATTTGTCTCAAGAATATGGAAGAAAATAGATCTTAAAGACATAATAATTCTTCATTTATAAAACATGCAAGGTTCTAAAATTGTTTTTTCTCCAAAAGTTCACAGAATTAATGCGTGTAATACTTCAAACTCGCAATTATTCAAAAAGAATGAACATAGGAAGAAATGTAGACTGTCATTGGTAAATTTCTTTACTTCTATAATGCTTCATTTGACAAATATCTGTATTAGCTTTAAATGGTTAGAGTGGCCTTAACTTTAAATGTCTAGAGATCCTATTCGTCCATCATAACAGAGTTGTGAGTGACTACACACAACAAAGCATACCATGACACTAACTTCATATTATATTGCGTGTTAATGCCGGAATTGGTTTAATGAGTAAGGTCTAACATCTACACAAGGAAATAATTAAGATAGTCTCAGAAATTGTGTTGTTCCGAAATTGTGGGTATTACAGTCTCATATAAAACACTCTAAAATATTGTAAAGATTTGTAGAGGGGTAAAGAATCGTATGGAGTGTAATTTATCAGGGGAAGAAGCCTATAAAAGAGGGGAATGGTGATTTTCTAAAATAAGTGACAAACCTACCAAGGTAAGTGAATAGTAGAAACCTCAAGTTTCAGCAGTACCGGTGATTTGTTTGGGCAAAGTATTAGTGGAAGTCAAAGTTGTGTTGTTAAATATTCTTTTTACCTCTTTTGAAAAAATCTCCCAACTCAATACTTGAGAATAATGGAATGGGTGGAGTTTTGGAACACTATTAGTTGAAGTAGAATGTATATGTTATATATTTTCTCTCTTTATAAAATAATTTAAGATATAATTTCGAGACTATTATCATAACTCAAATACAACTTTTTAAAGTGTGAAATATTATATAATTGATAAATGAAATATGACATAATTGCATAAAACAATTAAATTAGAATTATATATTCCTGAACTAAAATAAGCCAAATTCTAAAACAAAAAATCACAAAAAATATAAATATAAATATAAGGACATGTGACTTTGTGATTTTGCATTTACCTCCCATTAGAAATTTCATTCTTGGCAATAAAACCAAAGAATGGGCCTTGATTAGCTTCTTCAAGCTTCTTCTTCTTATAATACTCTTGAAGCTCCTTAGCCTTTTGCCTCTGGAACTCCATTGTAATTACACTTTTGCCCTCCGCCGCTTTCGGGGGTGGTGACAACGGCTGAGGTGGCGGCGGCGGGACGGGTTTGAGTGGCGGCGGAGTAGCCACCGGTCTCCGGAGAGGGCCTTCGGTTTGGGAGCTCCTAATGGTGAAAATTGAAGGCTTAGTTGTAGTGAATTTAATATATGGAAGAGATGAAGAAGAAGATGAAGAATTTGAGATTTTGATTATATATGGGATTGAAGAAGAATATGATGCTACTGACATTTTCTCTCTCTAGCTTTTCTGGTTATGGTGATTTTGGAATGAGAAGATTCGATGATGTGTGTGTCTACTGTGTGTTATCCAAATGAGATATGTCATAGTACTCTATGCGCTCGTGTGGACAACAAATGGCCAACTCTCTCATTTTTTTTCTTTTCTTTTTTTAAATAGGGAATTGGTATTGTTATAATTTTTCATTTGAAATTGAATTATAGTCACAAATCCTATAAAATGTGTTATATAAGTCATATCTCACTTATCACATACTATTTACACAGTTTTAGAATGTTTCATCATTATTATTATTTTGTTCTTCATCCCTCAATGCTATTTGAATCTCTTTTTATTTCAATATAAATAAAAAAAAACGTTTTTTTTTAACTATTTCTCTTATATTATTGGGCTATTAACAAACAACCCCATAATTTTAAATTCTTGACAAACACCCCCTAAGGTGTCAAATAACCCCTTGTACTTTTCCTACTATACAGACAACCCCCACTCCGTTAGTATTCCGTTAACAAGCATCCCCTGCCGTTAAAAATAGATATTTTATGCCCAAAATACTCCTAAAATAAATTGGTAACTAAATTAAGATTTTTTAGTAAATTACAAATTATTTTTTTATTTTTTGTTTAAGTTTACTTATTTATTTAAATTCAAATCTGAAAAAATATATTACTTACCCCGTCTCAAATAATAAGTCCCTTTTGGGGAATTCAATTTTTTAAGAGGATGATTTTTTATTGTAGTATTAGTGAATAAAATACCAACTTTACCCGTGGTCCACTATAGTGATGTGATCATTAATAAAGTATATGTTTTATAACTTTAATGTTTGAAGGTTAAACTGGTAAATTGACCAAATAAAATGCTTTGACTTTTCAAAGTGTACACTTATTTTGGGACGGAGGGAGTACAAATTATATTTAAAAAAAACATTATTGATAATAATACACTTTAAATAATGTTTTTTTTTTGTTTTTTTTAGAGAATAGATGCATAGAAATTTTAAAAGGGCTTTGCCCTTATAATTTGTATTTTCTCCGTCCCAAAATAAGTGTCAACTTTTCTTCTTTAGTCATCCCAAAATAAGTGTCCATTTTGAAAAGTCAAATCATTTAATTTGGTCAATTTAACAGTTTAACCTTCAAGCATTAAAGTTATAAAATATATACTTTATAAACGATCACATCATTATAGTGGGATCACGAGTAAAGTTGGTATTTTATTCACTAACACTACAATAAAATTCATTATCTTAAAAAGTTGAATTCTCCAAAATGGATTTATAATTTGAGACGGAGGAAGTAATATATTTTTTCAAATTTGAATTTAAATAAATAAGTAAATTTAAACAAAAAACAAAAAAATAATTTGTAATTTACTCAAAAATCTTAATTTAGTTAAAAAATAATAATTTATAATTTACTAAAAAATCTTAATTTAGTTACAAATTTATTTTAGAAATATTTTGGGCATAAAATATCAATTTCTAACGACAAGGGGATGTTTGTTAACGGAATACTAACGGAGTGGGGACTGTGTGTAAGATGAGAAAAGTGCAAGGGGTTATTTGACACCTCAGGGGATATTTGTCAAGTCATAGGGTTGTTTATTAATAGCCTTATATTATATTCTTTCCCTTTTTTTCTTTTTTTCTCATGCTGATCTCTTTTATATTATTTTAACAAAAATAATTCGTTTTCAAATTGGGTTATCCAAGTGAATACTTTTCCTATTGATTTAAAATGAAACTTACTCGATTAGTAGGCAGTAAATAGAAAATGAATCATTAGTTGTTAGATGGATAACCATAAAAATATTTGGATATTTGGGTATCATACTCAGATAAACCTTATCATATAGGATTAGCAATTTTGACCAAGTATGCGGTATAAGTATCATTACCCTTAACTTAAAACAAAGTATTCGACCATAAGTAAGAATTCAAAGTGTAATTATATTTTTATTATTATTATCTTTTTATTCAAAGTATAATCCAACCAGTGATATATTAGTATATTGAAAGTAACTTGAAAATGATTATGAGATTAGCCCAAAAATGATTCCATCACTTGCATCTTTCTCAGTGTCAACCCCATAAATAGAGTCCAAAACTAACTCCCGATAAGGATTATCTTATACATTGTATACATCCGAGATATACATATTCCATAATATATAACTCATCTAATGTAGTATCAAATATAAACCCAGCTTGAAACCTTATTAGAGCAACATTTGCTCACACAGTGTTGGGTCGAAAGGAAGCTCAAATGCAAACACACACACACAATGGACACCAAATATATAGTGGTTCCCCAAAATTATGGGTACGTCCACTTTGAGAGGCTTCACTAACTTCGGTTTTTATCAAAACCGGGTATGAGGGAGGAGCTACAAATGTTTACTCGACTCTACCTCTTACAAACTTTCTCTCAACCTCACAGACTGACTTATCTGTGGCTTCACTCACACTTCTCTCTCTCTGTTTTTACAGTTGTGTCTTTCTCTCTGTTTTTCTTATCACATATGGCACACATCGTTACACCATACACTGCATGCCTTATATAGGCAGAACCTAGAGAATACAAACAAAACAATTCAACAGGCGTGGGTTGAGAAGTCGTCATGCGTGGGCGGCAGCCTTGCTTGACTCTGGTGTTCATCATTCGCATGCGCATGGGCGGCTGTTGGAGTATACGGCAGACTTTGATACAGCAGTTGTTGGTTTTGTTTCTTCCACAAGCAGGTATGGAAACTTACAATTCTCCCCCTTCCATACCAATCAGAGGAGAATGTCTTCACCTGATCTCCCCCTTACTGCCGATTTGGGGCTGGTGTTAAACCAGCTTCTTCTTTGCAAACTTCTAGCTTTTCTCTGGACAGGCTCTTGGTCATCATATCTGATCCATTATCATCTGTGTGAATCTTCTCTAGCTGTAGAAGTTTGTCTTCGAGCACGTCACGGATCCAGTGATACCTGACGTCTATGTGCTTGGACCTTGAGTGGAAGGTTGAATTCTTGCTAAGATGAATAGCACTCTGACTGTCACAGTATATGACATACTTTTCCTGCTCTTGTCCCAGTTCTTGAAGAAACTTCTTCATCCACAAGAGCTCTTTGCATCCTTCTGTTACTGCAATGTATTCAGCTTCTGTGGTGGATAAGGCAACACACTTTTGTAATCGGGATTGCCATGAAACTGCTCCCCCTGCAAAAGTGATTAGGTATCCGGATGTGGATTTTCTGGAGTCACTGTCTCCGGCCATATCTGCGTCTGTGCAACCTTCCAATAAAGGTTCACCACTACCAAAGCATAAACAAATATTGGTAGTTCCTCTAAGATACCTGATGATCCATTTTACTGCTGCCCAATGGTCCTTTCCAGGATTTGACAGATACCGACTGACAACTCCAACTGCATGAGCAATATCAGGCCTCGTGCATACCATGGCTTACATCAAACTGCCAACTGCTGAAGCATAAGGCATTTTCTTCATTTCTGCTTTTTATTTCTCACTTGAAGGACACTGCTTCATATTCAACTTGAAGTGGCTTGCAAGTGGAGCACTGACTGGTTTTGCTTTGCTCATGTTGAACCTTTCAAGAACTTTGCCGATATACCTTTCTTGAGATAACCAGAGCTTGTGTTTCAGTCTGTCTCGAGAGATCTGCATTCCCAAGATTTGTTTTGCCGGTCCCAACTCCTTCATAGCAAATGACTGGCTCAGTTCCTTCTTCAATTTGTTGATCTTGCTGCTGTCATGGCCAACGATCAACATATCATCGACATATAGCAAGAGGATGATAAAATCTCCATCAGGAAATTTCTTGACAAATACACAATGATCTGCAGTGGTCCTGTTGTACCCATTCTGGTCCATGAATGAATCGAACTTTTTGTACCACTGTCTTGGTGCTTGTTTGAGCCCGTAGAGACTCTTCCTCAATCTGCACACAAGATTTTCTTTTCCTATGGTTCTGAATCCTTCAGGTTGCTCCATGTAGATTTCTTCATCCAGATCACCATGTAAAAATGCGGTCTTTACATCCAGTTGTTCGATCTCTAGGTTCAAGCTGGCTGTCAAGCCAAGAACAACTCGGATGGAGGACATTTTCACTACAGGTGAAAATATTTCTTCAAAATCAAT
Organism: Cornus suecica; assembly: GCA_963922005.1. Classification (NCBI taxonomy): domain Eukaryota; kingdom Viridiplantae; phylum Streptophyta; class Magnoliopsida; order Cornales; family Cornaceae; genus Cornus; species Cornus suecica. The sequence goes on from OY998246.1 coordinate 17,941,000, forward strand.
GCCCTTCTTCTGACCGAATCCCTTCACAACCAGTCTTGCCTTGTACCTTGGTTGTGGATTGTTTTATTCAGACTTCAGTTTGAATACCCATTTGTTCCTGAGAGCTTTCCTTCCCTGCGGTAACTTGACCAAGTCATATGTGTGGTTCTCATGCAGTGATTTCATCTCTTCCTGCATGGCTTTCATCCACTCCGCATTTTTACTGTCTTCAACAGCTTCCTGATAGCTCTCTGGTTCTCCCCCGTCACTAAGCATCACATACTCTGCGGAGGAATATTTGCGGTTCGGTTGTCGCTCTCTGGAAGATCTTCTTGTTTGAGGATCAACCGGATTTTCTTCTGCAACTGGTTCTGGTTCTGCACCGTCATCAGCTGGATCTCCTTGAATAGCTCCCCCATCATTTTGTGCTCTCGGTGAGGGAACCGGGTCTAGATTAGCTGGTAACTCTTCAGGTGAGTCTGGTTTCTTCTGTTTTTCAAGATCTTCAATGGTCTGATCTTCGAAAAATATCACGTCTCTGCTTCTGATGACCTTCTTGTTGATAGGATCCCAGAGTCTGTAACCAAACTCTTCATGGGCATATCCCAGGAAGATGCACTGTTTGGCCTTTCCGTCAAGCTTGGATCTTTCATCTCTGGGAATGTGGACAAATGCTCTGCAGCCAAACACCTTCAAGTGTTTGTAGGAAACATCTTTCCCTCTCCATACTTTCTCTGGAACATCACAGTTTAATGGAACGGAGGGAGATAGGTTGATTAAGTCAACCGTTGTTCTCATTGCTTCACCCCAGAACGGAGTTGACAACTTGGCATTAGATAACATGCACCTGATCCTTTCGCAGATGGTTCTGTTCATTCTTTCTGCAAGGCCGTTATGTTGAGGAGTTTTCTGCACTGATTTTTCGAGTCTGATGCCGAAGCGTCTGCAATACTCCTCGAATGGTCCTCTATACTCGCCACCATTGTCTGCACGTACGCACTTCAGCCTTTTTCCAGTTTCTCTTTCAACCTTTACATGAAACTCCTTGAACACTTCCAACACCTGGTTTTTAGTTTTCAAGGCAAAGGTCCATAATTTCCTGGAATGATCATCAATGAATGTGACAAAATAGAGGGCACCTCCATGAGTTCTGGTTTGCATGGTGCAAACATCCGTGTGTACGAGATCTAGAATGTTTGGTCTTCTAGATTGAGGGGAACTGCGGAATGCAACTCTGTGCTGTTTCCCCATGATGCAGTCGACACAGGTGTGCAATGGAGTACCTTTCATTCCAGGTAAGAGTTCTTTTCTGGCAAGGACCTTGAGTCCTTTCTCACTCATATGACCGAGTCTTTTGTGTCATAACTCGGTGGGGATTTCTTTTTCCATTGTATTCACCTCGACTCTGCACAATTTTGCTTGCGTTGTGTAGAGTGAGCTAGTCTTCTTTCCTCTGGCCACCACAAGATTGCATTTGGTGAGCTTCCACTTGCCATCACCAAAATGACTGTTGTAGCCTTCATCATCGAGCTTGCCGATGGAGATCAGGTTGAGACGAATATCTGGAACATGTCTCACATCTTTGAGGAGTAGTTTGCATCCATTGCTGCTTTCCAAAAGAATATCGCCTCTGCCGGTAATTTTGGATGCTCCTTGGTTTCCCATCTTCATAAGTCCGAAGTCACCACTGGTGTAGGATGTGAACATATCCTTCCTCGAAGTGATGTGACAGGAGGCACCTGAGTCAATAACCCAGGTAGAATCTTCGGATGTGAAGTTGACACACTCATCATCTTGAACGATGACGAGCCCTTCTCCGGCTGTTGCTGTTGCTTCTGAGGTACTTTCTTCACCTCTATTTCTGGTCTGTTGTCCAGACTGTTCGGCTTTAAGCTTCCTGCATTCTCTGATAAAATGGCCTGGCTTGCCACAGTGATGACAAGTTTTGTCTCTTCTGAAATTGGACTTTGATCGCCCACGATGCTGTGGCTGATTGCGATGGTTTCTGCTTTTGCTTCTACCGCGCCATTCTTTTCTTTCTCGTCTTTCAGTGACAAGAGCTTCTGACTCCGGATGATATCCTTCTTCCTTTCTTCTTGCTTCCTCGTTCAGCATTCTGTCTTTCGCCATTTCCATATTGATAATTCCATCTGGAGCTGAGTTGCTTACAGAGACAACTAGCGTATCCCAACTTTTCGGAAGGGAGTGTAATAGGAATACTGTCTGCATCTCATCTTCTATAGTCATTTTCATCGAGTTGAATTGATCCAACAGCCCCTGGAATTCGCTCAAGTGTTCTGACACACTTTTGCCTTCTTTGTATTTAAGATTCACCATACGGCTCAAAAGATTTACCTTGTTCTGAGATGTCTTTCGTGCGTACATCTTCTCCAGTTTTTGCCAAAGAGCATAAGCATCATTGTCGTTGGCAAAATTTTGGTAAATGCTTTTGTCGATCCATTGTCTGATTTGGGCGGCACATTTTCGGTTGAGTACCATCCAGTCTCCGTCGGTCATGTCCTTCGGTTTGCCATCAGGTGCATCGTCGGTCCTTTTGATCGGCTTCCACAGATCTTTAATATACAAAAGATCCTCCATCTTTGACTTCCACAACGAATAGTTGGCTGCGGTCAATCTAATCATCGTTCCGGATCCTGAATCTTCCATCGAAACGGAATCTTTAAGCCCTCCTGGCTGGTTTGATATATTCGGAGTGGAATCTCGCGAAACGGAGTGTACCGTTGCGTCCGGAACGGTCAAAAACCTTAAGATCGACTCTGACTGAGCTCAATTCCGACTTCGGATGAGTCCGGAATGTTCAAAACAACGTCGAGGGGCAAAACTGTAATTTTGCAAAATTGGTGATGATGTGGCAGCAGCAGAGGGTGACACGTGGCAGTACACATGGCAAGGTGTCAGTGGTGACATGTGGCAGGTGACGTGGCTGACTGGTGGGGTGACACGTGGCAGGACACGTGGCGTGTCTGAGGATGACACGTGGCACTGCTGACGTCAGCAGTGACGTGTCAGTGGAGATGACGTCAGGGATGACGTGCCAGCGCGTGAGGCGCGTGGTCCTCACGCGCGGCGGCTGTTGGAGGCGCGTTGTGCGCGTGGTCCTCACGCGCGCTGGAGGTAGACGACGCGTGAGGCGCGTGACACCGAGAATTTTGACGCGCCGGCGAGTGGGAGGCGCGTGGGGGTGCGTGTGAAATGTTTTTGGACTGTTTTCAACGGGAATGGATTCCTTGGGTGATGGGTCGTCCGAAAATGTGGGGGGTGTGGTGATTTGAGCTCTGTACTGGTGCGAAATAGAGCTTGAAGTTTCGGCTCTATTGAGCTTTAATGGCTCTGATACCACTTTGTTGGGTCGAAAGGAAGCTCAAATGCAAACACACACACACAATGGACACCAAATATATAGTGGTTCCCCAAAATTATGGGTACGTCCACTTTGAGAGGCTTCACTAACTTCGGTTTTTATCAAAACCGGGTATGAGGGAGGAGCTACAAATGTTTACTCGACTCTACCTCTTACAAACTTTCTCTCAACCTCACAGACTGACTTATCTGTGGCTTCACTCACACTTCTCTCTCTCTGTTTTTACAGTTGTGTCTTTCTCTCTGTTTTTCTTATCACATATGGCACACATCGTTACACCATACACTGCATGCCTTATATAGGCAGAACCTAGAGAATACAAACAAAACAATTCAACAGGCGTGGGTTGAGAAGTCGTCATGCGTGGGCGGCAGCCTTGCTTGACTCTGGTGTTCATCCTTCGCATGCGCATGGGCGGCTGTTGGAGTATACGGCAGACTTTGATACAGCAGTTGTTGGTTTTGTTTCTTCCACAAAATATTTGGATATTTGGGTATCATACTCAGATAAACCTTATCATATAGGATTAGCAATTTTGACCAAGTATGCGGTATAAGTATCATTACCCTTAACTTAAAACAAAGTATTCGACCATAAGTAAGAATTCAAAGTGTAATTATATTTTTATTATTATTATCTTTTTATTCAAAGTATAATCCAACCAGTGATATATTAGTATATTGAAAGTAACTTGAAAATGATTATGAGATTAGCCCAAAAATGATTCCATCACTTGCATCTTTCTCAGTGTCAACCCCATAAATAGAGTCCAAAACTAACTCCCGATAAGGATTATCTTATACATTGTATACATCCGAGATATACATATTCCATAATATATAACTCATCTAATGTAGTATCAAATATAAACCCAGCTTGAAACCTTATTAGAGCAACATTTGCTCACACAGTACTCCATTAATGTCTTCCATGGAGAGGTCTATTTTTATAGTTTCAACATGCAAAGAGAGTTGTGGGTGAAAAAGCTGTAAATAAGGGAGAGAAGACTCCACTAGCAAGTCAGAACATATGGGTCGAAATTCACGGTCAAAATCTCAAGCAAAAAGGGTAAAAGAAGATAAAAGAGATGGTGGAAAAGAGCAAAAGAGTGTAGCCTCATCACAACTAGAGAGTGGGTAGTGAGCATTGATAAATCTAACCCAAAAATCCCCAAGAATGAAATACCCCCAAAGTAGCTAAAGACCAAGAGAGAAGAGAAGCTTAATAGAGAATAAGGGTGAGATGTGGTAAAGGTGAAAATCTAGCTTCCATGGCCGAAGCACAGAGGAAGAAGAGAGAAAAAGAAGAAGGTAGGTAGTCGTCTTGAAGGAGAGTTGAAGGAGGAGTCTCCAAGAAAGGAAAAGTATGAGAATGAGGTTGGGGATCTGGTCCCTAAGCAATGCACTGTTGTCTTCTATTTATAGGTGACTTTACTCAAAATGTTGTCCTAATTGAAGTAGTCCCTAAGTCCTACCAATGCTCCACATATCTCTAATAAGTGATGAGGGCCATAATGTGGGTCAATAAGGATAATTCCTTCAACATTAAGAATAATGGGTGGAATTCACATTATGGGCTTTTATTATGACTAGACTACACTCCTAATCTCCATGTCACATGCTTTTTCCAATCCCTTCAAATTTGAGGATGGTGTCGCGTTGTCCACGTGTCACGGCTACGCAGCATCTGAGGCCACAGCCGGATCAGTCGTGTAATGAATCACTCCCCAATAGCCTTCGCAGTACATGCATATTCCGCTAGAGCTGTGCAAAAATGGTGGTAGACGCCCTTGAGAGACTACTACGTCATCAGGACCCGTAGACCATGGAGGTACTACTCCCATGTACGCTCTTTAGCTCCACAAGTGCGCTACCACAAAAGGACCACCTTTAGAAGGCTTTTGAGTTGCCACGAGTAATCCGCGCCGATGTCGGACATATTAGGTCAACCCGTATACCAACTTCGGTGGGGCGAGTCCACCCAGTAGCCCAGTACCCTAAATAAGACCCCTCTACGAGTCGAGTACACCCTAAAATAATACCTATGCCTACAAGAATCCATATTCAGTTGCTATGTACAGAATCATGATAAATAATACATATACAGTTGTATCTTCTTCAACCCTGAGGTTTTAACCCTACGTACACCTATAGGAGTCTCACCCTCAGTTGGTTGTGCCATGGTTGGATCAGACATGTGCCTGTTGGTTTCATACAAGTCCATGAATGAGAAACACTGCAAGTTCATCAACCTCCCACCTGTTGTTTACAGAACAAAAACAAGATAGGTTATGGAGTTGTCCAAGCCAAATGCATGCAAACCCTACCCCACTGTGATGGCAGCGAGGGGAAGAGTTTTCGCCCTAGCAGATTCAAGGCCCATGGAGATCGACATCCATGGCCTCGAGCATCCTACCTTCGAATGCTTTGATCCCACGAGTCCGAATCCGGAGTGGGGACCCGAGCTCCCTTTCCTAGGAAAACCCACACTTGACGTGGGCGGTTATGCAGTCGTCCACCACGCGGATTCGAGGCTCATGGCCATGGAGATCGACATCCATGGCATCGGGTGACCCGAGCTCCCTTTCCCGGAAAACCTACGCTTCACGTGGGCGGTTATGTAGTCGTCCATGACGCCATTGTGATTTTAGCAGTCGAGGTATACTCTAATTTGACTACGGTGTTTTACTGTTACCAAGTCCAGGGTGTTTCGAGAGAATGGAATGTTGTTTCGGAAGAAGATGAGAATTTTTACTGTTATGAAGTCGAGGGTGTTTCAAGAGAATGGAATGCTGTTCCGAAAGAAGACGAGACTGCTGAATATCCATCATTCGAAGGAAAAGCCGAATATATTGATGAAAAAGTATATGCATTCATTCATGGTTGCGAATTGATAGCATACAGTGTCAAATTTACCTCAGATGGAGTTGTTCAGTCACTTGGTCCTCCGCTGAGGTTCGGGAAACTGGACTTTGCACAACCACCATGTCAATGGCATCCATTCATGAGCTCGTCCTGCTTCGCTCGTTTGGGATACAGAGTGTTCTGTTTCGTCAGGACCACATTTTTTGGAAATTGGAACCTTCAATATGCTTCTGTGTTGACAGTAGTAGTTTCTAAGGAAATGGAGCTCATAACAATCAGTTCAGAGGTCTGCTCCATGAATGTATCGAACCTCAGGGAAGGGTGTTATTTTTCGGACTGTTTTTGCCCTAAAACTTCCAAAGATGATTGGGTAAGCGCTTATTTATCCTACAGTTTTCGCCCTAAAACTTTCGGAGATAGTAGGGTAAAGGCTCTGTATAAGGATTTTCCTATGGAGATGAATTTGTAGCAAGGGAACACTGGTTTATGAAGGCCGGAGTCGGTTATTGAGGGCAGCGAATCTGCTGGGACAAGTGCCCTAGTGCCTAAAATCAAATTAGATGGCTCTGCTTCGAGAGCAAGGGTTCTGCAAGTGTTGGTGGATAATTTCTTGCAGAGTCGAGGGCTTGAAATATACACGTAAATTTGAAGAAGAGAAAGTGGATTTCGAAATCCTAGTTCAACTCATGAATGAGGAGGACCTCGAGGATATGGGAATACCAATGGGTCCAAGAATGAAGATACTTCTGGGATTGAAGCCTGAGATTGAGGCCCCGTTTGGATCGGCTTTAGATGCTCTTTTGGCTTCCTGAAAGAAAAAATTGATTTGATTGTTGTTTTGACGAAAAATTTAGAAGAGTTTTTGAATCTAGAAAGAGCGTTTAAAAGAAGTTAGGGGGTACCAACTTCTGAAAACAGCTTCTGTTACTTTTTTTTCTTCTGAAAAAGTCAGAAGTAAAAACTTTGTCAAACGGGGCCTAAGCTCCAAGAGTTTGCTTCTAACTTTTCCGGACTAAGATTTCTCTTATATTGCTCGAATTTGCTTGAAAGCACCACCTTCTCTCTCTCTCTCTCTCTCTCTCTCTCTCTCTCTCTCTCTCTCTCTCTCTCTCTCTCTCTCTATAACTTGAAAACTAAATCGTTCTTGCTATAAATTTTCGATATATGTTGTTGATGAGAAACACATAGTGAGGATATGTTAATGACAATAAGAGAAAAACAAAATAACATATTACAAGTGATCAAACAATATTACTTGTGATGAAACAATAAAGGATGTAGTTGGTCTGGAAATAATAAATAATTTAACAAAATATAAATGAAAACCCAGCCTTTCGTGATTTTCATTTACCTCCCATTAGAAATTTCATTCTTGGCAATAAAACCGAAAAATGGGCCTTTAGTGATTTTCATTTACCGTACAATATATAGCATAGGGGAGAGATTCGCTGGTTCACCTCAATGGAGATACAAATACGTTTTTAAACATATTCATTTTGAATATTAGAATGAGGGAAAACGGGGGGAGGGGGTTAGGGGTAGAATGGTACTTTTGCAATTGAAATATTTAGTATATTGAAAAGTAACCCTCCCTAGAGCATCACACTTTCAATCCATAAATAGACTCCAAAACCAACTCCTACTTCGATAAGGATTTATATTTTACATTATATATAACCTAACAATACATATATATATACTCCTCTAGGGGGAGGGGGAGGAAATTTAACCTAGCTAGAAACCTTTAATAGAGAACCTTTGGTCCTCCGGTACACTCTCCGTTAATGTCTTCCATGGAGAGGTCCATTTATATAGTCTCAACATGTGAAAAGAGCGCATATTCAGTAGCTATATATAGAATCATGATTGATGATACATATACAATTGTATCATCTTCAAACATAGACCCTGTGGTTTTAGCCCTACCTACACCTACAAGAGTCTCACTTTCAGTTGGTTGTGCCATGGTTGGATCAGACCTGTGCTTATTGGCTTCATACAAGTCAATGAAGGAGAAACACTACTGCAAGTTCATCCAACTCCCACCTGTTATTTACAGAACACACACAGGACAGGTTATGGAGTTGCCCAAGCCAAAGGCATGCAAACCCTACCCCGCAGTGATGGCTGTGAAGGGAAGAGGTTTTGCCCTAGCGAATTCGAGGGCCATGGAGATCGACATCCATGGCCTCGAGTATCCTTCTTTTGAATGTTTCAATCCCAGGCGTTGGGAGTGGGGGTTGTCGTCCCCACTACCAGAGCTCCCTTTTCCGGGAAAATCCACACTCCACGTGGGCGGTTATGCAGTCGTCAACGACACCATTGTGCTTTCAGCAGTTGGGGTGTACTCTAATATGACTACGAAGTTTTACTGTTACAAAGTCGAGAGAGTTTCAAAAGAGTGGAGGGTTGTTTCGAAAGAAGATGAGGCTGCTGAGTATCCCTCCTTCGAAGGAAAAGCAGAGTACGTTGATGGTGCAGTATATGCATTCATTCGCCATTGCGAATTGATAGCATACACTGTCAAATTTACCACAGATGGTGCTGTTCAGTCTCTTGGCCCTCCATTGAGGTTTGGGAAACTGGACTTTGCAGAACCACCATGTGAATGGCATCCATTGATGACCTCCTCCTGCTTCGCCTGCGTGGGAGACAGAGTGTTCTGTTTCATAAGGACCGGGTTTTCTGGGAATCGGAACCTTCAATATGCTTGTGTGTTGACAGCTGCAGTTTTTGCGGGCATGGATCTCGTCACACTCAGTTCAGTGGTCCGCTCCATAAGTGTATTGAACCCCGGTGAGGGATGTTATTTTTCGGACTGTTTTTGCCCTAAAATTTCAGAAGATTATTGGGAAAAGGCTCTACAAAGGCAGAATTCGGTAATTGATGACAGTGAGTCTGCTGGAGCAAGTGCCAGTGCTGAAGCCCTAGTCCCTAAAACCAAATCAGTTGTAAGCTCTTATTCTAGAAAAAGGGTTCAAAAGGGTTTATTGCTGGATGTTTTCTTGCAGCGTCTAGGGCTCGAAAAATATACAAGTAAATTTGAAGAAGAGGAAATCAATTTCGAAGTCCTTCAATTAATGAATGATGGGGATCTTAAGGATATAGGATTACCAAAGGGTCCAAGAACAAAGATACTTGTGGCATTGAAGTCTGGAGTTTATATTTGAACGCGAATTTAGCAGGCTGCTTAAACCTAAACTGTTTGCTTGTAACTTTTCAGAACTAAGATTTCTCTTATATTTCACTGAGCTTCATTAGAAAATTGATAGCAACTACTTCTCTCTGTAAATTGAAAGCTCTGTTCATATGACTGATGCATCGCCACTCGTTTGAGTTTTGCTAATTAGGCCTTGAAATCAGTCTCTATGTTGTTGATGAAAAGTGAAAATCACCTAGGGTCCATCTACAGTAAACATGTACATGTAAAAGCTTGCTAACGAATCTTGGACGAAGAACAACAGAAACAAAATAACATATTACATGTGATCAAACAATATTACATGTTATGAAACAATGGACAATGTAATTGGTCTGAAAGCATAAATAATTAAACAAAAATAAGTGAAAACCCAGCGCAACAAAATTTAAAACTCATACTATGGAATATAGACACAAATGATTGGTCTGAGGTGAGCGAGCGTAAAATAACTTTTCTTTCATCCAAACCTCAGCAGAAGAACAAATGATCTAAGCTTTTATCTGTGGGCACTTACCGGATATTCCATTCAGCCCACAAAAATATTCCACTAAAAGCCCAAACTACATTACTTTGCAGGAGCAGCTCCTTTCATTCCCATTGTCAAATTCGTCATCGGATCCACAGTCACTGCCATACATGTACAGAATAAACACATTGGACAAATATTTATGAAAGAATACATCAAAAGAATATCATAGGAGCATACAATGAAAACATCACAAGTCTACATAGTAAAAACCTTGTGCAAAGATTATGCATTGTACTATTTACATTATTTGGCAATGCCACTAACTTTATGTGCATGAAAGTTAGGAGCATTCGTAGACAAACGATTGGCTATTCATCAAATGAATGTCTGGGACAGTCACTACAATCCAAGACTCACAAACATAAGCAAACAAGCAAATCAACTTTGACAGCTCCATAAATTGTACAAAATGACCCACTTTAATCAGTTTGACTTCAAGAGGAGATATCACCATTCCACGATTATCCAATATAAAAAGGGCTCAACTAAAACAAGCACCACAAATAAATCTCATGCATGTAATTTGCAGGTTCCAGATTCAGACCCTCGGAATTTTCCTTTTCTCATTAATGAAATGCGTGTATATACATATATATAGCTTATAATTTACAAAAGAGAGGTTTAAGTGATATTCCATCATCATGGCAAGTGTTTTCAATGTTCATCATTCCTTTCTGTCTCATTTGTAGAGTACATTAAATAGTGAATGACACAGATGTAACTTAGAGCCTGACAGAAATTACAGATTCTTCAAAATATACCGCACCTCCAAAGTTGAGAGTGCTCACAAAATTCACCAGGAGACCCTCCCCGTGCCAAGATAGAAATTGTACCCCCACTAAGACGGAAAAACCCTTTACGAGCTCAACGAAATATAGCCCCGACTTCCTGAGTGAAGGGCAAAATTGACCAGGAGACCCTCCCCATGCTAAGATAGAAAACGTACCCCCGCTCTGGTGAGTGGGACAAACAAAAATAATACGAAAAAACCCTTTATTTGCTCAATGAATTATAACCTCAACTTCCTACCCAAAGGGCTTGATTTCAACCAGACTCGAGCTTAAAATGGTGATGACCTTTGTTCAAATTCTCTCTTTCTCACACACACACAGACCCCACACACACACACGCACACACAACCCCCCGCTCTAGCCCAACTAACTCTGGACATTCACAGTTGGTATTACTTGATACATAATGAATGGCTCTGATACCAATATACAAACACAAAGTAGGACAGGATCAATATAAACTAACTAAAAAACACTTAAAGATAGAGAACAATAATAACTGAAGATATAGAACACCAAAGTTTATTTCTAGGTCTCTGCCCCAAACATACACACTTCTCGTCTTTATATAGGCGAGGGAGATACATAAAAAGACTGAAAGGTCCTTTACATGGACCAAGCTATAATAATACACTTACTAATGACATCAGGAATGACGAAACATACTGAAAAGACTAAAATACCCTTACCGACAGTGGAAATGGCATAAAATATATCTGTAAAGACAAATATACCTTTGCCGACTATCCTTATTACAATTAAACCTTACTACATCACTCCATACATCACTCACTCCATTATTACATACGTCAGAACGGTATTACCAATCTGGGGGACTCCAATCATCTGTATGCCATTCTTTAGAATTGTAACCACTGGGAGCTGCTTCTTCGATAAGAGGATAAGAACGGAGATGAACCCTATACATTGGATGATCAGGGTTTTGAAGATCCCAGGAGTATTGTTCCTCATGATTTGTAAGGATCTGAAGCAGCTTTTGGCGCCATTCGAATGGATAGAAATCTGAACTTCTCCACTGAGCAGTATTCTGGTGAAAGAGATATGGAGAAATAGAATGTGGAGGGATCCCATTATGATGGCAAATCTGAGTCCGAAAGATATTGAAATGAACATCGAATTCATAAACTATGATATTCTCATGACCTATGAAAAATGAGACATGAAAATGTTTATGTATAGTAATACCATGATCAGAGGTAGGCAAGAACTGTTTAGAACTCCAGAAAACAAACATAGGATTTTGGAAAGGAGTGCGACGGAGCTGGTCCTGCCAGAAAGAGATATCACCAAACATGGTTAACCAAGAACAAAACTTCATTTGATCTGGGGAAAGATTATTGAAGAGACACTGGGCTAGATATTGTAGCAATTGGGATTTGTCAAGAATAATCCCAATATGATAAATATCAACAAGGTACCAGAAGAGAAGAAATAACTCTGGAGAGAAGTGGAAGTAAAAAGAAGGATTGATCTCAAAGTGGGTTAGGAAAGGGTAAACAAGATGGAAAGGCATGGTTCGGATAAGTCCAGATTCTAAACCATAACGATGAACATAAAGATGGAAAGGGTTTTTTCTAAGATAAGAACCTGGAGATGAAAAGGAAACTATAATGGTTCAAAACAGGAAATCATTAGGAAACAAATAGGATTAATTTCCTTTTTGAGGCGAGAAAGGAAATCAGGGAGGACATTGGATTTTCCAGGAATGTGGATAGCATCAAAAGACCATTGTGAGAACCAATTCGCCCACCTTAGGAGTTGAGCCTTAGGGGGATGCTTTTGTTTGAACTTCAACATGTTAGGAAAACTGCTGAGGTCTGTTTCGATCAAGAAATGGTGCCCAAGGAGATTGAACTCGAACTTTTCAATCCCTCTTTTGATTGCCAGGATTTCTTTATAGGTGGAGTGGTAGTGAATTTCGGCAGCAAAAAAAGCACCACTTTTATACCCACAAATAGAACGAGGCTGGTGTGGAGTTTCTTCGAGAATAACGGCACCCCAATAGAAATCGGATGCATCCGTTTGAAGGATTCTTTTTCCACTGGAAGGTATCTGCAAGGAGGGAAGGGTTTGGGAAATGGATTTGAGGTATTGGATGGCATTGATGCAAGAGGTAGATCAAGGGGGGGTTCTTTTTGAGAAGGTCAGAAAGAGTTTTTCGATAAGGGGTAAGATTTGAGATAAACTCAGCCATATAATTAATAACTCCAAAGAACTGCTGGATTTGGGTTCTGGTTAGGTTTTCATCTGGGAATTGTAACAGCTGGGTATCGATGTGGGGCTGCAAGACAAACTGGCCTTGGGAAATTTTCATTCCTAAAAAGTCAATTTCTGGTTGGGCCAGAATCATCTTCTTAGCAGAGAGCATAGCTCTTAATTTTAAAACCAGCTGGTGAAAAGTATGGAGAAGGCTGGTATGGGATTCAATGTCTGGAGAGAAAAGGAGGATATCGTCGATGTAAATGAGGGAAGAAGATAGGATGGGGTTGAAGATTTTGATCATGGCTTGTTGGAACAAGGAGGGTGCAGTTTTGAGGCCAAAAGGCATTACTGTCCATTGGAAATGATGATCAGGAATACAAAATCCTGTTTTAGGGCGCTCATCTGGGCGGATGCCTAATTGCCAAAAGCCAGCTTTTAAATCAAACTTGGAAAAGACTTTGGCATTTGGAAGGTTGGCAAACATGACAGCTCTACGAGGAAGAGGGAACTTAATATCCTGGAGAAAATGGTTCAGGGGCTGGTAGTTAATGACCAACCTGAGTTTACCACGAACTTGCTATGCTCTTTTGTTTACATAAAAAGCTTCACATGCCCACTGAGAGGTAGTGAGTTCAACGAGTCCTTCTGATTGGAGAAGTTGGAGTTCTTGGACAGCAAGGTGGTAGTGGTCAGGATTCATTCTATGGTGTGTAGCCTTGGTTGGATTCAGGTCTTCATTCTTCTTGAAAGGGAGAGAAATGAAGAATTCAGGGTTCTTCCATAAAGGATGGTCACATATGGTGAGGAATTCAGAATGGGAATCAGCACAGGAGGTTTTACCAATAGTGGTTTGGAGAGAGGTTATGTTATTGGTAATCTGGAAGAGGTTAGGCTGAGATGTCCAAGGAAGAAAATAGTTCTTGTATTTCAATCCTTTAGGGAGCCAAGAGATATGAGAGAGTTTCTGAAGGATATCGAATCCTATGAGAAGATCTTTGTTGGGAAGATCTGAGCCTAAAACTTGGTGCTTAATATGGACACCAGGAAATAATTGGAGCAGAATAGGTTTGCTTTTAAGGGTGATAACAAAGGTTTCACCATTAGCAGCAGTGAAGGGGAAATAACAGGACTGCCAATAAGATCTGGGAAGGATAGCAGGATTCATGATAGTAGCAGCAGCACCAGTGTCAAAGAAAGCAATTACAGAGATCGGGTGAGAGTATTTTTCCGGAAAAACCTTGATCTGGGCAAGGAAGTTAATCCTTTCTCGCCTCAAAAAGGAAATTAATCCTATTTGTTTCCCTATGATTTCCTGTTTTGAACCATTACAGTTTCCTTTTCATCTCCAGGTTCTTATCTTAGAAAAAACCCTTTCCATCTTTATGTTCATCATTATGGTTTAGAATCTGGACCTATCCGAACCATGCCTTTCCATCTCGTTTACCCTTTCCTAACCCACTTTGAGATCAATCCTTCTTTTTACTTCCACTTCTCTCCAGAGCTCTTTCTTCTCTTCTGGTACCTTGTTGATATTTATCATATTGGGATTATTCTTGACAAATCCCAATTGCTACAATATCTAGCACAGTGTCTCTTCAATAATCTTTCTCCAGATCAAATGAAGTTCTGTTCTTGGTTAACCCTGTTTGGTGATATCTCTTTCTGGCAGGACTAGCTCCGTCGCACTCCTTTCCAAAATCCTATGTTTGTTTTCTGGAATTCTAAACAGTTCTTGCCTACCTCTGATCATGATATTACTATACATAAACATTTTCATGTCTCATTTTTCACAGGTCATGAGAATATCATAGTTTATGAATTCGATGTTCATTTCAATATCTTTCGGACTCAGATTTGCCATCATAATGGGATCCCTCCACATTCTATTTCTCCATATCTCTTCCACCAGAATACTGCTCAGTGGAGAAGTTCAGATTTCTATCCATCCGAATGGCGCCAAAAGCTGCTCCAAATCCTTACAAATCATGAGGAACAATACTCCTAGGATCTTCAAAACCCTGATCATCCAACGTATAGGGTTCATCTCCGTTCTTATCCTCTTATTGAAGAAGCAGCTCCCAGTGGTTACAATTCTGAAGAATGGCATACAGATGATTGGAGTCCCCCAAATTGGTAATACCGTTCTGACGTATGTAATAATGGAGTGAGTGATGTATGGAGTGATGTAGTAAGGTTTAATTGTAATAAGGATAGTCGGCAAGGGTATATTTGTCTCTACAGATATATTTTATGCCATTTCCACTGTCGGTAAGGGTATTTTAGTCTTTTCAGTATGTTTCGTCATCCCTGATGTCATTAGTAAGTGTATTATTATAGCTTGGTCCATGTAAAGGACATTTCAGTCTTTTTATGTATCTCCCTTGCCTATATAAAGACGAGAAGTGTGTATGTTTGGGGCAGAGACCCAGAAATAAACTTTGGTGTTCTATATCTTCAATTATCCTTGTTCTCTATCTTTAAGTGTTCTTTAGTTAGTTTTCTTTAGTTAGTTTATATTGATCATGTCCTACTTTGTATTTGTATATTGGTATCAGGATCAATATACAAACAAAATATCACAGTTTGTATATTGACATTCACAGTTTGTATTACTTAATATGTGTTTGTCCTACTTTGTGTTTATATATTCCAATAAGGAATCAAGAGCATTAGGAGAGAAAAGTAAGTAAATTAACGAGAAGTTCCCATGGACAACATGTCATTGAAGATTATTGAACTAGTTGTAGGGTAAAACTTGCCTTTTGATAAACTCTGATAGACTGATACCATAACTTTTCAGATTAATCCAAGTTTGATTCAAAATACTAGTACAGAGGGATCATTGTTGGAGATACTACAGGGGGTCATGTATTACAGAAAAGTAAAACATTACCCACAGACCAGAAAAAGAAACGTAAAGAATCTCAGAATGTGTCATGTAATAATACTTGAAGAATTAAACAATTTTTTTCTTTAACTTTCATTTTTGAGGCAACAGTCCGTGCTGGATGTCAAGTCTACATAGGGCAAAGCTCAAGGCATGAGGCATCTGCCTCATCATTGTCAAATCTACATCTATGCTGCTACTATAAGTGTGTAAGCTTCTTATTATTTATTTACAATTTCACTAATTTTATACTAATTTTTATTTTTATAACACAGGGTAACTTTCCAATTTAATTACTCATAGAAATGATATTTTTCTTAAAGGATACCATTTCCAGCTTTTAAAGGACACAAACTTCTTGAAGCGGCACATCATCTCCTTTGTTGAAGTGCACAAATGTCTTCCCAATTGACGTGTTGTTTCCTTTTGTAATTAGATTTAGTCCGTTACAGAACAGGAGAACCAGTTGGTGGGAATTCAGGTGAGCGTGACGGATCAGCCAATGTTGTGTCGGCGAGGCAGGCAGTGAGAGGGGACGGATAGACGGAGAGATGAATACAGAGGTGGAGGGGGCCAAGGGGCTGAGGGCAGCGATGGGCGCCATGGTGGCAAGTGCAGATTGGTTAATGATGAGAACAGCGGAGAGGGCGATGGAGATGCTGAGTCCAGCTCAGAGTGTGAAGCTTTTGGCTTTTGCCACTCAGCTTCAGCTAGAAATTAGAATGTGAGGTTGCAGAAAGAGGCTTAGAGAGAGGCTCCAAATGGTTGGCAATGGTGGTTTTGTGTTTGAATTGGAAAATGAAGAAGCATCTCTTCTTGATGCAATGACACCCTTACAGTGAAGAGTTTCAGTTTCTAGTGAAAATGTCTATCTTAGTGATACATTTTTGTTCTGTTTTGTTTTTTAATTTCACGATACCAGTGGGCTGATACCTCATCCACCCTAAATGGAAGGAAGCTGAGTGTTCAAGACTTTTAAGAATAATATAGGGGGTTTGCGTACATTCCTTGCAGTTTCGGAAAAATAAAATAAAGTAAAATAAAAATTGTTCTTCGGCACAATATGCTACTGTATTATGTAATCTTACATGAGAAATAGCTAATTATATGCAACTTTTTTCTTTCACCTAAATAATGAAGAATCTTCCACATTTATATTGGTCAACAACCCATCTACTCTAAAAGTTTAAGTTGTTAGAGAGAGCAACTTAATATGCAAATCGTTCAACACGCTCATGTGTGCCCTACTTTTGGTCCAACATGTGTAACAATTTTTTATATGAATAAAAAATAATGTTTGAACACATGACATATGGCTTTGATACATCATTCAATAATAGTGAGCTATTG
The DNA here is from genome assembly GCA_963922005.1 of Cornus suecica. NCBI lineage: Eukaryota > Viridiplantae > Streptophyta > Magnoliopsida > Cornales > Cornaceae > Cornus > Cornus suecica. Next base: position 17,958,207 of record OY998246.1, read on the forward strand.
TTGAATTCACTGTGTTCAGGACTTCTTCAGTCTAATTTTTTGGGCTCTCCAATACGTCCACGCCTACCACGTCACTAATAGAAATTTCTTCGCCATTGATATTTGAAGTTTGAAATTCTGGTGCAATTGAAAAGAATGCTTCACACTCCTTAGACAGATTACAACTAAAGATTTTAGATATGGCGTTCATCATCTTTGTGAATACTAATGCCCACCTATAGACAGAATGTGCTAGACATGCAAATAAATTGAAATTGATCAGTTTGGCTTCCAAGATGTAAGAGACAGCAAAGGTTAGTTGCTGATTGTTGAAAAGGTGGTCAATTTGTCATGAACGTCATTGCATGTATAGGTTGAATGTACATAGGTTGCACCACCTCAGTGCTTTTCACTGAAACTATTTACCCATCAAAGAAAAGAAAAATGAATAAGTTTCGCATCAAGTTCGTTAAAGGAACGAACTCTCATATTGAACACACTAGCCTAGACAAGTTTTTCTGTTTGAAGCAGCAAACTTAAGATATCATATTGAATTCTCTAATATTATAATCTCATTAATGCTTCTCAAAAATGTGAGAAGCCAAAACTTCTTGATCCTATGCTGCACTCGTATGCATATATACACGGATGCAAAGGACTGAGGACATTGTAACAGAACTCCAAACACCATGCAGGAATTTGGAAGGGAAAAAATGTTATCATACCTGAGCTCAAATTCCTGGATCTCGGCAAGCTCTTCCCCAGAAGCATCCCTCCACTGCACTTTCCTCCTTTTGGTATGACCAGGAATATCAGTATCCTTCTCACACAATGCCTCCTGCTCCTCACCAGTCCCAGCGGAAACAGGAATGCCATGTGTTGACTTCTTCAAGCTACTCTTAAGAGTGATCTTTCTTGTGTTACCGTCATTGCCTACAAGATCACAAGTATGAATTTGATCTTTGCCCTTGTCAGAAACAGGAGGTCCTGGCAAGGCGTCCTGTTGTTGGGTAGGGCCAACTTTCAGATGAGATGGGCTCTCAAGTCCTTCGGCAGAGCGACCAAAGCAAACAAAGGAAGCACAGCCGCGGACAAGCCGGTTCTTCCCAGAAGCCAGCTGGAGGTCAGGATCTGATTCTTGGTCCACCAACTGGTATTGATTCCACGGCGAAACTCTCATGGGTTTTTCTTCGTTCTTCTGACCTAAAAGAAGAAGGGTCAGGCCTTTGCTATACCCAGAAGCTGACGAAGAGAAAAATCCTCCTCCTTCCACTGCCAATAACATCAGTTCTGCTCATCGGGATGCCATAAACCTATATGTATAGCTCTCTTCACCTCAAACAACCGAAGCCACCTGCCATTTACCCACCCATATCTCAGTCAGACGCGACAAATTTCCCGCAAAACCGAAATGAACAAGAATGAAATGGAATACTTTTTATATTTTCACTCATCATATAACTTAACCCCCATTCCCTGATAGTGTTTTCTAAAACACCACTTTGTTCCCACACACCAATCAGGAAAGTCAAGAAAAATGTTTCAAAATGGTTTCAGCTTATTTGGATACTCATGAAGTTTCCTTTTCTTCATTCTTTAAATTTAGGGCAACTGTTAAATCCAGTGTACATATAGGTAGGAAGAATAACAAGACCCCAATCAAAACACATTATGTAGGTATCATTCCATAATCCGGAAATAAAGTATAATTAATGTATAAAAATAACACAACAAAGTACTGGGTATCAATTTGAATATTTTGTCCAGCACCTTAGAATGCTTTAAATCCACCATATCTACATATATGTTCTATAATACATGCACACACACACATATACATATAATATATATATAGACACTAAACACACTATGGTACGACCATGCCCAATTAAAATGTCAAAAAACACAGAAACCATAGCCATTAATGGTTTGACATTTAGGGCCAACAATTGACAATTGAAACATGCAGTCAAGAATTATACGGAAATCAAAGACATCAATGATTTGACATTTAGGACTAACCATTGACCACTGAAACATACTAGTTTTAGTCATCTTCCACTGCAATTTTCACACTACATATTGACTATATTCAATCAGACAAATCACATGCTGTACCAAAACAACATAGAGAGACCAAGAAGAAAAATAAATATACTGAAAAATAAAAAGCAAAAAAAAAAAAAAGATCCTAACAACAATTGCACACATATACATAAATATATACACACATTATTCATTGAACCCAAAAAAGGAAAAAGATTTGTAACACAAAGAACCATTCAAATTTTCTACATGAACTTCTCGGCCAAAAGTAAATTGAAACTCAAAATGAAATAAATCAACAGTTCCACATATATATACATACGCACATATATCTATATCTCTATGTGTGTGTGTGTGAATGTGTGAGAGTAAATCTATATCTATATATATATAAAGATCTCACAAACAGACCAATCACTACTTTACAAAAGCTTAAGTTTCACTGACACTATCACTGAAGCAACGGACTACTACTATCAAAGATTACTTACAGATCTGAGAGAAGAAGCTCCGGCAAATCATTCGACGGCGACGCCACGTCGGACCGGCGACTCCGTCATCTCCGATCGAGTTGAGAAAAAAAGCTTCGATTGGGAGTAGAAATGGCGTAGCAAATCGGAAGCTTTATAAGAGAGAGATGTGGGGACGAGTGATCGCCGAGGAATTGCAGAGGAAATGGAGATTTTGGGGCTGTGAGTGAATTTTTAGCAAGGTGGAGAGATGTGGATAGTGCTTCTGACGCATGATAGCGACGCTCCTATTGTTTCTAAAAAAAAAAAATTTATTATTTTTTTGTTTATTTAATTATTTATTTGGGTGTGTATTTTTTTTGTCACTCATTTCATCGCTTTTTTACTTTTAGGTGTTGGGAGAGTGCATGGTAATTAAAAGGGAAAGCTTGATTTTGTTTGCTTGCCTAAGGTTTAACATTGATATTAGTAACTCGGTTTTATATATATATTTGATTGACTCTATTTTTTTTTAATTTAATTTTTTTCTTTTTGTATCTTTGATTGACTATGTGTTTTTTTTTATATATATCTTTGATGACTATGTGTTTTTTTTTTAATCTTTGTTTGACTATGTATTTTTTTAAGGAGGAGAGATAAAATAAAGAAAAGGAAATGATTCTTTTTGGTTAGGTGTAAAATATTTTTTTCTTTTCAAAAAATATATTATTTTTTTTAATAAATATTAAAAAAATTTATTATTTTGTGGAGTTTTTTTATTTTATCAAATATTTCTTACAACTTTTTCTTTAACTCGGTGTTTGCAGAAGGTTTTATAAAATTCTTTTTTTTTTAACGTGTAAATTTTAAAATTATTTTACTCAAAAATATTTTTCTATAGCACAACTAAATACAGAAGCAAAAAATATGTTTACAAACATATTATACATCCAAACAAACATAACTAAATTAGAGAATTATTTTCAACTCTGACAACTTCTTCATTGTAAGGAGAAAGGAAAATGCTTTAGAGGTATGGATAAAGATACAAAATGAAATAACTTATTAAATTTAATATATTGTTATTACTTTTTTTCGTCTAGGATAATCATCTTGCTTTTGGTATTTCTATGACATTACTTTCATTTTGGTTGAGATATATCACGAAAAGAAAGAAAAGGGTAGCAATGTTTGACTATCTAAATGGAAAGAATAAATTATGAGTTTACTCTTACTAACTTTATACCTACGAAATATGGATATTGACACGTTAATACCGCAAATTTCAAATAAATAGAATACTATACGCCTCCGGTATATATATATATATATATATATATATATATATATATATATATATTATATTGCACAAATACTAAATTTATCACTTAAACAATGCGAATGAAATAAATTTATAAAGAAAGAGAAACAAATAGGTTAAATAAAATGTCTGACATATTCAAAATTCTTCATTTCACTACCATCCAAGTAATCAAATGTATCTCCCCCAACATCCGACATCTTAATCTCTCTCTCATTATATTGTAGAAATTTTTTTTTTATTGAAGACAAATATTTAAATGTAAAATTATCAAATCTTTGTCTTTTTGTGGTGTTATGTTATTCTTATTCAAATAGTGAATAAATGAATGGGTGATCCAATTCCTCTCACAAGATTAGGAGTGTTGAAATTCTATAAATGATTCACAAATTACCGGTTTCATAAGTTATTTATCTTTCATGAAATCAACCGACTCACCACGTATCCGACATGCGGACACGCGCGTGTCCACTGTCTATCCAATATAAAAAAAATCAGGACACATTTTTGACGTGTCGGACACGAGTTCGACGACTCTAGACGAAGTGTTTGTGATTCATAACTGTATACCGAGCACTAATTCTTTTCTTTTCTTTTCTTTTAAATTTCAAACGATAATTCCTATATTTATATCAATCACATCAAATGATCATGACGAGAAGTGAGTATAAATTGTCTTACTCACATGTGAACATTACTCATAATATATATATATATATATATAAGAACAATTACTCTTTTCTTTTTATTCTATCTTTCCTCTTAAATTGAAAATAAAAGAAACTTTTCTTCCTTGTTTATCCATTTTCTTTCACCTCTTAGTAAAAAGCATTTGATGATAATTGGTAGATATCTATGTAGCACGGATACGGATGCATATACAATACAGGCACGAGAATATGTCACATTTTTTAAAAAATGTGACACGTACTGCGGGATACAAAAAAAATATTTTCTTTTATTTGTAAAAAACTAATTTTTGATATTTTTATTAAAACAATATTAAACTACATACAGTCATTAATATAATAAAGGAGTTTCTTTCGCAACACTTAAAACAAAAATATGTAATCAAGATAAAAATTAGAGTAAAATGCAATAAAACCCCTTGAACTATGGTCAAATTTGCAAATAACCCCCCTAAACTATACTTAGTGCAACAAACCCCCTAAACTACTCCATTTTGTTGTAAAATGTCCCATTCACTTAATTTATTTTTTTCTAAATGACCACAATGCCCTTTTTATTGAATTTTACTTAGGGTGCGTTCAGTTGTGCCGTTTTGAAATTGCATTGGAGTTGCAATTCCACCAATGCAATTCCAAATACATTGTTCGGATAAGTCTTGGAATTCAAGTGTAATTGAATTTCAATCCCAAACCCCATTTGAATGTGAATTTCAATCCTAAAACCAATTCGAATGTAAAATATTATAAATCTTGAATTAAATTAAACAATATAGATGGATTTAAATATGTAAATATATGTATAAAACTATGAATATATATATATATGCATGTGTATATGTGTATGTAATATACATGTATGTATGTATGTGAACATGTAAATACGTGTGAGTTTGTGTGTATTCATAATTTTATATATATACATTTATGTGTACATATATATATACATGAATGTATATTTGTTTGTATATATAAACGTGCGTGTATATATAGGCCTATATATATATACGTTATTGTGACTATATATGTAAGTTTCTAGTTGTGAAAAGTTAGTTGTTATGGAAAGAGAATTTATTGTGTTGAAAACTTGAAGAAAATTTGGAATTAAAAATTACAACTTCTCATATGGAATTTAAATTATGGAATTGGTGAATTTGGAATTAGAATGCAATTCTAAATCCAAATCATTTTTGAGCAAACGAACAATGAAATATTTGGAATTAGAATGCAATCACAAATCCAGTGCCCAAAACGGTGCAGCCGAACGGACCCTTAATGCATTTCCTTATTATATAAATTATGAAAGGACTTATACTAATTTGATGACATATTCTCCATTAAAATTGTATAAATTTACACATAGTTTTAAATTTAATTGTTTGAAGAATATATTTAGGTTGTTTAAACTAAAATTAAGTAAAAATTATAAAATACTTAAGTTAATATATAAATATATATATATATATATAACATGAGAAATTAAAAGATATTTATTACTCCCTCCGTCCCAATTTAAGTGTTCACATTCACTATTCAACCCATTCCAAAATAAGAAAAGTCAATGCCACTTTATTTGGTCAATTTACCAATTTATCCTTCAATCATTCAAATTATAAAATATCTAAACTACAAACATCACATCACTTGATGGAACCAAGGGTAAAATTGGTTTTTCATTCACTATCACACCAATAAAAGTCATCATCTCAAAAATTTATATTCCCCAAAATGGACATATAATTTGGGACAGAGGGAGTATTTTAGTAATTTGTAAATTATTTAGGCATATATATTAATGAAAATATAAATATATTTTGGCATAATTTTTTTAAAACTAGGATATAAGTTTTATTGTTTAAATCAATTTAAATTTTAATAACAAGTTAAATAATTTAAAAATAAAGTAATTACACCTTATAACTATGTATATATATATATATATATTTGCATTTAAGGATATATTTACTATAATCTAATTAAGGTGAATGGTATAATAATTATTTTAGATAATAGAGATTATTGATTTATCTTAAAGAATTGACAAATTGAATACAAATGGTAGAATAGTCTTTTGGAATGAAATTGGGGCAAATTGCAGCAAGTTGATAGTTTAGGGGGTTAGTTGTAGTTCAGGGGGGTTAGTTGCAATAGAGCAATAGTTCATGGGGGTTTATTGCATTTTACCCTAAAAATTATTATTTTTGAGCTATTATACTATGATAATATTGCAAAAAAATTTACATCTTAATGCTTAAAACTTGTTAAAAATATATATTTTGGTATCTGAAAAGTACCAGATACATGATCGAAGTATCGAATATGTATTATAAATTAACTAAGAGAAGAAAAACAAATAAATTGTTGTAAGGTTATTATGTGTTTTTAAGTAACAGTTTGAGATTGGTGTAATCTCAATACTGGCATTATTTAGTAACGATTCGAAGTGGTTCAAGTGTTAAGGTTACTATAATTGGAAATATGATTCATTTATAAGAGTTTGAGATTATGTTTTTAAAATGTTTCATCATTAATTCTTTTGTATGAAAAGCAAAATATTTGAACAAATAACAAATAAACTCAAATTTATTAGACACATATTCGCGAGTATTCAAAGAATATCGGTATCCAACACGTATACGTCACACTTGTAAAAGTATATGTGCTTCATAGGTAGACATGGATTAAAGTTACTTGATTTTATGTTGAATAGTTTACCATAATTCATGTATCTAGTAGAGAAGGTGTTAGCTTGGGAAGTTTGAAAGGTTAGAATTTTAGAGAATTCTATAAAAGTAGACCACATACTTGTCTAATTATCTAATAATAATGTTTGGCACTCTTTAGTGAGGATGAATTTCATTCTTTTCACTATTGTGTTTGAATACTATTTAAATATTTTTACTAAAGTTTAAACATTTATACATAATTCATTAAAAAAAATGAACTTCAATTTCTTTTGATAGAGAAATTAATCACATGCCTAAATTATATTATACAGATGAAACCCTCCCTAGTGGAAGACTCGAGCAATATCCATTGTATAATAAATGGTTAGGGATTGTTGGCCTTGAAATTTATTCTCGGACAATAAATCCTATTTTGATATTAACAAAATATTTAAAGCGTGTTTAATACTAATGAATTACCGAGTTCATGTTTTCAGCAAAAGACAGGTGAACGACTCGGAAAACAAGCACGGAAAGAAAATGACTTGGAAAGTAAGCTCAGAAAGAAAGATTGAATAAAAGCGAAAAGCCGAGAAAGAAATTGAAGCGCGAAAATGGAAATTCAAATATTCAACGCAAAAGGCGAAAGTCGAAGACTCAAGACTCGGGGTAGATAGGTCGGGGAGCGATCATTGTAATAAGGTAATTTTATGCGTCGATATTATCGTATAAGCTCAAGTATAAAATGAACCGAACTCAAATAGAATGAAAAACGCTTTATCAAACTTAAACGGAAGGAAAAATATTTTTATCAAATGTTTTTCAAGTTGTAGTCGACTAGAATCACCATGTGTATTTCAATATAGTCGACTAAAACAATCAGTAGCTACAGGTTTTTCATCCACATCAAAGTAGTCAATTAAAAGAACTTTGAGTCGACTAGACTACAAGAAGTAGTCGACTAGAACTCATTCTAGTCGACTAGATGAATCAATGTAGTCGACTAGAACTTAATCTAGTCGACTAGATGATGCATTGTAGTCGACTAAAAGGAAAGAGTAGTCGACTAGTTGCACCTTAAAACCTGCAGTTTTATCAGAAAACATTTTCCATGTTTTAAGGATCGTGCTTAATGGATTTCAAACGGCTCTTGACTTCTCTAAATCAATATTCACTCTCATAACCCTAATGTATTGATATATATAGAATGAGATATGTGTATTGTAAGCTAAGAGATTGAAACACAAAGAGAAAGAAATCAATCAAATTTTCTGCATAAATTTTCTCTACAAAAGCCATTGAAACCAAGCTTTGAAAATATGATTTTTTCCAAGTTTCTTTGAAAATCAAAACCTCTAATATCTCTTCTTATTCTCCAAATATCATTCATTGATTATATCCTTTGAGAATACATTTGTAGAGCTTTTGTAAAATCACCAAAAACACTTGAGCTTATATTGATTTATCTTCCATAAAAACCTTTGGGTTTTGAGTGTCTTTGTTCTTGAGTGATTTTATTGATTACATACGAATTTTTAATCTCGGACAAGTGAAGTCCACAGATTGTTCAAGAGAGGGTTGTTCTCTTGATTGAGAGACAAGCTCGAGAGGCTTGTGTTGTAAAGGTTTGCCATTCCACCTGTGAAGGAAGGGTCATAGTGAAAGGATCGGGAAAAGTCTCAAGAAGGGGTTCTTGAGCTGAGGAGTAGGAGTTAGCGAACCTCGAAAAATCACGGTGTCAATCTCTCTATCTCTCTTTCCTTATTTCATTATTTTGCATGCTATATTTACTTGAATATCTTGTATGCTAATTAGTCTTGTGATTAGTTGTTAGATAAATTGAATTGAATTTATTAACTTGACTATTGAAGAAATTGAATATTGATTATATATTGTTCCAATTTCGAAAAGGAGTAGAAATATTTTGATCACCCTATTCACCCCCCCTCTAGGGTTAATTAGTGACTAACAGGGATCTTCACCAAGCTTCCTCCCTCCAAATATTTACTAACATGTCCTCATTTTTCTTTTTGGGAGTAAATTTGTGAATATATTAAAAGAAAACATATATATATATATATATATATATATATTCAAGTTGGAAAATAGTTTAACACCTTTTCTCATCTCATCTAAGGCATAATCTATAAAACTAATACTCTCTCAATTCCATATTAATTGTCCACTTTTTCAACTTTACTTGTTCCAAATTAATTGTGCAGTTTCGAATCCCAATATAATATAATCTTATACTTTTCCAAATTATAAGGCTAAAAGAAACTGGTCCTTATAATCCACATTCAGGTTTGGCCATATACAAAATTTACAAATTAGTAATCTACGTGATTGAAGACTATGTCAAAGATATATATATATATATATATATATATATATATATATATATATATATAATCAATTCATATATATAAATGCATATACACCCCTCAATTTATTTATTTATTTTTTTAAAAAAATAAAAATAAAGAATTGGTACCATTATCGTAATTCTTTTTCAAAATATTATTTTTAAATGTTATTTAGTGGCAAAAATGAAAAATAGTAAGATTTAATTTTAAATATTTATAATTTTAAGGAATTGTTAGTGGAGGAAAATTCCGGTTTCGCAATTTGGAAGTCAAGATTTGTGTGAATTTAATACTTTACTAAAAGCTTTCTAGAACTAAAATAAAGTCTTACTACTTGGTCTCACAATCCTTATTGGTTTAGCTAGGAAATGTGTGATTAAACTTTGCACCTGCAACTTTAATATACAAAATTATGTCCTCCCCTCCATCCCATATTATCTATCTTCACTTGTTTTAATTTTACTTATATCAAAATATTTGTTCAGTTTTAAATTTTAATATAATATAATATTATATTTTATCAAATTGTCCTTCTTTATTAATTTCAAAAAGTAATAAGTTTCATTAAAAACTACAACTACACTATATTACCAAAGGGCAAAATGGAAAACACAAAATAACCAAAAATATATTAAAAAGTCAGATTTAGATAATTAATTTGGGACAAAGGTAGCATAATAAATAAAAAATCCTTCCTTTCTACCTCTAGAATGTTGAGCACTTTATATCAATAAGTAATACTCCTTCTGTCCCAAATTAATTATCCAAGTCTGACTTTTTAATATATTTTTAATTTTGTCATTTGATAATATAATATAATTGTAATTTTTAGTTGAGTCCATTGCTTTTTGAAGTTAATCAAGATGAATAATTTATAAAAATATAATATTATATTGTATTAGAATTTAAAACTGGACAAATATTTTAATATAAGTAAAATTGAAAAATTGAATAACTAAAATGAGAAAGATAATATGGGATGGAGGGAGGACATAATTTTGTATATAAAAGTTGCAGGTGCAAACTTAATCACACATTTCCTAGCTAAACCAACGAGGATTGTGAGACCGAGTAGTAACAAGACTTTATTTTAGTTCTAGAAGCTTTTAGCAAAGTATATTAAATTCACACAAATCTTGACCTCCAAATTGTGACACCGGAATTTTCCTCCACCAACAATTCCTTAAAATTATAAATATGTAAAATTATAACGATAATGGTACCAATTCTTTAATTTTTTTTTTAAAATAAATAAATAAATTGAAGGGTGTATATGCATTTATATATATGAATTGATTATATATATATATTTATATATATATATATATGTCTTTGACATAGTCTTCAATCACGTAGATTACTAATTTGTAAATTTTGTATATGGCCAAACCTGAATGTGGACTATGGGGACCAGTTTCTTTCAGCCTTACAATGATTTGATAGCTCCATTTCCAACTTTTCTGTTGGAGGAATTCAATCTTTTCTTTAGATAAGCTAAATTGTTGTCCTTCACGTTCTACTGGTCCATACATACATACATAATATATATATATATGTGCTATACACAGTAGAAAGTTAGGAACCAGGGAAGCCGTAATCTCACTTTAGCCAATCTTGCAAAAATGACACCAATCCTAACTTTAAATACAAGTTGATTAGTGTTTTTTCGATTTTCAATACCACATTTACCCTTTAAATTATGGAATAATATTTAAGTCTCTAGCCTATCTCTCGACCCCTGCATTTAAAATATTTGTAATCTTGAAGTTTACTAGTTTCTGATGATAAGATATAACTCCTTGGGTAAAATACATTTCTGTAATATTATATACATATACATAATATTGAGATATACTCAAATCACCACCTATTCTTTTTGGGAAGTTACTTGATGATTATCCCTCTTTTTTTTTTTTTTTTAAAAAAGAAAAGTTACTTGATGATAATCTTCCAAAAGTGACTATTTGCTAAATCAATATCATTTTCATCCCCAAATATTATATACATATACATTACATATACATACATTATATTCATAAAACAAACATTATATTCAAAGTACATCTAATAAATTTAATATCTGTTCTTCAACTTTTTAAATTGAAGATTGAAATTTCAAATTTTGGGCAAGTGAAAAACTTATGTATATAGAATGTGCTATTTGGTTGGAAACAAAAAGTAAGCTCATATTCTCACTTGAAAGTCAAAATGATAATTAAATAATTTGAGAAATATTTGGCATATATAATATACCTCTGTATATACATATATAATCAATCCCATGGTGTCACACTTTGTCACAAACATTAAATAAAGCCCTAGGATGGGAATATGCTTTTGCTTAGGAAATGGAAGTGAAAGTTGTTTGAAGATTTTTAATAAAGATGAACCTGTTGGATGAATGATTGAAGGGTCAGAAAAGTTTGAGACTCACTTTCACTTTTATATATGTATTGTTTAGGGGTCAAATTGCATTTTTGTAAAGTGAATTTGATATGAGTTTTGGATAAAGAAAGATTTGTGGGGTCAATTCATGTAAGCCTCAATGCTTTTGTCTATTGAATGGGAAAAGTCTATGAAATGTAGAGGTCTAAGCTAAGGAGTTGAATCATCAATCACTTTCAAAGAGCTAACAAGTTGCATGGGATTCTCTCATGTTGGAACTGATTGTGACAACATTGCTGATATATGTATATGAGCTGCATATATTTAATTTCATTTCACTTCAAGGCCTAGAGAAAGAGAGACAGTTGATATAGGATTATTTTGTTTCATATATATATATATTTGTTTTTTTTTTTTTTTTATGTAAAAATAAATAGAATCCATCCGATGCAATACATCACCCCAAAGAATATCTGTAAAAGAAAAAAAAGGTGAATATTTGACACCCACCTGTTGAGAGGAGTAGGAGCCTCGTAAAACAATTTTCTATTTTTAAAATTCTCGAGAACAGTTTTAGAGGAGGCCAGGTCTCTTCCTCCTCTCTCTCTCTCTCTCACACAAAAGGTGCAAAATAGCACAATTCCAAGTTATTCTCCATAAATTCTTGCATTCCTGTCAATCAAAGTACCAAATTCATCCAATTCTGAACAAGTACCAACATAGTAGTTATGATCCCCCTTCCAAGTTGGAGTCTATACAAGTATATAACAACTGTATAGCCAAAGCTAGCACATATGACTTGAAAACACATGAGAGTAATCGACAACAAACATGTATAGATTCATATATATCTAAGAATATCCACTTACAAGGACTACTTACCTGGAAGATAGAAGCCCCTTTAAACTAATTACATTAACATAACAAGAGTAAATTTCATATGAATCCAACAACTAACAACCATCACTGCCCTATTCTTTGTTGCAACCATCTCCCATTCTCAATCTTGTGCTTTCCACTATTGCAGTAAAAAATCCAGCATTAGTACAAATAGTTCTTCGAAGACTGCGATCAGAGAACGACAAACAGATTCTGATTTCTACATTTTTCAGTCAGTAGATTCACGACCTGGACTATCCGTATGCATGTCCATGGAAGAGTCGTTGGGATTGAGGAGATCAGAATCCCTGCTCTGGTGTTGAAGAAAGTTTGATTCATTGTTCCGAATTCCGTTTGGAGAGGGCTGAACTCCATTATCGAAGTAGCCTCCCTGAGCAATATGATAATTCTGCAGGGTCCGGCGAAGAGGGCTCGACAGAGCATTTGAAAAAACATTATTCTTGGATTGTTGGTCACAGTGCTCGGACCGAACCCCCTGGCCATAAGTCAGTGTGTCGGAGGATCCTGAAGAGATCAGGAGGCCTGAGTTCGTTACGTGCATTGTGGATTGCAAATGTTGATTTTGAGCTGGTGCTCTGGGCGACGATGATGGCTCCTCTCCATGATAGTCCAGCTCACCCTGAATTGAGACTCGTAAAATTCACAAACAGGGAATGGATGCAGGATAGAACCAACAACAGATGACACAGAGTATACAAAGGCCTTATCAACGAACGAGTTTTGATATTAGACTGCTACTACAATCTATATATATGCACATCACATGGAAAACTGGAATACTAGCAGGGAAGATATGAAAAAAAACAAAAAAATACTAACGTGTTAATAAAATAAGCCTAATTTTAATTTTACCTTTAAGATGTATGCATCAACAAGAAGGAAACAGGAAAATACAAATTGTGACATGTACCAGATAATTGAGCCGTCAAATATCAAAACCGAAGATTAGAACGAAATAATTAAAGATTGAGGTTGGAAAAAAAAATAAAAAGAAGCTCAACTAAAGAAAAGGGCTCATAAAATAAGCGTAAATCAAACTTTTAATTTTGAAATGTATGTGTGGCAACACAAGAAAATATAAATACAAATTTTTATATTAGTGAAAGTATTGAAGTAGGAGTCATTGGGATAAAACAAAAACAAAAAAAAAAGGGAGAATTTTTTTTGGCTTTTATTTCACTTTTCTAACTCCATCTTATTTCAAGTAATATAATCCAGCAGCAAATATCACAAACTGTACAAATAAAAAACCAGTGATTCGATCACATCTCGGGTAATACTAGAAGAACGGGATGAATAAAGTGAATAGTTAGGAATATATGATAGTGTGTACAGCACTTAAATATGCCATATGGAGAAGACAATAAGGATTAAGCTAAACAATCGGGACATGTCTTTATTAAGTAGATTACGAGTTCAAAAGTTGTGAGATATACTACAATAAGGCAAAAAAATTACAAGACGAGCAAAAGAAACTAAGACAAAGCCCCCATTGTTCAGGTGAAACCAATAAATTTTTCATTTGGCACACACCATGGAGACTGTAAATTCTTTTCATAATGGCTTCATCAATACAACTCAACTTAACAACACAAATTTTGTCAACAGCTCTATGAAATGCCAAATATAAATTAATGATTGTCCAAAGGGGTCTTTTACTAAAAGGTTATACACACGCTGTCAACCTTTCTATCCAGGCCAGGGCCCCGCTCTACAAGGAATAAGGGGATAGCCTAGGGATACAACTTCCATAATTTGCACATCTTCCACAAGAAAGCTCTCCGCAATCCAGATTTTTGCAGATTATAAAGCCATCAAATACAAAAAAGAGTCTAAAGAAATAGGTCAAAACGATTATGTAAAAGTCGCCATCAATTAAATCTTTAAGCTGAAAGGGGCCAAAGATTTTGATACAGCCCCCGATCATAACCATGAAAATTAGAATTGACAACAAATAGTCTATGGAGACCAAACTGAGTTGTCCCTTCCCACATCAACAAAGGTAAAACACCATAGTCATTTGCCAACCTTGAATGTGTCTGCCCAACCATACAATTCATGTATCCTGATAGAATAACAAGATAGCTAGCGTGTCTAAAAACCACTTGACAGTTGCACTTGCTAATTCCCCTTTTTAGTATTGGCAATTCCCTATTTCTCTAATATGTGCACTATTCTGTAATATTTGTAATGAGCAACAGCTTGTAAATAGCTAAAAGACCTCTTTCACAAGTTTCCAGTGATGTAAACATAAATGAAACAACCTTCTTTTCTTTTTCTTTTTTACTGGCAAAGCAATCCTGCTAGAGAATCCTAAATAGATTGGCAGTAGACTGCATGGAGACTTAAGAAGAGCATATCTTAAAAGGGTGTCAAATGCATGTTAGACTCTACAACTCTAAATCAAGCATCTCATTCCCAAGAGGAGTCAAAAGGTATTGTATCTTGTATCAAATAGGATGAAACTCAGTGAGTAAAATGAGGCGCAAATCACTATTAACTTTAGCGATTCACTCCGGAGTAAGAATTACTTAGCTGGACCAAAATGTCTGTAAATCAGACATCGCCCAAGAGAGATTTGATGCTAAGATTTTGACTTAGCGCTAAACATGACTTCATAAATTCTTGGCAAATATCCAATTATTCGATAAGTAAACAACTCAAGACAAACTGACAGCAAGCATATCATCGCAAATCCGTCAGACTTGTCTGCATACATATCATAACAAACAGAGTATGTTATCACGGAGAAAACTGAAACCTGCAGGTAGGTGAGCATGTCAACTGCGTTCACTCTCGATCCTCCTTCTTGTTGTCTCAGAATCCAGTGATAAATTTTTTCCTGTGGCATTAAAGAATTTAGTAACTGTAATGATATAGCCCAAACTCAAAGCTCTAGAATTAAATAAGATAATAATAAAAAATAAAATCAAAGAAGACTTCTGAACAAGCACATTACTATACCATACATGCCTTCAAATACTTATTTATGAGTAAACATCTTAGGGCCCTTCATTCGCATAGAGACACAGACGTGCGCGCGTATACATAAGAATTCAATACAATCTGCAAGAGTCTGGACTATTACTTAAAACACTGTCAGATGCCAGCGACATGCAGTTTTCCATGCAGTGGTGGAAAAACACAATATGTAGGAGATCAAGAACCATAGATGGCTTTGTGATCATTCTTCCTTCCTGCTGCACTTCCTTTAAAGTATGGCAGAGCAGACACTCTTCCCCACCCGACAACTCGACACCCTCATCACGCTTTATCTACACAAAACAAGTATCCTTTACTTATATTAGCTATGCTGATGCCTTTGTGTACTCTTAAGATGCTGAACAAAATGCATAACCCCACAGTGTTATGTACTAGCAGAAAAGGCAGAGAGCCTCCCATCATCGTCATCTCTGTGCAAGACATGGACACACCATTGAGTTGAAGCACCATCCATTGGGAATTTGGCACCATGTCCACATCCATAATGTAGCCCTTGTATTTCTCTACTCACACGAATAGCTCCAAGCCCTTAACAGCCGTGCATCGTCTTACATCTGAATTCAAATCCTTGAGCCTAAATCCAACTCAATTTTCTTGAAGCCCAATGTCTCACCTCCTCAAAGCTGACAACAATATAGGTAGCCCCTATGTCCACCAAGGCTTGCATGGTCTTTCCAACATCCCTCCTATTGTGAACTCTCCAATCTCATGAACCTCCTCCTACTCATCTATTATCGGGGTTCACCTCAAATTAGTATTTGTTAAGATATAATTCTCATTCCTTGATTATGTAATAAAAATCTGCTCTAGCCCACTCGAATCTACAAGTCAATATTGAAAAATAATCGCATCTGAATTCGCTCTCATAGGAATGAATTGTCTTCACTTTCTATGCATTAAATGCCTGCAGCTCCCTTTTCTTATTGAGTAAACTTTTCTCAAACATTGAAAGGGGAATGCAGCGCAAGAACAAAAACTAGACCAAAAGAGTCGGCTAAACCACCAAGCAATCCACAAAAGACACTATATCTTCTATAGATTTACAATCCATCCATCAAACCAAAAAAAAATAATAATAATAGAGGACTTAAGCACTGAAACCAGAACCTCGACTCCATCAAAGGCCCACTTGTTCCGCTCTTGCCACAACCCCCATCAAAGACAAAGGAGCGCCACCCTCCAAGCATGTCGAACCTTGGCTCCAAGCTGCACACCCTCTCCAAGCCTCAAGCATGATCTGCAGCAACGCCGGCATAATCTAAAAACAACTTAAAAGGCCAAAATCATAGCCCAACAATCTCCATCTAAGGTGCTCAAAGAAACGTTTTTTACCTCCTTGTGACCACCCTTTACTCTCAGCCTCTCATTTTCACCCATTATAGTTTTATCTGTAAATTTGCATCTCGAGACCACTCCCAGTATTGAAACAATTACTTTGAAACCAATTTAATCTCTTCAGATTATTTCATTCCTTTTTCTTCCATACCTTAAAGGCAAAGTCAAAATTTCAGAACTTCAAAAACTAACTGCCACTTCTATCAACAACATTGTCATGTTTAATTTCTCAAATTTTCATTCCCTCCTTTCTTCAGAAAGCAATCAATTCATTTCATTTTCAACACATGTTTTACGCAAAACATCTAGTATACGGTTCAAAAGAAAGTGCAAAGGTTACATAGACTTTCGTATTGAATTTAAAATTAGTATAGACATCTTACTAACTGAAAAATACGTAATAACCAGAGAAAAACACTTATCTTTCAAAAAAAGAAAAAATACCCAAATCATTTCCACATCAAAATACACTCCTCCCAATATCATATAATGGGCAAATAGAATAATCCCATCTTCATTCCAAGGTAAACAGAGTTCTTATACTTAACCAAATACCACACCTTGTTAAAATCTTAACACTTCCAACCTCAGATGCCCCAAAGTCCCTCTGAACACAAAATCAGTGAATTTTTAGTCCATTAAAACCCAAAATTCAAATTACTAAAACCCCAATTAACTCACTCTATTTAGCATTTGCATTACCCTAATAAACAATATAAATCAGATATCAAGAAATAATCCAAAACTCCTTCAATAATAAACACATAACCAAACAATTATATATACAAAATCCATTCAAAAGATACCCAATAGATTCAACAAACCATTAAAACGAAAGCACTTCTCAATCAAAGACAACAATACATATATATGTATATATACCAGAGCATGTCGTTCACCGGCTTGAAAGGAGATTTTTTGGTGGTGGATGGCCTGCGAGTAGAGCTGAGACAGGGAATTGGCGGCGCCGGAAAACGTGGAGTACATGGTTCGATCCACCTCGTCCAGCCTCGTCGCCGCCGATTTCCTCTTCTTCCCCATTTTTCGATTTCCGGCGATTTGTGGGTCAGATTCCGGCGAGAAACTGAGGCCGACGGTTGACTTGGAATGGGATGTTGTGAAGAATGAGATGTGTTTGAGAAGAAGCAAAATGAGGGTTTTATATGGTTTCGTACAAGCCAAAACTTTCACTTATATATGTAGAGGTTGATGAAAATGAGAGAGAAAGTAAGAGAAAACTTGCGTTTGGTTTCCGAGAGAACTGTGGAAGGAAAGGAAAATGATTCCGAGGGAAAAAGACAGTTGACGGGTGTAAATTAAGTTTCACCCTCTCGAGATAAGATATATTGCATCCGCACCCCCAATCCTTCACAAAATTACAGTTTAACCCCTTTTAATTTGTAAGTAGTAACAACAATTTTCCTTCGGGAATGGTCAACGAATACGCCGGTGGTTGAACAAGGGAGAAATAACTATAATACCTTCACTTATGTGTAAAGACATTTTTTAAATGAAAAATAGATATGAGTATATAAGTAATTTCATATTTCTGGTCATTTAATTTGAATGTCGATAAATTTAATAGAGTAAAATTATAATTTTTCAAAAAATAATGAATGCGGGTGTAATATATTATATCTTGAGAGATGAAACTATAATTATCCCTTCTTTTAAATGGGTGATACTTTCGGATCAGATGCGTTCCGGAGTCTATTAAGTTTAATGAGAGACAAAATTTAATTTCATTGCCTAAACTTGTAATATCTCATTATCACTATCCATCTTAGTGTTAAGATATTTGGTCCAACCCAAACACTTCAATGTGGGCACTTAATGTACGCTGATTGAATTTATTCAGGTATTTACCGTATTATTTATTATTGATTGATGTTTTGTAATCCGTCCAAAAACTAAATTATTAGAATCTAGATAAATTATACTTTCACCCTCCCCTGTTGTTTGGATATATACAGTTCTTTTAAATTTCTAATATACAACCCTCATTTCACAAAACTACTTAATTGATAAAACTCTCAAATTGCATAAAGGAAGCTTGTTCAAATGATGATGAGAGGATAAGCTTAAACTTAAGCAGACGACGATGAAGTATCAAACAACTTGAACTTCGCCTTCACACGTTAATGGAGGAAGAAAGAAAGCTCATTGGTTCACTCTAATGAAGGAAGAAAAAGACCCATTTCCCTTTTAACTATATGCATTTATTATATAAGAGCATTTTTGTCTATAGAAAAACATGCACCGAGGGTAAAAAGGTTCTTTTACATCTCTTTGGTAAGGACAAAAAGGTATGGGTAAATTATTTTAACCTCCCCTGAGATTTTGTATAATTACTTTCAGATTAAAATTTGTGTAAATTTACTCTGAGCTCCTCTGTATGATTAATATTACACTAATATTTTTGTGCATTTACTAAAATACACATAACTTTAGTATTTTAAATTGAGTAAATTATATTAAAATAACCTAAGCAACTTGCATGAGAAGGGATAACAATGTTTTGAGTGGTGTCAAATGAGGGGTATTTTAGTAGTTTAAATGATAGAAAGTCATTAAACATGCAAATCATAAATTACTTCAGTTTAAAACACTTAAGTTAAGGGTACTTTACAATATACACAAAAATATTAATGTAATATTAATTTTACAGGGGTGGTCAAAATAAATTTATACAAATTTTAATTTGAGAATAATTATGTAAAATTTCAGGGGAGGTCAAAGTAATTTATCCAAACTGAGGGGTAATATAATCATTTTCCCTCTAATAATTATGTATAATTCCGAGTCGTTTTTGTTAGCTCATACTACATATTTTGAAGCTAACTACAATAGATATTTTAGTGATTTATAATTATACTTACTTATTCTGGAAAAGAAAAAAGACATTTTACTAATTATAGATGGTAAATTGATGGATACTCGGAGGCTTGCACAATTTTGAGTGCAAAATCCTCGGATCCTCAACTTCATCGATAAGATGAGGTAATACTTTGTTTGTTGCAAAATTGAATACTTTGAAATTTTATTTATTTATTTTATTTACAAGTTATTCATATTTTTTGCTAAAAAAAAAACTCATGTTATCCTCCCTTTTTCCGTCACAGAAAAATGAGTAGTTGGAAGGGTATACACCATAGACGGTGTGTGTGTGTATATATATATATATATGTATTGTAGACATGCAGCAGCAGGTCACATGATGGTGGTGTATTTATTTGTTTATTCTTTTATTTTATATTATTTGTGTCTTTGTTAATATTGTTATCACACCATTGAAGTAAAAAAAAAAAAAAAAACGTTCCATTGGATCACTCCTTTTCGGCTGAGCGCAATGTCACTTTATTTAAGTCAATCCCAAGAAGTTAATCTAATCTCATTCATAATGAATACAACTCCCTAGATTAACAGAAAGTATCTTTGGACTTTGGTTTGTGCTTACCTTCTACGATATTTTTGTTTTGTTCCATGCCAAATTGATATTTTTGCTTGTTTTCATTAACGAAAATTACTTTGACACTATATCGTTCTGAATAATCACAATAATAAAATCTTTCATTAGTGTTAAATATTTTGAGACTATATGGTCCTGAACAATCACATTAATAAAGTCGACAGTCTATATTGTCTAGGGCCTTGTTTGAATCGGCTTTTCAGAAGGTATTTTTGGCTTCCTGAAGGGATAAGCTATTTTGAACGGCGAAGTTTTTAAAAGAATTTTTGGGTCTTGGAAGAGCGTTTAAAAGAAGCTAGGGGTTACTAACTTCTCAAAACAACTTCTACTTCTCTTTTTCTTCTGTGCAAAGCCAAAAGCAATTGGACTGCCAAACGGGGCCTAAATAAAGGGTTGCCACACAAGTGAGCAATCTGAGTAGGTAACTATTAACTATTCATGGTAATGCCCTATCTACATGAGTTAAACTCCTTTCAGAATCTCATTCTAAACAATTCTCATTCACCTATTTTCAAAACTCACCAGCTGTTCAGAACTGTCACACAAACTCATTCATGGCTAGTATAGTTTAAGGTGTTCAGGTTTTGGAGGTCAAATCAAAATTTAACCCCCCAAACAAAGCCTTCTCTTTTTCCATTCCAATTACCACCAAGTTCCGCTATGAAAGCGCTTGGTCGCAACAAGTCTCAACCACTCAATGACCGAACAAGGTTCATCTCAAATCAGTCAGAAGGGGAACACATGTCTACAAAGGGCTTTAGTCTCCAACCTCCAGTTTTATGCATAGAATAGAAAGGAACCCTCGAGTGTCTGCACAATTTTCTCATGCCTTCTGCAGACCCGTACATCGGGTTATATAGACACCTCAAAACTGCCTGGCAACTGCCCAGAATGTTAGTCGATGACACCAGGGTCGTGCTGGCAACAATTGCTCGCTGCCAGCAGTTCATTGTTTAGAGCGTTGACGAATTAATTAGCCAAGCAGGGTGTGCTTTCGAATCTCAAATGCATATTGTGTTGCAATAGAGTTTTCGTCCAGATTAAGGGCCTCGGGTAATGCTGTTATTTGTTATAATCTGTAAATTCAATGTATGTTTCTCTGGGCTGCAAAGAATTATGTCCAGAACAATATGAAAGCTGATGAAAAAAGTATTGAGAAAAAAGAAAAGAAAAAAGAATCAACTATCATAAAATTTAATCATGAAAGGGAACAAGAGACTTCTTGGGGAATCTATATCCTATGCAAAAGAACCATCCCCCTTGAAAGGGATTTAGCACCAAGAATATAAATAGAAGAATACAGATATAGGTTGAAACTAAAAAGAAACCTGTAAAAAATCCCTGAAATCGCTACCTCGTGTGCTTAGACCTTGTCATCAAGTTCCGAGGCTTCTTGTAACCCACTGTGTTTTTGCTGCTTGCTGCTAGAATGGCTCCGACGCTCCTTGCCGCCAGGTTTGGAGGAAGCATTCCCATACCAGATCATTCCGACTACTGCTACGATCATGCCTAGAACAACGTGTAGATTGAGACCCTCTTTTCCAAAAAATAAGAACCCCAGAACCAAAACGAGGATTGTCTTCATATGGCCAAGTACTTGGAAGGACACAGCAGTGAATCTGCCGATGCAAATGAATTGGCTGAGGTTGGTCCCTACAGCTATGGTGCATGAAAGTGTGATTAACATCTGCAAAGACCAAGAAGTCGGCAGAATTGTGAGCAATTTTTTCCAAAAAGCCATAAAATGAGCGAGTGAGGAAACAAACGACTATGAAAACATAAAAAGGTCTCGAGTCATAAATATTCAGTCCATAGCAATTGGCACAAGGATATTAAAATGTTTTCCCCATGACAGTACAGATCTGGATGCAGAAACTAATAATTGCTAAATTTGTTAGTTGCACAAGGAAGTTCCCAAAAATCGTAAAAGTTAGCATACAAGATTCCTCTTGTGAGTTTCTAATCTATACCTCTTTCTCAGCATCCATCCAAGGGTGAATAATGAACATATGATATTTTGCAATAAACTTAAGGTCGTTTATAAGAAAAAATCCGAAAATCCTTCAGGTTTCAAAAGCCGATGTGTCATAAGGCACTTGTAGTCATCCATCTACAATCATCATCTCAAAACTAAAGAGACGGCTGAGATTTAAAATAAGAAATCCTAACTATGGTTCCTTCCAAGGATTTAACCAAAAAAATAAGAAATAAAAAAGAACTGGTCCCATCTTCACCGTAGGCTTCGTTTGCATCAGTAAGAGGGAAAGAGAGTAGAGGACAATATTAATTTTTTAGGAAAGAAAATGATAGTATTGACCACACTTTGGATTTGGACACCTTAAGGAAGAAAAGAAAGCACAATATAGAAATAACCCTTCTGGTTGTGTGGAAACAGATTGGAGAGGAGAAAAGAACAAAAAAAAGAGAGGGTAAAACAGTAATAACCTGTTATAAACATAAGGAATGAAACAGGTAATTACCAATTCTCCTATCCGTTCATTTCAATTCCTGAAGAGATTAATAAACACCTTCTTTTCAAATTCTTCCATATCCTCCACTTCTTCAAATAAAAAAAGTTGAGGTTTCCCTCCAAATCATCCCTTCCTTTTCTTTCTTAAGATTAAGTAAAACAAAATTCTAAGGTCATTTCTTTGTCATAAAAGTTCAAATTCTTTATCCCCGCATGGATACAGAACCCTTTAAATTCCCAGTCAAAGCTGACATATAAATATCAGATTAAGAACAATGGGTAATTGAGTCTAAGCATAAAAGCAGTGCACATTCTTCATAATTCACCCACTAACTTTTATTTCACTTTTTATTGACTTTCAAAAAGCAAAGAAAAAGGAAGATATAGCATTCATGATATAAAATCTGAGTATCACACAAATGAATTTATCAGACCACAATAGAGGATACCTAATAATGCATGCTAGCAAATTGACTTAAAATTCAACCCAAAGCCCGACTACATTAGAATACGAGGTAGACGAAACAGCAACTAACAGTGAAAGAGGAACAAACTATATGCAGTGACGACATGCATTAAACATGATCCCTGCTTTTGAGCAGCGTGGATGTATAGAAGTGAAATTAATTTACAGATGTCTATAAAACAAGCTGCATAGGTCGAAAGAGTATAAAGAACCATATCTAAAACTACGTAAAATTCCACGAGGTCAAATTTGCATGCTTGTGATTTTCTACTGTTTTATCCATCTCAACACATTAAGGACAAGACAACAGAGCGATAAAAAACAATGATGACTGTAGGTTCCAGCAATGCTCACCACAGATGCTATATTGTAGTCAAAGGCATCGACTCTTTTATTTGTAAGCCAATAATCCAGAAAGGGACCTATTAACAGCAAGGTTGCAGCCTGGGCTGGTGCAGTATGTCCCAAAAGATTGAAAGAACTTAGTGAGTACTTCCGTTGAAGCAAACTTACATACTGCAAACACAAAAATATCAGGATTAAAAGAGTAAAGATCCTCCCAACATTTAACGAACAATTCGAAAGTCTTGTGTAAAATAAGAAGTCCAGAAATTCAACGAATAAAGGATTGTAGAGAAGATAAATATAGCAACTACCAAAATAAGTTATAGAGAACATCTCTTTCGAGTTAAAAGTTTAACCAAGATACATTATGTGTAAGGGGCATATGCAATCCAGACAGTTCATACAAACTCAGGTAAGAATGAAGATCACAACAATTAATAAAGATGGTAACATTTTATAGAGGGGAATAAAAACTTACATACTGCTGCAGAGAAGTGCTCCAAACTGCAATAAATGCAGCAATGAAACCTCTACCATTAACACTCACATCAGTAACAGTGCAGACAGCAACGCCCAGAAGAACGACTGCTATGCTAAGCTTTGTGTCTCTGGAGTACCGAATCTTGTCTAGAACAACTTCCAAAAAGCAGGATACAGGAATCATACTCAGCTTTGCAATCTGATTGTGAAGAAAACACGAAGTTCTAATTACAAGTTATAATGATGAATGAAAGCTAAAACTGAAAACACATATTTACCTGGTAGAATCCCACGGAGTTCCACATTAAACTAACATTCATCCCAACAACGGAGAAATTTGCGAAGAGCACAAATCTCACAAGCTCTGAAAAGGGTAAATGAGAAGGTTGGATGTACCCCAACCACTTGAGAACAACCGTCATCAAGGTTGTCATAGCAAAATGCAAGCCCGTTAACGTAGTAGCTGCAATAAATTGAATTCACTAAAAGTCAAAAACAATCAGACAATGAAAAGACTCTCCAAAGTGTATAATTAAATAAACTCCTTGCAGGTATTCATCTACGTATTCCAGTCCATCCAACTTTACTGCATCAACAGCACGCATCCTATATAAATATATGCCTAATTATTTGTATTCCTCTTTTGCAAGAATGTCAGCTTAGCAGGGGAAAAAACAAAGTGCTTTAGTTGTGCTCCCTTACCAAAGAAAAAAAAAAGTTGATATCGGCACACAGTATGCATAAAGTACTGACCACCAAAAAGAATTTCCTAACACGCAGGACCTGTAACTCAGAACCCATCTTCATCAGTTGTAAATCTCAAGTCTTTCTTCCCCTTTCTATAAAGAGCCAGAAAAAACAGGGAAGAAAAACTATTTGCTTTAGTTATGCATAAATGAAACTGTGTGAACCTATCATGCTCCAACTCGTGGAGATGCTCAAAAACCATCTTCTTTTGTCGGCATATGTCATCAGTCATTGCTTTCATCTTCAAATAATAAAAACACAAAATCACTCTTGCATATGATTAGACAATATAACAGAACTAGATGAGGACTTCCAAGGAATAATTTAACCACAAACAAAAAGCAAACTCAAAGTTTTATGTATTCAAAGTTTTATCTATTTAAAGCTTAATACGAGCTTATAGTATTGAAAACACCAGAAACATGTTTTATGTACTTGACACCACATCATTGCATTATTTAATTTTACTGGCAAAGTGTACGCCAAATTAAAGAAAGGACCAACACAATTCAAAACCTTCAAAGCAACCTACTTTTTAGTGTTCAATCGCTAAAGTAAGCAACCATAAGACAAGAAAATTTATCAACATAACACGTGAAACTGTTAGAAAAAATAATGGTAAGAGAAAAAGAGCTTACAAATGCATTTAGAGATAGAGTATAGTAAAGCAGCTAAGGAAAAAGGAAAAGAAGTGGATGACTATAAAGATAACAGAAAGAAGAAAAATAATGCAGATGATGATGAAAAAGAAGAAAGATAATACCTCTCTCTCTCTCTCTCTCTCTCTCACACACACACACACACACACACACAATATTTTCTAAATATTTTTTGGTGGGGGAGGCAGGGTTCTATTAAGGAAAAAAAAAATTGGTAAGCTAGTAAAACATGAAATCATGGTACCACTTGGTTAGAAGAAAGTTGATTAAAGCCTTTTCTCAGGAGAAGAAGATGACCAAGATATAATGGATAACAAAAATACCCAAGAATCCCATAAAAAACACTACTTTGCTCCAGTTCCGTCCCATTGTAACAATTCTCACTCTTGCGCATTGTATATACCTTATTTCCGCTAATACATAACAAACCATGAGAGAACTGCATTATTTCCCAAGCTGATTTAAATAGATAATACACTAATGAATTAACATGATGTTCAATCCAAACCTGAACTCTGGTCAGTCAACTACAATCATCTCAAAAGAAAAGAAAAAGGAAAAGGCTCCAAGTATGCAGACTCTTGCATAAAAACATAAATAATTTTCTATGTAAAATGGCCACTGAAAGAAAATGACCAAGATACTGATGAAGAATTTACCAAAACTAAAGCCATATGTTGCCATTAACGCTTTATTGACGAGGATGACTCCAACAGAAGTTGTCACATTGAAGATCCATGCGGCTGCATCTAATGCAGCCTTTTTATCAGCCTTGTTAGCTGGAGCCATTTTCATCTCTCTCCAATTGATCACGGGAGAATGTTATGATCCATGAAACTGCCTTTGTACTTCCACCCAAAAATCCAACAGGTATGCTTGCTCTAGTGACCAAATGCTCTAAAGAAGACAAGTGAAACAAATAAGAATTATGGCACAGTTGTCATTCAGTCAACATTGTGAAAGTCAAATTCTTGATGATGTATGATATCAGTAATTTTCATTATCTATATCCATGGCACATACTATTTAAAGAAACTATATGACAGTTAGTTGTTGTTCAACAAGAAGATAGCATTATTGAAGTTCAAGTATACATCAAATTAATCTCATTCAGGGCAAAAAAAAAAAAAAAGAACAACTTAATCTCAGATTCAAACTGAGAAAATCAAACCTGTGCTAACTCAATTTGAAAACAGTTGAGTTAAAAAAATTAGTGAATTAACTAATAGCTGTTCGATGCAAGAATCATAACTTATAATTATCAGGGACCTAACTATGTAACATGTTTAACCCATCAACAAGAGCTGTAATTAGTGACACAATTCAAAGCTTTAAATTTGCACCTTCCCAAATTCCTGACCTCTTAATTTCTCACCCAACATAAAAGGAAATTGGTAATTTGGCTACAAATCAAAATGGATCGTGTTTTGTCTTTAATCTCTTAAAATTTCAGAATATTGAAACTGCTGCTTTCTTAAACTAGTAACAACCTTCTGTCACTTCAAATTGGAAATCAAGTTCCAGACCAATCACCTAACAGGAAAAAAACAATGTTATGCATTCAGTTTCCTCAAGACTATTTTAAATTTCAAACTCTACAAGAAAATGCATAAAGCCATGAATGTGTTTTCTTTTTGTTAACTTTTTATTTTCATTTTCTAACAAGTAGGGTTCAAATGGATAATGAATATTTCTTTTTTCAAGGGTTTCCTGTTGAAGGCCCTATTAGATGATGAGTCCACCTTAGTTGGTGGTGAATATTACATCCCAGGCATCCCCATTGAAGGGTCCATTAGTTGGTGAGTCCATTGGTTGGTGAGTCCAACTTAGTGAATTAGTGAAGTATGTGTGCTGTGAAATGGATCAATGTACAGTTCTGCAGGAAGGCTTTCGCAGCATTGAAGGTTTAAGCTCTTATATCCAATGAGTTTAATAACCTCGTGTCTCTATCATCTGCACAGTTCGTTAAGTAATAATATTCTATACTTGAGGATGACAAGAATTTGATTTCAACCACATTCTTTATTTCATGCAATACTCATCAAAATGTTATAGAAATTATGAAACAAACTTCCACAAGAAGATAGCTTCTATTATCTCTTCTGTTGCAATCTAGTAAGAGCAAATTGGATGGAACTAATGAATCTCTTACATGTACATTGTCAAACCTGTGTTTTGATATGGTACTTTACTCTTTTTTTCATTCAATTTTAGCCCAAAAACTTGGATGGGTTATCCAATTTTCTATTATTCCTTCTATATCACATGAAAAGGCAATTTATTTAGCTTGGTTTAGATAGTCCATTAGTCAATACATCAAATATTTTCATAGTTTTTATTTCAGTTTTCAACAATCAGCTCAAACTTGCTTCCCTATGATGTCTCTTTGTCCTATTCTGTTATTTATTAATTTCTCTAGAAACTGAAAAAATAATCAGTTATTTGTTCATGTTACAATTTCTGTATTTTATCAGCTCAATCTATTTGATTTATTTTAAACTCCTAGAGTCTTCTAAGTGCTTAGAAAAACCATATTGATGCATAATTTTTCATTGTTTTATTTTTCAATAATAGCTTGTTTGGTTAGATGGTTGACAGTGGAAATTCTAAGGAAAATCAAATAACTTGTCAGTAAAGGTTTTGTTAGCATAAATAAATAAAAAATTTGAAAAAAAAAAACTCTATTATTGGAATACCATGAAATTTACAATTGAAAAGTAGGGCACTATTGTAAGTTTATAAATATTTAAGATATTAAATTTTCTTGGGCGCTTTTTCTTGGAAAGTTTGATGACACTTGTGTGATTATAGAAAATAAATTTTCCTCAAAATTCTATTCTTTTCTGCTAACCGAACTTCTAAAGCGTGCAACACTTCTCCAATTCTTGCAATTTCCATCTAACCAAACATAGCCTAATTGTTCTATATTATACTCAAACATAATTAAACTAGGACAATACTTGGGTCCTCCCCTTTTACTTGGCCCAATAAATTTAAGACACATGACAAGAATTAATTAAAGAATATAGATGAGTATCACCCCTTACTTTATGAATTTTAGGTAAATCTAACTTTTCCTTCTTTTTTTTTTCCACTCTTCTTCTCACCTTCCAAATTGATTTATATAATTATATACTCTATAGTAATGGATTTGTCAAAACAATGTTCAATAGATGGAATTCCAATGCCTCCAAACATGAAAATTCATATGCTACCAATTTCAAAATTGACCAAGCCATGCCAACAAAAATAAAATAAATAAAAATAAAAATCTCATTTAGTTAAGGATGAATAAAAATTTAACACTTGTTAATAGATATTATAAATTCCCAACAGATTTAAATTAAAATATATTGAAGAATGTAAAAGTAATTTCATTGACAACGTGAGTTTGGATCAATGCATGAATCTATATAAAAATATAAATTTATGTTTTAATGAAGGTTAATTATACAGTATATAATTATATAAATAAATTAGGAAGGGTGAAAAAGACAAGTGAAAACAGAAAGAAAGAAACAAAAATGAAAATTTTCAGATTTGGTAAAAATCAATAAAAATAAGGGAAAACTACATATAGGTAATGTTAGGGGATATAAATTACAAATTAGTAAACATTAAAGTTTCATATTTCATTTTGATAAACTTAGGCAAACTAATTATATATAGGTAAACAATCATTATTGACGTCCAAAATATCCTCCAAAACTTATATAAAAGCACCAAAATACCCACCCTCCTCCTCCACCCTCCACTACCTCTCCACTCCACCGTCCTCCTCCACCTCACCACCGCCCCTCCACCACCATCCGTCACTCCACCCCCTCCATCTTTTCCTCCCCACTCCCCACCACACCCACCACCAATTTATGTGTGATGTAAATAGAATAAGTATATGATTATACATATATATGCAAGTATTACATAGCATCCTTCACTTGGAAAAGGATCTTGTTGAGTTTAGTCCTTGCCATAGTGCCATGTACGTATAAGAATATATGAGTCGACAGAGTTGCTTTACCAAAATTCAGTTACAGTGTGGTTACAATTTATAAACTAGTAGGATCATAATTGAATTTTATCATGTTTCGATTCAGTTTATGCTACACTATTAAATCTATAAACCCTAGCAACAAGATCAATAACAAAAAATTTCCTTTCTGCATTACCTTGTCTCCTGATGACATGAAGGCATCAAATTAGGCCCCATAACATATATACATATATATAATTAATTAATCTTCACTCCTCCTAATCCACTGGTGAGCTTACTTTAAATGTATCAGCTGTTCAGTGCAGTCAACTTTGCTGTTATTGCTAATTTTATGTTGCATCTAAAAATTTGGATCCATATACATGTTATATACATGAACAATTTTCTACTCTAGTTCTCATAGTCATAGCAGACATTTCTCAGTATCTAAATAAATTCATATTGAAACTGACTAGGGATCCATTTGAATAGGGTGGCGATGTGGAGGAGGACGGTGGAGTGGCGGAGGGTGGTGGAGTGGTGGTGGCGGAGGGTCGTGGAGAAGTGGAGGAGGAGGGTGGGTATTTTGGTGCTTTTATATAAGTTTTGGAGGGTATTTTGGACCTCAATAATGATTGTTTACCTATATGTAATTAGTTTGCTTAAACATTACCTCTATGTAGTTTTCCCTAAAAATAATGGGTATAAATGGGTATTTTTCTTTAGTTAATTCTAGCCACATGTCTTAAATTTATTGGACCAAGTAACAGGGGAGTTCATCCTTCCCGGTAGGACCCTAAGTATTGTCCATTAAACTAATCTCTACAATAAATTCACGACAATGTAGCCACAACAAATACACTCTGATCACGATACCGATCCAGTACAATTAAGATCAAACAAAGAAAGTATAATTCCATATCAGATCTCTGTATCAGCAAAATTGTCTCAAATATTACAAATCGAGTGAGTATATCATTATCAGATCTATAAATACACACACATCTATATACATATCAGTAACACAAACAATTAATAGCTAACCAGTTGTATAATTTGACGTACCGTTTGACAGCGATTATGTGGCGAATCGTCTCGAATGTGAGCTCTGAAAAGCGGATTGAACGCAAAATGATTTTTCTAGGGTTTGGAATTTGTTCCAGTTGGAGTTTCAGTTTGGAAAGGAGTTTTGGGAGGAGAGAGAGAGAGAGAGAGAGAGTGTGTGTGTTTTAGAGAGAGAAAATTCAGTTGGGGAATGGAGGGCTCGTGGGTTGGGTTGTATTGCATGTGATAAGCACCCATCAGAGATTCGGGCCATGTGATTGATCACTTTATGTCTTTATCACTTAATTGGAGTTTTGAGTAATGCATGTGAGATAATGATCCTATTATATATAATATACATATTTGAGTAATGCTCTATATAAGATAATTATTAAAATGCAGTCAAATTACATATAATATATGTATATACATATATGCATGAGATAATATGATCATAATGAATTTTGGTAGTAACCTTGACAGTTTAATCTTAGTATAGATTTAGGGGGTGTTTCGGAGATGGTGCCATGATCACGAATCGGGAGAAACATGAAAAATAAAGCGTAGCAAAGTATGTTATGTGATTTTATTTTGAATTAGAAGTATTTTTGGTATGAGAAAAATGAAAATAGAAAAAAGTAGAGCATGTTTGGTAGAGTTGGTGATTCCACAAATTTTGATATTTAAATATGGGATCAAAATAAAATTTCTTTAATATTTAAGTATTTATTTAATTACTTTTATTCAAATTTATTTAATATTTTTAAATAATAAATAAATTTTAAATAATTACTTATTCAATTTTTTAAAATATTTTTAATATTTAAATATTTTTATTTACTTATTATTAATTATTTATTTTATTTTTGTTTATTATTTATTATTTTATTATTTTTAATTATTTATTACTCATTTTTTTATTTAATTATCGTTATTTATTTATTTTATTTATTATTTTTGTTTTGAAAATTTAGCTTTGGTTGAATTATTTGGCCCGACTTCAATTTGGTGCTTTGTAGGTATAGTTGTCAGAATTTCGATTTTAACTGGTAAAATCTTACGATTTTACGATTCTGCTACGATTTTATATGATTATGTACGATTCTACTATATTAAAATAATTGTTGGACGGTTAACCCTCCATATGAAATGCCCAAAAGCTTAATGATTTAGTCCAATATCCCCATATATGACCTAAATTTATGAGAAAATATTTAAAAGCCCAATGTGTTATAAAATTTTGAAAATTTTAATATGATTTAGACTTTTAAATTAAATATTTAATATTTAAATAAATTAATACGTTTAAGTAGAATCTTTACGATTTTACGATTCTGATTTTATGGACTCCAAAACGATTCTACTTAGACTTCCGATTCTGACAACCTTGTTTGTAGGTACACTACCCAAATCATGAGAAATCGTCAAATTTGGTATTTCCAAAATGGGCCCAAAAGTAGAAGCACGGTTTGGCCCGTGGAAGTAGAAGCAAGGTGTCCAAACATACTTTGGTTTATTGAAGAGTGAATTGTGTGAAAGCCAAGATTGTCAGAATCGAGAGTTTAAGTAGAATCGTTTTGAGGTTCGTAGAATCATAAGTAAAAAATAAATTATTTTTTTAAAAAATATATTAATAATTAAATATTTAATTTAAAAATCTAAATTATATTAAAATTTTCAAAATTTTCTAATACATTGGTCATTTAAATATTTTCTCATAAATTTAGGCTATATATTGGGATATTGGACTAAATCATAAAATTTTTGGGCATTTCATATGGAAGTCTTAACCGTTCAACCATTATTTCAACGTATTAGAATCATATAAAATCACAGAATCGTAATTCTGACAACTGTATGACGGAAGCAATATCACAAACCACAAGTCAAAGCATCCTCCCAAACATGCTTTAGTCTTTGTATGAAAATATTTATAATAGCATCACCCTTACACTTTGACGAAAATTTATTGTCGAGAGTTTGATTTGGTTACACTGTATTTATTATATGGGGGTATCATATTACTTTGTGACTACATTAAATTTTCCCATAAAGGGTATTTTTGTTAATGTTATATAACAAAAGAATATTTAATGGGAAAATGAGATTTAGGGGACCAAAATAAAAAAGGAACCAAAATTTTTCAAAAAAAATAATATAAGGACCAGTCCTAAAACTTAATTGTTCTTTAGAGACCATTGAAGGTAAAATTACAAAACTACCCTTTTAATAACTCTCTCTCGTAAAAAAACAAAAAAAAACACTCCACCCCCTTCGCAAAACTCTAATCCTAATTTTTTTTCATCTATACACAAATTCACTAAAATACAAACACTAAAATACACACACACACATATATATATATATATATATATATATATCCGAATTCCCTTTTTCTGGCTTTTCTCTTTTGCTTTCTATTGTAATTCATATGTAATAGTTAATTATCGGGTACTGTTATATGATCAGAAAAGTTGGGCTATAATTAATAATATGGATACAAGGATATCAAGTTAGCTGCGGTTTCCATTATGCTGCTGGTGATGTGTAAAATCAAATATGGACAATGTGATTGTTACGTACCTAGCATTATCCTTTGTATGCTTAATACCAATAATAGAGATCTTGATATTAAATGGCTTGGAGGATTTATTGTGACAAACCATTGTTGTCTCTGGTTCAAAGAATTTTGCAATTTTCCAAGTAGGGAATTCGAATATATTTTTTTTCTCACATGGCTATTCAGAACCGCGGAAGCAAGTGCTATATATATATATATATATATATATATATTAGTTTATTTATTTATGTGAATTGGGTATAGATGAAAAAAATTAGGGTTAGGATTATGTGATGAGGATGAAGAGGGAGGGTTTCTTTATTTTATTTTTTATGAGAGATTGAGTTACAAAAAGAGTAGTTTTGTAACTTTTCCCTTCTCACCTATTAAGTTTGATTTTGGTCCCTAAATCTAATTTTCCCATATTTAATTTTGTATATAAACTTTCACTAACAGATTTTACTCTAAGATAACGAAAGGGGTTTAAATCTCAATTGTATACAGAGTAATAAATAAATAATATAATAAATAAATGATAAATATAACTTCCATGAGTAATTGAATCAAATCTCAAAAGAAATGAATATCTTTGACCCTTCATTTTAAGTGCAATGAAATGAGTATCTTTTACCCTTCATTTTAAGTGCACAACCAAACGTATTACTTCTCATATAGAAAATAATAAATCTTACATGAAATTTCTCTAAAATTTAGTTTTGTTGTCTTTATGTTGCAGTCTTTAGAAAGGATTTTTTTTTTTTTTTTTTTTGGCACTTTAAAAAGGATTACATGCATGCAAGAAAGTGTCCCTTTTATTTCCTATATGTCCCCATTCAAGAAGTCTGAAATCATATTTTCTAAAATCCAAATTTTTTTTCTTGGAATTATCAAAATAAAAATTTTGAATTTTTAGCTTAACCTACTTAAAGGACTAACCATATTCCAAATTTAAATATGGCATACAAAATTGAGATATCATTCAAGATAGGAAAATAAAAGTTGCTTATTACCCACATATAGATATACAAATGAAGCTTATGCTTCTGGGGATGGTGACATAACAACCCAGACATTGCAATAGCAACCATATACCAATGTACCTACATCACAGAAAATGGAAAAATGAAAATGGGATGTTACAAGTGACTGAGCTAAAAACAAGTCTCTAAAGAAGAGGCCTACTCGAAACTATATCATCCTTCTTTTTTATACTCTGCCTCTAACAAGCTCAACTTAATTGAGCTGAACAAAAAATAACAGCACGTAAAGCGATGTTCGTGGCGCTGTCCAACCGTCTCACAGTACACCATCTTCACTGGATGAGATATTTTAATGGCATTCTGTGGTTATGTACCTGGAAAATAAACATAAATTAAGTTACTACTTCGACCGAACTGCAATTGTTTTTCGTGTTTTTATATGAAAAATTACTTGCGCCTACTTGTTAGGCCTATTCGTCTAATTTACAAGTCTTATTATCCCTTGGATGTGGTGGAAATTAAAAATCTTGTAGGTTAGAGAAGCAGGTGCAAATATCATTACTCTTTCTTCATTTGTAAA
This sequence comes from Cornus suecica, assembly GCA_963922005.1. Taxonomy (NCBI): domain Eukaryota; kingdom Viridiplantae; phylum Streptophyta; class Magnoliopsida; order Cornales; family Cornaceae; genus Cornus; species Cornus suecica. The sequence continues at coordinate 17,993,116 of OY998246.1, forward strand.
TAATTTCTATGTGTAAATAAATCCTTACTCGTAGTGAATCCAATAGGAAACATAAAGCAGCTGCCAAATGCCAAGTTAACGCCGAATGGATATGGCACAGCCTAATTCCTTGGCAGTGACATCAAGAAACTCGAGAGACATTCCACTTTCAAGTCGGCTATGAGCTTCCCATGTTAGACATTTTCTGATATCTGCTTGCCAGTCAACGACTCCTGCATTTTGTTGCTGCTGATATCCAGGATTATGGATGACATTTGAATTCGTTTGTTCGCAACTCAGTTTTATTGAACCAGTATGAAGAATATCATGAAGAACTGATGTGCTCAGAGCACGGACAAGAGCACTTGGATGTGAAAGGCATTGGACCATAGTTGGTAGGCGGCACTGCACACATTTGTCGAGGGAAATCATATCAGCATAAATTTTTGCATGGACAATTAAGAAATCAAACTTTGGAATAGATGGGAATCTTTTATGCCAACAATGGTTTGAACTCCTGTCAGAGAACATGAGAGTCGATATTTCAGAAGCAGAGTAGCATTTTCTCTCTGTGTTCCCACATCTTTGTAATTGTGTCCTCGGATGGGAGACTTTCTTACCATGTACGGCATATTTTATTTTCGGCCTTAACATGGATAAAATGGAACAATTACACTTACAGATACCTTTAACAAGTTTGAAAGGCCACTAGCAACTGCCAATCCAGATTCTACCCACTTGAGCACTGGTTGAACTGCTCTAGCTGTTGCTTCCAGGAGCTGCTCATTTTTACATTTTAGCGTAGATGTTAGAGTTGTGATGAACCACAACAAAGCACAAAATAATCATAAATATGTAAAACAGATGAAAATTATAAAATCACACACCACATTCAACAGAAAGACTAAACGTGTTTTGGCTTATTGCCTACCCTCCGCCAGTGAAGGGGGTGAGACATTTACTCTGCGAAGAAGAAAGGAGATGTACAAGCCTCTCATACCTTAACCAGAATACACCCCTTTTGTCACTCCCTCTGCATTGCCAGATTTTCAGAACTCAAATTCAAGTATACAAAACCCTAGCACCCTTGTATAAACAGGATTCTACGAACCAGGTCAAAACACACACCAGATAAAGCGGCAAATTTTGGTTGGAACCCCCTCCCAACAACAAGGCCCGTGACTCGGACCAAAAAAGGGTCACAACACAACTCAAGACACTACTGAACAAGTTATTCTAAGACGGGATACCATTTATGCTATGAACACTAGTTCTTTCAAATTTTCAACATTATGCACAATTATTTCAAGGGGGTAAAGAGTTATAAGCTCAACATTCAACCGACTGCTTAGAAACAGAGGCAAAAACACATCTTTATTAAAGTAATGTACAAGTTTAGTGCATATTTACTAGAAGATAGTAACATTACCTCCAGCTGTGGTAAAGTGCATGCTTCTCCATCAACAAACATCCCATCTGTGGCACGCAGAAGAAGATCTGAAGCACTAGCCAAAATTACTAATGATTCCGGAGAATCATGATTTCTCATTAGCTCCACAATCAGTTTTAAAATTCTCTGGTTGATTCTCCACATCTTCTGTCCCCGATCATTGTCTTTAGCAATCCAAGGCTGCAATTCCCTCTCAGCCTGACAAGCGGGCATGAAGGTGAGGAAAAATATGGTTTGGTTATAGTAAAGAATACGAGGCCGCTATCAAGCACCTGCTAGGTGGCACCTCTATGAAAATAGATGATGACATAAATCATCCATTTTTCCCCTTTTGAAATGTACAAAATGTAGTTTCAACTTTAAAACGCCTTTTTGTGTCCCATTATTCTAACAGGTGGTGTCAGGACGGTGACCAGAAAAAGACAAAAAAAAAGTTACGGAATTTTACTTCAGTGAATAATTTTAGATATTGAAAGAATCTGACCTGTAGAACAATAGCGGTAGCAGCTTTTCTTGGTGACGCTGAAACTACGTTGCATAGTGCATCAACCACCTGTTCACATACAGGTAACATGGGATATAATTATTTTTCAATACCAACATAAGTGGATTTGAACGACCTATAACTTCACATCATTCCAAGTACCAAAGTTAAATATTGCCAAACTAACATTTTAATTCTTCATCGGTTGTTCTACTACAAGTTCCCATATCAGACACGCATACATATATACACACACACACAGAGACGCACCCACACACATATGTTTGTAAGCAATGTCTTGTCAAATAGAAATGAAGATGATTTTGAAATACACGAAGTAGAATAATATCCTAAACCTGCACCATAACAGTGAAAACTCTTTATCCACAATGGACACACAAATCAGATAGTCAGGGTAAAATTTAACGAAGTGATTCCTCCACCAAAAACCGTCTAAATAAGAATTCAAAAGCAACATGGTTTCTTTTGCATAAACTGAAAGAGCTAAAACTATGCTCTCCTGAAACAGTAAATCTTTCACAAAGTTCAATATGCTTAATCTTTTTGGGTATCACCAGATTAATTTAACTTGTATATGGTCTACATTATATAACACAATTGACTCTGTTAAGATATTTTTTAGAATCCATTAATGAAAAGATCATCGCAAACTTGTTAAATTTTTATATATTTTTTTGGTTTCCCATCATCTACCATTTTTTTTCCTTTTTTAATGCATGAGAAATAATTTATTAGTTAATAATGCTCAATAACTGAAATTGTAAAAAGATTACCTGCCTCCACCCTTGCTGCGCAGAAGTGCTCTCTGCGCTAGGTTGTGTTTCTGGAACTGCAATCAGCTTGTGCCAGAGCAGTGAAACAACTGAGAAACATAATTCTTGCTTCTCTGCGAATACAGACCTTAGAAGAAATTGTGGGCTGCAATTAAATCCTACTTGCCTGTCCATAGTAAGGAAGCAGGCCAAATCCAAAGCGTCCAATGGGAAACTTGTGATCTCTTTACCAGTTCTGTTTCCTGTTTCTTCATTTGGATATGAAGATTTCTCACGCTTAAGTGACGTTCTTAAATCAGCCGAATATTCATTCTTCAATGCCAACAGTTGCACTGGTTCAAAGCAGCCAGTGCTTAGATATTTATCTTGTTTACTGCCATCAAGAGACACAGGGCTATCCTTCCACACTGGTGCATGCATTAAGTGTGCTTCCAGTGGTTCTGCCTTGTTGACTATGGATGCAACAGTTTTTCTGTGAATATCAATAAGATCATACAGTGAAGATGCCCGGGAGAGAATTTCATCATCCCACTTGCACCGCATGAAGACAGAGAGAGCATTCATGCAAGCCTTTGACTCTCCGAACAATTCAGAAATATGAGCCGCTACCATGGCAGCAGCAACTATCTCATTTGAACTGTAGCTCCACGACGTGCCAACGGAAGATGGTTTCAGAGAAAACAGTGCCTCCAGAATCGCCAATATCCTGTGAATATGATGAACTGCAGAACCAATACTATTTTGAAATTCACCGGATGATCTACTTATTTTCGAACTCCTGTCTGCATTTAGCACATTTCTGGTATCTAAATGATTACTTCCTCTTGTGATCAAAGGGAACTACTGAAGTTCACAAGCAAGAGCACAAACAGCAGCTAGAACATAAGAATCAAATGCTGCAACAGGCCCCTGTTTTTTTGTTTTTCTAGTTCCCAAGCCTGTCTGTTTTCTTGCCACTGCTTGCAAATCCTCGCAGATTTCATCAGGAGGATGACACTTTTCATTTTCTGGTCTCTTGCTACCATTAGCCTGAGCTTCATGGCTGACACAAACAGTTAAAACAATGAAAAGTAGACGTGAAGCAAGCTCTACAGAAGCATATGATTCCACAAATAGTGAGTGAACCATTGAACGAAGCTCTGCCACAGCAAGATTTTTGGAAGCAGAAGCAACACCAGAAAGGATTTTTGTTTTTCTGATTTCGTCTCCAGAAAACTCGGATCGAAATGTTCTCTGAAGTACTGCTTCAACAGTAGCAACAAATATTTTCATCAGACATGCTTCAGATGGACTTCCACGAGGAAGATACTCCAGAACTTTAAGGAGGGGGATATATAGGTTCCATGATAAAATGGGAGGTTGAAGTGGAATTGCAACAATGATTTCAGGAAGGTCAACAGCTGAGGAACTTAACGGAATAAGGCCATAAGCCGCTTCCCATATGGTGCATATTCTCCACTCAACCTCTGGTCCATGGATACACAACATTGATGCAATCCCTTGGGCGGTGGCCTCAACTGTTTCTTCAGTAGCATGTGCTATCTGGTCAACATACTATACAGAAGAAAGTTGGATTCAGTACTAAATATTTCTTATGAAAGAACTTCCAATACAGATATATTCTTGAAGGACGTAAGAATCAATGCAAAGAGTAACATCCAAACAAAGTTGCTGATGACTTGTACCTGCTTTTTGTAAGACGAATTATAACCACCCATCGATTCATGTTGAACTTCAACTCCTTCAACATGCCTCAGTGGAGGAAAAAGCAGTGCAGGTTGTGAAAGTATGCGAAAAAGAAGAGCGGCTGCAGCATCAGCAGCAATGCCAGCCCTCATGGACATTGCAATTCCGATTGGATGCAAGAAATGCAAATGCATCCAGTTCCTGGGAAGCTACACCATCAATAAAATAATCAAGACATGCATTTGGGGAAAGCTAAATCTATAAGTCAATGAATTCACTCCCATAACAGTCCATCAGCTTAATATCGTTCGATTGAATAGTTAACCAGCTCCTCCTTAGAAGAATCCCTCCAAGAAAGGTCGATCGATTTCAAGGCAGTTTCATACTAAATTTTCGTTTATGAAAGATTCAATAATCCATACTTAAGTATTTCATTTCATTGTAATTCAATCGCAATTCCTAGCAGATATTCTGCATAGAATCATGCTGTATAATTGTATTAATTTTCACATATACATAGCAATGCCCCTCAACCACCTCCAATGAGAATTACTAGTTGAAGGTTATTAATAAATTGATGTTTAGCTGCTCACTAATACTAAAAAATTATCATATCTTCGGTATTTTTCTGAAAGGATGTGCATCAATTAACACATTGGACAGTCTGTACTAGAGTATAGGAACGACAACTTGATCATAGGTATCAGGTTAATGACAACAAGAGAGAGGGTGATTAGATTATGCCAACTAAACAAAGCCCAATAACCTCACTAGCAAAAGGATGTGAAATGTAAATTGATGCAGTTGAAGAAGCTGCAAACATAAGAGGAAGGCCAAGAAAGTGATTTGAGGACAAAATGTTTCTATCTTCTGCATTACCAATACCAATACAACCAAGGAACTTCCAATTATATTATCTAGAGAAACACTTACAAATATTGTTTTCTTCATCACATTTCCACATTACCAAAATCAGTACAACAAAGTAATGTCAGGTTTTGTTCATGCTTCGTGCAGAGAAACACTTGAAGAAACCATTATAAGTGATTACTATTTTCCTCATACCAAGTAGAATCTATATTTTGAAACGTGAAACTTGATGCAAGTGTCAAGCAACTAAGTGGGAATTACTTGGCCTTAAAGTAGCCCCAACCATGCTAGTAGAGACACAATATAATTCAAACTAATGTTAGGAATATTGCGGAAAATCCACTGCATCATGTGCTAGTAGAGAACAAATCATAACCAACATACCCTCATGCCAGATGCATAATCCTCAGCTGCTCTAAGTAGTTCCACAAGTTGCACAGCAGCATCAAGTGCATCAGGAGCCCATGATGGTGGTGCTTCTAGAAGTCCAACCAGAAGTCTTTGGGTTGCTCCTGGACTGGCAATTGCGTAATACCTAAGAAAATGGATAAAAAACTTGAGTACCAGTTTTACCTCGTTACACTAGATGTAGTGAGATGTCCAGAAATTTACCGATGAAATAAACGAGCATAGGGTTCAAGAGCTGGTAGCCCCGCAACAAGATGCTCGTCCATAGGTGTTGTTGGAGGAGGAAGCAGAAGTGCAGGAACTGCAGCCGCTGTTAAAGTAGCAGTCTCATAGCGAGCAACCTCCTCATCACAGACGCTTAAGATAACACCAGCACCATTAGCAACAGCCCATCTTGGAGTTGATGGCATGAGCTGGGGATGCTTTCCAGGTCCTCGAGAAGCAGCTAACATACAACATATACAAGTCAATTGAAGGTTTTCCTTGTCTTAATGCAATACTTTGCATTAATAACATAACAACAAGAGCTTCCTCTTCAAAGGCATTAATTCATAGTTTGCCTTGAAATTTGAAATCAAGCTATTCAAATAACTTATTCTTCTCTCCCCTTCACTTTTTTTTTTCTCTTCCTGCAACTGTCTAGTTACCCAAAAACAAATAAAAAGAACACTCTAGGGCAGCCACCTCGTGTGTGCCACAATGTAGGGAGAATTTCTTCTCAGGTCCGGACCCTAATTTTGGGGTATTCCCATAGCCTCTGAAATGTGTTAAGGGCCTTTTGATGTTATTTGTGATTTGTTTGGGCTGCCGGTGTGTTCGGGAGCATTGTTCTTCGTCTCGTCGTGTCTTCGGCAGTTTTTTGTGACTTGTTTGGTTTGCCATATGTTTGGTAGCCTAGTCCTTTGCCTTCGTTGTGTCTCCTACAGTTTATGTGACTTGTTTGGACTGCCGGTGTGTTTGATAACATTTTTCATCACCTTTGCCGAGTCTCCGCCAATTTTTTCTTTCTTTTTTAGCTACATGTTTTTGGTGGCTATTCAGTTTCGCCGTATCTCTGGCAGTTTTCTCATCGTTTCTTGATATGCAACTTTTTTGTCTCCCGATGTGTTTTATGAGCACTCTTCTTGCTTCTTAGACATTCTCAAGTTGCACATATCATCACCAATCATTGAAGAAGATATGTTTCATGGTTCAATATGCAAGTTGGACGTTATTTTGATATACACTTAAAATATACACTTAAGCTTGAGGGGGAGTATTAGTAGATCTACTGGGCAGTATTATTATAGGAGTGAATCAATGGTCAACATAATATTGATTAGAGTAATTCACGAGAGTGATTTTAGAAATCCTCTATCAATGCTAATTTCATATTTGTCCCATGTGCGATTTATTTACCTATAAATAAAGGTAATGATTGCAAAGAAAATTAAGAAAGAATATTATAAAAATGATGAAGCCCTTTGGACTCTTTGTTTCATGGATGTAGGCTCTCATTGCTGAACCACATAATATCTATGTCTTCTTGTTAAGTCGTTTCTTTCTTGTTAAGTAATTTCTTTCTTCACTTGTATTTTACTAACAACTCCAAAGTCCCAGCCAAAGTTATAGTCAAAACACTTTCAATTCTAGTCCAAATGGATTTGAACCTTAAAAAATCAACACAAAGAAATCACCAATTGCTTGAAATATAGCAAAATTACAATGAAGGGTATAACTGTGATTACAACTCTCTGCAAAAACAAAGTGCAGAAGTTGCTAACCAAATGGTAATTGTGGAGATCTATCACAACTTGGATATGGAATGTCATTGCTGTAATGTATAACGAAATTCTTTAGACCTAACTTTAGTGAGAAGAAGAGTATTCAACTAAAACAGTTGCTGGTTAGCAATATGAATTTTCAACTCATGCATTCGCATACAGCATCTTTGTCAACAGACTGAAAAGTGATGATATGCAAAATGAATCTTCAACCATGAAATACAATTCAAAGAACAAAAACATACCTAGAACCACAAAATTCACAAATTATACTAACATAATCCAGAACAGAAACTCCACTTACCAATTGAAGGTGGCTTGAGTTCTCCTGCTGCATATTTCCCTAAAACACCGCCACACCTGTTATTGCAGGATAAGTTCATGAACTTCAGTAAGAAGGGCTCATAGCACCAACTACTTAAAACAACTTTCTTCGTAGGTAAAAATAATTTACAAGAGAAATGAAATTGTCAAAAGTTTCTCTAACATAAGTTATGCAAACCAGTGTGCATATCATGTGAAACACATCCTGAGAAAATATAAACCCTTGGAAGTCAGAATAGCCAACACGCTACAGAGAACACCTAAAAAAATTGACCTTGTTTTAAAGCTGTTACGAACAATCAGTACCCAACCACCACTCCCCCAATTCTTAAAGGAAAACCTAATATTTATTACAAACAGCCCAGCTTTATACTCTAAATAAAATTCAATTTCACCAAACAAGCCCAGAGAAGAACACCCATATATCGAGAATCCCAAATGTTTTTAACTGTTTCCCTCTCTGTAGAATGATTCAGCAAAGAAAATGTTAGTGAGGAGGAGACAACAGACACAGAAATACAAAAAAGAACAAAGAGCACTCAGCCATCAGTATGCATTTCCGGTGGAGAGTGCTTGCTTTGTCGATGGATCCGGTGGGAAGGCCCATAATATTGGAAGGTCAAGTCTTAATATTTGCAAATCTGAGGCCTATACTCAAATTTAGAGATAAGCAGAACTTCTACCGTCATCAGTCTTTTTATTCTTTGACAAGTACGACAGACATCACATCCTAACCAGTGTTTGAACCATCCACCTCTTACCATGGGGCGGTATTGAACTAGTTAGAGGACATTAATACCGAAGTTAACCCCTCTCTAATAGCTTCAGATTTCGGAGTAGAAGGTTGTTAACTTGGTACCAGAGCCAAGGTCTCAAGTTGAAACCTCACCGTCAATCCCTGTTTTTCCAAAAACACGTGTTCGACCAATAAAACGCCACACGTGAGGATGCATGTTAGAGGACATAAATATTGAAGGCCACACGTGAGGGTGCGCAGAGGATATAAATACTAAAGGCCACACCCTCTCTAACGGTTAAAACTTTTGGAGTAGATGGTTGTTAAAAAATACCATAGAAGCATAGAGTTAAGTAACTGTCTATTATCATCAACTAAACACATCATAACCCTCTGGACCTTTTTCTTATATCATAAGTTCCATCTCTTTTGTAGTAATTCCTGTCATACTGATGGTCATAGTCCATTTCTCCCAGCCAAGGTTTGTTACAAGACATGAAGTGATATATGAGTCCACCGATGACATGTACAACCGCTCATAGTTCGTAAGATAAGCTTGAGTCCGAAGCTTTGAACAAGTAGCAAGCATAAATATAAAATAGAAGGTACATCTATCAGGTTGGGAGTATCTATTTAAAAAACATTCTATCCCATCACTTTGAACTAAGAAAACATTCAACTTTGCAGTTCATCTTATAATTCCAGCATGACTATGCAAGCTGGTCCAACGTGTTACATATCCATGAAGTAACGAAAAATTCTATTCTTTTCACATCAAATTAAGAACCATTTACCTTTCAAAAAAAAAAATTTAAGAACCATTCAATTTTCCAGAGCTTTATATAACAAGACCAGCATGACTGTTCAAGTTGGTCCAAGATACTACATATAGAGCTTATTAACTTTTGTAAGCACAAAAAGCATCTGGTTCGACTTATCACAAAGAGAGAAAGTATATACAAATATATATATATATATATATATGTAGGTATGGAAAGGGAGATAAATATTCCTCTGTTCATGAACTAATGTAAGATTACTGTTTTACTAAATATAGACCAAGACATACAAGAATAAACTCACCAACGGAAGTAGTCACTTCTAACCCCCAAAGGTGAAGCAAGCAATATATCAGTAATCCAGGGAGACAATGGCCTCAACAGTTTCCTCTCATGTAGTACAGGAGGTGAATGATGGGATTCGGTATCTACAGAGTTACTTGTTGAGGTCTGGCTCCCACTGCAGCTTTTATCTGCTCTACCGCACTGATGCTCAAGCTTGTAAATTGGCCGATTATAAAGAGTTAAGATTCTTAAAATCTCTCCACATGCCAGAGCCCTCTGTTCAGAATACTCATTCTGTAGATTGACAATGTATTGTCATTATTAACCCTTTAATATGATTCATGGAGCGATGGGATCACGTGCTCCATCGAGATATGGAAAATGTAAGCGAGATGTCATTCATGGAAAATAAGCATAGAATCGAAAAGTGACGGCCAAATGCAGTCAAGAAAAGTAAAAGTCTGAAATTCAGCTCAAGAGTTTCCATACCTCTCCACTTGGACGGACTAAGGAAATGAAAGAAGCAAATGGAGAAATGCTCCTATCATATTCCAGCGTACCATCAATGATACAGGAAATTATAGGATGAATGACAGCATGCCCATGCTCTGGATGGTGAAGAACAAACATAGCTGGAATTCAAAGATACATAAGTTATTGTGCTGCTCCAACAAAGAAAGGAAGTATAATTATGCAAATGATAATTTAGAAGGGTGATTGAATGAATCAAAAGGTGTGAAACACTATTACCCAAAACATCATCAAAAAGGCGTGTTTCCCTGGATGGATAATTGTTCCGGATTAGCTGCCAAAAATATATATAATTAGCAATGTTTATTACAAGCACTTCTTAAAAAGCCTCAACAAAATTAATACAGAAGTTTGGTTTATTAGTTTTGAATTCTTCCCAACAAGATAAACCAATTTAGAGACAAATGCAAAATAAGATACCTCGTCTATGTATTCTGGAAATCGTTCGGATGTAAACTGACTAAAATAATCAACGTAGGCAGTAATTTGATCCTAAAATGGGAGGAAACAAGAAAGAAACATCTGCAATGTCAATAGCATGAACTTTGATAGAGGTAGAGAGCTAAAAACAGAAAAATATATCAATATTTGCTTTAAATCATTTAGTACACATACGGGAAATAAAACTGACTAAACACAACCTAAAACTAGTCCATCAATTCCAATTTTGCAATGAACAAACACTGTCCACAATGTGTTAACTAGATATGCTAGATGTGCAATACAAAGGTGAATTATAACTTTTTAAAAGTAAAATACGTCAAGAAATCACCGGACCTTTCGTTGCTTTGCATCTTGTGGTGGCGGCCAGAATAGGGAGGAGAATTGAAGACGATCAATCCACCTTTCACATGAACTAGCCATATAACTATTTTTGGGGCAAACCCTTTAATTAAGCATGATTGCACCGGCAAGAAGACACACGAGCTTCCACTTTGACCGCTACCAATCAAGGATAAGAAGATTGTAATTCAACATCTTAAGTCCAAACAGAGCACAACCCGAACCCGAGCTTTCGCAAACAAAGCACTTAACAAAAATGCATTGTTCTTATCACTCAAATAGACTTTTGCACCTCGCAAACTTTCCCAACTCAATAATTTTGCAGATAACATTTACTCTCCGTCGCACTGTGAATGCACTGAAATAACCAACCTTATTAAAATTATGAATTCATTATAAATGAATTCATAAAATGATAACTCAACTAAATTAAACTACTTACAAATTTCTGCAAGATTCCTAATTCTGTATAGTCTAATTTTTATTTTTCTCAATCAGTAAATGAATGTTTTATCACATAAAAAAAAGGCTAGTCTCTCTCTCCAAACCATTTGAAAATGTTGAAACAGAGAAAAATAAAACGTTTTAAATCAAATTTTATAGCTTTGTTGCTGCTGAAACAAAGGAGAGAAAACCCAATTCTTAAGTCAAAGAGAAAATTTAGATTCACAAGAGATTAGTCCACTGCAAACAATTCTTTACAAACTCCAAAATTGTCTCTTTTTTAAAAAAAAATTCTCCAAAATTGTCTTGGAATCAATACCCAAAAAAAAATATATATATATTATTATAATAAAGTCGTTTGTCTGTTTGATAGAGATATCTATCAAAAAGTTTGAAACCACTTTGAAATGATAACAAATGGAATCACAAGAAATTAGGTTTGGTTCTTGATAAAATATGAAACAGGATCAATCAAATTCCATGGATATTACCACAAAAGGAAATATCAACTACAAAAATTCACATAGTTAATAGTCTCAGTTAAATTTTATTATATGCCTACTCAACTTTCACCAATAAGAGTTCAATTAATTCATTTTCTTTTCTCCAAGAAAATTCACCATGAATATTCAACTAAAAAGAAACCTATAGTTATACACTTGTGTATATATATATATATATCTGGAAAATTTCAAAAAAAAATACCTGTTGATGTTTAATATGGCTTTGAAGCTATGGAAAATGGAACTTTTTTGGTGAAATTTCGAGATTGAGTAATGGGTTGGGTTATATGATTGGAAAAGAGAATATTTTTTCAGTTTGTAAGGATTGTGTGATTTTGGGTGGAGAGAGGTTAGAGAGAGAGAGAGAGAGTATATGTAGGTAGATAGATAGTAGAGACTAGAGAGGAAAAGTAGTGAGAGAGAGAAAGCGCTGTTTATCGGCTTACGTGGCATGATATTTTATTGCGTGAATATCATAATTGTGAAATATATGATAATCATGTCATGTGATATTTGTATCATCACTATGAGCATGGGAGGCAAGTCCTCTGTTAAATTAGATAAATTACTGAAATGGGCCTCAACATGTTGGATAAATTTCTTTTTTTCTGAAAATTTATTATATTGGGCAGGGCTAACCATTCGTGTTTGTGGGTAATTTTCGTGTCGTGTCCACATCTTGTCGGATTGAAATGGGTCATGTCGAAAAAGACCTGCTTAATATATCTGTAAAATAAGTTCGACTCATGTAACAGTTTAACCTATTTATTATAGTATATCAAATTAAATTTGACACAATCCAACACGAAACGAATTATTTAATATATTTATTATAAAAATTAAATTGAATTTGACACGACTCAATAATAGTTTATTGATATATTTCAATCCATGACTAATTAGAGAAGAGAAAAAATAAAGGAAAAATATCACATACCTAGCCTGAGGTTTAGTGATATTCCACGCGGTACCCCTACTGTTTCCAAAATATTAGTTACCTCCCTTGGATGAATCCAAGCTCGGGATAGGATGTAAAATTATGAAATGACCCTCAATAAATCCTCCTAAACTATTGAATTTTCACATTGCCCCCACCCTAATGGGTAAATTACAGTTTCACCCCCAAAAATTCTAAAAAATATTTAAAATTTTAAAAAATATATAAAATTTGAAATATATATATAATTCAAAAAATATATATAAAATTCTGAAAAAATGTACAAATTTTGAAAAACATATATAATTTTTGAAATATATATCTAATTCGAAATAAATATATAAAAAAATGAAATATATATAATTCGGAAAAAATATATAAAAGTAGAAAAAATATATAAAATTCGAAAAAATATAAAAAAATCGAAAAAAAATATAAAAAATTCCAAAACAAATGTATAAATTTCGAAAAACATATATAAATTTTGAAATATATATCTAATTCTAAATAAATATATAAAATTTTGAAATATATATATAATTCAGAAACAATATATAAAATTTGGAAAATACATATAAATTCGAAATGGGTTTCTTCTTTTCTTCATAATCTCAATTCGAAAATGTACTTACTCATTTTGAAGATCAAAAATAATATTGATTTTGCAAGTTCAAACATGCATATATTTGTAGAGGCTATATTACAGGAATGTGTTAATTTATACTTTATTCAAATTCCAATGTTTGTTGTGCAGATGGTGAGAAGTCTATCAAATCCTGAACACTTCTTTTTCTAATATATTTTTTCTAATTTTATATATTTATTTCAAATTATATATATATATTTCGAAATTTATATATGTTTTTCGAAATTTATATTTTTTTTGAATTTTTATATTTTTTTCAAAATTTTATATATATTTTTGAATTTTATATATTTATTTTTGAATTATATATATATTTCAATTTTATATATTTTTTTAAATTTTAATTTTTTTTTCGAATTTTGAGGGGTGAAACTGTAATTTACCCATTAGGGTGGAGGCAATATGAAATTCAATAGTTTAGGGGGATTTATTGAAATTAACCATAAAATTATAATATAATACGAAGGAAAATTAAGTAAAATCACACATGAAATCAGAGTTGACCGGCTTGACTTTGGACGGAGGGAGTGAAAGTGATAGCCGGAGCTAACCTTGAGGGAGGTATCTGCTCGATTTGGAAACAGTAGGGGTACCACATGTAATATCACTGAACCTCAGGGGAGGTTAGTGATATTTTCTCAAAAATAAATATAAATATAATCATATCAAACGGGTTGTTTGGGTTACTCGGGTTTGACCCTAACTCGACATTAATATTCTCGTGTCGTGTTCAGGTCGACTATTATACAACTTCAACCCTTTTATGATCAATCCTAACCCTTTTAATTCATATCGTATTTGTCACGCCCCTAAATTCCAAAGACTCTCGAACTGGGACATCCGAGGAATCCGGTGTCGTGATCCATAAAATGAGTGACCAATTAAGATCAACAATAACCATAAACCGAATGGAATATTAATAATTATAATAATTTCCATACAAAATCAAGCGGAAGCAAAACCGAATGATACACAAGGCACATCGAGACGCCGAAAGAAAACATCTCTATAAAGATGCAATGATACCAAATACAATGAAGGGATATGTCAACAGACTAGCTCCCAATAGTACAACCACAGTCCCAATACAGAGGACAAGTAAAGAAAACAACACTAAATACAAACATCCCAAAACCCGCAACAACATCCATGCCACGAGCCATCCTGCAAGAAAACCTGATACCTAGCCGAAACATCACCTGCAAACTGGTGTAAACCACCAAGGAAAACCAACGTCGGGGTGAGCTCATTGAGCCCCGTAGGAGAAAATATCATAACCGTCACATACTCCGAACATCCAAGTCGAGTGCAAACCAACCCGTGTACATGCATCTACCCTAGGTTAGTCAAATGTCCCACATGGCACTCACACCAATACGAGACCTCGAAAACACATTACCTTAGTCCCCTACCATGCATCAACAAATAGGGCAACTAGCACGTAGTGAAACTATATCACAACAACATATAATAACTCACACCTATATATATACACACATATATATATATATATATATATATATATACATATAGAGATATACAATCAATACAAGACACGTAGTATAAACCCCCTCATAGATCACTACGACTCGTACCCGTCAGTCCCACACTGACAATCCACACAACATGTGTCACCAAATCACGGGAGCAACACTCATAATAATAACACTCCATGAAGAATAACATTCACCCTTCCTAGATCATGAGCATATCAAGCTCCAAAACCTCAAATCAATATCAACTCATACTATCAATCACCTCATATGTCACTATTGACATCCGTAAACCCAACACAGGGGTAAAACAGTCACAAAAGTTGCCAAAAACCAAAAGGAAGTGAAAAGGATTGAATAATCTATCACACCGACCACTCAAGGGTAAAATGGTTATTTCAAGGGAAAAAATGTATTTTCAAAGGTTACCCCACCTATTTGGACATAGGTTGAACCATAAAAATAAACGGAACCAAAATCAAAGCCCTGACACGAGAGATATGAATTTTTGAAAATGGTACCGGACAACGCCGATCCAAACAAAAAGTTAAAGTACCCCTCTTTCACCAAGGGTAAAATAGTCATTTCAAGTACAAATAAATGATTTTAAATTTTGTATCAAATATTTGGATATAGGATAGGCCCTAGAAACAAACGGGACCTAAATCCGAGTTACGAGGTGAGAAAAATGCATTTTTGAAAACGGTATTGGACAACGCCGATAAAAATGGAAAGCTAAAGTACCCCACTCTTTCACCAAGGGTAAAACAATCATTTCAGATGTAAAATAATTATTTCAAGTTTCAAAAACAAATTTTGTACCTAGCACAAGCCATAGGAATAAACAGGACCTTAATCCGAGTTATGAGGTGAGAAAAATGAATTTTTGAAAATGGTCGAAACATGGCTGAATTTTCGAGAGTCGACTGCCCGGGGCCAAGAATCGGCTGCTAGCTCTCTGGCAGCCGGCTGCCCAAGGACGAAAGTTAACAAAAATGTGTAGCGAAGCCAAGTTTCCAGCAGTCAGCTGCTAGCTCTCCGGCAGTCAGCTGTTTCAATACAAAACTTCAAAAATGACTCTCAAACAGTCTTATACCCTTAGGAATTATGAGGCAAAGTCCTCAACTCATTTGGGAACTTTTAGAAATGAGAAAATATCATTTAATCTCGGTTTAATTTTATCAAAAACATTTTCTTGAAAATCCGTAAAACTAACCGTCTTGCCCTTGGTCTCCGTTTCGTGTAACGCCGACTTTCAAAAGTCAAAATATTTTATTTCATGACTTTAAAACCATTTCAAAACTCAAGTTTTTGTTGGCATCACGGGGGTAGGCAAAAATGAGTTTTTTACTTAAAGACCGAATGAACTCAAATACAAGTCTTATAAAAAATCCGTTTTCGGGGGAACAAACCGAAACCAACGAAAAAACCAAAGCGTATTTGTAGACGCTCAAATGGAATAAGAGGATCAAGAAGCGAGAGTAAGTGGCAACTCAAAGGAACAAGGTGAGTGACTATACACAACGACTCTAACACTAATCCAACCACACTTCACTCCACATTCAACTCATAAACCCTATAATGACTTAACCATGAATAATCACATCTTCGATGGCATTCAAATCCTTAAGATCGCTAAAGGAATCCTAGTGGTCGTTGCCACGAAACCAATTAGTTTCAACCAAGAACCTCTTCCGATTCTTTCAACCTCAATCTCACATTCGAAATCACCTCACTTAGGTTTCTAACAATGTCATAGGGCTATCAATACCCAATCGACTCAGTTTTCTCATGACCCCTCCTATCATGACCAAAACATCAATAGCACGATTGATGACACATTGCTACACTAACGCTAACTATACCACAAAACCATCAACCGTCTTCTCAAGGCTTCAACTCAATAGCCACAACTGACTTTACTTATCACAAGAAAGTCCTTAAACCAACTCATATCACCCCCTAAGGTATATAAGCACATAACAACAAGTATAAGCATTTATCTCACATTATACTTTAAACAAGGCATGCAATTCATATTTTCATATCCTTCAATTTCACTTGAGCATTTTAATAACAAATGAATTATATATCTCAAATTCACATTAAACATGTTTCTCAACCACATAGGATAATATCATGATCCACATGTAAACACAAATCACATATTAGCAACTCAAATGCAATGTGACTCACACACCTCATGGTACTCACACGACCACACCACCCTACTTTAAAGGTCAACAAGATCATTCTCTAACCATTTACTTTTTGAGGATACACGCTCAAGAATGAAGGTAGATTTATCGTACCATTCTTCCCAAGTGTTTTTGACACTTACACTTTTAACAAGGAAGACGTCAAACACGACGCAGTTGTGCACATAGGATTTGGACAAGTCATCCCCCTACCGTCTGCGTTTCTCGGAAGATTAGTTTCGTAGGAGCAAGAAGCACCCCCTAACCTGTTGTTATGATGATCCAAAATAAGTCTACTCACGCACAATACACAAACAGACGTAGACCACACCAATTGAATTCTCTCTACAAAATGTGAACCCATATGCAATATGTCTCAATGGGCCATGCAACAACATAAATATGTATTTCATCATATTTATAAATAGCATTCCCAAAATGTCAACATGAATGATTTTCACCATTTAACATGCTTTTAAATTTCATTTAAAGCAATAATCAACAATAATGCATTTTCATGCAACATTCATGCTCCAAATCATCAAGTTTTTCTTTAATACACAATGATAACATTTTCATTCCTTAAACATGCTATTAGTTCAATTCAAGCAAGTTTTCATGAATCACACTTCAACCTAACATCAATTCCCAACATAGCAAATGTCATTCACAATGGAAACTAGATAGTCACTCTAAGTTGAGATGCCTAGTTACACCAATCACATAGTATAACCTCAAATGTGCTAACCAAAGGAGCTAGCCTAATCTCATTCCAAGGCTACATTCCTAACATCCACATACACATATGTATAATTATACTTACACATATACATAACTACACCCACATACATATACACATATATAGGCATACAAACACACTTTAATCTTGGAAATCTCAAGAACAACCACCCACTAGCATGCATCATAATCCTATCAATATTATCATCATTCACTTCACACACAAGGGTTCACTTATATACACATACTCAACCCTAACTTCACAATTACAAGGATATACTTAGCAATATTTTTATCTATGTTTAGGAATCCTAGAATCAAACTCACAACCATACAATCATAGAATGACTAGTTAATAAGTTTTCCCCTACCTCTTGAAGAGCAAAGCACAACCACAAGGCAAGGCCTATAAAACCCTAGCTTTTCCCCAACACCGAAATCAAAGGAGCAATCCGGTGAAAAGCTTCATCATAGCCTTCTAACCATGAATCCAACTCCAACAGAAGTGGGAAACAAGAATTATCAAGTGGTTTAACAAGAAACCCTAAACTAGGGTTTGAATGGAAAATACACAAGGAAAGAATAACACTTACCAATCCTTGGCTCAAACCAAAGACAAGAGCACCATGAACAACTTTCATGTTAATGGCCACACCAAACTCCCAACTTAGGGTGATCAAATCCACCTCTAAGTGAAGAAGAACCAAGAGGGAGAAAAGAAGAGGAAATGATGAAGTCTTTCAATGAAAGACTTTCAATGTGTAGAAATTTCCCACTCACACCTCTCACCATCCAATGGCCAAGCTTCAAGCTAGTAAATGAAAACTTAATTCAAGGGCCACAAAGTAGTCTTGCAATTGAAGACTAAACACACCACTCACAAAACCCATTAATTTGTCAAACAATGCCTTAACATCCAAGGGTTTAAAATAAGACAATGAAAATAAATTAAGGATCCAAGGGTTGACATGAAGTCTTGCCAAGTGAAATACCAACAATAATAGATTTTTGCATTTAAGTGTCAACCAAACAAGGCCCTATGATCCAAGGGTCTAAAACAAGATGAGAGAATGAAATCAATGGCTAGGAATGAGACACCACTTGAAAAGTGGGAAATGACCAAATTATTCTCAACTTAGGATTAATTACAAGAGTGTCATCAAGCCTCTTAATTACCCTTCTATCCCTTGTTATACTCTCAAATTACTACTATGTCATTCATCCCCCAACACTTCGCCAAATCTCTATATTTTTCACTAAGTGCTCTAAATATGAAAATACTCATTTACCCTTTGGTCATTTCTTTCCCGAAATCGTTTCTAACTATTCTCATTACTTACAACATGAAAATATAACAAGAAATTCACATAAGTGCTACACCGAACGTCTACATTAAACTAGGGTAACACTTTCGGGAATGCAACATGATTGCCGAAGTTCCAACGAGAAAACGTTGCACGAACCCACCTAGTTGCCAACGAACAATAAATCCCAAAGTCGAAAACGAAAGTCCACGACGTCATCCCGCTAAGTCCAAAACATAAACGCGAAAAATTTACACGTACCAAGAATACACAAAACATCATGAATAAGTGACATCACAAAACGTTAACACTTGGAAAAGAATTCCTGAAAAGAGAAAGAAAAACGCAGGGCGTTACAGTATTCGTGTCGTGCCTCATTTTGCCAGTTCTAATATTTGGTAGTTCGTGAATTGGAACATTTACATTGTGAAATTATAAAATAGTGTTACAGAGTTGAGTGTACATATTCTTATTACTGGATAAAATTAAATATTTAAGTACCGAATATTTTAATAATTAAATTTGAAGTACAAAAGATTTTTTTAGTTGTGTTTAAAAAGTTCATACATTTTGGTATGTCTGAAATATTTTAATATTCAGAATTCAGAGATTAATGATGACTTTCTCACATTATTACGTAACATTTTAATTGATATTTAAATTATTTAGCAAACACACTTTGATTGAATAAGTTCAATTTTTTTCAAATTTAAGTATTTAATAAAAATATTACATAAAAAGACTAAGATATCATCATTAGTCCTTTTGTTACCCAAACACCACACTTCATAGTTGTATTTTACAATTTTGCCTATATAATATTATATTTTCTGGATTGATTAAGATTAAAAAAAATTAATTCTATTTTATCCGTGCTAAACATGAATATTTTTTTTTAATTTATTTAATAGTGATTCGTACACTTTTAAAAAAATCAATTACAAAATAAATTCGAACTTGTATCCAAATAGACAATGAGAAATCTAGAAAATTATTTTAGGGTGACAACGAAAATTATTTTTACTCGTTGAATTATATTTTAGGGATCTAGAAGTTAGTTCTTCTAATTTTTGAATTATATTTTTACTTGCTTTTTTAAAAAAACATAATTATCGGTGAATTTATTTATTGTGATGGTTCAAAAAAATATATTATTTTTGCTCAACTCCTTCTAAAATAAAAATTATTTTTGTTGTCACCCTAAAATAATTTTATAGATCCCTCATTATTTATTTGGATACATGTTTGAATTTGTTTTGTAATTGATTTTTTTAAAGTATATGAATTACTATTAGATAAATTAAAAAAAATAAAAAATAAATCATTAATGTTTAGCACGGATAAATTAGAATTAAATTTTTTTAATCTTAATAAATCAAAAAATAAGTATATTACATAGGCAAAAATTGTAAAATACACCCATGAAGTGTGGTGTTTGGGTAACAAATGAACATAAGACTAATGAGGGTATCTTAGTCTTTTTACATATTATATTTATTTTTATTTTTTACAAAAAGTTAAAACATGGGTACAATTTTAATTTGACATTCAAAAAATGAATCCAGGGGGTAGCTTGCTCAATTTTGAGAATTTGAGAAACTGATATGCTCACTTTTGTAATACAGGGGATATTTTGCTCACTTGAAAATAGTTCAGGGGAGTATTTTGAACTTTTGTCTTTTTTTTTATTAAGTTCTACTTTTTGCACCAAAAGAAAAAGAAGTCTTAAAACGTTTATTTTTGGACTAATAAATCCTAATTTTGATATTTTCTTTCATTTAAGTCCTAAATCAATTAATATTCTATTTATACCCTTATTAATTTTGATAGAATATATTAAACTAAATATAAATTTTTAATTTATCTTATTGAATGGATACATTAAACTATAAAAATTGATTGAAATTATTTAATGTATTTTTATATAAAGTCAGTTATTATCTTTTTACTAGATTTGTTGGGCATGCAAGTTTATGGAATTAGATTTAAACTAGATTAATTATTATTTAAATTCATAAATAATATTATTAATAACTAAAACATACAAAAAAAATAATTATATATTTACTATTGAATAAATTTATACATCATTTCAAAATGGTGTTTATACACCCTTCCTTCACCATTATAAGACTATTATGGACAACAACACTATAAAGCAGACCGAAATAGTCTACACTCTTTTAACTGACCATTTTCTTTCTCTCCAACCTCATTTTCTTTCCAAGTGGGACGGATTTCACTCGAATTGTCCTGTAAGTTGAATCGGTGTTTGTACATCATTCATTCACCATTATAATACTCTTTTGGACAACAATACTATAAAGTATATCAAAATAGTCAACACTCTCCTAACTGACCATTTTCTTTCTCTCCAACCTCCATTTCTTTCCAAGGGGGACGAATTTCACTCGAATTGTCCTATAATTTGAATTGGTATTTGTACATCATTCCTTCACCATTATAATTGGAAAAGAATATCAAAAGTAGGACTTATTGGTCCAAAAATAAATGTTTTAGGACTTCCTTGTCCTTTGGTATAAAAAGTAGGACTTAGTAGGAAAATTTCCTTTTTTTTTCATTCGCTCAATGTAATATTATAATCTCGGCCAAAAATTAATTATTATATTATTTTTTTTATCAAATCTAATCACATTAATAAACGAAAAATACCATCTAATTGGTTCTGAAAATTATTTAGCGGCTTAATATTATGGTTTCATTTTTGTTTGATTCATTTGTTTTCTCATTGGCTTGTAGTTGTGATAGTTTGTCCGTAAATACCCCAATTAAAGGTGCATTCGGGACAATCTCATCGCCTGAAAATTTAAAACCCTACTTATCCATATACCCAGGGCCGATCCTAAAATTTCGAAAATACGTAGAGGCCCTAAGCAAGATCAAATGTGATCAGGCCCATTATATGTAAGCCTTCACGCGCTTACAATTTATAAATGTAAAAAAATATATTAAAAAGTACATTAAATATATATTGAAAATTAAAAGCATCCATCTTGGTATTGTCGTAAAAAAATATTATAGTATGAGTGCGGCAATCACGAGACCCTAAGTTTAGAGGAGTGAAAAATTATTGTTATCGTTGTGCGAATGCGTCAGGCACAAGAGCCCGAAGTGTAGTCTCTAAACGTTGTGCGAGTTCGACAAGAATATTATAACCCTAATCGGAATAATGGTTTGATTTGGATTATACTTTAGTTTCATTGGGTTGAAAATTTGATTTTTTTTTTTAGTGTATCATAATACTAAGGGTATGTTTAATAACATTTATTTACCACTTAAATCTGAACAAATACAACACTTATTAATTAAGTGCGTTTGATGATAAATTTGAACATCACTGAAAATATTAAGTGACACTTAAAATGAGGTAAATTTTAAGTGAAATTGTCACTAATTAACACTGAAATCTGAAGAGTGAAAATTTACAAACATACCAGAAAATATAATTTTTTTAAGCACCACTTAAAACCTTTAGCACTTAATTTTTAATTTTATCAAACAACACCTAAGTGAAATATAAAATTTTGAGGCCCTAAATTGTAAAGTTGGATTATAATTTAGTACGAATTGAGTTTTTAAATAATTTATTTTTTTTGGACTTAAAGTAAAATAATTATTTATTTATAAAAAAAATGAGGTCCTAAATTATGTAATTACATTAAGCATTGCCTTGAATTTGACTCAAAAACTAATTTATTTTTTTAGAACATATTAAATAACAAATATATATATATATATAATAAAATAAAATTGGGGGCTCTCCTTGGGGCGGGGCCCTAGGCGACCGCCTAGGTCGCCTTGCCCCAGAGTCGGGCCTACATATACTAGGTCAACCAACCAAAGATCTCCTCGTGACTAGGGTTGGCGATGGGGCAGGGCGGGGATCGCATCCCCCATCCCCATCCCCGTTTAACTTTATTATCCCCACACCCGCCCCAAACTCAATTATTAAACGGGGTGGGGTAAGGTTAGGCGGGGCGTTGCGGTTTTTCACAATTAAAAAAAAAAATCTTATGCAAATAAAGGTAATGTGTAATTTCTTAATATGTACTTTTAATATACTATTATTATATGAGTATCAAAGTTAAACATTTAATTTTTAACATAATTGATATGAAATTAAAACTAAAAGAGTGAAAGGATGAGGAGATTAGAATTTGGTATTGAGTGGAATATAAAAAATGAAGGAGTTATTTTATATAAATGGTATATTAGTAAAAGAAGAAGTATAATCGGAGTGGGGCGGGTGAGGCGGGGCGGGGTGACCCCTCCCCACACCAGCCCCGATAACCAACCGGGGGTTTTTTCCCACCCCCATACCGCCCCAATTTATTTAATCGGGTCCCCAAACATGTTTAAATCGAGGTGGGGCAAAGCGGGGCGGTTCCCCACGGGGGTGGGGTTTTTTACCTTCCCTACTCGTGACCCCAGTTAGCCAAAGACTAACCCTTATTAATTGCGTTATATCATAAATATTTAACTATCTCCACCTTAATTTAAAGTTCCAAGTATACGTAGTAGCATCCATATAAGTAGGGATGACAATGGGGCGGGGCGGGGCGAGAATCGCATACCCGTTCCCGTTTAATTTTGTTATCCCCATATCCGCCCAAACTACATTATTAAACGGAACGGGATAGGGAAGGATGGGGATCGCATCACCATCCCTGTTCCCGTTTAACTTTGTTATCCCCATACCTGCCCCGAACCCCATTATGAAACGGGGCGGGGTAAGGCTAGGTGAGGAGCAGGGCGGGGTCGTTTTTCACCATACAAATTTTTTTTTTATACAAATGAGGGTAATGTGTACTCTTAATTGGAACTTTTAATTTACTATTATTGTATGAACATCAAAGTAAAACATGTAATTTTTAATATAATTGATATGAAATTAAGACGAGAAAAGTGAAAAGATAAGGAGATTAGAATTTGATATTGAGTGAAATATAAAAAAATAAAGGAATTATTTTATATAAAGGGTATATATTAATAATATATGATAATATTGAAGAGTATATTAATAAAAAAAAATAGTATAATTGGGCGGGGCGGGGCGGGGCGGGGCGGGGCGGAATGACCCCTCCCCAATAACCCACCGGTGATTTTCTTCCACCCCATATCCATCCCCATTTACTTAATCAGATTCCCAAATTCGCTTAAATTAAAGCGGGCGTGGCGGTTCCCCACCAGGTTTTTTTCTTTTTCTTTTTCCATCCCTACATATGAGTCATAGACTCATATATCTACTACTGTATAATAAAAGTTTAATTCACTAGAATTCTAATTAATTACCAATAAACCAAAATAGGGCAAGTGTCTGCCCTAAAACTACAATTCCATTAAGCAGTCGACACGTTAATTGATTGGGTGGCTGAGAACGGTGCAGAATGTTATAGTACAGGAAGCACACAAAAAAATCTTGTGGATATTATTAGATGTTTCTGTATCTAATATTGGACCACTTCAAAAGACCCACCACTACTATATCAGATATTAGATATGATATGATTTGGACCAAAATTACCCAATAGCAATAAAGCTATAGATTATAGATTTTCATTCATATTTTATAGGGTAATTTGCAATGACACTCTTGAAGTTTCGGTTAATTACAGATAAATGTTAATTAATTCACTATTTTACAGAAACATACCCAAATATTTGTAAAATATTACAATGACATCCATTGGAGGTATAAAATGATTTTAGTACCCTTGATTATTCTAATTTTCATGTGAAATTTCTAAATTACCTCATGCCTAAATCCTACATTTTACCCATTACACCAACCACTCTTATCATCACACTCTTAATATTAAAAATTCTACAATAAATAAATAAGATATAGAATATATATAATTTTATTTTAAATATAAAAACTCAAAACCATCAAAAATATATTAAAAAATTATTTTTAAAGGTAAATTCTACCACTAAAAAAATTTCATCAATAATAATTCTAAGAAAATCTCATTATTTAATTACTACTTTTAATTTTTAATATATTACAATATAAGTATTTCTCCAAAAACAATTAAAGGGTTATTCTAATAACCATTATAGGTATTAAATATCTAATAAAATATATATAAATTTTTATGTACGAATAGAAAAAAAAATACTTTTATACTATTACCAATCAATAATTTTAATGAAATTTAATAATATAATGGAATATTAGTTAGTAGATATGGTACCTATAATTAATGGAATATCTTATTTAGATATGTAATACCAAAGAAAATCTCATTCTATTATGAAATTTGATAATATAATGGTAGAATATTAGATATGTAATACCTACAGTGGGTAAAGTGTAAATATTTTAAATCTTATTTAGATATGTAATACCAAAGAAAATCTCATTCCATTATAAAATTTGATAATATAATGATAGAATTTCTTAGATATATAATACCTACAATGAGTAAAGTGTAAGATATTTTAAATAAGATATTCCACTATATTATCAAATTTCATTAAAATTATTGATTGTCAATAGTATAAAAATATATAAAACAATTTATATTCGTACAATTTTTTTTATATATATTTTATTAGATATGTATTACCTATAATGGTTATTAGATATAATCCTTCAATATGTTTTGAAAATATTTATATAGTAATATATTAAAAATTAAGAGCAACAATTAAATAATAGGATTTTCTTAGTATTATTATTGATGAATTGTTTTTAGTGGCAGAATTTACCTTTAAATATATTTTTCAATACATTTTTGATGTTTTTGAATTTTTATATTTAAATAAAATTATATATATTCTATATCTTATTTATTTATTATAGAATTTTTAATAATAAGAGTGTGATGATAATGGTGGTTGGTGTAATAAGTAAAGTGTATGATTTAGGCATGGGGTAATTTAGATATTTCGCTGAAAAATTTGAATAATCAAGGGTCTTAAAGTCATTTTATGCTTTCAAGGGGTATCATTGAAACACTTTACAAATTTCAGGGATATCTCTGTAAAATAATGCATTGACCAACATCTACCTTTTTACCTGCAATTGACCGATACCTTAGGGGTGTTATTGCAAATTACCCTATTTTATATACTCACAAATCTTGATTCTCAAATCTCATCCCATGTTGCTATTTGCTAAACCCACCCAAGTGTCCCTGTGTGGCTCAATCGATATATATCTCTTCCTTACGTTTCTGATATGATCACTTGACCATGACCCATGTGGGTCCTTCTCAATGGGTTGAGTACAAAGTGTATGTATACACATGCATATATAAATTAATATATGCATGTGTATGTGAAGAACTATTTGACTATGGGCATACATCGATGTTATTATGGTTGTATGAATGTAATGCATTGTGTTAACTTGATTAGAAGTAATCATTATAATTTATTTTTTGGTGTCTAATTAATCATCAATTAATCTTGTAGTTGAGATGTTGAATATGGCAAAAGTACCCTTGAAGCTTGTTTCTCCATCTCTAGTAAATATAGAAATCGAACTTTTTATGCAAGTTGTTACATAGTATGCAAGGATAAGGATACGTGAGGAGAGAATAGAGTATACTGTGTCAGTAAATGTTATTAATATATTTTTATTATATATAAAATTATTATTATTTAATTAATTTAATCTCATAAAGAGAAAAAAAAAATACTAATTAATAGTTTACATTTTATCTATGTAAACATAAATTTCGTCTCCGAAAATCAAGGAAACAAAATAGGAGCAAACAAATAATTTTATTAATAATAAATGATAAAAATGAGCGGTACAATTCTCTGTGGTCGATTCTTAAATAAATAAGAGTCTTCCTCTTATTAAATCTCCTAAAACTCCGGTGTAAGGGCTTTGAAAGCTTGATCTTGAACCGTTACTTGATTGTTGTTTGTGTTATTCGGGATTGAAGAGGTCTTGATTTGTTGAAGGTCTTTGAAAAAGAACGGCACAAGTGTGGCGTGCTTGTTGTTATTCGTCTTCAAGAATTTCAGAGGTTTTGTTGAATTGGAGTCGGTAGAGTTTTGTTGCAATCTTCTTCTCCTTCTCTTTTTATTCCCCAAAATGTGTTGGGTGACCTTGTATTTATAGGCCAAAGGTTGGGTCTTAAATTTGGAAAGTACCCACCAATTATGCTTAAAATCCCATAAAATAAAATATATTTATTTCTTTATTATTTTGGGATTAAATTCAAATTTAATTTTGAATTAAAAACATATAATTTAATTCTCTAAGACTTTGACACGGGTCCATTTGTGGGACCCGTAATTGTCAATGAATTTGACCGAGAATTATTGACTTAAGTCAAACGATCCAACGGTGATTAAACTGTAACACCCCGCTCCAACACTTAGTATGATATTGTCCGCTCTGGGCCCAACCCGCACGGTTTTGCTCTTGGGCCCCTCCCAAAAGGCCTCATACCAATTGAAGACAACACTGCACATATAAGCACATCCCCATACCTCTACCCGGGCGATGTGGGACATCACAATCACCCCCCTTAGGACCCAGCGTCCTCGCTGGCGACCCACGAGTGATGTGCATGCTCCCACACTTAATTCCGGCCGGGCTCTGATACCAATTGTAACACCCCGATATTGTAACACCCCGCTCCAACACTTGGTATGATATTGTCCGCTTTGGACCCAGCCCGCACGGTTTTGCTCTTGGGTTCCTCCCAAAAGGCCTCATAGCAATTGGAGACAACACTGCACATATAACCACATCCCCAGACCTCTACCCGAGCGATGTGGGACATCACAATCACCCCCCTTGGGACCCAGCGTCCTCGCTGGTGTTACCCACGGGCTTGTGCATGCATCCACACTTAATTCCGGCCGGGTTCTGGCTCTGATACCAATTGTAACACCATGTTCCAACACTTGGTATAATATTGTCCGCTCTGGGCCCAACCCGCACGGTTTTGCTCTTGGGCTCCTCCCAAAAGGCTTCATACCAATTGGAGACAACACTGCACATATAAGCACATCCCCATACCTCTACCCGGGCGATGTGGGACATCACAATCACCCCCCCTTGGGACCCAGCATCCTCGCTGGCGACCCACGGGTGATGTGCATGCTCCCATACTTAATTCCGGCAGGGCTCTGGCTCTGATACCAATTGTAACACCCCGCTCCAACACTTGATATGATATTGTCCGCTCTGGGCCCAACCCGCACGGTTTTGCTCTTGGGCTCCTCCCAAAATGCCTCATACCAATTGGAGACAACACTGTACATATAAGCACATCCCCAGACCTCTACCCGGGTGATTTGGGACATCACATAAACGATCACCAATTTTATATGTCTACAAATTGCCCCCGCTTTAGAGCTTGGCTTCGTGCATGCTTGTCTTGTAGGAGTAAACAAGTATTGAAGGATTTTTTTTTTAAATGGACTGTTGTTTGTATGGAGGCCCGATCTCAAAACAAAGGCTTCATACGAAACAAACCATTAGGACTTTTTTTTTTTTTTTTCATTCATCACAGAATGGGACTATTTAGGGCTCCAGTAAAATTGATTTGGGCTCAAGTCATCATATCAATAGGAAAACGATTTATTTCCAAATGAGTATGACATTCACTCTATTTAACCATTGTCGTCCAACCCTAATCCATATACAATTGCCTGCAAGCCAAGTCGCCATTGAGTTTTATTTTATTTTATTTTATTTTCGTGCCTCTTGTGTGTGTAATTGCTGGTGTGTGCGTGTGTGTACTGGTGTTTTTGTGTGATTATATATATATATATATATATATAATATACGTGTGTGGGGGGGTTCTTGTGGAAAGAAAAGAGGGAGAGTGGTGGGGTATATTGGTGTGGGTTTGTCTAATTGTGTGTGGGGTGTGTATAAGTGGGATTTTTTTTTTAATTATGTGTATATGTGTGTGATTTAATTATGTACTAGAATTCATGAGTTTATGTATACATGGTGGGTTTGGTGGTGTGTGGGTAATGGTTTTTTTTTTTTTTACTAAACAATTGTTTTTTTTTTCCACAGGTCCCTCTCTTGCTTTTGTGAACATTCAAGAAGACTTTGCAAACGGCCTATTTTTCTACAATAGTAAGTTTTTTTTTTTTTTTGAAACAACTCATAAATTCCCAAGTCATAACGCTTTTGGAATCACGCACTTCTGAAAATATTTGTCCCTTCGGGTCCTAATACTTTATCAGTCCTTTCGGAGTCACAGTGATTTATTAGTCCCTTCAGGGTCCCAATGATTTATTTGTCCCTTCGGGATCCCAATGATTTATCGGTCCCTTCGGGGTCTCAATGATTTATCAGTCCCTTCGGGGTCCCAATGATTTATTAGTCCCTTCGGGGTCCCAATGATTTATCAGTCCCTTCGGGTCCCAATGATTTATTTATCCCTTCGGGGTCACAATGCTTTATCAGTCCCTTCGGGGTCATAATGATTTATCAGTCCCTTCGGGGTCCCAATAATTTATTAGTCCCTTTGGGGTCACAATACTCTGGACTAAATTATTGAAATCAATCCAAGAAGAATTATTTCCCACATCCATTACTAAACTCCTTTTTTTTCCAGGTATACGATCATGGTGGTCTTCAAGTGTTTGAAGTTGCAGACAGTCACCATTTTGGAGCGACATAATAACTCTGTCAAGAGAGACACTACTTTGGAGGTTGGGACACCCCTTATGGGTCGCTTTGCTTTACAGATGTCTCGCTTCGATTCTTTGCCATATCTTTACTTGTTAGACTAGTTGTGCGAGATTACTTATGGGCTCACAAACCTCGTGTACAACCAGAAGAAGGACAAGAGCTTAGTTGCCCGTGCTTTGATACTATGATATGTTTTGCATGAGATTGAGGTAGAGACCGCTCCGTTTTCACTTTTGGGGCATAAAGTGGCTGCTAGAAAATTTATATAGAAGACTTTTCTGCATATTTTTTTCGTCTTTCCATACACTGAAGGATACTGGGAGTGGGCGGAAGACATCTTAGGCCACCAAGAACAGTTTCTGAAAGAGAAGAATTTATATGATGCAATATATGCTTCACTATTTTCATACTCTCAGCATGAGAACATTATCCGAGCTTTCCTCGAGTTATGGTGCCCTTCTACTAATTCCCTCCATTGTGCTGCGGGCGAGGTTTCTATTTCCCTTCATGATTTAAGCATCATAGGAGGTCTTCCTTTTGACGGCAAGCAATACGAGGAAGTCATTCCCTCTGCTAAAGAATTATTAGAGCTCGATCGAGAAGGGAATTATTTTCTTCCTCTTACTTGTGGATATCTCTTTTTGGCCTTCCATCGCCTTTGTAAGAAACAGAGGAAAGAGAAAATGGTGGGAATCGTTGATTGGGTGACCTTTTGGTTTAGAGATGCCAGGCGATATCGGGTTGCTTCGAAAAAGGTGCAAAGAAACCCAAAACGGAATCACAACAAAAATCTCATTCAACCTTCTGGCGCGATCTCTCCTATGCGAGATTGGTCTCGCTAAGCAGACGAGATGTTTACTAGTCTTGGAGTGATGTAAGAAATGAAGAGGAAAACTTATTTGGCCGCCTTTTTAGCATGTTGGTTATGCAAATATGTCCTACCGACGAATCCTGATGGCGTCATTCGACCTGGCGTATTCAAGGTTGCAAGCATGATCGCATATGGTATCAAATTTTGTCTCTCTATCCCTATTTTGGCAAATATCTACAGAGGTTTGAATGACATTGTTTCCTCACCTGACCAAGGGAGTTCTAGTGTTATATTTCCTGCACATTATGTATATGGATGGATAACTGACTATTTCAGAACCCACTCTCCTGCTTTGGAAATCCAATCTCTTCCTTGAATGATTTTATATATGAGTATTGAGCCTGACCAACACGTTGATGAGGTTGTAGCTCAAAATATATTTCGATCATGCAAAAGTGTCCCACTTCCTTATCATTCCAGGACATCTTCGATGCGGGAGGTGCTAAAAGATGATGGTCGACTATCCATTTCCACTCATGAGTACTTTTCTAGCCTCCGATCAGGTTAATTGACATTGCGCCAAAATGATTTTATCATTGTCGAGCCATATAGTCCGCATAGGTTCTGCAAACAATTCTTTTATCATCAGAATGTTCCTGGTAAATTGAAAGATGATGTTCGCACTGGTAGTCTGGAAGAGATCTAAAAAATGTGGAGGCTTATGACAAGTTTCAAGACTGGGAGTAAGGTACAACTTCCTTCGAGTTCCAATTTTAATAATTTCTCCGTGACACAAGCTTATGCCGAATGGTGGTCAAAAGTCTATGTCGACCCTTTTACAGTCACAGAACCTATTGTGCTACAAAATGATTGTCCTTCTGCACCTAAAGGTAAGAAAATCATTCTCAAGAAAAACAAGTTGAGCCTCCCCTCTAATCCAGTGCTAGCAATTCCATCTAGTGGTCATGGTGTTGTCGAAAGTTCTGAGAGTCATATTGCACCAGCTGACTATGTTCCGCCACTCATTCGCAAACGCCAATGTTCTCCAGTAGCGAATGATTCAGATGGGGAAATCGGCACCAATGATCGTGATCGCAATTGGAAACATATTGGTGATAAGCAGAACCATGTTGTTACTCCAAGAAAGAATAACATTCCTCAGGGTTTAAATAAATTTTTTCGAGGAATACCAAACAGTTCACAACCCCATGCAGGTTATTGCTTTTATTTTATTTTATTTATTTATTCATATATATATGTATATATATATATATATTTGTATACACAATGCATCCTCATTTTATTTATTTATAGATAAATGAAAATGAGGGTTTTCTTGGAGGTTTGTTGAAATTTGATGATCTTCCAGCGAGCAATGAAGGTTCCATTTTTGGCCTTGATATGATGAATTTAGATGACGAGATAGGGGATGAAGCTACTCAGCTCTTGCAAGATGTCAATAAGCAGAATTTGGAATCAATGGCATAAAATGAAGTACCTCATATGTCCACTTTGAATGTACTTACAAGGGATGGACCTTGTAATGCCATTCCACCTCCTACACCAGCAATTGCCCTCGAGGTGTCTGTTTTCAATGCGAGGAACATGGTTCTTGATGCGCAGCGCAAGGCTGCTTTAGCGCTAGCTGACGCCATAAGAATAATGGTGTTTAACACAGAAGTCCATGAACTGTCTTCGATAATCCACAAGCTCCCACCATTTTTCGGGGCACTTTCACAGTTTCCAGGGGATTTTAGTGGTCTGAAGAAAATGATCAATACAAATATGCATAGTGCTGCAACATATGTTGCCACCAAATCTTCTTTTGCTTGCAAGGTGCCATCAACCACACAGTCGCAACAATTGGTTTCTATTGACTCACAACTTGTTGGTGCCACTGTTCTGGAAGGTGACATTATTAAGTATGCAGACTGGTGGGTGTCAGGTGTGTGTAAAATATATGGTTAAAAATGACACCTTAATGACACTTTAGGTTTTACCCTTCTACAAGTGCACGGATCAATTATATATAATTTTGCTTGAGTAGGGGAATATCGATCTCACTGAGACGAGGATTGTTCACTTTAATAGTCTAAAAACACTGAATTATATTTTTCCAAAAAGAGTTTGGTTTTGTGAATTATCTAATATTAACAAAAATAAAATAAAAAGCAATAATAAATAATGGTTGTGATTCAGAGAGAGAGAAAACTAGGGTTTCCTCACTCCACCACTAACCGCATAATATAATCCAAATTCTATTTCAATTTCATGAGGGCGATCTATTGACTGTGAATCAGGTCGCATCGTGCCAACAATTTGACCCCAAAAAGGATTAATCTCAACCGGATCGCGACAACCCATCTTAAGACTAAACTAATTAGTGCATGCCAACTACTAACAGAAAGTAAATGCGTAAAAGTAAATTAAAGTCTGAAAATAAACTAAAACATGTCTATATCAGTTTGTCAGGGCATGGCCTATGTCAACCTAGGGTTTCGAGTTTTATGACCACCATTGTGTAGATAATCACAGATTAAACATCCGAGTTCCAGCCCATAGTAAATAATTGTGATTGTGTAAGATAAATATATTCGAAAAGTATAAGACAAGAATCAATTCAAATATATAAACTTGTATCACGAATAAAAACGGTCTCTCATCTAACACAATCATCACAGTATAGTCACAGTTTTCCCTCTCTACAATTGAATATAAAATTAGAACTACATTACTTGGCTAGGGTTTTGCGAGAAAACCCTAGATACCGCGTTAGTTGGT
This sequence comes from Cornus suecica, assembly GCA_963922005.1. Taxonomy (NCBI): domain Eukaryota; kingdom Viridiplantae; phylum Streptophyta; class Magnoliopsida; order Cornales; family Cornaceae; genus Cornus; species Cornus suecica. Next base: position 18,026,488 of record OY998246.1, read on the forward strand.
CTTGGTGGAGAGAGTCAGCATTGTCGGTGTAGAAACGCTCTCCATGACATTCTTCTCCGGATCTCTAGGTCTTTAATGGTGATTCTCTTCTATGGAAGCAAGTCTGAACTTTGAACATGAGAAATCTATGAATGAACATGCGTGAAGATCAGAACCAGAACTAGCCTCCTCTAAACCTAATCCTCTCATATTTATAGACAAGTGAGGGAAACCCTAATGGTTGCCCTTTTCTGTAATTTCATAATACATGAATAATGTCTATAAAATCTGATATAAATATGTGTATAAGCCTGTATGTAGAGGTCTTGAATCACCGATCACTTAAAATATTGAAGTAGGGACAAAACTGAAAAATTATGAAACAACTCTGAAACAAGTTCCGCACATAAAGGGATCACGTGGCCACAAGGTGGGACTTACGCTCCTGACCTAAGCTTGGGCGTATGTCTAGGGTGTAGGCTACGCTCCTGACCTATGCTTGGGCGTAGGTCTAGGGCATAAGGTCCAAACCAAAGCGTAATTCAAGTCTAATTTGCATCTTTTTCTCTCTGACGACGTAGGGTATGATGCATCTTTTGCTGTAAAAACTTGTTTTTTCATATTTGAGCTAGACCGGCTGCCTTTGACTCCCGATGCGTTTCGGTGAAGTAATAATGTTTGAAAATGACATTTTTGCCCTTCGGTGAGATAATGGTGTCGGGAAATGACCATTTTGCCCTCTGGTAGCTCTTCTTTACTCTGACACATCTCTTGATTTTTTCTCGAGATAGAAACAAACACGAACTTAGTTAATTCACTGAGATTAGCTCTGTATCTTCATTAAGCTCCTAAAACATGCTTACACTCACAAACATGATAAAAATACCAAGTAACGGAATGTAAAGACATAACAAACGCAAGATAGGGGCGAAAAATGACCAATATTGAGCACCTATCACACCCCCAAACTTATATATTGCTAGTCCCTTAGCAATAAACTCAGAGAAACTATCTGTAATGATTTTTATTCTATCTAACCTATCTACTCTAACCTAATCCCTTGCTTTCGTGAGGGTCAATGATTACACTTAGCATGTGTAACAAACCTTTTAAACCCCAGTGGACGAATGAATTCTCATGAAGGTTTCAAGTGATGGTACCTACAAACATCTCAATCCTTTGTAATTACGCATTCATGAGTTCATACACACAAGTTAAATAAGCTATGATACAACACATAAGATAATATGAATGCAACTATTCCCACTCACTACCAAACAACAATTATATCAAGTTTGGTGTCATGAATGACCCTTACTTAAGTGAATGATTTTGCTACTTTCTACTTAAAATCCAGACAACCTTCTTTGATTTTGTGAACATTCAACTACAATATTTTAGTTTCTTTTCTCCTACTTCATTGATCAAACTTTGTCATTTTTAGTAAAAACGTACTATTTTCATCTTTCCACTTTTCATCCCTTTTTGTCTTTCTAAGTCTCTGGACTTTCCAGCGATGATTTTTTGTTCCAACCAACTGGGCTCGAGCTTCTTTCATGTGATTTATGCTCATCAGTCTTCTCCCCTTTAAACATGAACAGTGATATTGGTGATACCAAGGCCCGATTACTCAGATCAAAGAACTGTTTTTTGCATTTTATTTTCTCAAAAAAAATTTCAATTTTCTCCATTTCAACCAAAACAACTCCCCTTCTCCCCTTTTATTGCGGCAAAATTATTTTTCAACTACATAGTCAAAAATCAACTTATTTCTCATAGTGAATGTGTGCTTGTGTTTATAGGTCAAAGTCATCCTTCTTAATTTCAATTTCACTAATCACTCACCCATGTAAACCACATCACTTCACTAACTTGATCTAATCATTATTCTCATGAGCGGGAACATCACATCACATACTAGTCATGCATCATATACACAAACTTAATCAAATTTTAATTGCCAAACATTCATGCGTGAAAATAAAGAATTGTTCCAATTTTTTTTAAAAAAAAATTTCTCAAAAATCTTTATTCCTTGTAATACTATACCATCACCCTCAAACTTAAATCGACCATGTCCTCATGCACAAATAAAATAGGAGAACAAATACAGTTACCCTTGAAGCTCAATTTTGGCTTCCAAAGCAAAACACAAATCATCTCCCCCAAACTTGAATTTGATCACCTGGAGATATCATGAACAAAGCACACATACCTAATCATAACAATGGAAAATAAATTTCATCATAAATATCCAGAAATCGACACATGTTTTCAAGGAATCAAAGATTCTTTTTTTTTATGACAAAAATAATAATAAAAAAACTAATTTGGCATTAAAGGCCTACAATCCTAAAATAAAAATAAAAATAAAAGAAACAAAGATGTGGCATTAAGGTTCTACCGTCTCTACAAATAAAATAACCTAAAAATCCTAAACCTAAATCCTAGTCCGCCTCTTTTTCTTTATCACTTGACACGACACTCTTCAATCGGCAGTCTCTTTCAACTTCTCTAAATCTTCCTCCAGATATATTTTCATAAATTTCCACCGCATCTCATCCAATTCCTTCATTCTATCACCCAACTGCTCAGTAATGATCTTTGATAGTAAAAACGGGTATGGAAGATAATATTCAAATTTATCGTCCCCCGCCCATTCTCTACTCACAATTGTTCGAGCAAACGACATCTCAGCCATAATCAATGCTTGAACACACACTTCATACCCATGAGTTAGGGCATACAAAGTTATAAGCATAGTGTGATCTCTTACACTAGTTCGATTATTAGGCCGAAGTTGAGCCGCAACGACACAATCCAAATAAAGCAGATCCGACTTCAACCACCAATTATCACACGTCTTATCTCTCGGATCTGATACTGCACACAATTCCCGAACCATCTTCTCATCCTTATGTGGCCATACTATAAGATATTCCTTTAATATTCCTTGTAAGTTTACCAGAGTACCGATTGGTATATTCCATGCATCGGCAATACTTATTCTTCCAACCATAACAGGAACACTCCATTGAGTCACTTTAGCCCTTATCACCTCAAATCTTGGCGGTCCCAAAATTATCATATTTTCATAGAATTTTCGGACCAAGCCCGGATACACCTTTTTGCCCGCCGGTTTTTCTAAACTTTTCAATCCTCGTTCTCTAAGGATTTTCCTTCCGGGTGCAACTAATACTCGATTCATCCTCCCCGAACGAAATATGTCTTCAAATTGCAACCGACATTGCAAAAATGATTTTGGTATGGTTCGGCTTCCCTTCTGACTCGTAGCTTCTTTATTCGTGCTCTTCATAGCCACATATGGTTCTGTCCCCTCTATGAATTCTTCTGGGTCATAATAATCTTCATTAGCATTATCCATACTAACCCTCCTCGAAATAGAGAGAATAAAAGAAGAATAGAAGAAGAATACCCAATCTAATGCTCACTCCTTGAGAATTGTGAATTGTGTCTACCTTATGGATGTATTTATAGATGGATGTAGCAGAATTAGAAGAGAAAAAGGATTTAAAACCCTTAACTAACTAGGAAAGGGGAAACAATAACTAATCCAATTTCTATTTGCAGTCTCTTTGTCAGATTAGGATTACTCTAAAAATTCTACACAAATTCCTAAAAATAACTTAAACAAATCCTAATACAAGTATAAGTATACACCAGGCAAAAATATCTCAAAAATGGATTATTTTTAAAAAAAATTTGGCCCACCCACGTACTACCCTACGCTTGGGCGTAGGGTAGGGCTTAATTTTTTTTTTCATGACACGCTTTCCAATACATTTTCACGATAACCGAGGTACCCCCAAACTTAAACGCACACGTGTCCTCATAGTGCGAAAATAAAATCACACATACTCAATGTAATAAACATAGTAAGGTATGCATATCAGTAAAAACGATCAAAAACTGTCATTTTATACAAAAGCAAAAATATCACAAACAGTTAGAGATGATCGTTAAAGCGGTCACAAAAGATCGAACACTGACTCTCCACTCTACGATTGATCTCTACTGTGGACAACTAAAACAAGAATCCTAAAAATAAAATAAAATAAACTAAACTAAACTACAACTACAAAGCATCATCTGGAGGTGGCTGTGGTGGTGGAACTGTCACTCCCATATGTCGCATCATAATATCTCACCGATCTATCATCTCACGGTGCTCACGCTATTGGGCTTGCCTCTCCTCTGCAAATAAGCGCTCCAATCCCTCAATACGTCCAATCAACTGGTCGTACTAAGCCTGAGTCATCATAACAACACCCATAGCCGGGGCCTGTGGCACATCACTTCCAAGAGCAACCTCCTCAGCCTGTGGCACCTCCACCTTAGGCATCTCATCCGACATAGCTTGCTCTGCATCCTCCTCCTGGGCAGCTGGTAGTAAAACTCCTCCGAATTTGCGTCGGCGAGCATATGTCGCTGGACCCTTCTTGATCCACCCCTTATTCCACACTTCCTTACCATACGCAATCAGCGGTGCATACTTATCCTTCGCATCCATCTGTAATCCCTGATCAAATATCAACTTCATCACAAGGCAGGAAATAACCATTTGAAACTTGGCAGTCCCGACCTTATTCTCCCAGCGCAAGTGAATATAATACCAGAACAAATTTTGTCAAAGGGCGTGTGGAATAGAATACCAGTGACCAAACTCGAAAGCGTAGTGCAACGCCGGAAATGGTGGGTAACACATGGTCTGATGGTTATGTGGTAGCACATTGGACCGGATTATCACATCCCAGAGCCAAAATATCATATGAGAGTTGGACTTCTTGGTCCCATTATGACTATCACATCCCACTGCCCCTCGGTCTGCAGTCTCACTATATCATAAAGCAGCGGAAGTGGGTCTGGCATAGGTGGGAACCGCTCCTTTAGCTCTGCAGGGCACTCGTATGGAATACCCCACACAGTAGCAATACTCTCGGGAGTAATCTCAAACTCCCGCCCCCTACCACTGTCACTAGCCGAGTCCCTCTGTTGTAATGCCTTATATGAAGTCAGAACTCGCTAATCATGTCAGCGCAAATGTGTGGTGTAGCTGGGGCTAGGATCGGTAATAATTTGCGCTCCCTCAGTACGCCTATGGTCCACTGTGGAACTGGCTCTATCCGCTTAAATGGCACAATAGCATAAGTGCGCTTCTGTCGGAACCCTTTCTTCAAAGCCAAGGTCATCAGCGTTTCCATAGAGACCGTGGAGTGCTTCTATCTGTAAGAAACGAGGTCACCCTCGTCACCAGCAACTGCCAGCTCAGGATACGGCCGCATTCAGAGTCCTCCAACTCATCCTCCTGCTCTGCCTGCCCATCCTTATTATCACCACTCTTGGTAGTCTGCTCATCGAATGTCTCCGACTCATGTGGCGGTGGTGATGGCTCGGAGACTGGAGACTGTGCCCGGGGTCGTGATGATGCCCTCGATGCAGTAGGTGGAACTGTCATCCGGCTATATATCAAATCTAACTCAATGCCCTCTGTTGGTGCACTCAGCCTCCTCATATGACAAATCCGGCGTAACATACACTGGTCTCGGTTCCCGGGTACTATGGCGTACAAGCCGCGTACTCTCCAAGGGTGGTGACATTGATCTGTCTTTCTGTACTGCCGTCCCCGACGTAGATGCTCCCGCGACAGCCTTCCTTGCTCCTTTTACGCGAGCCATGCCTACAGAATTCGGATTGCTACGAATATTAGCAAAAACTGTCCAGACATCGAATCAAACTCAAAACTATATCTAAAGTATTCTAATATGACGATTAAACAAAACCTCATCTCAAAAATTCGATATTCAACCCGTATCTAAAGCTGAAAACCCAACCTTTTGAGAACGGATTAAAACACAATTTTGATCAGTCTCATTTGTCAATAGTAGTTTAGATAGTTAGATTAAGTAATCGAAACCAAAAGAATGGATCAAAACTTACCGAATTGCGAGAAATGACAAATTCCCCAAAATTGAATTTCGAAGACTTTTCGAGTTCTTCATGTGAATTCGTACACACCGCTCACTAATCTGATGATCCGCCACTTGGGAATGATAAGAAATATCGATATTCGGCTTTAGGAACGAACGGGGGTCGATTTGGTGGAGAGGGGAGGGAGAAAAGTAAAAGTTTAAAATGAAAATACAGTCCCCTGACCTACACTTGGGCGTAGGGTAACCTACGCTTGGGCAGGTGCCATGGCTGAATTTTTGGCTTCGGCCATTTTTGCCTCGTTCTCGACTCCCGAACACTTGAACCTCCCCTATACACACCTATTGACTTGATTGACTTCGATTCGTCAAAATTTGGCGCTTCGTGGACGAAAATACCCCTTTGAATGATGACGACTATTTCGGAATCGATCTTAAAGTTTTACAAAAACCGAATTAAACTACTTTTTTACAACTACAAACTAAGATAAAAAAAACTACTCTTTATCACTTAGTACCAATATTTAATGTCAGTGGCTCGACCTTGCCGCCTCTCAATACTCAGGATCAAAATCATCCAGCTCTCTTGCTGGTTTTGTTAAATCAACTGTCTCAACAACACTCTTTGTCGGCTCAACTTTGATACAATGCTTTAAACGCTGACCATTCACAACAAATCACTTTCCTTTGTCAAGGTCGTCAAGTTCCACCGCTCCATGGGGGTAAACCTTAGTAATTCTGTACGGCCCGTCCCATCTTGATTGGAGCTTACCGGAAAACAATTTGAGTCTTGAATTGAACAACTACACTTTCTGGCCAACCTCAAAGCTTTTCTATCATGGAATGCTTTGGTTTGGGCTTTATATATTCTAGAATTCTCATATGCGTTGTTCCTTAATTCCTCAAGCTCTGCGAGTTAGAGTTTCCTCTGAGCACCCGATCTTTTGATATCAAAATTCAATCTTCTGATTGCCCAACATGCTCTGTGCTCGAGTTCCACAGGGAGATGACATGATTTACCATAGACCAATCTGTATGGTGACATACCAATCAATGTCTTATAAGCGGTCATGTATGCCCACAGTGCATCATTTAACCTTCTCGGCCAATTTTTCAAATCAGGATTCACCGTCTTTTCAATAATGTTCTTAATCTCTCTGTTCGAAACCTCCACTTGACCACTCATTTGTGGGTGATATGGCATTCCAATTCTATGAGTGACACCATACTTCTTGCACAAAGCCAGAAGAAACTGGTTGTCGAAATGGTTGTTGTCGTCGCTGATCAACACTCGTGGCATACAAAATCTAGAAAAGATATTGGATTTAACAAACTCCTCAACCACAATGTGATTCGCATGCGACGTGGCAACAACCTCTACCCATTTAGAAATGTAATCAACTCCCACTAATATGTACTACTTATCGCCGACTTTTGGAAACGGTCATATGAAGTCAATGCCCCAGATGTCAAACAACTCAACCACCAAAATAGGATTTAGTGGCATCATGTCTTATTGAGATATGGATCCCAATTTCTAACATCTCAGACAAGATTTGTAAAACTTGAACGCATCCTTGAATATGGTGGGCCAATAAAAACCGCTCTGTAGAACTTTATGAGTTGTCTTCTGAGCACCAAAATGCCCTCCACACTCTAGTGTATGACAGAATGTCAGTATGCCTTGAACTTCACTTTCCGGAACACATTTATGAATTATCTAATCCGGGCAATATTTGTACAGTCGCGGATTATCCCAGATATAAAATTTTACTTGGCTGAAGAAACGATCTTTCTCATGCTTAGACCATTCATTATGAATTCTACATGTGGCTTTATAGTTGAAAATATCTGCATACCACGGTATTTGTTCCATAATAGCTATACTGAATAGATGTTCATCCAGGAACTCATCCTTAAGAGGAGTATCGTCCTTTGTGGACTCAACGACAATTCTTGATAAATGATCAACTACAACATTCTCCGTACCCTTCTTATATTTGATCTCCAAATCAAATTCTTGTAGCAACAAAATCCATCGAATTAGTCTGGGCTTGGAGTATTTCTTGGTTAGAAAATGCCTTAGTGCGGCATGATCTGAGTACACGACCACCTTGGTTCCCAATAAATACGACCTAAATTTATTCAAGGTGAACACCACTGCCAACAACTCCTTCTTGGTAGTTGTGTAGTTCATCTGAGCTTCGTTCAGAGTTTTACTGGCATTGTAAATCACATATGACAATTTGTCTTTTATTTGCCCCAACACAACTCCAATTGCATAATCTAAAACATCACACATCAGCTTGAACTGTAGAGACCAGTCCATTGGACAGATAATTGGGTCAGATGAGAGTTTAGCATGCAATTCCTCAAAGGCATGAAGACATTTTTCGTCAAAGACAAAGACTACATCTTTAGCCAGTGAATTGCATATTGGCCGGGCGATTTTGCTAAAATCTTTAATAAACCTGTAAAACCCGGCATGGCCCAGAAAAGAGCGTATCTGCTTCACAGATGTGGGAGGAGGTAATTTTGAAATCAGCTCAACTTTTGCTTTATCGACCTCAATCCCCTGCTTTGATATAATGTGGCCAAGTATTATTCTCTCTTGAACCATAAAATGGCTCTTCTCCCAACTAAGAATTAAATTGGTCTCTTTACATCTTTCAAGTACTAGTGTTAAATGCCTAAAACAGTCGTCAAAGGTTGCCCCAAAAACTGAGAAGTCATCCATGAACACTTCCAGAAACTTTTCTACCATATCAGAGAAGATAGACATCATACACCTCTGGAATGTAGCTGGCGCATTACATAAACCAAAAGGCATTCATTTGTACGCGAATGTGCCATATGGACAAGTGAAAGTGATTTTCTCCTGATCTGCAAGATCAATTGCCACTTGATTATAACTGGAATATCCATCCAAAAAGTAGTAATAGCTCTATCCAGCTAATCTTTCCAGGATTTGATCGATGAATGGTAATGGAAAATGATTCTTCCTGGTGTTAGAGTTGAGCTTTCTGTAGTCGATACACACACGCCACCCCGTAGTCGTGCGTTGAGGAATTAACTCACCCTTTTAATTGGGCACCACTGTGATTCCCGACTTCTTCGGAACCACTTGAGTTGGGCTTACCCACTTACTATCAGAGATCGGGTAGATGATTCCCGCATCTAGCAACTTCATTACTTCTTTTCTTACCACCTCCATCATGTTCGGATTCAATCTTCACTCCATATCCCTTGACGATTTCGCCTCATTTTCTAAATAAATCTGATGCATGCAAATTGATGGATCAATTCATTTCAAATCAGCAACACTCCACCCAATTGCTTCTTTATTCTTGGTCAAGACCTCAATCAGACTCGATTCCTATTCTGCTGTCAACTTTGATGAAATAATTACAGGAAGAGTTTCGTCGGGTCCCAAGAAAATACTTCAGCTTTTCTGGCAACTCCTTAAGTTCTAAAACAGGCGGAGTCGTAAATGATGGAACTGGGGGAATACTTGAGACTATCGGGAGTGGTTCCACTGGCTCTTGCTTCTAAGGTTGCACGTATAACGCAGTCTCAATTCTATCCAACTCCTTGTTCTGCCATTCCATATACGCATCCCAGTCTTTGATTTCTTCATTTGGCACTTCATTTTCCATAAATTCTTCAAGCTCCTCTTTCTCCAGAATTTGAGTCACAAAATCATTTAGCTCGTCGTACTTATTTATCTGAAAACAGTCCATAGACTCACGTAATTGATGGCTCCTGTGATACCCCCAATTTCCGCACGTGAGTTGGCCAGGCTCACACACGAAGATCAGGAAATACCTTGCAATTGATATACAAAAACATAGAATACAATAGAAAATTTGTGAAATAAAAAAAATCATAGCGGAAACAACACTAACGTCAAATCTTACAAAAGACTTTAAGATACGACCTAGGAATCCTGTTAAAGAATGACCCCTAAATAAAAATTTCATTTTTAATAACCTTGCCTAATTTACAACAATTGTACAACCAATATACACTGTAAACCGAAAGTAGGAATAGAGTAGACGATCACGAACAAAACTTGATGACTCAAAACCTTAACCCGGTGGCTGAGCTCTCCCAGACCTGAAATGATAACAACAAGGTGGGTTAAACCACGAGCAAGTCCACTACTACTACAACCCAACAAAGGACCGATAAAGCCAACATCTCTGAACGAAACAACATGGATATATAAACCCTATTTAATAAGATTTATCTTTCATTTTCCATAAAACCTTTAGAACATTTCTTCTCTTTTCATAATCACATAAAAGATATATAAATATATATATATATAAATATATATATATATATATATATATTTATATATATATATATATATTTATATATATATATATATATATATTTCTTTATTTTTAAAAAAATAACCAATGCATCTTATGCATAAACATATTTTATAATATTTTTCCCATAATCAAATAAAAATATATAATTATCCCTTTTAGGATAAATAACCCATGCATACCATGCCTCACCAATATCATATAAATGAACCTATTAATATTCATAATCATTTTCTTATGCCAATTGACAACTTATCCAAACCTTATTTTGACCACGTACCCGACAATTCACCCATGTCGTGACAACTCAACCATGTCCTGTGGTACTCATGAGACTACGTTAATAGTCAGTCTCCAAGTGATTCCTTAGACAACTTATCCAAACCTTATTTTGACCACGTACCCGACAATTCACCCATGTCGTGACAACTCAACCATGTCCTGTGGTACTCATGAGACTACGTTAATAGTCAGTCTCCAAGTGATTCCTTAAACATCCTCAATCCATATTTATTTAATTAAATATTATGATTTACGAATTTATCAATTCCCTTGCATTATTTATTTCATCCTATACATCACCGCACACAAATATGCTTATTAGCATAATAAAGGTGAATATCATATGCTTCACTATATATCACATGTTACACAAATGTACGAAATCATACATAATGATTTATAACAACATAATAAACCATTATATCAAATAAACAACAAATACCAAATTTCATAATATAATCATTGATAAACCATTCTAATGAATATATTTAATACCATTATAACCTTAACATATTTTATGATAGGTTAATAATGAGATCCGAAATCACAATATTACTTATTTAAAGTATAGGGATCCCAAATATCTTTTAAGAAATATTTGGAGTCAAACTGTAATTACAATGCAGTACAGGGATCCTACTGTAACTTCAGAAACATTATGGGGACTAACATGTAATGTTCATAAATTATAGGGGTCATACTATAATTAGTATAAACCTAAGGGGTCAAACTGTAATTATAGTAACGTCTAGGGGTATATCCGTAGTTATAGTAATATTCAGGGGTTTGAATATAATTTCAGTGAATGTCACATGCCTACGGTGTGCGCATTTACACCGGATCATTTCTCATATATTTGGATGATTTTAATTAGTCAAAGTTATGCTTAGTGTGTGCACACTTACACGAGATTATACCCAATAACTATAGTTTACTTCAATGGTAAGGATTAAAGATTCCATCTAATCCTATGGTTACAAAAATGAATACATCATAGTAATCTATATCCTTCCACACGAGATTCCAGTACTCTTATATAATTAAATTAAGGGATTGGATTAAAAGTTCATATAATCCTATGGTTAGAAAAACAAGTGTACCATAACAACATACAATCAACCACACTAGATTTCCATATTTATATAATTTTCGAAAATTGCCACAATAATTCTTAAAATTCCTAGAAAATTCAGGAAGCCTATTAAATAATTTTAAATATTAATAAAGTTTTTTAACTAGTATTTGATGATAAATTCCATGATTATAGATGTATTCTATAATTAAAATACAATTTAAAGATAATATGAAATATATGATAATAATCATTAAACATTCATCTATCCATATATATATGCATTTATATACATGATAACACTTATATAATTATTTTTATAGAAAATTAACTATGTATAAATAATATATATCTATTTATACATATTATTTCACAAAAGTCTTGAATTTATAAATCGAAAGGGGTATAATAGAGTTGTAACTTGCATTAAATTATCCGGATTTGATTTATTATCTTCAAGCTCAAATCCCTCCAAGAGCAACTCCTTTTCTCCAAGAACTCTTTATATTCTCTTTCTCCCAATTTTCTCTCAAAGTTTTGAGAGAGAAAAAAAATGAAGTATTCTTACTATTTGGAAGACACCATTTGCAAGACTTCAATTTAATTTTTTTTAAAAAAAATATTCTAAAGACACATGACCCTAGCCATTTGCCTTTGTCCCTCACCATTTCCACTTTACCTACTTTCCACCTCACTCCATCATTTCATTTCCTCTTTTCCATTTCTTTTTATTATATATATATATATATATATATATATATATATTTATATCATCCTTTACTCTAATATAAATTATTCATTACATTAATAAATACACCATCATAATTATACATTTATACATATAAATACACATCACAATTACCAACTTACCCACCATAATAATTAAATTACACAACACAATTACTAAATTACAAATCAAAATTTAATTACACACATACACACATCATAATTACCAAAATTAATTAAATACGTAAATTATGGTTATTACATTCTTCTTTCATTTCCTCTTTTCCATTTCTTTTTATTATATAAATATATATATATTTATATCATCCTTTACTCTAATATAAATTATTCATTACATTAATAAATACACCATCATAATTATACATTTATACATATAAATACACATCACAATTACCAACTTACCCACCATAATTATTAAATTACACAACACAATTACTAAATTACAAATCAAAATTTAATTACACACATCATAATTACCAAAATTAATTAAATACGTAAATTAGGGTTATTACAGCTCCCTTCAAACACATTTATCCTGACTTTCATGTTCCCAAAGGTCAGATCCATGGCTCCAGTTCTGCAATTTATGCATGCATTTGTCGTGGCCAAAAATGGTCTACCTAAGATCACTGGGATGTGTTTTTTTTAGTCCGGGACAGGTTCTGTCTCCAGGATTACAAAATCAACTGGAAAGTAAAACTTGCCCACTTAAACTATGATGTCTTCCAAAATTCCTTTTGCCTGCTTGGCAAACTACAGTACAACCTCTTTGGGACTGAGCTCTCCGAACCCTAGCTGTTTATAGACTGAATAAGGAAGCAAGTTAATACTTGCACCAAGATCAAGAAGGCCTCTACCAATTTCCTGGTCACCGATAACACAAGAAATAGTGGGAGCACCGGGATCTTTCCTCTTTGGTGGAGTATTGCTTAACAACAATGAACTCACTTGCTCAGTCAAGAGTATTTTCTTCAGATTCTTCGCTCTATTTTTCCTCTTCTGCATACAGAGATCCTTGAAAAATTTAGCATAAGGTGGGATTTGGGCAATCACGCCTAAGAGCGGCAGATTAATCTTGACTTGTCGGAACGTATCCAATATATCAAATTCTTTCATCTTCTCATACTTAGCCGGTTCTCTAAGACGTTGAGGAAATGGCGGTGCCTCCTCGTAGTTTGCCCTATCTGGCTCATCAAGCAATGTCTCGTCAACACTCTTATCTACTGGCAGTTTATCTGTCTGAACTTTTGCCTCTCTTCTCTCACCCTCTTTCTGTTGTGTTTTTTCCTCTTCCTTCCTTTGAGCTTGCTCAGCTTATTTTTTTTATACAGCCTCTCCTCATGTTTTTCCTCCACTTTGCTCTCCACTACCCTTCCATTTTTCAGAGTCATAATTGCTTGAACAGACTAGTGATTATCATTGGTAAACGATCCAAGTTCTTGCACTTGCTGAATCTTTGGTTTAGCGAAAGGCTGACTAGGAAACTGACCTGGCTCTCTAGTATTTCTCTGATTTGCCATTTGTCCTAATTGCATGGTGATTTGGGCCAGTGTTTGAGTATGAACACCTATCTGATTTTGGAGGTCCACCAAGGTTTGCTTTATCCTGTTATTTTGAAAACCGGGTGGGGGGCTTGGCTCCTTTGAGGCTGGAGTTGATATTGGAATGGTTGGATAGCCTGGTTGTTATTGAGTGGCTGAAGAGCTAGATAATTACTAGGTGGTTGTCTGGGTTGGAAATTTGATTGAGAATTGCGAGCCAGTATAGTTGGTTGAGATTTGAATGATTGTTGGCTCTGTTAGAACCTTGACTGCGAGGTAAATTACGGCCTTGGTTAAAAATTGGATTGAGAATTGGACCACTATCCTTGTTGAACTTTTTATAGAGGATTCTCCACATTTGTGGACTTATAGGACAGGAATGGAAGATTTTTATTATTTAGAGAGTATGAGTTAGAGAACGGGGAATTATTTGAGTAATTCCATACTGCATTGACATTAGCGGTTATTACGTCCTCACACTCATTTTGAGAATAATTTGGTTCAACCTCATAAACTTCTCTTTTAGGAGAATGACTTCTTTAGGTAAAAAGTTTTTCAAATCGCTCTAACCTTTCCTCTATCAATGCCACTAGATTTTTCATATCATGATTAACCTCAAATGCTTTTTTCAGATCGCCTATCCTGACCATCTCTAGACCTCAGATCAGATTCATACTGAAGGGAATTTTCACTGATATTATCAAACCGGATCGCGACAACCCATCTCAAGACTAAACTAATTAGTGCATGCCAACTACTAACAGAAAGTAAATGCGTAAAAGTAAATTAAAGTCTGAAAATAAACTAAAACATGTCTATATTAGTTTGTCAGGGCATGGCCTATGTCAACCTAGGGTTTCGAGTTTTATGACCACCATTGTGTAGAAAATCACAGATTAAGCATCCGAGTTCCAGCCCATAGTGAATAATTGTGATTGTGTAAGATAAATATATTCGAAAAGTCTAAGACAAGAATCAATTCAAATATATAAACTTGTATCACGAATAAAAACGGTCTCTCATCTAACACAATCATCACAGTTTCCCCTCTCTACAATTGAATATACAATTAGAACTACATTACTTTGCTAGGGTTTTGCGAGAAAACCCTATATACCAAGTTAGTTGGTCATGGTGGAGAGAGTCTGCATTGTCGGTGTAGAAACGCTCTCCATGGCCTTCTTCTTCGGATCTCTAGGTATTTAATGGTGGTTCTCTTCTATGGAAGAAAGTTTAAACTTTGAATGTGAGAACTCTATGAATGAACATGCGTGAAGATTAGAACCAGAACTAGCCTCCTCTAAACCTAACCCTCTCATATTTATAGACAAGTGAGGGAAACCCTAATGGTTGCCATTTTCTGTAATTTCATAATACATGAATAATGTCTATAAAATCTGATGTAAATATGTGTATAAGCCTGTATATAGAGGTCTGGAATCACCGATCACTTAAAATATCGAAGTAGGGACAAAACTGGAAAATTCTGAAACAACTCCGAAACAACTTCAGCATATAAAGGGATCACGTGGCCACAAGGTGGGACCTACGCTCCTGACCTACGCTTGGGCGTAGGTCTAGGGTGTAGGGTCCAAACCAAAGCGTAGCTCAGGTCCAATCTGCCTCTTTTTCTCTCTGACGACGTAGGGTATGATGCATCTTTTGCTGTAAAAACTTATTTTTTCATATTTGAACTAGAATGGTCGCCTTTGACTCCCGATGCTTTTCGGTGAAGTAATAATGTCTGAAAATGACATCTTTGACCTTCGATGAGATAACGATGTCGGGAAATGACCATTTAGCCCTCTGGTAGCTTTTCTTTATTCTGGCACACCTCTTGATTCCTTTTTCGAGATAGAAATGAACACGAAATCAGTTAATTCACCAAGATTAACTATGTTTCTTCATTAAGCTCTTGAACTATGCTTACACACACAAACGGGATAAAAATAACAAGTAATAGAATGTAAAGACATAACAAATGCAAGATATGGGCAAAAAATGACCAATATTGAGCACCTATCATGGACTCACTTCGAGCCAACTTGTATGAAGTCAAAGATACAGAGACCAAGTTAGCAAGGGAGCTGTAAATTGCACAAGAAGAGATCAAGCAGATCAAGACTTTTTTGTTAGAGACTGATGCTAAGTTGTCTCATGAGAGAGAAAAGATTACCAAACTCAAGGAAGATCGCAAGGTGATTTAGGAAGCTCAGATTCTTACTGATCAAGAAGTTTAAATAATGAAGACTCTCGAAGACAGGTTGCAAAGGGAACGCGAGGAGCTTTCAGATTTGTCACTTTAGTTTAGTTCATCATTGTCATCTATTATATTAGATTTCTCACTCTAATCTTGGCCATTGTTGTCGTTTATCATTTATCATTTTTTTTGGAGCAGATTGTTTGTTTTGGTAATAAAATAACCATAAGTTTTTTTTTTGTTTTTATTTTTTGATTGCATTCAATATGAATAATTGTTTTATTTTTTTTATCTGACTGAACTCGGAACAAATCTCCAAGTTGCTTACGTATCCTTAACAGGGATCAAGTCAATCGTGTAGTTCAATGAATATTTTTTTTTTTTTTGAATGACTGAACTCGGAACAAACCTCCAAATTGCCTACGTACCCTTAACAGGGATCAAATCAATTGCGTAGTTCAATAAATAAATATCTTTTTTTTGAATGACTGAACTAGGAACAAACCTCCAAGTTGCCTACGTACCCTTAACAGGGATCAAGTCAATCGCATAGTTCAATGAATTTTTTTTTTTTTTTTTTTTTTTACAGGTGGCATTCACAATTTTAACTCATGTGAGCTAGGAACATCGTGCAGTTTAGACTCATGCAATTAGGAGTGCACAATCTTTGTTCAGGGATAATATCGCATAAAAAATTTAGCATTGATGGGTCCAACTCTAACTCCATCTTCATCAACAATCTTGTAGGCGTCATTGGTGTATACTTCTTGCACCACATAGGGCCTATCCCATTTTGAGGTGAACTTGTTTCCCATTCAACGACTCATGATAATTGGTCTTCATACGGCCAGTATCAAATCGCCAACTTAAAAAGATCGAGGATGAACTTTTTTGTTAAAAGCACTTGAGAGCCAAGCTTGATAACACTCTAGCCATTGTTGAGCTTCAAGTCTTCTTTCATCTAACGCCTCCAACTCTTGAAGATGCAATCGAACATTCTCCTCGTTCGTCAAACCTTCCTGCACGACGATCCTCAATGAAGGGATTTGTTGCTCTAGTGGAAGGACCGTTTCCACACCATAAACAAGTGAGTACGGTGTTGACTGAGTAGGAGTACGAAATATTGTTCGATATGCCCACAGAGCCTCCTCAACTCGTTCATGTCAATCCTTTTTTGATTTCAAGACCACATTCTTTAGTAAATTGCAAAGAGTCTTGTTGAAGGCTTCTGCATATCCATTTGCGGTGGGTTATACATTAAAGACTTATACTGTTTGAAGCCAAAATTTTCACATAAATCAATCATCAAATGATTATCAAAACACAACCCATTATCAATGATGATGTGATGAGGAACCCTGTATCAAAAGATGATGTTGGTCTTGATAAAATCAACGACCGTTTCCTTTTTTACTGCTTTGGCAGGTATTGCATCTGCCCACTTTGAAAAGTAGTCAGTTGCTGCGAGAATGTAAAAGTGACCTTTAGAAGACTTTATGAAAGGTCCCACTACATTTAGGCCCCATGCATCGAATGGCCATGTTAAAATTGTAGGGTGTAATGGTTCAGGCAATTGTTGCATGAAGTTGGCATGAAATTGACAAGCCTGACACCTTTTGACATAATCCATGCAATCCTGAACCATGGTTGGCCAATAGTATCCCATTCTTTTCACTCAAAAGTGCAGTTTAGGACCTGATTGATGAGCCCTACAAACTCCAAAATGTGTTTCTTCCATTGCGTGGGTTACTTCATCTTCTCCAAGACAACAAAGGAACAACCCCTCATAAGATCTTCGAAATAATGTATCTTTGTAAAAGATAAATCGAGATGTCTTACGACGTATCTCAGTTTTGTGTCGAGGATCCTCAGGTAGCTTCTCATGTTCCAAATAATCAATTATGGGTCGTCTCCAATCATCGGTCTCAGCAATCGTGATAGAGATCGCATTTGTTTCGTCCATTTGGGCTTCAAGTAATTGTGACAATACCCAGCGTTGGCACACCGACACAGTGAATGCTTCATCTTCTCCTAATGCTATGGTTGTGGCCAAGTTGGCTAAGGCATCTGCTAAACGATGTTCTTCTCTTGGGACATGTTTCAATATAATGCTTTCAAACCTAGCTAGTAGATTGGAAGCATATTGAGAATACGGAATCAAGTCTTCTTTCTTGTACTCATATTCCTTGAGAAGTTGGTTGATCACCAACTTGGAATCATCGTAAACTTCAATGTTTGAAATTTTCATCTCATGTGCCATTTCAAGGCCAATTATCAAAGCCTGATACTCAGCGACATTGTTTGAACATTTCTTAGGAAAACCAAATGCATATGGTAAAATTTGCCTTTGTGGGGAGATGAAAATGACACCCGCTCCGGCTTCTTCAGAACGTACCGCCCATTAAAGAACATCATCCATGGGGAAATGATGTCAACTATAAACCATTCTTCATCAGGAAAATCATCAAAAATCTCCCAGTCAGTCGGTATCGGATGATCTACTAAAAAGTCAACAAGTGTTTATCCTTTGACTGCCTTTTGTGGCATGTATATAATTTCAAACTCATTGAATAAGATCGCCCATCTTGCAAGTCGTCCGGACATATCAGGCCTTGACATGGCATGCTTGAGGGGGTCTGTTTTTGCAACCACGTGCACTGTGTGAGCCAATAAATTATGTATTAATTTTTTAGATGCCAAAACTAGCGCAAGACACGTTTTCTCGATTAAATGATATTTAATTTCTGTAGAGTTCAGCCTATGACTCAAGTAATAAAGAACATTTTCCTTATTCTCCTCATTATTTTGTGCTAGAAGAGCGCTTAGCGATTCTTCTTCAGCGACAATGTATATAATGAGTGGTTTTCCAGGCACGGGAGCTCCCAACACCGGTGGATTGAGCAAATATTGCTTGATGTCATCTAAAACATTCTGACAAGCTTGATCCCATACAAATGGAATATTTTTATTCGTGAGTCGACTAAATGGTTGATACCTTCCAACCAAGTTTGAGATGAACCGACTAATGAAAGCTAGTCGCCTTTGAAGACTTCGCAATTTGCATAAATTTTTAGGTGGTGGCATTTTTTGGATGGCCTCGGTTTTAGAAGGATCGACTTCAATGCCGTGATGTCGGACAATATACCCAAGAAATTTTCCAGAGGAGACACCAAATGCACATTTTAGAGGGTTAATCTTCAGTTGAAACTTCTTTAGTCGATCAAAAACTTTGCGAAGATCTTGGAGATGGTCATTTATTTTCTTAGTTTTTACAACCAAGTCATCAACGTAGCATTCTACGACTTTGTGCAGCATATCATCGAAAATCTTTTGCATGGCACGCTGATAAGTTGCGCCAGCATTCTTAAGTCCAAAAGGCAACACTTTGTAACAGTAGATCCCCTTCGGCGTGCGGAAAACGGTCAACTCCTCGTTTTTTGGAGACATTCTTATTTGATTGTAGCCAGAAAAATAATTGATGAATGACAGAGCCTCGTGCCTTGTTGTTGCATACACTGCAAGTTTTGCCACAAGTAGAGGAAAATTGTCTTTCGAACATGCAACATTCAAATCACGAAAGTTGACACAAACTTGAATTTTCCCATTCTTCTTCTTTACAATGACTATACTAGAAATCCATGTTGGATATTTTACTTCTCAAACGAAGCCTACCTCAATGAGTTTATTGACTTCATCTTCAATCTTTGGGATAAGGTCAGGCCTGAAGAAGTGCTGAGATTGCTTAATTGGACGCGTCCCATGTCTTATTGCCAAGTTATGGACTGCGACTTTTGGTTCGAGTCCCAACATTTTTTTTGTAAGTCCAAGCAAAAATGTCCTTGTATTCAATTAATAAGCCTGTATACTCTTTTTCTTCTACAGGACTCATGAGTGCGCTAACGAACACCGGTTTAGGTTCTTCAACCGATCCCAAGTTAATTTTTTAAGTTGATCAATAGTTGTTTGCCCCCCGTCTTCAAGTGTTGAAGGCGCTTCCTTGGGTTCATCTTCTTGAGACTCTTCATCCATGTTATCTTCCTCGATCGTAATATAATAAGATGTGACATAAATATTTTTCTCTTCATCATCTTCTGAATTTTCTTGTGCAGGAGACTCTGTGAAGACAATGGTTCGTCTCTTGGCCTTCAAAATTTTGTCAACACTGACTTCCACTTCTACTTTACATTTCATATAGGATGGAATTAAGCTTTTCACATCGTTATCCTTTTCAGGCTTGAGCTCATGACTCATCCATCCTACTTTCTCGCACTCTTCTCTTGGTGTGATATTGCTGCTTCCTAGTTTAGCGAATACCGATTTTCGGGACTGAGGATTTATGGCTTCTCTACTATCAACATGGACATGTTTATTAAATACAGAAGTCTGGGAAGTGTGATTCTCATGATGAGGTAGTTGATCAATTCTACTTGTTGTGATTAGCCTTTGGAACACAAAAACACGATGTAGAGGAGCTTCAATCCGATCAAACACCGATGTTCGTTGAACAAGGTATTGTTTTTCGATTTCTTCATCCTCTGACGCACTAATGTATTATGTGGTTTCTTTTCTTTGTCTTATTTTTGTAGGGATTCGAATTGGTTCGCTAGGCTTAAACCCCAAACCGGTCTTGGATGTGTTGATCGCATGCCCTTTTTATCGCAACTTCATTTGAGTCTCATTGAGGCTATGAATCTTTTCGCCGGTGACATCAGGATGAAGTTGCCCAAGTTCTGAAGGATTTGAGAAGTCATACCCCGCGTTAGCCAGAAGCTTGTATGCCTTAGGGTCAAAACCTTCCTTTGTTCTTTGATGGGGAAATGCCTTCTGCTTCATCGAGTCTTGTGTGCCAAAGACAAAACCTGCTAGTGGTGGCTTGACAATTGAATACTTCTCAACCTTTACAAGAGGAATCATTATGTTATCTTTGAGAACTTGTGTATCTTCGCTTGTCGAAGCAGGAATGAGTTTTGTCTTCATTTTTATTACTTCTGATAGCTTAACAAAAGGTGATTGTCCTTCCCTCCTTTTGGATTTTGGAACATACTTGAAGACAACCTTCCATTTAGGAATTTCAGAGGACAGTTCAGACTTATGTGTTGTAGGTATGACTTTCTTATCATCGTGTGCAATGTTTTCCGCAGGGGGCAACTCAGCTTTTTTACCTTTTTCCGCATCTACTTTTCTTTTTAATAAACTATTGGATGAAAGAATCTCAACTGGTGTGTCAGCGTTTAAGTAAAACTTGGCATCCACAAAGTGAGACACTACCTCGGAAAATGACTTTTCGTCTCCAAACACAGTTTTTATACCATTATTGAAGAACTTAAAGAATTGGTGCAATGTAGAAGGGACTACACCATTTTCATGGACCCAAGGTCAACCTAATAGTAAATTGTAAGAGGTCTTTGCATCGATGACATGGAACAAAGTCTCAGCGTTCAATTCACCAATGGTGAGGTAAACTCTTTTCATGTCAATTGCTCATTGTCCTCCTTGATTAAATCCTTGAATGACTAGCCAGCTTCGAGCCAACTCGTCAATTGTATTGCCAAGGTTTCTCATTTTGGATTTTGGCATGATGTTCACTACGGAGCCCCCATCAATAAGAATACGAGTAACCTTTTGCTCTTGAATATACCCAGAGACAAACAACGGTCGATTGTGAGGTTTTGACCCAAGTTGGAGATCTTCATCGGTGAAAAGAATCGATGCACAACACGAGGCACACATCATCTTAGGGGTTTGCTTTTCCATACCTCTAACGGTGCGATTTTTTGTTTTGTCAAAATCTTGACTATCTACTTCAAATGTTTCTTGTTTATCTTTCTCGTCAACTTCAGTGGCCAATACAGTGTAAATGGTTAGACTTTGATCATCAGTAAGATATCCAATAAGAAAGAATTCTCCCAAGGTAATACATCGGTGAGTATATCTGTTTGAGAGCTCAACTGCTTGACGTTCCATCATGGCTTTTTGCTTCTTCTGTGGGCCTTGTTGAATTTTCTTCCTTTTCTGCCCCCAGTTTGGGCTAGTATGTTGTACAGTAATGGTTCTTTGTTTGCAAGATCTTCTTCTTGTTACTAGAGTCCATCATTTCTCTACTTGTTCAGACGAACTTGCATTCGGTAGAGGAATTATAACTAGATCTAATGAACCAAATCAAATGGTCTCCAAGCTCTCCGGTTGTTTGCCATGAACATTTTGCACATCAGATTTTGCTTTAGTTGGGCTAGCTAAAATAGAGGCAATGGTAATATGACTCGCTTCAGCTATTTCATCCCCATCCAAAAGGATCTTGCCTTGCTTTGCCAAACTCTTGGCCAACTTTTTTATTATAAAACACTTTTCAATTGGATGGCTAACGATGCGATGATAAATGCAATATTTAGGGTCTTTCACTCGTCCCATCTCTGTCGAGCGTTTACATTCTGGCAGGTCAATTACTTTTTTCTCTCAAGTAAGAATTCTAGTATGCCGGCCACATCAGAGTCTGGGAATGGGTATGTCTTGTTCTCTAACTCTTTGAGTGTTGGACGAGGCTTTTCAGTATCTTGAGTTTTAGCTTTCTTGCTAACTTCCTTATTCTTATCTTTCATAGTAATTTTTAATGGCACTGTGGTGATGGCCATGGTTTCTTTCTGGTTTTTTTTTTATCTTTCATCTTTCTTACCATCTTTTTTTTTTATCATTTCTTTGTTCTAAGACAGAGACATCCTTGCCACCATGAGCATTGATGTTGATCTCCATATCATGTGCCCATGTGGCCAATTCCTCAAAAGTCCGGGATTTGATGCCTTGAAGGATATATAGAAGTCCCCCAATGCCTACCTTGCATGCACATCTCGACGGCGGAGGTTTCTGAGAGTCGATCTTTGTAATCCAAGCTTAGCGCCCTCCACCTATTGATATAGTCCATGATCGGTTCCTCTTTCCATTGCCTAGTGTTGGTAAGTTCTATCATGCTTACCGTACGTTGGGTGCTGTAGAAGCGATTCAGAAACTCTCGCTCCATTTGGTCCCAATTGTCAATTGATTCGGCTTCCAAGTTGGTGTAGCAATCGAAGGTGTTTCCCTTTAGAGAACGAACAAATTGTTTCACCAAAAGATCGCCCCCTGTCCCTGCATTATTATAAGTCTCCACAAAATGGGCAATGTGTTGCTTGGGATTGCTCTTCTCGTCAAATTGTTATAACTTAAGCAGTTGGTATCCCATCGACATCCTCATATCATCAATTCACTTAATGTATGGTTTTGAATACATGAGAGTGTTCCGGCTTACTCCACCATATTGTGATCTGATTGTATTGGAGATCATGTCTTGCAGTTGTTGGATAGATAAAGATCCCACCGAATGAGCGAAATAGGTTTGGTTTGCCCCCTGCTAAGATGTGGCTATATGTTGATCCTTATCTTTCATGGCCACTTGCGGTGTAAAACCAGGAGGGTGAGTAGGTCCTTGACTTGACTCGCCTGACTTTTGGGCCTCAAGCTTGTTCATGAGTGTTGCGATTTGTAGATCTTTCTCTTCAACGGTTTTGGTGAGATTTTCGATGGCTGGACTCATAGTAGCCATTTGTTCTTCTATTGATGTTGTATCAGTCATCATGACTTGCATATTGGTTGTGTGTGAATGACTTTGGTAGTTTGAGTACCCTTGAGCCGAACCTCATGGAGTCCCCGGAGAAGATCCTGATTATGATCATGTGCTTGAGTTGCAATCAGAAATAGAGTGCGACGCTCTACTTTTGGGAGAATATTCTTCAAAAATAGGGGAGGCTTCCTTAGACTTCGTCATATTGATCTTCATTGTTCTTAAAGAATCAATAGTGATGAATGGTTGTCTTTTTGTGCTTTCAGGTAGCGTTGGGTCGACCGCCCTTCTTTTCTCACTTTGTGTCAATGAAGCAAGTGCCTTTGCCTTCTGATGGGTTACTATGCCTGTGGAGGTGCTACTATCAGTTGATGAAGCAACAACATTCTTGACAACAATTGTGGTTGGGGCTTTGCGAGTTGTGGAAGTGACGACGTTCTTGCCACCATTCTTTGATCCTTGTGCAAGCTGAGCGTTCTTGGGAGCCATTGATGTTAGCAAGGTAAAGACTTGATGAATGATTAAAGAGATGAAGATGAGAGGTAGAGAGGTCCCACCGGGCGTGCCAGAAATTTGTAAACACAAATTTCGTCTCCGAAAATATAGGAAACAAAATAGGAGCAAATAAATAATTTTATTAATAATAAATGATAAAAATGAGCGGTACAATTCTCTGTGGTTGATTCTTAAATAAATAAGAGTCTTCATCTGATTAAATATCCTAAAACTCCGGTGCAAGGGCTTTGAAAGCTTGATCTTGAACCGTTACTTGATTGTTGTTTGTGTTCTTCGGGATTAAAGAGGTCTTGATTTGTTGAAGGTCTTTGAAGAAGAACGGTACAGGTGTGGCGTGCTATTGTTCTTCGTTTTCAAGAATTTCAGAGGTTTTGTTGAGTTGGAGTCGGCAGAGTTTTGTTGCAGTCTTCTTCTCCCTCTCTTTTTATCCCCCAAAATGTGTTGGGTGGCCTTGTATTTATAGGCCAAAGGTTGAGTCTTAAATTTGGAAAGTACCCGCCAATTATGCTTAAAATCCCATAAAATAAAAGATATTTATTTCTTTATTATTTTGGGAATAAATTCAAATTTAATTTTGAATTAAAAACATATAATTTAATTCTCTAAGACTTTGACACGTGTCCATTTGTGGGACCCGTAATTGTCAATGAATTTGATCGAGAATTATTGACTTAAGTCAAACGATCCAACGGTGATTAAACAATCACCAATTTTATGTGTCTACAATCTATATTATTTTGTTTTAAAGTTTAGAGTTCATTTTTATAAATATTTTGCTTTTCCCGATATTATATTACTGTTAATTCGTTCAAATTTTTTTTAGTGATACTAAAACTACAAGTTTTAGATTATATAACACAGCGTGGTGTCATATAATGTCAAAAACATGTCACGTAGTAAAAATAAAAAGTATTCAAATTTCATGATACTTCCGATGCTCAACGTGTAGGTGAAGCGTTCGTGCTTTAATTTTTTTCATAGATGAAAATGAATATAGTATTTATCTATGAAAACACATTATTTTATTTCATATTTTTATCTTTGATAATCTATTCAGATACTTTGGTATCACTCAATTTCTGGTAATTGTACTCCATGTGTTTTAAGTATTCCATTTATGTAAAAATTCAATTATTACACACTAAAACATGACGACATGTTTTCCAAAAGAAACATAAAAGTTAGTTTGTGAATTTTTCAATACAAATTTTTTTCCCCTTTTTTCAACAATAATACACTTTATTTGCGTTTTGAATATTATGTACTGCGATAAGATGATATCTACTGTGTTGAATATTTTATTATTTAACCAAAAATAGCATCGCGGATCATCCAACATGGATCTAATGAAACAAGTGACATTTGATATTGAAGAATATTTGGGTTATGTTTATGACTATGAAGATCAAGTTCGTCTTATCCGATAATATGATCCAATATAATTTTGTGACTAAATTTTTTTAAAAATGAAAGTAGGACATAAAATCCATAAATACTCAAATCAAGGTTAAATGCTTTTGAAAAAGATTTTAATTACATGTTCAACTTGTATTAGGTAGGACCTAAGTATTATCCTTTGATATTTATGAAAAGGGTAATTTCACTATTAATATTTGAAATGAAAGAACATATCACTAAAACTATAGCATAGTTTTACCTTTCCCAGAAATTATCACTAAACATTAGTCAAATGAGACACGAGATAGTTTGTAAATATCAGAATGCCAATTTGACTTGAGATATTTCGCAAATAAATACAATCTCAACGAGGATATAGTATATATATATATATATGTATATTTGTTTTGTTATGGAAGCATATCGTCTACAATTATTGTTGCTGCAATAACCCCAAAATGACTCCGTTTTGCTGCGAAACACAGAGTTTTGGCAAGTAGCAAAAAAAAAATCACTCCGTCACGTTTTGGGAGCTCCGTCTGCACTGTGTGTATAGGCGCCTATATAGAATTTTCCAGACCAAAACCATCCCATCTCTGATCTCTCTCTTTCCAAACCATCTTCTCCAAACTCATCTCCATCTCTATCTCCTTCTCCTTCTCCATCTTCCCCATCTTTAGAATTTAGGGCAAACACACATCTCCATCTTCCCCAAAAACATTATTTAGGATTTAGGGCAAACACACACACACAGATTTAGGGTTTAGGGCAAACACACATCTCCATCTCCATCCGCGTTTCAAAACTTCTCATCTCAGAGAGGCCATCTTCTTCTCAAGCCCTTTAATCATTTTCGAATCGCAGAGATCATTTTCGAAAGTTTGAATCGCAGAGGTCATCTTCGAAAGTTCGAATCGCAGAGGCCGACTGTAAATTTGGTGTTTAGTGGTCTTGAAGAAAAGTCTCATACGTCATTTTCTAGGTACTCCCTTTTTGTTCTTTCCTTATTAATGGTTTATGGTTGTAATTTTGAAAAATGGACAAAGGGTTGTAGATGAAAATTTTCTAGGGTTAAAAACCAACGAAACAGAAAATAGATCATGTATTGATATTTTGTAGACAACGCAAAATTTATCCTTCAAAACTACGTGATATGCTATATAAATTTTGAAATTGGGCGTGTTATGTGATAAGGAAGGCATTATTTAAATTAGTACGAAAATATGGTGGTAAATTACCCTTGATATTGATGGACAGTAATGCATGACATAATAGGGTCTAAAGATAGGCGTATCGATTTACAAGTCAAATTCCTGGCTTACACGTTTCAAAACCTCTACGAGGTCCTTGTTTTGGCTGGAGAGTTATAAGACCCTTAGGCTTCAAGCACCCACACAAATCGATGGGTAAGTTTGAGCAAGTTTCTATTAGGCTTTGAGTATTATTTGATATTTTAACTCATGAAGTTTCATTATAGTGAATCGTGCGGCGTCTTCGTCATGTGGTACATGAAATTGTTTCAAGGGCGTCTTAGATTTATTTTCCCGATGGTGAGTGAAATATATTTTGTATCGATAAATCGAACTATATGCTTTGTCAACAATAGTGTAAGCGTATTAAATTGGAAATTTAACCCTTTGGTGCAAATAAACCCCCACGATTTGAGGAACCTAATCGCCATCCAGCTCGTATACCACAAGTGCAACAGTATGAGGGATCAATATTTATTCTGGGAGGATGACTAAATCTGTATATGATAATTCTTTTGATAACAATGACTATCAATTATTTTGTATGTAATTGATAACAATAGGTAGCAATTATTTTGTCTGTAATTGATTCATTTTTGTATGTGCATATTTAACACAATGAGTAAATTTTTCAGTTAAATGAAATGTGTAGTTTTTGAAGTGTGACAGTTAGTTTCAGTTGTAGTAAGGTAATGAGCCGACTGATAAATTATACCAGTCCACTGAGATAATGTACGGTGTCTTACGCAACAATTGATGTAGTAACTGCAACATTTATAGTACCCAGTGCAACAACTATTTCAATGGGAACAAATACTTCCCTCAAATTTAAGGCAACCATTGTTCCAAAAACAAATTACCGAATACATAATTTGGAATAAGGATGAAGTGTCAAAATATTTAGGAAAAAATTAATGAAAAAAATTCTCAAATATACAAACATATCAGTTTGTTGATACGTTCCACCAGTCGACCGGTACAACATTGTATCAAAGATACACAATAATATTTTAATGTAAATGTTGATGTATATTAATGTTGTTGTCTTTGGTACTAAACTTGTGAACACCTTATAATTACTAACTTATTTGTTTAAAATTTCAACTTAATTACATTCACAATAATAACCTTACCAGCATTATTTTAACCAAGTAAAAGCACACCATGATTTAGAGATTTTTGACCATTTTATTGAATTAAATTTCCAAATGGGATGAAAAATGTGTAAGATTTAGGATAATAAAAATATAAAATTTCTAAAATTGAAAAAGATGAAATGAAGAAACCACAAGTTTAGTGAACTGCCAATTTTATTACATATATAAATTTCCATATACAATTCCCAGAAATCATATGGAAAATTAAAAAAGCAAAACTTCAATCGTCTTCCTGTATTAAATGATTAAGGTATTTTGTACTTCCTTTTCTTTTCTTCCCGCCCAAATGTCATGAACTTCAAATTTCAAAATTCCAGTTCCCTCCCAATCAAATTAGCATGTCCAATTTTGATGACGGTGTTTATAACCTTGTTGCTAAGCTTATTATATGCGTTGTTTATGGTAGTGTTGTTGCTGACTAATGTACTACAGCTGTGAATACATATTTTATTTTTGTTAATTGTTACTAAATTGGTTAATATGGCTTCCTAAGTATATCATTACCATTTGGTGATCAATTGCATCCAATTTTCGAGAAGATAAAAATAATGAAAAACGTTGATTTCCTTAGTAATATTGCTGCATATATTCATATGGGTGTTGCTTTGTGTAGAAACTATGCTACGGAAGGTATAAAGTATTTGGGGAAATGGATGGTTTATGATATTTAGTGGGTTATCCTCTCTTATCACTAAATTTGTGATTTATACATTTCATCTTCTTCAATTATATGAATTTAATATTTTTATTATTTTAATTCTTGGAAATATTTTTCATCTCATATGAAAATTTAATTCAATAAAATGATCAAAAATCTCTAAATCATGGTGTGCTTTTACTTGGTTGAAATATTATTGCGGGTGTTTGATACAATGTTGTAGCGGTATGGAAAAATGTTGCGATTCAAACCCTAAATCTCTACCGGTTGACTGGTGGAGTGTATCAGCCAATTGATATATTTGGATATTTAAAAATATTTTCATTAATATTTTGACACTTCATCCTTTATTCCAAATATTTTATTCGGTAATGAATAACGTATCAACGATTTTTTATATCTATTATTAATTTGACATATTTTGAAATTTATTATTTTTTATTAGTTAATGAAGAATAAGTGTATTTTGGATTTGAGTTTTTATTATTAGTAATTACAATTTGTATTATTTAATAAATCACTTTCAATAATTAATAATTCCTTGTATTTAATAAATCACTTTCACTCAATTGAATTAGGGATTTTCTTAATTTCACTCAATTGAATTGGGGATTTACTCAATTTAACTTAATTGGACCCAATTTCAATACAATGAATTGGGAATTTCTTAATTTCACTTAATTGAATTGGGGATATACTCAATTTAACTTAATTGGACCCAATTTCAATACAATGAATTGGGAATTTTCTCAATTTCACTCAATTGAATTGTAGATTTTCTTAATTTCACTTAATTGAACTCAATTTCACTCAATTGAATTGGGGATTTACTCAATTTAACTTAATTGGACCCAATTTCAATACAATAAATTGGGTATTTTCTTAATTGAACTCAATTTCACTCAATTGAATCGGGGATTTACTCAAGTTCAAAATATTTTGGAAAAAATTAATGAAAAACATTTTGAAATATCCACTGATACAGATTTAGGGTATGAAACGCAGCATTTTTACATCCGACTACAACATTTTATCAAAGACCCACATCAATATTTTAGCAAAATAAAAGCACACCATGATTTAGATATTTTTTACCATTTTATTGAATTAAATTTCCAAATGGGATGAAAAATGTGTCCAAGAATTAGGATAATAAAAATATTAAATTCCTAAAATTGAAAAAGATGAAATGTAGGAACCACAAGTTTGGTGATAAGAGAGGGTAACCCACTCAATACCCTAAACCATCCATTTTCCCAAATACTTTATACTTTCCATAACATAGTTTCTACCAACAGCAACACCAGCACCAGCATAAAGATATACAACATAATTACTAAAGGAAGCAACATATGATAGTATTTTCTTTTTCTCAAAAATTGGATGTTATTGATCCCCAAGTTGTAAGGATATACTTGGGAAGCCATGTTATGCAGTTAAGTAAAAATTAAACAAATATTATGAGGTATTCACAATGATAGTACATTATTCAGCAATAACACTACCATATGCAGCATCTATAATAACTCTAGCAGCAAGTTTGAAAATACCGGCAACAAAATTGATATGCCTAATTCGATTGGGAGGGAACTGAAATTTTGAAATTTGAACCAAGATCAATTTTGGTCGGGAAGAAAAAATAAAGGAAGTATAGAATAACATAATCATTTAATACAAGGAATTATTATTTATTGAAAGTGATTTATTAGGTAGTACGAATTGTAATTACTAATAATAAAAACTCAAATCCGAAATACTCTTATTCTTCATTAACTAATAAAAAATAATAAATTTCAAAATATGTCAAATTAAAAACAGATATAAAAATTCATTGATAAATTATGCATTACTGAATACATAATTTGGAATAAAGGAAGAAGTGTCAAAATATTTAGGAAAAAATTAATGAAAACACTTTTCAAATATACAAATATATCAGTCGGCTGATACATTCCACCAGTCGATCGGTACAGATTTAGGGTATGAGTTGCAGCATTTTTCCATACAATTACAGCATTTTATCAAACACCCGCATCAATATTTCAACTAAGTAAAAGCACACCATGATTTAGAGATTTTTTACCATTTTATTGAATTAAATTTCCAAATGAGATGAAAAACATTTCCAAGAATTAGAATAATAAAAATATTAAATTCATATAATTGAAGAAGATGAAATATGCACGCTGCCTCCCCAAATTGTTGCTGCTTCTGTCTTCTTATTCTCAATAAATTCTTAACATTCAATCTTGTAAATCCCAAAGCCTCGGTTGTGCCAACTTCTTTTTCCATAAGATTAAATGGTGGACCGACACGTATTCCAACGTCATTTGCCAATTCAATCTCACAAACTTATGCTTTAGGAATTTTTCGTTGAGATCGCAAGAACTCCGTACAATTAGCCTTGACCAATTCGTGATTGTGTGCTTCAATAAAATCGTCTACCACCAAATGTTCTTTCTCTTATATCATAAATTACATGAATGAAGGCAGGACATTCAATCCTGGTCTTTGCCCTATGTTTTTTAACCATGCAATCCCTATTGTCTTTCGGTTTTTTACCCTACTTGTAACAAACAATTGTCGCACCAGTGACGTGCCCAACCCTTCTGAATCTATTGGTATTAACTTTTCTTATCCCAAATCAAAGAGTTCGCCCATATACGTTGTAAAACTCGTAAACTCTTTCATAATTTGGAAACACCATACCAATTCGGGGTTTCAAATCCATTTCGATATCACCATCCATCTTAAAAAAAAAAAATGAATGATATTATTTCAGTATATCCTTTAACACATCAGGGCAATTCAAATATTCAAAGATATTTTATATATTTAAGTGTAGTTGCTCGCTCACAGAGTGGATCCGAATATGTAGGTGGACATTCAAAACAAATTAATATAAGTTTTTAATTATAGCTTATGCATCAAACTTTATACTAGTCGACTTACATAGGTGCAACATATTTTTTTACCAAAATTAGCAGTTTTATAAATAAACGCAACAAAATCCAGAAACCAACTATCAGTCGACTGATGTCTGTAAATGAGTCGACTTTGATGGGAAGGAATGTAAAATAAAATAATAATAAAAAATACATTGGAAAAACATGAAAAAAATCTCAAAGTACTTTAATACAAGAATAATGCTCTTTTTCTATGTGTCTATGGTACTTGTCCAAAATTCTAAAAAATAAAAATTTGAAAAATATAAAAGAATTTTAGAATACTTTAATCCAAGGAAGTTCGACATGATTCAGATGCATTATTCAATAATAAAAATAGAAAATACTTCATACTTGTAAAAATTTATTATTCTTCATATTTTAGAGAAGAGGGATATGAAAGTTAGGGAGAGGAGAGATGAATTTTTAGAGTCAAAATGAAGAAGGATCAATCCTTTTGGATGTTGACTTGGAGAGAGGTTTTTGCACAGGAACTGAGTGATGTGATTGAGGGTGAAAATTTTTCATTTTCGCACCAATACGCAAGTTAGACAGCTTTAGCTCTTTTATTTATTATTATTTTTTTAACAACTTACCAAAACGCAACAAAATGACGTGATTTTGGGATTATTGCAGCAACAATAATTACGATCCGGACCCGAGATAATGATAATGATAATGATAATGATAATGAAGTGATTTGTCGGCTGCACTCACCCATTATTTATTTACAAAGACTATAAACAAGTGGCTTATTTCGGCTCCAACCACCAGATTTTGGCAATTATAATTCTCGTGACCTTAATTATATCATCTTCATGTAATGTCAAAAATTAAATAAATTAAATAATGATCACAAAAAGTACACGTGGCATTCACAGGACAGTTTCGAATGTGGGCCAATCATAGACCAGTTGACAAGCATTGGACGGTGGACTGATGAATGATTGATGGGTGAGTATTATACGGTGAATTGATTACAGAGTATTATATAAATTTATCTCATCCCATGACTATGAGGCACATACATTTGAATATGAATATCACATGACAGGGACATTCTAATCCAATAAAATTTGAAATTTCTAAATTTCTATTGCTCATCTTGCAGAGTAGAGGATGCTTCCAACGCTTCTTACTTCGCTGCTAAGTATTTGTCGTGGTATCGGTTTCGGTCGCAATTGCGGTATTGGTACAATAGATTCGGGTAATATTGATTTTAAAAATAAGTATCAGTGCTAAATAATGATATTAACACTTTCCAAAAATATTACTAACCGAGCGATACGTAATGTAACAAACCGATACGACGAATCATGTTGTAGGCACGATAATTGGTGCACCAGGGATGAATGCAAAAAAAAAAAGAAGTTCAAGGAGCAACCTTTAAAATGGACAAATATATCTAAAATATATATATAAATAATTCAATAAGGAATTGTTTTTAAAAAATATTTGATGATTCATTTACGTACAATTTTAGTTGCTCTCGATGACTTTTCATATCATAAAAGCGTCGAGTGATAATTTCATTTTCTAAAGCAACTATATATGTTGACTATCAAAGTATCATTAAACTATTCATCTCTCATTTTATTGCGCATTCGAGTTTTCATGATTTTCATAGTAGAAAAGCCCCTTTCTACAGCAGTAACAACTAGTAGTGGTAGGATCAATGGCAATGTCACAAGCAAATAAACTAATGAATGGACTTTGTCTCTCATAGTTTTTCACTATTTTTTTTGCAAGATCACCAATCCATCGTAATTCTTTAAACTAACTACTAGAACAACTTATGCAATATATAATTCTCACGTTGAACACCAAGTCTTGTAGGAACAAGTGGAATAAATTTTGTTGGATAAAATTCTTCAAGTCAAATTAATTTTTACTTATCAAAAGCCGAAAATGAATCATTTGGATGCAAGCATGCCACACAAAGCAACAACTCATTGTTCACTTCCTCAAAGTGAAGATTTTAACTCTTGAAGTTGCATGTATTAAAATTTTCAAGAACATTCAGCCCGCGGGCTGGGCTTTGTTTTAAAGTATATGTATATTTTTGGACCATAATATAAGTTGGGTTACAAGCCTACAATTTAGAAGTCACTTAAGCCCAAAGTCACTTATTCCAAATTTTCAATGCCCTGGAAAAGGAACAATTATGAGATGACTTAAAATTTCGAAAAACAAAATCTATATCTATATCTATATATATATATATGTAGAATTTGTACAAAGTGAAAGAACTTTAGTCATTAAACATGGCACAAAGTTGAATTCATGAAAAAATACTAGAAAGTGCTTGTTAATTTTCATGACAGTTTTGTGATGTTACAAAGTTAAATACATTTTTTGGGTTGTCTACAGAGTTCTTCCACAATGATGTACCTCCATTTAAACTCATAATTGACGCATCTGAAGAAAGTCTGTTTGGATTTTATAGGCCTGTGAAAATGTTAGTATTAAACTTTACCTAATCTATAGTACATAAATTTGATCAAGAACCAAAAAAAGGTACTAGGACTAAGACCTTGTTTGGATTGGCTTTTTAGTAGTTGTTTTGGCTTCTGGGAGGGAAAAATCTATTTTGAACGGTGTTTGACAAATTTTTTTAAAAAATTTCTGAATATTGGAAGAACGTTTAAAAGAAGTTAAGGGTACCAGATTCTTAAATCCGCTTTTGCTTCTGAAAAAAGCCAGAAGCAAAGCCTAACTAGGTAATAAGGGATTGAAGCAACAACTCTTGCTTGTGAGGATGAATTTTCCCGGGAAAAGGGCATGAACTGCAGCATTAAGGAGTTGTGGGTTGAGGCGGCACCAAAAGCAATGTATCTTCGAGTAGTAACTGCATTTTTTTGCTATGAAGTGTAGCTTGCTTAAACGCTTCTCGAGCTCTTGTGAGACGAAAGATTGTCACTAAATTCACAGCTCATTATATTCGATTAAATGACTAGCTAGAAATACTGAACTGAACACATTATTGCAGAACCTCACAACATTATATATGCTTGCATAAATAATTTTATTTACAAATGAGGATAATACAATATAGAAACTTAATGCATCCATCAATCCTTGAGAGTTCAATATGGTATGAACTCTACTTAGGGATGTTGATAGTTATTACATTGGTAATAGCATGACTTCATAGTCATATATATATATATATATATATCTATCTTGTGTAGTTATAATCAACATAAGGTTGATTATAGACCTTCACATAGTTTGAATTCCATATTTTCGTCAGAGTTATTACATTGGTAATAGCATGACTTCATAGTCATATATATATATCTGTCTTGTGTAGTAATAATCAACATAAGGTTGATTATAGACCTTCACATAGTTTGAGTTCCATTATTTTCTTCAGAGACTAATTTGTCTAACCAATGCAGCAACAAATTGAAATCGTCGTCGCTCTTGAGGAGGCTGAGACGCGTGTAGCGATTTTCTGCAGTAAACATGGCACCTTCGCGGCTAATTATGTTAGCAGCTCGAAGAACTGCAGAGCAATCTTTAACTTCTTCACCCTCACATTTCAACCATACATAGGCTGTAATGAATATGAATAAAATTAATATCGAAATTCGGCATTTACATGTTTGGCATTTACATCTTACTTCTTAGCATCAACTTTGTCACAGTAATTTTGAACTTACTGACTTATTTGAATATTAGAAAATAAAACATCACAATGATAGAATTTTTTTAATACTAATCGACAATGATGGTCATGTTTCTATAGTTTCAACTGCAATGTCATTTTTTTTTTCAATGCTATGGTTGAATAACTATATTTATTGAGCATTAATATTTATGGTTAGAAAATGAAAAACATTAGAATGAAAGAATGAGAATCACCTGGAGATAAGTTTCTGACTTTTTGGAAAAAATTGCAGTACTGAGGCGAACTATCCTGGATGGAAAAACGTTTCGACATTGATAACATCTGGCTCAATTTTTCCCAACGGTACCTCATTTTTTCATATGCAAAATTAAATATTTCCCTTCCATCTCCTTCTAAAATTACTTTGAGAAGTTTCAGAGCTCTTAACTGAGTATCTCGCGAAACCCCCATTTCGGAGAAGGACATATAGGTCACCATTCTTTGG
Organism: Cornus suecica; assembly: GCA_963922005.1. Lineage (NCBI taxonomy): Eukaryota > Viridiplantae > Streptophyta > Magnoliopsida > Cornales > Cornaceae > Cornus > Cornus suecica. The sequence goes on from OY998246.1 coordinate 18,062,227, forward strand.
TAAACAGCCTCATCCTTTACCAATGCCCACCTGGAGGAGAACACACTAATTTCATCACTTGAAACATATTAAGTTGTACCAATTATACAACATCAGTAACTAAACATAACACAAAGTTGCAATGTTGAACAATGTTTTGACAGTCAAATATTGCAGAAGAATGTGATGAAATTTTCTTCATAATACTATTTTGTACATGGTGAAGAACCTTAGTAACTAAAGCCCAATTTGAATTTGCTTTTGTTTTTTGTATTGAAAAGATGTTTTGAATGGTGGGAAGAACTTCTGAGCCTTGGAGGAGCATTTTGAAGAAACTACTGGGTACTAGCTTCTCAAAAAGGCTTTTGTTTATCTTTTTCTTCCATCTAAAAGAAGAATCAGCTATGCCAAACAAGGCCTAAACATAGCACCTAGTCGAAATCTTGAAAAATATACTGGTAATTTTTATTTTTTTTTGAGTCAAATATTGGAGAAGTTTGCAATGAAATATTTTGGTTACTATAGTAATTTATACACATTGAAGAACATCAGTGACTAAACACATCACCTAGTTGAACTCTTGAAAATATATACTAAAAAGTCTATGTTTTGATGGTTAAATATTGCACATTGCATAAGCATGAGGATGTGATGATTTTTTTTTTCTAACCCAAATCTGCTGCCAGCATGACCAGTAAGCTTAGAAAGTGTAAAAATCATGAGATCTTCATCTGCTGGAGCTGGAATTGGTGTAAAATGTGGCCAGTAATAAGCATGATCATGAATTGCCTTAACCGAAGGGCCTTCAAGAACCGCCTTCTTCAAATGACCATCAGGATTGTTCGGTGATGTTACAAATTCGATTACATTTGTGGGGTTTTCCGAAGAGTTCTTCCACAATGCTGTATCTCCATAAAACTCGAAATCCATTGATCTGAAGAAGTCTGTTTGCATTCTATACACCTGTGAAAAAATTAGTTTCAAAATCCTAGCCGGAGTTGTTAAAGGCTCGAGGCGAACTAAGGCGCTAAAGGCCTTTTGGAGCCTAAGATCAACATAAGGGCGCAAGCCTGATCGATGTAATTAAGGCGTGTGTGTGACAGTGTGATATATATTTGTATGTTTAAATACTAAAAATCAACCTCTAACTGCAGTTGATGCAAGTAATGAACCATAGATTATAATTTTTTTCAAAAGTATTTCACAAGGTTAAACAATGCAATATATGATAATACCAATTTAACATAATGGCCATTTGATAAAAAATAAATGGTATGAATAAATGATTCGAAAGTAGCCTATTAAAAAGCATGAGCCTGAGGGCTTTATTTGAGCTTAGGCGCACCTTTAACAACTATACTTGTACCACTTCATATCCAATGTTGTCAAAGGCTCAAGGACTTCATTGTCAATTGTACTCGATGCCTCTCAATGTGAAAGGTTCTCCCATTAAATAGAATCTGAACTCCATAATACAAGTTTGAATACAGGCTTCTAAATCTACCTACTTTATGCTATCCTGCTCTTTACAGCTCTCTCTACTAGCTAAAGATGGAATCTAATATATATACTTTCAATGCCAGATGCTTAGTGACATCCAGCTTATATACAAATTAAATATAGTAACATATATGTTGGCATTACAATGCCAGATGTATATCTTAGTGACATCCCCCCTCAAATTGATGTTGGTCGATCATGAAGCATCAATTTGCCCACAAGAAAAGAATGGCACTGCCAGGTCATGGCCTTGGTGAACACGTCAGCGATCTAAAGAGCGGAAGAGACATGTGGAAGGGTGATGACACAAGCAGTCACGACTTCTCGAATAGAGTGACAATCCACTTCGATATGTTTCGTACGCTCATGATAAACAGGTTTTGTGACAATCTGAATTGCACTCGTGTTATCAGCATGGAGAGGAATGGGTTCAGACTGAGAGAAGCCAAGCTCAGCCAGGAGCCCACGAAGCCAAATTATCTCAGAGCAAGCAGCAGACATAGCCCGATATTTAAACTCAGTCGAGGATTTGGAAACACGTTCTTGCTTCTTATGCTTCCAAGATATCAATGAATCACCAAGAAACATACACCAACCTGTAACAGAGCGACGAGTATTTGGACACCCGGCCCAATCAACATCACTAAAAGCAACAAGACGAATAGGAGAGCCCACGGGAAAGAACAATCCACAAGTAGGAGATCCTCGGAGATACCGAATAATTCGACGAACAACAGCTAAATGAAGATGAAGTGGATGTTGCATAAAATGACTGACATGTTGGACAACAAAGGAGATGTTAGGCCGTGTAATAGTCAAATAGTTTAAATTGTCAACCAACTGTCTAAATCTAGTAGGATTAAGAAGGAGATCGCCTTCGCCACCATGATATTTCACATTAACTTCCAGGGGAGTATCCACTGAAGTGGAATCTTGTAGACCAGCCAAAGCAATTAAATCATGTGTATATTTTTGTTGATTCAAAAATATACCCGAAGTATTTGTATGTACTTCCAACCCCAAGAAATACTTAAGAGGGCCAAGATCCTTCATATGAAAAGAATCCTGAAGATGCTGCTGAAGTCGGGTAATCATTAAGGAATCCGTTCCAGTAATGACTATATCATCCACATAGACAAGTAGCAAAACAATACTAGTAGGAGTTTTGCAAAGAAACAAAGATGAGTCATATTGACTTTGCACAAAAGAGAAGTGAAGCAATGTAGACTGGAACTTTTCAAACCATGCCCGGGGAGCCTGTTTCAAGCCATAGAGAGACCGCTTCAACTTACACACAACTGAAGAAGAAGAAGAGAATAAACCCTGTGGAGGAGTCATGTAAATACCCTCCTTGAGGTCACCATGAAGAAAAACATTCTTGACATCCATTTGGTGAAGTGTCCAGCCCTGAGAGGCCGCAATGGAAATAACAATACGCACTATAGTCATTTTTGCCACTGGAGCAAATGTCTCCTCATAATCTATCCCATATTCATGTCTGTTACCAAGTACAATCAACCGTGCCTTATAACGATCCAAAGTCCCATCAGAACGAAGCCTGATCAAATACACCCATTTAGAACCAATAGTTATAACATTAGAAGGGCAAGGAACAATGCCCCATGTATGATTCTCTTGAAGAGCCTGAAGTTCCTCATCCATGGCCTTCTGCCAACATTCATGTTTGACAGCCTTTGGGTAACATGTAGGAATGGGAATAGAGGTTAAAATAGCATTAAGTGAAGTATGAGAAAAACCATACCAATTAGGAGGACGAGAAATCTTGGTGGAACGTCTAGGGCCAGCTTCTGGAGGTGTATCAGGCTCGGAAGAGGCAATAGTATTATCCTCAGATGGCAAGTCAGGCTCGGGAAGTGCTGTCAGAACAGTCTCAGGTGGTGGTTTAGTCTCTGGAAGGGGCGAAGTTAGTAGACGTCGTGCATACACAAATCCAGGTTTAAACCTCTCAGGAAAATTAAGCAAGTCATCAAAACGAGGAAGGACACTAATTTCAGGCAATGACTCAACATGAGTAGAAAAGAAAGATTGATTCTAAAAAAAAATAACATGACGAGAAATCCGAAATTTGTTAGAACATGAGTCATAACAAATATAGTCTTTGTGCGAAATACTATACCCCATAAAAGCGCACTTAACAGATTGAGCAGAAAGTTTGTGCGTTCATGAGAAGGTAAATGAACAAAACAAACACAACCAAAAGTATGCATATCAAGATAGGAAGGATGCTGATGAAAAAGACGATAATATGGAGAATCAAAGTTTAAAACATGAGAGGGCAGCCTATTAATTAAATAAACTGCAGTAGACAAAGCCTCGACCCAGAATTTAGCAGGAACAGAAGATTCAAGCAATAAAGTGCGGACAACATCTAAAAGATGGTGATTCTTTCGTTCCGCCACACCATTTTGTTGTGGTGTAGAAGGACAAGAGTGTTGGGAGAGAATTCCTTTATGGTGTAGAAAGTCATGAAACTCATGAGACATATATTCCCTACCACAATCACACCTCAAAATTTGAATACTAGTAGAGAATTGAGTCTCAACATACGCCACAAAGGTTTTGAAAACATAAAAGACCTCAGATTTGGACCGAAGAAAATAAACCCAAGTATATTGACTAAAATCATCAATGAATGTCACAAAATATTTATATCGAGCATGAGAAATTATAGGTGTAATACCCCATACATCACTATACACAATCTGAAAACACTTTGTTGCGCGACTACCATGAGAAGGAAAAGGAAGAGCCTTACTCTTTCCTAATTTACAGGTAGAGCAATCAAAAGCTAGACTACGAGAGAATTGATTTTTATTTCCCAATAAACCAGATTTCAAAAGATGAGACAAAACAACAGCGTTCGGATGACCCAAACTTTTGTGCCATACTTCACTCTTTTTATTAACAGTCATACTAACCAAAGATAAAACAACTTGGAATGGAAAAATGCAGCCGAAATAATCGTCCAACTTTAGGCCCCTTCACGAGTATCTTCCCCGACACCTGATCATGCACAAGACAACCATCACGAGAGAAATGGACATCACAGTGATTATCAACTAACTGACCAACGAAAATAAGACTAGTGGAGAGTCGAGGAGAAACATAAACATTTTTGAAAGATGCATTAATATCTCTAACAGCCTTAATAGCTAACTAATTCCCGTTAACAATCTGAATTTGTGATCTACCATGGTATTGACGAATATTTTGAAGATTTTCAGATGAACTGGTCATATGATTAGATGCACCAAAATCAACATGCCAAGATTGAGATAAAACATTGCCATTACCTTGAAGTCCTAATGCTAAAAAGGCTGAAACAATCATTTGTTTTACCATTTCAGGAGTAAGAATAGATGGACCAGCAGCAGTAGAGTTGATTGAGGGCCCCATTTGAGCAGAAGAAGTGTTGACTGCAGCTTGATAAGAATTAGTCTGATGATTCTGAGGTCGTGTAGGACATTCCTTGATGATATGACCTTGTTTCTTATAGTTGTTGCAAGATTTCTTCGCACAATTGGCAACGATATGGCCATACTCCTTACAACTGAAACACTGCACTTTACGCATATCCCTTCCCTTCCCTTTGCTTTGACCTATATATGCAACTGGAGCAACATCAGTTAGCATTTGGTTTTGCTGAAAAGTGGCATGTGTTAGGAGTCGTTGTTCTTCTCGAAGCAATTCTCCAAAACAAACATCCAAAGACGGAGAAGGATCTCGATTCATCAAGTTGGAGCGAGCAATCTCAAATTCAGAGCGCAATTTCATCAAAAATTGATCTCTTTTGCTTTGTTCATGAACTTCCTGAACAATAGAGAGAGATTCAGCTGGAACCTTTGCATAAACAATATCAGAAAATTCTGCCCATAAATTCTAAAAGCCAGAAAAATAATTCTAAATGGAGAGATTTCTTTGAGTATAACTAGCAATCTCATACTCCAATTGAAATCGTCTCGCCATGTTGTCTTGATGATAAATTTTATTTAAATATTCCCACATGGTTTTGGCAGTCTTGTATGGCCTCAAATTAAGGACAATAATAGGATCAACAAACCCTAATATCCACGTCATTACCCGAGCATCTTTCACCTTCCATTGAGCTAACTTCATAGGATTTGTAAGAACTGGATCATTGCCATCAATATGACCCCACAATTCCTTCCCAGTAACAAAGAGCTAAAACTGAAACTGAAACTCCCAGGCATAATAGTTTTTACCGGTGAAGCGCACAACGAAAGAATCTGTGTTGCTTGTTGACATGATGCCTAGAAAATCAGAAGCCCACAAACCAAGAAAAGAAGAACCAAAAAAACAACCCACAAAACACCCCTGAAGCAGCCAACAAAAAAACTTCGTCAGAAGTATTTTCGGCAACCAGAATGGTGTAAACTTCCACAAATTTTAACACCAAGAGAAATGCAAACACCAAAGAGACTCAGAAAAACATAAAACTCTAATTCAGATTTTATAGCTCTGATACCATGTCAATTGTACTCGATGCCTCTCAATGTGAGAGGTTCTCCCATTAAATAGAATCTGAACTCCATAATACAAGCTTGAATACAGGCCTCTAAATCTGCCTACTTTATGTTATCCTGCTCTTTACAGCTCTCTCCACTAGCTAAAGATGAAATCTAATATATATACTCTCAATGCCAGATGCTTAGTGACATCCAACTTATATACAAATTAAATATAGTAACATATATGTTGGCATTACAATGCCAGATGTATATCTTAGTGACATTCATATCCAATGTTGTCAAAGGCTCAAGGCGCAACACTAAAGTGTCAAAGGTTCTTCGGAGCCTAGGCGCAAGGCGAGGCACGATCCTGAGTGAAACGAGACACACAAACAAAAAATGTAATGAAAAAGTAAAATTATTACTAAAGCACTTGTATTTTGTAGGAACATTTATTTGTAATGGCATGTTCTGATAAAAAATCATATTGAGTGTTGTCGTTTTCGGTTGGGTTAATCAAGTTGACAAGTCGAACGAAGATCAACAACATGTCAAATCAAGTATAAAGTGATCGAGAAGACAGGGGAAGTGAAGCGGAGTTGGTTGGAAATAGCAATGCAAATAAATAAACAAAAGTTGGATTTTCTAAAACTACCGAGTACTCGAGATTTTAATTTACCGAGAACTCGAACTTTCTTTTACGAGTACTCGAGATTGGCATTGCGCCTTGGCGCAAATCATGGAGTGACTTTCCAGAGAGTTTGGGATGCCACTCAGTTCCATCCAACGCCATGAGTAAAAACTATCGAGTACTCGAGAACTCGAGACAGTTCTCGAGAACTTGAGATTGCCAACTTCAGTTTTTAAAGACGGTTTATTCTGATGTGTTAAAGACTCCTATTCACTTAAGGACGTGTTTAGGAGTTATTGTTGGTATATTGGTCTATATTTGGAGACTTTATGGTCAAAAGACCAAGACTTAAAGGATAAGAAAAAGACTTGGAGATTAAGAAATCTTATTCCATAATTGAAGACTTATCTCTTTATATATATGAGAAGATATTAAGAAGAGAAGATAAGTTTTGAGAGCTCTGCAATTCTTTCACAGTTCAGATATTCCTGCAGAGAGAGAGAAATATTGAGTGATCATTCATCTTCTAATTTTTCTTGTTTTTAGGATTCTCCAATTGTGCTATAACACGTGTGATCTTTATGCATAATTGGATGATCTAGATATTGAAAAATCATCACACCACCTAGTGCAACGAGGTTGCATCGATTCGTTGAGAAGCGGAGCCGTTAGAGTACGGAGATCGGAGCGAGAGCTTCGTGGTAGCGTGAGTGATTCTAGACTTGCAGACGTCGACTGGTAAACGGAAAATCAGAGTGATTGTAAGTCCTAACTTCATAAAATCCGTGAACTTCTTGATTCATAGTGCATCGATACCTAAGCGTATCCGTCATTTTTTACTTTGAGTTTTTCCAAAGTTTTTTCACATAAAAATATTGGTATTATCTTTGCTTTATTTTCTGCATCTATATTTATTATTGCGTGATTTATATTGTTAAAGAATTGGATTAAATTGACTATTCCGCAATTAATATTTTATTTTGTCATTAAATCTATAAAAAACCTATTCACCTCCCTCTAGGCTATTTTCACCGTTTCCCAGGTAATTTCATATTCCATAAAAAATGTGCAAATATAGTGAAAGGCTCATCCGCACACACAACAAGCGCAAGTCTTGCGCCTCTATGAGCCTGAAAACCTAGGCGCACCTTTAACAACATTGACTACACCTGTTCATAAGTTAAATAAAACTAAAATTAGGTGCTAGGACTCACTGGGTAATAAGGGATTGAAGCAACAACTCTGGCAGGAGAGGACGAATTTTCCGGGGAAAGGGCATGAACTGCAGCATTAAGGAGTTGGGTCGAGCCAGCACCGAAAACAATGTATCTTCCATCAGTGAGTGCATTTTTGGCTACGGCATGTACCTTATGTATACGATTTTCCAGCGCTTGCGAGATGAAAGATTTGTCAGTAAAAATATAGCTCATTCGATGCCACCCTGCTACGACGAGTGCGCTGCTAGCTGCATGCAGCATCCAGAAGGGCTCCAAGAATAATGGATCCCCACTGCATGTGATAAACAATATAAATATATATATATATATATATATATATGTGTGTGGATAACACTTGGTAGTTATAATAAAGCAAATTGTGATGAATAATTAAAAAAAACAGTGTATATGAGCATGATGCGGTATGGATTTAGGAGATTTATGTGTTCATACTTCAGTATTATCTATAGTTTGATTTTAGTCCCAACTCCATTGCTCTTAGTGATAAAATTACTCTATTACTGTTTTTGTTTCTTGATTAGTCCAAACTATTCATCCTGATTCCAAGAGCACTTATATAACCAACAGAAGCAAGAAGTGTCATGCATGATAGATAATCAGATTAGTCATATTCTATATTTTCTATATATAATAGGTTATAGTTTTAATTTTTGAAGTGTAAATAATGTAGCTTTGGTGGTGTCATTCAATCAATCAGGAATTTAGCATATAATTTTTGAAGTCATGGAAAAAAATAAATACGAAAATAATGACTATCAAACTTTGACAGTTCAAGACATATCTTTATTGTTAAATTAAAACCAAAACTGTTAATTGGTAAAACATATACAAGCTTTGTGAATTTGTCAAAATATGTGATTTGATAGGAACATGATGTCAAAGTTCCAAGTAAGAAATTTTTTACTCCATGCTTCTACATACTAATAATTTTGTTTTGAAAAAGTGGTCTTAACATGCTTTTACTCTTCCCTCACCTACCATTTTCCAAGTCCACAAATGACACTTTCCTCGGAAAATCTGTTTGGGAACAAAGAACAGTTTTCTGAGAATAATAAAAATGAGTTATCTGAAAACAGCCATTTTTGTAACTAAATTTTCAAAAAACTGAACCAAACATAATTTTTTACAGTTTTCAGTTTTCTGAAAACTATTCTAAAAAATACAAACCAAGCAAGCTCTTAACTTCTAATACTTCTCAGTGAACCCCATTCTTCACCCTACCTGTTGTTTTGAAAAGGACTAACTAACTATACCACTAAAGCTTATAACCTAGTGATCATTCATCGTCTTTTAAGTAGAAAGTCGAGGGTTAAGTCTTGTTAGGGTCAAGTGGTTATGTGAGTGAGTGTTAATTTCTTGTAAGATCACTTAGACCTTTCTTGAAATTGATACACACGTCACATTTTTTTACACACTTTTTGGGCAACCGAATTTGATCAAATAACAATTTAATCATTTATTTGTATAAATCATAAGACAATGTTAGTAGACTACAAGGACCTTACTGACTTTTCACATTCAAAATCAATTTACAATAACTACAATAAATATATACATGATATACAATATATAATTTTATTTTAAATACAAAAATTAAAAGACATCTAGAATATACTGAAAATTTTATTCAAAAGTAAATTCTACCACTAAAAATATTTTATCAATAATATAATATATAAGTCTACAATAATAAAACCATATTTATTCACCACTTTTAATTCTAACTATAGTATTATATAAATATTTCACAAAAAAAAAAAAAAAAACTAAAGAGTTATAACTCTATAACCATTATTAGTATTACATAACCTAATAACATATATATTTATTATTGTTTATGAAACATATATTTCTATACTATTGCCAATCAACAATTTTATTGAAATTTGACAATATAATTATATTTATCATTAAATATGATTTAATAATAATTACTAACTTTAGTGGGAATCTCAAAAAATTATTTTGGAATATTAAAGTGTAAATAATAAATAAATAAATTATAAAAAGAATAAACAAAAAATATATATATTGCTTTGATATTGTAGTGTATAGTTTAGTGGAATTTAGTAATAATTAATATATTTCGTAGGAAATTGAAAAGAATTTTGTATTAACTGGTGTAAAAATAGTTTAAATGAATTTAGTACTATTTTAGTGGGAAGTCCAAAAGAAACTTTCCCATATTTGTGAAAACTGAAATTTGTTTAGTATTAAAAAAAAATCTACTAATTAAGAAGTGCCTTTGACATTATTCTTACCAACCTCTAAATTTGTCCCACTTGCATATATATAAATATATATATAATAATAATAATAATTAAAAAAAAAAAAATTGTTGCAGATCACTAATTATTCATGAAATTTTGCCATATTTTTGTGACCAAGTGAGAGGTCATTAATGGAATCCCAACTCTTAGTTGCAAGACTTGTGTGTGTTTTTCTGTGTGTATATGTGTGTATATGTGTGTGTGTGAGAGAGAGAGAGATGCAAACCTGTCTACATCAGCAGGACAATCAGGTGAGAATAGAGAGCAATCAGGACCTCCATAGCAAGTGTTGCACTCACAAAGTGGTGTTTGATCATCAACAACAGTAAGACCATCCAAGTAGGCTCTTCCATGTCCTGAGCATGACACTGATGCCACTGCCTCTGCCTCTGCTGCTGCCCCTTGGCTCCAACTCAGATCCTTCTTCCACCTCCCAATCCCACCCACATACAAATTATATATAAACAACACATTCACAATCACAGAAAACACTAGAAACACATCCTTTCTTGAGCTTTGGTTTTTCAGAACCATATTAAAAATCTGTGTGTGTGTCTGTCTCTCTCTCCCACACCCCCACACTATGTTCTTTATTGCTAGAAATGATTTTGGGTAAATCCCAGTTATACCCCTCTCATATTTCAGTTACAACTCTCTTACTATAGTATATTCCAGTTACACCCCTTTAGTTTTGGTTTCGTGTATCGAACACCCCCTCTGTTAGTCAACCATTAATTTCCAACCATGTGATGATGTCATTAGTAAAAAAACTATAGAATGATCCGTTTTGCCCCTAATTTGTCTCATCAAAGCATTTTCTCCCCCTATATGGTTTTTTTTTATCAAAATGTTGAAATGAAAGGTTAGTACACTAGGGTTTTTCAAGTCTTTTTCATGATAATTTTTAAGGTAAATATTACAAACCTTCCTTGTACTTAGACCTAATTATACATGGTACTTTCAACGTTTCTGAAATCCCACTGCACTCTCTTATTTTTTGTTCCAGTGTAACACTTAGCTCCTTCGTATGAAGTCAATGCCGGAATTTGACCTTTTTAGTCAATAAAGTTAGTTTTTCAACTAAAATCTCCAAATTACCCTCATATATGTAATGTCATTTTTACCCTTACCCACAATATTAGAAAAACTAGCCCTAAATTCCAATTTTATAAATATAGATTACTGTATATGTATATACATTACTGTGTATATGTCTGATGGATGACCACCAATACCACCGTACCCAAAGCCACTTCTTCCTCCTCCATTGCCACCACCACCACCTATCTCTCTCTCTATTACTATATATATGTCTGAATCGAGATGACCGCAACCGCCTCCGCTATAACTACCACAACCACCTCTGCTATGATCCCACCACTGCCTCTCTCTCTCTCTCTCTATATATATACATTTTATATTACTGTATATGTCTGAATTGGGATGACCGCAACCGCCACCACCATGCCTTCCGCCTCCGCCATAACAATCACCACCGCCTCTGCTACGACCGCCACCTCCACCGCTGCGAAAACCACATCCGTCGCCGCCTAAAAATCCATCAGATCCCTCTTTCTATTTCTCCCTCACACCACTCGTTAGGGTTAGGTTTATAGGTTTTTCAATATTACTGTATAAGGGTTTTAAGGATTTCAATACTCTACTGAATTTGTTTATGGGTTGGTGCTCCAGATGGAAAGAGGATGACAAGAAGGGGGTTTTCAATAGAAATATAGTAAATAATGCATTTGGGCAAAACATATTGGATTTTGATTGATTATTCAAATATTTGAAAATATTTTTTCTTTATTGAACAAAAGATTGTTCTTGTATAAAATGGAGTAATCAAAATTATGAAAACTTGTGATGCAATTTTTTTCGAATCCATATAAACATTTGTTTTTTTTTTTTGTTCCAAAATATTTCTTTTATATGCATTTTTGTCAGAGGGCACTGAGGTCAATTCACAGCTAATTTCGGCCGGATCACTGTTCCGGTACTGACAGGGGAGGGCAGTGGGATATCAGAAATGTTGGGGGTATTATCTGAAATTATGCTCAAGTACAAGGGAGGTTTATGATATTTACCCTAAATTTTATTTTAAAATTATTTTTTAAATGTTAAAAAGTAATAAAAAAAATAAAAGGACAAAAGAGACATTGCACTCAATTCCGTTAGGTTAACTGACGGCCGCCAGTGACAGAGGATATAACTGGAATATGTCATAATAGAGGGGGTGTAACTGAAATATGATCAAATTAGAGGGCATGTAAGTGAAATTTACCCAATAATTTTTGTTTCAAGTACATGAGTTATGTAAAACAAAGCATAGGCTAATTTGTATCACTCTCTTGAAGGAGCTGTTTCTTATGTTTGTGAATCAACCACTAACACTTGTCATTTGCTTATTTGGCAATCATTATTTTTTTATGGATAAATTGCTTAAAATTCCTTTCTCACAAATATCCCCTCAATTATGAAATTAGTTTAGAATCCCCTAAAGTTTCATAAAAGGTTGCATCATGAGCTTGCCCTCAAATTTTTTTACCCTTTTACCCTCCAAACTTTTTGTATTTTCACATTACCTTTAATCCTCTTATAGGGCAAAAAAACATATAAAAGATTATCATATCCTTACTATTATATTTCTTAATTCTTTAAATTACAAAAATATTATTTCTTTTAGTTAGAATATTAATTCTGTCATTTACCTTTAATGTATTAGACTAAATATACTCTCAAATGTTAATTTTTTTTTTGTAAGTTTTAATTATTTTATTTGTAAATCAATTAACTTGTTATTAAATTTTAGTTTGATTTAAATCATAAAACTCAATCCTAATTAATATATTCATAAATAAATCATAATTTATGAATATATTTTTATGAAAAGAAAGTTTCATTTGGCAAAATAATAATAATAATTAGGATAATGAGATTTATGATTTAAATCAAATTAAAATTTAATAATAAGTTAACTGATTTACAAATAAAATAATTAGAACTCATTACTATAGTGTTCATTTTTATTTATTTATTTATTGTTTTTTTTTGGTAATTAAAACTTATTATATTTTGTTTTTCTGATGATTATATATATATTTGGTTATGTTGGTTGAACACTGTGTCAGATTTTGGCTAGCTTGTTGAGTCTGAACATGTGTTTTTCATTTTCTTTGATTTTATTTTGTAGACATTGTTGGGAGGATTACATGTTTGATGATTTTTCATTTTATTTTATGGGTCTTAGTGATTTTTATTAAAGTTATGTTGTAGTTGGTGATTTTCTTTTTCTTGGTTTCAATTTGTGATTAGTTGATCTCGACACCATGTAGATATTTATGGATTTGGATTTTTAATTAATTGTGTGCGTGCTGAAACAAGATTATAAATAATTAAAAATCAACCTCCATGAGTTACATGAAACTAACTTGTTAAAAAAAAACCATAAATTATTATTATTTTAACACTTTTTTATTTGATAATTGAACTAGCATGAACAAATCCTTATATTCAACTATTTAACTAATCTCATCTCATTGTATTTTATGATATTTCAAAATTGTAATTGAAAATTTAATTATTGTCTATTATGAAAGAATGATAAATGTTGATAAAGAACTTGCTCATACATAATTCTACTTCCTTCCTCGTACATTAATTGTCCAATTTTTTAACTATACTTGGTTTTGGATAATTTTATATTTTTTAAAATTGTCCTTTTTCATTAGTTTCAAAAATAATAAAAACTACAACTATATTATATTAATTAAAATAAAAAATAAAAATATAATAATAAATATTGAAAAGAAAGTGCTAAAAATAACTATTTATTGTTACATTAATCAACGTAGACCCCTTGAAGAAATTCTAGAATATTCGATAAAACCCTTTAAAGTCGTTATCCTCTGTTTCTAAAATCTTGATCTCCTCTTTCGGCTCTTGTAAGCTACTTCTCCGATTCCTGAAACTCATTATCCTAATTAATATATTCATAAATAAATCACAATTTATTATTAAGTATTTTGTAATATATTTTTATGAAAAGATTGTTTCATTTGGCATGAAAAAGTTAATTAGGATAATGAGTTTTATAAGAGGATTAAAGGTAAGGTGGAAATATAAAAAGTTTGGAGGGTAAAAGGGTAAAAAATTTTGAGAGCAAGTCCATGGTGCAAAAATATAAAAGTTGAGGGGGTATCCGTGAAAAAGAGAGTAAACTTCAGGGGTTTTAAGCAATTTACCCTTTTTTATTTCAAAACTTTTGTATTTTTTTAATTTGTTGTCTTGTTGACATCAATGTACTATTCTTGGGTTTTTGTTATAGGTCAATCAAGGCTGTTGTAAGAGGGATTCTAAAGGTCCTAATTGATCAAATCTAATTATTGTTGAGTTAATGTCCCACCTTGAATTAGTGCTTAATTCCTTTTCATCACTATATATAATGTCCAATAATAGCTCATTGATGACACATGATACAAGAAAAATGTTACTTAAAACAAGAAATGTATAACAACTAGATACTTAATTTACAAGACATTGACTGATAACATGGATACATGGTTCTCCAAGGACCAAAACAAGTCAAGGAAAATATTGGAAATTGTTAAAATAATTTTCCCACTTTTTACAATATGATCATTTTCAAAATAATTTAAATATTCACACCATCTTCTATTATTATTATTATTATTTTGTATTCCTCCTATTGGATGAGGAAGTTTGGGAAGTTGTTAGGTTGAATATTGAGGAATAATAAAATGAAAACCATAAACTTCATGTGCTTTCAAGTGCATATTCTATTAAAGCATACACCTAATGTCCCCCAAACAGCACTAAGTTGAAAAATTATATTTAGTATTCTCATCATGTGTGATTTTCTATTGGCAAATCCACAAATAGGACTTTCCTAACCTCCCATTTCATCACCAAACAAAACACACACACTACATTATAAGACCAGTAATTGATAATTTAATATTTCAATTTATTTAATATTTCAATTCTGTTGCTGACTTCTGCAGAAGTTACAACATTTTGCTGAGTGGAACAATATACAAGAGCAGAAACAATTTATCACATCACTCAAATCATAATTTAATGATCAAAACAATATCAACACATGTTGATTATTAGATTGTATGATCTTCACATAATTTTAATATCACCATCCTGTATGACTAATACAATCAACACAATGTTGATATCACATATATATATATATATATATGTGTGATCTTCACATAATTTGAATATCACCATCTTCCTGCATGACTAGCTCTTTAATCCGATGCAGCAGCTGGTCGAAATCATCTTGTCGCTTGATGAGGCTGAGACGAACATAGCGACTCTCAGCGCCATAAAGGGTACCACTGCGGCTGATTATACCGGCTGATCTGAGGACTGAATAACAGTCCTCATCTTCTGGTCTCTCACATTTGAACCATGCATAAGCTGCAATAAACATAAAGTTTTTAAAATTGAAATTTTAGTCATGTTACAAAAAAATCATATTTTTAATCATAAAAAGGTAGCATTTACCACAGTAAATTTATAAAACAATGTCTAAGATTCATATGTGAATATGGTTGATTCTTGAAATGAATGAAAAGATGCATTATTTATAAAGTGAATGCAGAACAGTAAACCTTGCATAAGTGAACTAGTATAAATTGTTAAAAAATTAGAAGGTTGACCTATAAAAACTAGCTTCCTTCAACGAGTAAATAATCAATTCCAGATATACATACATACATACATACATATATATATATATATATACACACACATTCAGAAATCACAAGGATGTAAAAAACTTATTTGGCTGCAGGAAAAAGAAAAAAGTAAGGAAACTTGACTGCCATCCAACTTCAGACAGTATTAAAATCATAATTTTGTTTTCTTTGCTACAAATTTGAAGAGCGTATCGATTTTAAATTTCGAACTTCGATATGTCTTGAATGTGAGTAAAATCATTAAATTATGAACTTTCACTTTAATTTCATGGACTATACTACTATGTAAGACTTCCTATTTGTCACTATTAACTCCAC
Organism: Cornus suecica; assembly: GCA_963922005.1. Lineage (NCBI taxonomy): Eukaryota > Viridiplantae > Streptophyta > Magnoliopsida > Cornales > Cornaceae > Cornus > Cornus suecica. Next base: position 18,078,388 of record OY998246.1, read on the forward strand.
AAGTCCTCTGTTTTAGTCCTGTATTTGCAATGCAACAGCCTCTATTGCCAATATATTAGCATTTGAGAAAATATATATATATATATATATATATATGTATATTTATTCAGCTCCATTTTCATAATTGAGTGAAAATTAAAATGAGAATCACCTGGAGAAGGTCCCCGGACCCTTTCGAAAAATGTGCAGTATTGAGGTGAAATTTCTTGGATAGAGAAGCGTGTTGACAACGATAAAGCTTTGCTCAAATCCTCCCACCGGCTACTCATTGTTTCGTGTCCAAACTCGTATATCTCCCTTCCGTTCCCTCCAAGAACCGCCTTTAGCAGCTTCAAAGCTCTTAGCTGAGTGTCATGCGAAACTCCAAAAGAATTTTCACTTACATACTCCGACATACTCTGGTACAAAGCCTCATCCTTCACCAATGCCCACCTGAAGTATGTATATAACAATGTCAAATACGTAAGCAGAAGCAATGCTTTTGTTGTAGAGTGTTGTGATTCAAAAATGGAGGCATGTTTGGTATCATAAATTTGATGTAGAAACTGAATTGTAAATCAAACATTTAAAATTTTTTTTACTTTGCCACAGATGTAAAACATCCAAAAGCACCAAAAAGTTACTTCTGAAATTCGCGCTTTTGCTTCCGAAAAGGTCGCTAATTTTCAAAAGCATAGCACCCGCGCCAAACATGCTTCTACTATCAAATAGTGGTACTGTAGCATTTCAAAGGAGAAGCAACAGAAGCACAACACGAACTAAACATGGCCTATATATGGATTTTCGACGGAACTACTTAATGGAAGTGTGTGAGTAGAGGCTTAATTATTACCCGAATCTAGCGCCTGCATGACCAGTAAGCTTAGAAAGTGTAAATAGCATGAGATCTTCATCGGCTGGAGCTGGTATTGCAGTGAAATGTGGCCAGTAATAGGCGTGATCATGAATCGCTTTGGCGTTTGGTCCTTGAAGAGCCGCACTTTTCAACTGACCATCCGGATTATTTGGCGAAGTTACAAACTCAATCACATTCATAGGGACATCTGAAGTGTTATTCCACATAGATGTATCTCCAAGAAATTTATAATCCACTGACCGGAAAAACGCTGTCTGCTCTTTATAAGCCTGTGAAAGTTTATTTTCGAATTCACATCCCGTAGCGTAAATGGTGAATTGCATGAAAACTCAAATAGGGTATTGTAGCTTTATAAGCTGTGAAAAATTTATGTTCAAATTTACATACTAGTACTTTAATGTGAGATATGTATGGATAGAATGAAAGCTCAAATGGGGTATTAAATCTTTATAAGCCTGTGAAAATTTAAATTTAAATTTCACATTGCTCTAATGTGAATAACGAGTAGAACCAAAACTGAAATGGGGTATTTGATTTATAGGCCTGGGAAAATATATATATTTTTTTGAAAAGAAGCCTGGGAAAATATTTATGGTCAAATTCACATATCTTGCAATGTGAATTATGAATTTATTGAAAACTCAAATGGGGTATCAACTATGAATATTATTTTGAAATGTTAGAACACAGTGTCAATTGCTTATAGGGCTACATCAAATGTAAGAAGGAACTTCCTTCTTATACGGCCTCAGGCAAGCAGCGCTCTAGGAATTTTTATAGGCATGTAAAATATTTATATATCTTCAAAGTCACATTCCTCTAATGCAGTTTATGAATTGAATGAAGCACGAATGGAATATTAGAAATTTAGACGAACCGGGTAAAAAGGGACGGAAACTACAACTCCAGCAGGTGAGGATGAGTTCATAGCGGAAAGGGCATGGACTGCTGCATTGAGGAGTTGGGTTGAGCCGGCACCAAAGACGATGTATCTCCCATCTGTAACTGCATTTTGAACGACGAAATGTAGTTTACGGATATGGTTCTCGAGCTCTTTTGAGATGTAGGAGTGGTCATTGAATGAGTAGCCCATTCTATGCCACCCTGCCACAACAACAGCACTACTGGCTGCATTTTGCATCCAAAATGGCTCCAAAAACAGTGGATCTCCACTGCAACCAACAATCCACTGATATTAAGATATACTTTCTTAATAATGAACATTAAAGTAATTTGGTTATATAGCACATCAATCATTATTGTCTATAAACATAAAATCTGTTGAATTTCTGGTCATTTCAATTTCTGAATACTTAATATTGAAGTGTTTGTTTGAGATAGAATAATCATGATGCAAACTCTCAGAGTTGAATGAATTTAGGATGGAACTCTCAACAATGAATATATAACTAATTTGGTCATAAAGTTGTGCCTATACCATAGTCTATATACATACAAGTCCCTAAAAAGGCTAACACTTAAATATATATATGTATCTATATATATATATTAATGCTAAAAATTAACATTCACAAGAATCACAACTTCTAGTCAATTTAATTTCTCAAGAGTGTAACCATGATACAAACCTTCAGAATTGAAAACTCTTAGGATGGAACTCTCAATAATGAACATAAAATCAATTTGGTCACAAAGTTCTTCAAGTACTATAAGTCCACAAAAACAAAGGTTCTAACACATGTAAATATGTATACTATATTGCTGCAAACATGTTTCTCCACATGCCTCTTGAAGTTTCTTAGCCAATTCCATTTCTCAATCCTTAATCTTGATGTTCAATATGAAGTTTTGTTAAAAGGGTGCATATATAAATTCTTTCTCTATCTCATACACACACAGAAACACACACACATATACATCCTATTGAAAGAAAATATCAATTGCAAACAATAAAACAGTAAAGAATCAAGAACACACTGGATTTATCGTGGTTCAGCCTATTTGACCTACATCCATTAGAGCAGTCTTTGTATTTAGTTTCTCAATGAATTAGGGTTGCAATGATATATATATAGACTTAATTCATATGTACTGGTAAAATACCAAAATCGCCCTTTACTAATAAGTTAATCGATGCCTCAACCGGACCCGTGGCAGAAGGCCTCCACGCCCAGCACCTTTGGTCCCAGGGCTTGTTTCTTTCTGGATTATGAACAGTAACCCAACACATACACGTACACACACAGAGGGGGAAACCTACCTACCTACATCAGCAGGACATCCAGGGGAGAAGTCAGAGCAATCAGAGCCACCATAGCATGTATTGCACTCACAAACTGGCTTTCCATAGAGGACTAAGCCATCCAAATAGGCTCTTCCATGGCCTGAGCAAGAGAGTGATGCCACTGCTTCAGCTTCTGCTGCAGCTTTTTCACTCCAGCTCAACTTCCACTTGGCAGCAACAAACAGATTAAATAACAAAAATATATTTAAACTTATAGAAGTCACCAATAACATAGCATACTTGCGCTTCTCATATTTAGAAGCCATGATTACAATTATGGTATTGGATGTGCCTAAATTATATAGAATGAATAAATAAATATTTGTGATCATGCAATTTATTCATCAATTTGATTCTACCATGGTCAGGAATATTAGTGTATGGTTCTAATGCAATATATATAAAAATAGTGACAAGGACATTTTTTTATTTCAAAAGCTGGTCCAACATGGATTGGTGGGAGCCAGGATTTTTCACATAGTAAGGTCCACCTACGAGTCCATTTGGCAAACGCGAAAATAGTTTTGTTTTTTTTATTATTCATCCATTTTAAAATTAAAAATACGTTTGTCAAACGCGTTAACTGTTCATTTTTTTTTTTTCCAAGAAAACTGTTTTATGTGAATAGTGAATAAAGTAGTGAAAACATCAAATACAACTTTTAGTTATTTTTTGAGTTTTTTCACTATTTAGGGTACCACCTCCGCCACCGCCCCCATCGCCACCGCCACCAACCACCACCACCACCCGCCACCGGTCGCCGCCGCCAGTCACCCACCACCACCGCCCCCCCCCCGCCGCCGCCGGTCACCGCTGACCACCACCGCCGCCCACCAATACCATTTTATTTTTCAATACAAATTTTGATCCAAACGCTTTTTTATTTTTAGTTTTTTGCTGAAAAAAACAAAGACAAATACAAAAATAGTTTTTATATTTGAAGACAGAAAACAAATACAAAAAACAGGTTTTCCAAACGCATCCTATAAGTTGAACTACATTATCTATATGTTCAACACACATACATACATACATATATATATATACAGTGGCGGATCTAGGGATCCGTGTTAGTGGGGGCTAAAAAAATTTGGGTTTTTGGGATATAAATGACATATATTTATTTTAGTGGGATTTAAAACAAATTTTCAGTGGGGGCTTATTTGTAAAAAAATCTAAATTTTGTGGTACTTAAGATAAAAAAAATTCAGTGAGGCTAAATATTAGATATCTAAAATTTTAAAGTAAAAACTATAAAAAAAGAAGTTTCAGTGGGAGTCATGCCCAACTGAATCCGCCCCTGTATATATACATACATATATATATATATACATACATATATATATATATATATATATATATATATATATATTTATTTATTTATTTTTCATTTCCACTTGATTGATTTCATTATCGATTTTTTACTCTAATAAACATAGTCAACAAAACTCTAATCATCACCTGAATGATCCAAATTTATCAGTGTGAAAATAAAGGTAAAGATATCTTTACTCTCAAGTGTTGGTTTCTTTGTGTCTTTACATTCTTTTTTTTCTTTTCTTTTTTTTAATACAAAACCTATTTAGGAAAAAATTGATAAATAGGGTGCGTTCACTAACGTGAAACGTTTCACGTTTTCTGTTCTCACCTACCAAAAAGTAAAAACAGAAACAATAATAATATTTAATAAATTGTTTTTGTTTCCAAATAATGAAAAATGTTTTCCATGTTTCACATGAAAATGAGAAACATAAAAAAGATGTTTCACATGTTTCTCTACTGTACAAGAGAAACGTTTCTTTCACTGTTACTTTTATTGCCTTTTATTATTTGTCTTTATGCTCTTATTATTTGGTTTTATTCTCTCACCTTTCAAGCATTTTCTTCATTTAATTCATCATTCACATTTGTCTCTTTCACTTTCCATTTTTTTCCCATTATAACTAATATATTATTTTAAATATATAATACATTATATAATATGTTATATTAAATAATAAAATATTATTATTAATAATAATAATATTATTAAAAATAAAATTATTATTAAATAATAAAATTATTTTTAATTAATATAAAATAAATTTTAATATATAAATTTTTTATATATTAGTCTGAATTTATTAGACAAAAATATATAATTAATTATATATAATAACATATTATTAAATATGAAATATATTATATTAAATAATAATATATTATTTAAATAATAAAATATTCATTAAACAATAAAATATTTTTAATTATATAAAATAAATTTTAATATGTAAAATTTTATATATTAGTTTGAATTTATGAGACAAAAAAATATAATCTATTATATATATATATATATATATATTTTTAATTATTAAATATAATATTTTTATATTAGTATGCAATAAATAACATACTATAATTATAAATAATTATTCTAGGAAATTTGTGAAATAATTGTTTTATTAAACGTGTTATTTGTTTCTTGTTCTCAACATTACGAGAATATCAATAATTAATAAACATTATTTCTATTTTTTATTTTCAATAAGAGAAATGAAAATATATTTTTATTTTTTAAAAAATAAAAATAAAAAACATTTCACGCACCTAGACCTTCACTTCACTCGTATCCTTCTAATCCTTTTGTGGGTGGATGGGTGAGAAATATCGAATAGGCTTAGGATATATATGTGTGTGTCCACCTCTTTGATGGAGAAAACGATTTGAGGCCTCAAGCCCATTGGTAGAGTGGGTCATGGACATTGATATTTGATAGTAATATATCAGAACTATAGAATTCAATGTGTGCAAGTTTTTATTTTTTATTTTTTATTTTTATTTTTATTTGTGGACTTTTTTGTCTTAAGAAAATTAATAGTGATAAATTTCCTCACTAATCACTATCACTCCTTGTCAATTATATATCAACTTGCAAAAATTCTCTTCCTAGCTTTGATTTGGACAGTGAGAGAGAGAGGAATCTAATGCTATCAACTTTTATGTACAAACAAACAAGTGCCAATAGGTCACACGTCAAGTGAGAGAGGGAATTCACATGCAAGAAGAGTATCTTTCTTGGCAGGTATTGAGGAAAAAGAAAAGCCCTGCAAAATATATAGGCCCGTTTGGATACGGAAAAACAGTTTTTATTTTTTTACTATTCACCAAATTCAAAAAAAAAAACACGTTTGGCAAACGCGTTTACTGTTCACTTTTTTTTCCCAAGAAAACTGTTTTCTGTGAATAGTGTGTAAAAGTGGTAAAAATACCAAATACAACTTTTAATTATTTTTTGAGTTTTTTCACTGTTTAGGTGGTAAAAATAGTGAAAACACCAATTCCATAAAATACAACTTTCACCAAATAAAAGTGGTGAAAACACCTTCATCCAAACGCTTTTTTGTTTTTAGTTTTTCGCTGAAAAAAAAAAGACAAATACAAAAACAGTTTTTATATTTGAAGACAGAAAACAAATACAAAAAACAGGCTTTCCAAACACACCCTATTTTCTTATATAGTCAATTAAATAAGGATGAATTTTCCTATTATAAATGATATATTTTATAAAAGGGTTCATTTAATAAACACGAAATTGTTGCTTGAGCTAAGAACTACTACTTTATGCAAAAATAACTCTGAAATTTATATCCAATAATTTATATCCAATATTTTCTTTCCCATTGTCTATATAGGATGTGATAAGAAAATCTTATTAGTTTTTGTTTGTGTTTGTTGCTGTGAAATATAGAAAAACACAAATACATGTTTTTGTTTGTGAAGTGTTGGAATCTAAAACAGAAGCATGTTTGGTATTGATATTTTTGCTGTAAATATATACATATGTATATATGGTGTTTTGGGGCAAAAAGAAGTGGTGATGGTCGGAGGTTGTGGTGGTATTTCGGAGCAAATGGAGGGGGGGTGATCGGAGGCAGAGGCCGTGGCGGCCGTGGTGGTGGTGTAAATATATATATATATTTTTAGTGAATAGTTAAAAACAAAAACAAAAAAAAAAAAACACTTTTGTTTTTGCAAAAAGAGTAAAAAAAATACAAACATTTTTTTACTATTCAAAACAAAACACGAAAGCCAAACATGTTTTTATTTGAAAAACAACTATAGTAGCAAACAAAAAACGCCATTCTAAAACAAAAAAACTATTAAGGGCCAAGTTGTGCGTATATATTGATATCCTTCAGAAAAAAATCCAGTAGTCCCAAGAAAAACGCAAATTGCATCAAGAACCCCTTGTCATCTATAATAGAAAAGACTTCACTTCTTCTGTTCTGTTTCTATACATTTTAGGTTTCCATTGAATTGAAATCAAAGATCAAAATTTCTACTAACAATATTAACCAAATACTGTATGATGTCAAGATAGTCCACGATGATTACAACAAAGCAACCACAGAATAATGTCATTGGTAAAAAAAAATAATAATAATAAATAAAATCAGCATGAACCACCTATTGCCTTTCTTGCAACATCTAAAACGACCAGAGCCATGATTCACTGGCCTAGCCAACAAAGTAGACAAGTACTATATACCAGATTTAGAAATAGACCATTCAATGGATCGGATTTTGATCCGAATCCGATCCGATTAGTCGGATATGGATTGAAAATAAAATCCGATAAACCCGATTAGGATCCGAATCCGATTTCTTAACAAATCGGATATAGATTTACCTAGATCTAATCCGAATCGAATTCATTGACAAGTCTGTCAAGGCAGTTAAAATCGGGAGTCTAGGTAGAATCGTTTTGGGTTCTACGTAAGATTCTACCAACTTTTCACAAAAATAATTCAATTTAACTCATTAAGCAATACTATCTCTATAATACAACAAAAACATACTCAAAACAACAAATCAAAGTAAAAACATCACCTTAACTAAAATATACAAATAATCACCAAGGATGTCCATCTCACCAAATTCTTCATCATCATCTATTTCATGAATTTCCTTAACTAAAATATACAAATAAACAAAGAAAATTATTATAATTCATATGATAAAATTACAAATTTAAATAAAAAATTGAAATTAAAATTTATAATTAAGTGGAACATATAATTTATTTAATGTAATTCATTTATGATTTTTTAACATAATAGTCAAATATTTATTTTGAAAGTTTAAATCATATTAAATTTGGCTACATATTGAAATATTTGACTAAAACGTTTTAGGCCTCACATGGATGACTCAACCCTGAAACTATTATTTTAGCCAAAAAATATCAAAAATACATGTGAATACAAAGTGATGTGTGTGTGCAAAGCTTTCCTTTTACAAATAAAAAATAAAAATAAAATAAAAAATAATTTTAAAAAATTGTAGCATCTTACGATTCTATTAGTACAATCTTACACGATTCTACACGATTCTAACACGATTCTACACAATTCTACTAAGATTATACCTATTTCAGCCAAAAAATTCCCTTAAATAGCATAATCGTATAGAACGATTCTACTCCGATTCTACCTATTTGAACAATTTTGCAGCGATTTGAGTCATTTTGGGGTGGTGGGATTCTACGATCTAGGATCTAGATTTTAACTACCTTGAGGTCTGCATACCACAATGGTGAAAAACATCGGAGACAAGGGCAACCCTGCCTTAATCCTCTACTAGACTGGAAAACTTTAGGAGAACCATTCAACATAATGGAATATACCTGGTAGACCTGAGAAGCATAAAAACCCATAGAATCAATCTATTCCCATAGTTTCGAAGTAGAGACCACGAGAAGTCCCACTCCACTGAATCATAAGCCTTCCTGAGATGTATTCTTCATAGCCAGAGTAGGGTAAATACTAAGCCTGAATGAGCCACTCTCATGGCATCGTGAGACTTTCTATCTCTAACGAAGGCACATTGTCAATGCCCCATCAACTTATGCAGAACACGAGACAACCTATTTGCCGTGATATTCGTGACAAAGTGTATATACATTAAGATATAGACCTGGAATCACTTATCTTCACTGCACTATGCTTCTTGGAAACTAGAGTAATGAATGTACTGCTAACTCTAATAGGTAAGAAGGAAGAGTGCAATAAATGTTCGATCACAAACACTAAATCTACGTATACAATAGACAAAAACAACACTTTTGGGGAAAAAAAAAAAAAAACTAGCTGGAAAACCACCAGGAAGAGGGGTCATATCATTATTGAAAATCTGTGTCTACTATATTGAACAATATGTTTGAAAAATGCTATGAAAAAACCATCTGGAACAAGGGCCGTATTAATGAGCATCCCCAATTTCATGCATTTTGACTATTTAAAATAAATCAAATCAAAGAACGAATTCTATAAACATAAATCAAAGAAAGTCTAGAAAATATTATCCAAAAGCAGTATTAACCCAACATTGCGGTTGCCAAAAAGAAAACACGGGTAATGTCATGAATACTATTAGACTTGTAAACTTTCACAGAATGTGTTGCTTAAGCGCCAATGATGCATTACTGGGGAAATAAATCCATGAGTTGGATACAACAAGGAAAACAAGATGCTTCATGAGTAGGGTTCATGCTGGAGGAAATAACTCGACATGAAGCCCTGTCTTTTAGCTGGATAAATACTAAAAAACCTTTGGTTTCAATCGATTCTGAGGTTGTCATTCCAGTATTGCCTCAGCCAAAACATAGAAGTACAGCATAGAAGGACAAACCTTTGGCTTCAATTGATTCTCAAGTTTCATTCCAAGATGGCCTAAATCAAAACACAGAAATAGGGTTGAAGGATAGACGCTCCTATTTTCTTCCAGTGAATGCTAGCATGCAGGGACGAGCAGAATCCAAGGTAGTAGAGGAAGATGAATCCGAACATGTAATCATCTAAATCTGATTTTAATTCAACTTGACAGAATTCGATTCCCGAGCCAGATGGGATCTTTGGGCAAGCATCTTCTTTGTCCTTTCAAGAACACCAAAGAAAATTGAACCTCCAATACCTATCCACAATACTCTCGGCCCCATCCCCTGCAGTACAGTAGCCAGAAACAATTCAATGCTAATTTTATAGAGGTCCTCAATCTGTTTTATTATTTGATTTTTCTTGATTAAGGGTTATCAATGTTCTCAACTTTTAGTTTCATGTTGATGACCATATCGGGCCACTTACCCATGCAAGTCAAAACGATTGGCCTGTAAGAATTCCTAACTAATATGACCCTCATTGTTCATATATTAGTAATGCTATCATCTAACAAAAGTAAAAGTACATAGTTTCCTATTTCTATACTATAGATTGTAAAACTAAAAGTGTATCAAGGAAAAGCATACCTTGAAAAGAGCAGGAGTCCCTTCTTCTCTAATGATGGTCTTAACACAATCAGATATGCCTTTGTACTGGTTGGCTGACCCCTGCAAAGTTGAAAAGCATTCTGTTAAGAAGATGAAGACAGAAAGAAAAGCAAGAAAAAAGATGCATTATCTGTACCTGAACCATTAATCTAGTTTTGATGACATCAAGAGGAGTTGTTATAGCTCCAGTGATTGCACCTGAAATAATATAGGATTCAATTTTAAGTGATCCTCAACAATTTGGACACCAAAATGATGCTCGTATTACATCACTAAAAGGCGGCAACATTTGATCTTAAAAATGAAAACCAAGCACAACATACATCACAACCACAAGATCGTAGCTCAAATTTCCAAGTATATGATGTCATTTCACAATATGCCGTACCCCGCATTACAATGAGTCAATATTGGATATACCGATAACAATTGCTTAAAAAAATATAAACTACTTCCGAAAAAAATATACAAATTACAAATAAGCGACATAAGTATGAAGTGTATCTTTCATGTGCGGAGCCCACCACTGAAGGGTCCTTAAAGTATAAAAGTACACCTTATGCGTCAACGGACCTTGATCACTGCATGACGCTTTGGCTACGTGTGTTGATGGGTGCTTAAGAAGTACAGAAAATATAAGTGACCACAATCCACAAAAAGTAATTAAGCCATTCAAAAGCAACCTGCATGCTCCATCTTAATCCCTTTGCCTTTTTCTTTTCTTTTTTTTCTGAATTGGTGTTTTTGTTTGGTTCTTTTTTTATCCTGCAGTATGACCCTTGTAATCCTATACAAGATTTTTCTTTTAATTATATCTCAGCTTACCCCACCCAGGCAAAAAAGAAAAAAGAAAAAAAGGAAAAGAGAAAAGAGAAGTGCCATAGTGCAGCAATTTTTCTGTGTATTGAGCCTGGTAATTAGCACACACTTTAGGCTTAAGGGACCTCTTTTGGAGTAAAATGAGGCACAAGTCCCCGCAAGCCTTGATAAACCGAGGCCTTTTTACCTAGAATCAAATTTTAACGACTAACCGGATTTAGTAGTTCCAAATGCCAAACAGATCCTCCAGATCTCCTTTTCTCACTGCCAATAAATTGAAGGCATTAACCTCAGTTATTGCACAAATTAGACATTACTAATTGTAATGGTTTTTACTATAATTGTCGGCTTGTCCAATACATGAGGAAGGATGCATTTAAGTAATATACATAAAGCCTCTGTTAACCTATTTTGCGAGTTTAATCAGTCTCTATTGCGGAGAATGACTTCCCACAGAAAGCAAAAGCAATCAGCTCCCAACATTTATAGACTCCATAAAGGATACCTCCAAAATTCCCTCATAATATATTCCTTCAAATTACTAGACCAGATCTTCCCGTTGAGCAATGAGCATGCATATTTCTCATCCTCCATTATCAGCCCTTTGGACAGACTGCAAAACTGGTAACTTAATCCCCAGCTCAGTATTGAGGTATTGTCTGGCTCATCTCTCATGACCAAAAGATGAGCGGGAGTTCCAACCCGTACCAAGCATGGCACAAGCTGTTCCAACCCCACCCCAGCATGACACCAGCAACTACAATGACTACAGTTACATTCATCGCTAATTGCCCACTGGAACACAAATTGTCAAGCATTTGTTCTGAAGACAGATAACAGTTGCAAACTATATTCCACACTACATTAGGGAAGGAGCAAATATTTTGAATTTTCGAGAGAGGGAAACAATCCAGAATACCCATATATACTTGAAATTGAAGTAATTTTGGATGTATAATTACCTGCGAAAGCACCGATCATAGCAGTCTCAGGATCCTTGAGATCCCTCTGTGCCTGCAAACAGCAAATGCAATTAACATTACACAAAGCATGAGCATTTAGTATTACACCAAGTACTTGCCCCTTGCTAAGTGCCCACTTGCAGTCTGTAAAATAAAGAATAAAAGAAGCCACTGAAAATTTTCCCGAGCATCATTCATTAACTCTTGCTTGAAGAACTTCACACCTTCAAGACAAGGAGATTCTCAATTATATGATGTCTTGGCTTCGGTATCATACAAGGACTAATTTAGATTTTTCTAGTCGATCCTTCAAACGTTTTTGTACAACAGGTAATCGCGACCCTTACCCAAAGGAAGGAAGTCAATCAAGGAGTGTTTTCTTTCATGTGAAAAAATGCAATAAAAGTAAGTAAGCTCACCGCTAGTTTATACCCCATCCGGAGTTGTTCATATATGCAAAACTGGATAGCATCAAAGGGCAAATCTCGCAGTAAAAAGGAGCCATATCCCTACAAAAGCTCAAAGAGAAAGGTCAAGCCATGCCATACTAAAGTAAAAATAATTTTCCACTGGTAAGCAGCACGAAATCCAGCTTGCATGAGACTATATTTATTATGCTCTGTTTGGTAGGACAGGGGTGGAGGGAAGATAAGAAGGAAGGAACGAAAGTACTTTGGTCAGTAGAGTTGGTATAAGGAGAGAGGATAATGTAATGGATGAGTAATCTTTCCTCCTCCAAAATTTCATTTCTCCAAATATGAACCGAAGAGGAAAGGAAAGACAAGTGGGGTTATTGTAGAAGTTCTAAATTTGTCATCAATTAAAATACTATAGAGTACAAAAGGCCTAATGGCCCAGCGATACCAGGCCCTTCCAAATGGGAGGTCCAGGGTTGGAGCCTCAGTGGAGGAGTGTGTGAGTAATTGCTTAACTTTCAAAAAAATTGAAAATAAATAATTACTATAAAGTATAGATAGAGTATGGGAATATTGGCAAAATTTTTAACTCTCTCTTTTACTCTGTCCCGAGGAACACAGAAATTTGTCAACTTCATCTCTTCTCTTCCATCCAACCAAACATAAAGAAGGAAGGATACAGGGATGTCTCATCCCTTCTTCTCTCCCTTCCATCCATTTTTCTTCATTTGTACCAAAAGAAGCATTTGAGTTCAAACTTAAGGCTTCAAACCATGAAAACTCAGTATAGTTAAACATCACATACTGCATAAAGGCCTTTGAAACCCTCCTTGGCAACAATGAGGCGGATAGCATCCGCAGTGGAAGAAAACTGTCCAGTCTGCATCCTTTGCTTAACAACCTGGGAAGTGTTGAAAAAACCAGTGTGAGTCCTAAGAAGCAACTTCACAAAGTGCGGGACAAGGAAGTAAACTACCTCGGTTGGTACACGAACAATAGAAGAAGCAGCCCCTCCAACAGCACCTGCAGACTTAAGTGAAGGCAAGAAAGCTTTTAAAAAATAACAAAAAAAGCCTCTAGCAAACTACATTAGAAGGTTTGAGAAAAGAGGAGTCATAACAAGACAGAAAAGTACATGGTCAATTTTGTCACCCTGGAGATAAAATTGAAGCAATTACAGAAATCAAGTCAGTACATAACAGCAGAACTCAAGAACAATGAATAAGGTTCATTGTTTTTGGGGGCCGCTGAAAGCATATACCTTAAAGAGGATCTAAGGCTTCCAAGTAGTAAAGAAAATATGAAATATATGAACTCATAAATTCATTCATGTTGTCATGATATCCCCAACTTACTTTCAACAAGCCACACCCTAGGAGTATTCCCAAGTGAAGGAAATCATGATATGATGACAAAGAGGATAAAAATGAATAATTAGCACACTAGAAAAGATGGTTTATCAAATTCTGCAAGGATTTTCAAAGTGGTATCAAGAAAATCCAAACTTCGATTTTAACAATGCAGCTATAAACTTAATATAAGACTTGGGTAAAACTAACATGAATATTGTTATTTCATATCAGCTTAGTAGCGAAATATACCAAATGAGCCAAGGCACTTAGGTTTTCCGGGAAGCTCTTCAGTAGTTTCTGCTTCGTGGGTTCATATACACCAACAAATATGGCCGATGCACTGTGAATCATAAGAAAGTTCATCAACGACATGTCTCCTAATGCAAAGAATTATAAAATTTATATGAACAGTAATGGAGTGTAAGGAAACACAGAGAAGGGGGGTGCCTCTGAGGGCACCTACCTTTCTCTATCATCTGATTACTACTCTAACTGTGTAGGAAAACTATATCGCCTCTTACACTTTCTTTGCCCTGAAAGACCTTCTCTGCCATGTGACTATAAGTCTATATAGACTGCAATCCTCTATAAACTTCAAATTGAGTTCAGTTTAACTTATGCCAGATACACGAGTCAAACTCGTCCATGGCAGTGTAAATATAAGACCATGTTGAGTTCAATTCATCTGGCATATTAGAGCATAGTGAGCTTTGAACCAGAACTTGAGAATCATAAGGAATTACAGGAATACAAAAATCAGACAAATAGTTTGGCACAATCTGCATTGACACAACAAGCTCAAATATTAATTCCCGAAACATTAAAAAGAATGACTGCTATGACGAGAACTTACGGTAAGACCCCAACAAGATTTCCAGCCAATCCAGAATAGAGACCCTTAAATATAATTTTCCCCCCACCACGAACTGCCTGACAGGAAATCAAGGACAGTAGGTAAACAAAATTCTAAGCAACCGAAACAAAATCATGAGTTCTTGAAATTTAAAGGGAACTAGCTCTTGCAAATCACAGAAAACCCAGCAATTATAAGAATCATTATGCAAGCAATATGAGAAGAATAGTATCTTTGAAAGAATAATAATAAAATATGACAACAACAAATAAAAGTATAGACTAGATTCAACATGCCACCTAATTCTCTCGACTCTTAATAGAAGTTAAGACCATTCAAGTGATAGCTGATAAGTGCATAATTCATACACAATTAACCTCTAAAAATATACTTGTTAGTCATTTAATTTAGTTAATACTTGTGTTTTTATGTTTTTGTAGATTATTGGTGATTTCTGGTACAAATGGGTTAAATCCATCTAAACAATCCTAAAATTTGTTTAGACCACGTTTTAGTGTTTGGGTCATATATTTCAGCTCATTTATTTAATTTATGCAAGCCCAATGTTTCTGGAAAGCTGATTCAATATGAAGAATATTGGTATCTCACATAGAACCCTAATTATGATGTTTAGAGAGCGAAAAAGACATTTCAAATCTGGCCCACTGTTTTGTGCGAAAATCAGCATCAGCTTGGTAATATAATCACAGATTTTGAAGGAATGATCAGAATGGAGTGAAATCGAGGGTTGTGGAAAGAAGACTTGGTTGACAAAAAAAAAGTATTTCATCAATATCTTCCAAATTCACTCTCCAAATTAGTCAAAAATGGGCGGCAAGATATCATCAATTAGGAAAAGAAATATGAAAAAAAATTATTCTCTTATTTACTTTCCTAGCAGAAAACCTTGAGAACCTCTATAAATAGGACATATGTGGATGCACAAAAGAGGATCATCAATAGTCAAGGAACATAAGAGAAGACTGGTGCAATCCACGGAGAAAGTAAAGACTTTATTCCATCTTCAATTTCGGGTTTGTGCGATCAACGAAGAAATCCAAGACGTCTTCCACTTACGATTTCGGGTTTGGTTGTTCTTGTTTTATTTTTCATGTATAACTAATTCACTCGGCCAAGGCCTAGAGGAAACCCTAGTCATGTGCAACTTTATGGTTTTCAATTGTAGACATGGTTGAATATTTTGGTTAATAATTTCTCCTTCTTATTATTACATGTATGTTAATGCTTTCGATTTTATGTGCTTTAACCGAGACTAAAATTGAACGTATTTTATTCCTTCAATGATTTATTTATTATTTCTGGCCAAGATAATAAATAAATCATTGAAGGAATATATAAATCACAACTATCTATCCGTGGTCAGGCATAAACAATTATAATTTATTATTTTCTTCTTAAATTGCCAAGTAGATTCATGTTCATGGTCAGACATAAGTAACCTATATGCTATTAATGAAATACGTTCAATTTTAGTCTCGGTTAAAACATATAAAATCGAAAGGATTAACATACATGTAATAACAAGAAGGAGAAATTATTAACCAAAATATTCAATCATGTCTACAATTGAAAACCATAAAATTGCACGTGACTAAGGTTTCCTCTAGGCCTTGGCCGAGGGAATTAGCTATACATGAAAAATAAAACAAGAACGACCAAACCCGAAATCATAAGTGGAATACGTCTTGAATTTCTTCGTTGATCGCACAAACCCCGAAATTGAAGATGGAAGAACGTCTTTGCTTTCTCCATGGATTGCACCAGTCTTCTCTTCTGTTCCTTGGCTATTGATGATCCCCTTTTGTGCATCCATATATGTCCTATTTATAGAGGTCCTCAAGATTTTCTGCTAGGAAAGTAAATAAGAGAATACAAAATTCTCATATTTTTTTTCCTAATTGGTGATATCTTGCATCCCACTTTTGACTAATTTGGAGAGTGAATTTGGAAGATATTGATGAGATACTCTTTTCTTGTCAACCAAGTCTTCTTTCCACAACCCTTGATTTCACTTCATTCTAATCATTCCTTCAAAATCTGTGATTATATTACCAACTTGATGCTGATTTTCGCACAAAACAGTGGGCCAAATTTGAAATATATTTTTCGTCTTCTAAACATCATAATTAGGGTTTCTATGTGAAATACCAATATTCTTCATATTGAATCAGCTTTCTAGAAACATTGGGCTTGCATAAATTAAATAATCGAGCTGAAATATATGGCCCAAACACTAAAACGTGGTCTAAACAAATTTTTGGCTTGTTTAGATGGATTTAACCCATTTGTACCGAAAATCACCAATAATCTACAAAAACATAAAAACACAAGTATTAACTAAATTAAATTAAAATAAATGACTAACAAGTATATTTTTAGAGGTTAATTCTGTATGAATTATGCACTTATCAATAGCTCAATTATTACTCTCCCCATATATTTAAAACTTAATTAAAGAGATGAAGAGTTCTCGTTGGTGATATGCACTTCATCCGAGATGTAAAAACATATTATGATGTCCAATGAGTATGAAGAATCTTTTACGTACTCTTGATATCCACCGTAAGACTATTGCAATAAAGCCACATACAATGGATTTTATGATGACCTATGGTTATGGAAAAACTTGCAGTCAGGGGTTCTTTTAAGGTTCAAAAAGGTTGTAGGCACGAGGGCTGATTAGGGATTCAGAATTGGCCATGGTCTAATAGGTGTTTGTTTGCTTGAAATTTAAGAAGCATGCAAAAATATTTAGGTAGCAACATATTTTGGGGTTCTGTTAGAAAGAAAGGTAGTATGGTAGCAAATGATTTGATGACAATGGTATGGCTTTATGATGTCAAAGAAATTGGTGGTTGTTCTCAAGCTTCCAACAGTGATCTGTGACCAGGAACTAAGGTCTGATTATTTGCTTTTGAGGTGGTTGAGAGACAGATTTATCAGAGGGAAAGGTTCAGGCTTGTCAATTATACTTTTGTCATTGGAGGAGGTGCAGGTTACAGGTTATCTTAGTACAGTATTAAGTGAATATAGTAGAAGTTGCAGTAAAAGAAGTTTGGCAAACATGCATATGACCCATGGGTTAAATCATAATTCACAATACTCGAAAGCATTTCAAATCCTTCTGAAAAATCCCTAAAATAATTTCCCATGTATGCTGCTAAACTAGATAATTAGAAATTAAAGACTTTGATCAATAAAACCAATCAGACCCAACTTGTGACTTTTTAAGAAAAGACCCAAGAACATGATGTCAAATCTGACTGATGGACCTTTACTACTGCCCATGTCTGACAAATCTGAAATTGTCAAAATACCCCAGCCTCTAAAATGTAAGAATAAAAAATAATCTTTAACCAACAACAAATTAAATTAATTTGAGTACATAACAACTTGACTATAAAAGGGTCGTCCCTTGAAATTGAATCGAGTTTCAGAAAGGCCCTCTTAGTTAAACTTGCTTTTCCATCAACTTCTTAGTAATGTTCACAGAACTAGGACGAAACTACAATAATGGGATTCAGCATCTGGGTGCCACTACTATTTAAAGATGATGAAAATTTAAATTAAATCTAACAGTCACAAGAAACCTGTCCTTAATATTTGTGACTGCATTTATCTTAAACAAGTTCAATTTGAAGATGATTTTTAAAAACTGGGATTGACAATGTGGAGGAAATACATGGACGATACTAATAGTTAGTAACCTGCTTGAAGTCGGGTTTTTATCGTATCAATTGGATATAAAGCTGTTTCAACAACAACACCAGCAACACCTCCAGCTACAGCACCCTCTGCAAAACCCAAAACAAGAAGTTTAGAAACAGAGGATGATAACCGGCTAAAAATTCTGCTTTACAACTAGAAGACTACATTATAGTTATCTAGAAGTAGAAGTAAAAACACATAATATCACGCATGATCCGATCCAAATCCCGTCCATTGAGAGGTCTAGTTCCGCACATACTTGGGCTTGTGCATGAATGCACATCTTCCCAATAGAGATACTGATTGAGTTTCTCTGGGATATATTTTAAAACTTCAAATGTGTAACCATACAAGGGAATACTCGATATAATCCTAACCGCATTAGAATATATTGGTAAAGAATTAACTTCAACCAGGTCATTACTGTAGTGTCTAATTACGATAGCTGTATCAGAAGCTTACACTCCTCTCAAAGGACCATGGCCATGTTACCCACATGCAGCATACTGACACTTCCCAGACACTCTCACATACATATTCAATACACCTTTGATTCCACTGATTTAAAATAGAATATATTAATGAACCTTAGACATGATATATAATCTGTTTTGGAATAGAAGAAGATTGTAATAGTTAAGAGAGAGAAAAAAAAATTCAAAGGTAAATTTGTAAAACTCGATCTGCTTTGAACTCCAAACCTCTCTAAGCTGAAAAAGCTCCCATTTCTTTCCCAATCATAACCTAAACCAATAGGCCAGAGATAAGGCGGATAGTCAAATAGAACCTCTTTTAGCACTCTCTAAACTTGACTGCAAATTATAATAGTCATCAACTATCTACTATTAGGTGAGCTTCATATCATAATAAATCCTATCACTTTTCCACCCAATTTCAAATGTGTTGACGTACAAGGCGTTAAAGATATAATCTAAGATTTTTTTTTATCTCTAGAGGTCAAAATTTATCTTCCATCTCAACTCTTTCGTTAAGTTGTTTATTGTTGTTCTTTCCCAGACCTTTGTCTACAAATGTGTAACACACATACAGTAGCCCTCACCAGTTCTCCTCAATTCTTATTTAAAATGAAAAGGGAAAAAAAATTCCGAGTCCTATGTTCTCAGATGTCCACTCTCGTCTATTTCAATGAATGTTTTCATTTCTCTGCGACAGGATTTCATAAATTTGTAATAGAGAAAAAGGAAACAAAACTAGAAAACAAATAGCATTCCATATAGTCTGATATTTCTTGCAAAAGTTATGATCGAGAATTGATTATAAAAAAGACCATGCCCTGAAATTGACAAACTATAATTTTCCTTTTTGGTTAGGTAAGTACTCACACCCACATTGCCAAGCCAAGTCTTGAAACTCTTCCCCCTTCCCTTCCCCAATGGTAGACTGGTAGGAGAGGTAATACCATTGGCCTAATGAGGCATTGGCAAATCACAAATTTATATCTCACAATCGAAGCACATAGTTAATACTAATTAACAAAGTTTCATCAAGTCCCTAAGCTAATTTGTCGCCGTGAAGATTTACCAAGTGTCTTTTGCCCATTCTGGCTGAGAACTGTCTTTTATGGAAATAAAACTCACTCCTTCATTTACAAGGGTGCTCTTTATCTTTTTGTTTAAAATGTGATCAATATATTGCACCACTGTTTTGCACATAATGGAAAATACCAAGTTCACCATCAAATCAAATGATTAATTAGAGTTTAATACATGCTTCTATCTTCAATCCATCTCCAACAAAAATCATACTACTTACCAAATAAAGCACGAAAAAAATTGAACGGATTATCATCTCGGGCCCTCGCTGATGTAACAATCTTGCTTGGCTCGTCTTCTGAACTACTCATTTTATGCCTCAAAGACACTATGAAACACACCATTGTTAAAAATTAAAAATAGGAAAATGAAAACTAGTTAGGAGAGGGAAATTGTTCGTGCAGAAGTTAAGAGTCAAAGAGGTCAACTAAAACTAAAACGGAACAAAAAATTAATAAACACTTTTTTCTATACGTTCTTTAAAATTTATATATATGTTATTAGTTATGTAATACTTATAATGGTTATTAGTTATAACCCTTTAGTTTTTGTGAAATATTTATAGAGTAATATATTTAAAATTAAAAGCAGTAATTAAATAATACGATTTTTTTATTATCATTTTATATAATTTATTATTGATAAAATCTTTTTAGTGGTAAAACGAACTTTTAAATATATTTTTCAGCTCTAATAAATTAAATCTAATAGGATAATCGGCTTATGATTGAAAATATCGGAAAAAGAGAATCCATGTGACCGATCCCGTTAAGAAGGGATAAATGCAAGGTTGATCATAAAGATGATGATATCAAACATGCATCTACAACAAACATATTGGACATGCACTAGCTTCCAGAAAACCCAAAAAAAAAAAAAAAAAAATACATAAATATTTGATGTTGTTTGTGAGCCCCAAATCAGTGCCTTAAATACGGGACTGGAGAAAATTTATTTAATTTTATTTAACTAAATATCTTCCAATTCCAATTCCAAATCACCGATTCAGTGATCCTAAGCATTGCACTACTTTATTTGCATCTATGCGACCAAAATTGCTCTATACACTGGCTTCTGTACTAAATATAAACAAAAAAATCCTAATCATTGAAAACACATTTAAAATGGAATTTTTTTAGTAATTCAATAAAAATACTAATTTAAGGGCAATCATTAATTCAATAACCAAATAAATTTGCATGAACATTAGTTGTGAAATAAGATATGTGAATGGATTACCAGGTGGAACTGTTTCTGCGTTCATCAACAACGCTGTTCAGCTGTAAAAAACTAGTTAAAGCAATTAGAAAACTAAGCTAGGATTTTATAGCAAATAAAAGCCCTAATTCCAGACATTAAGTCGGAGAATATACATATAGTTAATACGTATATATATAGATATATACATATATGTATATATGTAATAGACGGAGAAAGAGCGTACCAATTTGCACAGCCGTATAGTTGGTTGATCACGAGAAATGCAACACTCGCAAGGGTTTTAGAGAGTTTCATGAAGGAAAATGACCAGATCACCCTCTGTGGTTTTAATGTATTGCCAACAAAAATAGGGGCAGATTGGGAATGTTAATGTTAAATTTCACTGCTTTAAATATGTGGAGTTTTACACAATTTAATTTGTAAGGGTCCGTTTGGATACACTGTTTTTTGTTTTTATTTTTTTACTGTTCACAAGACTAAAAAAAAAAACACGTTTGGCAAACGCGTTTACTGTTCACTGTTTTTTCCCCAAGAAAACTGTTTTATGTGAATAGTGTGTAAAAGTGATGAAAACACCAAATACAACTTTTAGTTATTTTTTGAGTTTTTTCACTGTTTAGGTGGTAAAAATAATGAAAACACCAAATTCATAAAATACAATTTTCACCAAATAAAAGTGGTGAAAACACCTTCATCCAAACGTTTTTTTATTTTTAGTTTTTTCCTGAAAAAACAAAGACAAATACAAAAATAATTTTTATATTTGAAGACAGAAAACAAATACAAAAAATAGGCTTTCCAAACGCACCCTAAAAATTTATTATTATAGTGAAAAACAGTTTTATCAAATGCAATATAGAGCGAAAACAAGTAAGTATATTAAAAAGGATTTTAATTCAGTCAAATCAAATAATTATCCATTAATTATTTGGACGCAGTTAATCAAATCTAAAAAAATTTAGTCACGTGTTACTAAATCAAGGATATATAAACACATTTTTCTTACTTTAAACATATAAACTATAATCACTTATATCTTTTTATATTTTCCAAGAATCACCATTTTTACTAAGAATATTAGTTATGTGGGATACTAACCAAAAAAAAGTTTCAGTTTGTAAATTTATTTTTTTTTGTTTTACCATATTCCCATGACCATTTAATAAAGTAATAATTTAATTATTAGCCTAGAGTATTATCTCTACATTATTCACCAAAATTTAGAAAGTAGAATTGCAAGCTTTAGTTGGTAATAAAGAAAAAAATATTTTAAGAAACATAATAAAATAAAAATTAGAGATGCAATCTGTCAAACATTATGTTTTGTATATTATTTGCAGAGATATTATACACATATATAGAAAGATTAGCAACCATATTCTTGGCTATACAAATGTTAGGGCTGTAATCATGGGATTTTATATTTATTCATATTCCTATAATAACTCTGATTTGTCTCTTAATTGACAACTCACGCCAACACTCCCCCTCAAGTGGAAGCTTCCATATCTTCAATGCGCAACTTGTCAAGTGAGTTGTAGAAATCCTTGCTTGATACAGCCTTTGTAAGAATATCCGCTAGTTGGTCTTCAGACTTCACGAATGGAAACCGAATTATTGAGCCTCAAGATTTTCTTTGATAAAGTGTCTGTCAATCTCCATGTGTTTGGTACGATCATGCTGGATAGGATTGTAAGCAATAGCAATAGCTGTTTTATTATCACAAAAAAGATCCATCTCGGAGGTAGGAGCAAACCCAATTTCAGTTAGAAGTCTTTTGAGCCACAGGAGTTCACAAAGTCCATTAGCCATTCCACGGAATTCTGCTTCAGCACTTGATAATGCCACCACCTTTTGCTTTTTATTTATCCATGCAACAAGATTCCCCCCGACAAACATGAAGTAGCCTGAGGTGGATCTTCTGTCTGTGGTGTTCCCCGCCCAATTTGCGTCTGTATAACCATTAACTCTGAGATGGTTATTTTTTGAGAACATAAGCCTTTTTTCCGGAGAGGATTTTAAGTATCGTAAAATCCGGATAACTGCTTCTATATGATCCTTACTAGGTTGGTGCATGAATTGACTTACTACACTCACTGCGTAAGCAATATCAGGACGGGTGTGTGAGAGATAAATAAGTTTACCAACTAATCTTTGGTACCTTCCTTTGTCCGTTGGTATTTGGCTTGGATAGTCTCCGAGCTTGTGGTTCTGAGTGATTGGGGTGTCCACTGGCTTACAATCCAACATTCCAACCTCACATAACAAATCTAATATATATTTTCGCTGGGAAAGAAATATACCTCGCCTTGATCTAGCAACCTCTATTCCCAGGAAATATTTAAGTCCTCCTAGATTTTTCATTTCGAACTCGGTCGCCAATTGTTTCTAAAGCTTAGCTATTTCCTCCGTATCATCCCCTGTGATGATCATATCATCGACATATATAATTAAAGTTGTTACCTTGCCCCGTTGATGCTTCAGAAATAATGTATGATCTAAATTACTTTGGCGGAAGTCATACTTCTTCATTGCCAAACTAAACCGCCCAAACCAAACGCGAGGTGATTGTTTTAGACCATACAGTGCTCGCTACAATTTGCACACAACTTCAGCTTTTGAAGATGCTATGTAGCCAGGAGGAGTATCCATGTAGACTTCCTCTTCAAGGTCACCGTAGAGAAATGCGTTCTTTACATCAAACTGATGCAATGGCCAGTCCAAGTTGGCGGCAAGAGATAACAGGACCCTGACTGTATTTAACTTGGCTACCGGCGAAAAGGTTTCTTAATCTACGCCATATGTCTAAGTGTATCCCTTTACGACTAGCCTTGCCTTATATCGTTCTATAGATCCATCTGCCTTGTGCTTAACAGAGAAGACCCACTTGCACCCTACTGTTTTCTTTCCTTTAGGCAATGGAACCAAGGTCTATGTTTGATTCTTTAGTAGTGCCCCCATTTCCTCCTCTATCGCTTGAGTCCACTTGGGATCCGTTAATGCTTCCTGAACTGCAGTGGGAATATGACATGTGGAAAGCTTATGTGCGAATGTCTTGAGAGGTTCAGGTAGCTTTCTGGTGGAAACATAGTTGGCAATTGGATACCTCGACCTACTTTCCTCAATGTCAGGAGAGTATCTGTTTGGCGGCTTGCCACGGTTATGCCTGAAGGTAAGGTATATCCAGCATAAGTATCTATGTTATTCATAACAAAAGGCATAGTTAAATTGCTTACCTCAGGAATATTCTCAGGAGATGGGTCTGCAGGCACTGAAAGATAAGGAGATTCTGGTTCTTCTCCTGATGGTGTGTGCTCAATTGCCGAAGGCCCTCTAGATTCAGAGGATATGTCCGGTTTCTCTGGATCGGCTTCTTAGCATACAGGGAAATCTTCCTCCAGGTCCCGTACCTTATCCGATGGTCTCAAATGCTCTCATTGTGGCAATATGAAACACACATGTGAAAACTGCTTCCAGTTGCATGGGTACCCAGATTGGTGGCACAATCTCTAAGCCCGGAAAAAATGAGATATTGCGAGGACGGGTGAAAGCATGGGAAAGGTTGTTGTGGTAGTAGCCGAACCTTACCTCTCTCTTATCCCGGCCACTGTAACACCTAAACTGGACCTTTCTCATGTGGATCCAGGTAACCTCTGTCATGCCTTGCTTAGTCATCGCCACGATGTGGATCGTAGTAATTGGCTCCTCGACTCTGGGGCCACGGATCATATGACTTTTGATTCCGCAGATTTCTCCCGTCACTCACCTCCAAAGCGCACCAGCATTGCGAATGCTAATGGAGTGATCTCACCCGTCACAGGGGCTGGATTCGTGACCCTATCACCCTCTCTTCATTTATCCAATACTTTACTTGTTCTCTCTTTATCCCACAAATTATAATTTGTTAGCCAAGTTACTACAGATTTAAATTGTGTGGTACTAATGTATTCCGATTTTTTTTCTTATTCAGGATATTCTCACCAAGGAGATAATTGGGCGTGGTACTAAGAGGGGGGGATTGTACTACATGGAAGATTTCATTTTAGGTCGTGCGCATCATGTGTCTTCTTTACTTGGTTCCAAGGCTAAACAGATTTGGTTGTGGCATCGCCATTTGGGACATCCATCATTTGGGTACTTACGACATTTGATTCCTGATTTATTTTCCAACATGGAGATTTCTGAATTTCATTGTGATATTTGTATTTTAGCCAAAAGTCACCGTGTTCCTTGTCCTTTACGCATGAATAAAAGTGATACACCTTTTTCTTTAATTCATTCTGATGTATGGGGACCCTCTCCTGTATATACTGTCTTTGGTGTACGTTGGTTTATGTTATTTGTTGATGATTGCACCCGGATGACCTGGCTATATTTGATGAAACATAAAGATGAAGTGTTTCGCGTCTTTCAGTCATTTCATGTTATGGTTCAGACCCAGTTCTCTGCTCAGATCCGGATTCTCCACTCCAACAATGGTGGCGAATATGTTAATCACCATTTTCATTCATATTTTCAACAACATGGTTTTATCCACGAGACCTCATGTTCCCAGACTCCTTAACAAAATGGGGTTGCTGAACGGAAGAATCGACATATTCTTGAAACTGACCGGGCTCTCCTCCTAGGTACTCATGTCCCCACACGCCATTGGCCCGATGCTATTACCACTACCGTGCATTTAATCAACCGTCTTCCTTCCAAAATCTTAAACTTTAAGACCCCCCTACAGTCCCTATCAGCCTCGGTATCTCTACCTACGGCACTAATGCTCCCTCCTCGCATATTTGGGTGTGTGGCGTATGTGCACCTCCATAAGAACCAGCGCACCAAACTTGACCCATGTGCCCTTCGGTGCCTTTTCTTGGGCTATGTTACGCATCAAAAGGGTTACCGCTGCTATGATCCTGCTACCAAACGTACCTATGTGACGATGGATGTCACTTTTTTGGAGTCTGAACTGTTCTATCCTCCTTCGGCATCCATTTCTTCTCTTCAGGGGGAGACACTAGATGAAGAGTTAAATTGGCTGAGTTTTGACTAGCTTGAAGATCAGAATGACATACCAATAATTGGTGAGGAATCAACAGATACACCAATAATTGGTAAGGAATCAACAGGGCCGGAAATATCCTCTAAATCTAGAGGGCCTTCGGCAATTGAGCACACACCATCAGGAGAAGAACCAAAATCCCCTCATCTTTCAGTGCCTACAGACCCATCTTTCAGTGCCTGGAAAAACACTACACATACTTGCAAGGCCTATGGCGTGAGATTGATTTTCGATGTCCCAATCCGATGGAGTGCCCTGTCGATATTCAACGCTATAATAATCTCCTCCAAGAAGAACGGGTCTATGTATTCTTGAATGGTCTTGACGACAAATTGGACAATATTCGCAGCGACGTGTTGCAAACGCACCCGTTTCCCATTGTGAAGCAAGCACCGCCCCTGGAGGTAGTTCATGGTCACCGACGTTCATCACCGCTCGACGAAGGGCCTCCCTGCGGACATGGGCATACGTTTGTTCCACAGTGGGAAACGGGTGCGTTTGCAACACGTCGTTGCGAATATTGTCCAATTTGTCGTCAAGACTATCCAAGAATACATAGACATGTTCTTCTTAGAGGAGATTATTATAGCGTTAAATATCGACAGGGCACTCCATCGGATTGGGACGTCGAAAATCAATCTCACGCCATAGGTTTGCAAGTCTATGTAGTATTTTTCCAGGGAGCCACCCGTTTGACGAAGACGAGAGACGCGGCGCCGAAAATCATAGACTTGAGAGGTATCACTACCATCAAAATATGTGGTAGCAACAGAATCCCAAACCTGTTGGGCTGTGGGAAATCGAATGAAATTGCCGATTAACGCCGGATCCATGGAGTTGATCAGCCAGCCTTTGACAATGGCATTGTAAGTGCGCCATTTGCGAAAGGAAGGGTCGGTCGGAGATGGCGAAGGTAACTTGTCATTAATGTAGCCCAACTTATCTTTGCCAGAGATGTACATCTCGACAACTTGGGACCATAAAGCATAGTTGGAACCATCCAACTTGATGCCAATCGGAACAGCCGCAAGTTCATAAATCACGGTCGGGGCCTGAGTTTTGGATAGAGCTTCAGCCATCTTGGTGTTGAATAATTCAGAGAGGAGAGTATTGGGGTCGGTGGGAGAGCCACCGGATTTTGACGGGGTGTCGATGTCTTCCGTATAAGAATGCAGTGGGTGGAAGGAGGCTATGAACTAAGGATTGACATGAACTAAGAGCCAGAGATCGTGTAGCTCTGATACCATGTCAAACATTCTGTTTTGTATATTCTTTACAGAGATATTGTACACATATATAGAGAGATTAACAACCATATTCTTGGCTATACAAATGTTAAGGCTGTAATCATGGGATTTTATATTTATTCATATTCCTATAATAACTCTAATTTGTCTCTTAATTGACAACTCACGCCAACACAATCATCTACTACACTACCATTATCTCCTCTATTTTGAATAGTTTAAGATTAACAATTTAAGATTTAACGAGTCAAAATAATTTATTTACTTTTAATCCTGATGTCCGGATCAACTTGCGCGCACCTCGAAAAATTATAGGAACCTCAAATAATATCTTTTGGTTTATTAAAAACACACACAAAACAGATTTTTTATGTCCAATCATGATATGGAGGTATGGTCCAACAAAACTTCACACAAAAGGAGCATACCTTTTTTTTATGTTGAATGTAGATGACAAATTTCTTTTATTATGTAATAACTATAGAGAAAAGTGCCAAAGTTAAAACCTTTAAAATGTTTATATTTTTATTAAATTTTATTAATTATTTATTTTCAAGTAAGACAAACACAAACACTCACAATTGTCCTTTTAAAACTTGGATAGCTCAATAATTTAATTTCTTCCATAACCGAAGTTTTATGGAGAAAACGAAAAGCAGACTAATAAAACAATTGGGAGGCCATAAAAAATTCCACCAGAATAAGCTCTTGTTAAGAAAATAATGTATTAATTGTTTAATAGGAGTCTTTTTCATATGGGATAATTACACTTATTTTGTCAAACAACGCCAACACTCCTTGTCTTTTGAATAATTATTTTTTCTTTTAAATGATCAACATCAATATCTGACCGCCAAAAATATGAAATTACTATTATACTCGAGTTTTTATTAAATATAGTTACAAATAAGTGAAGGTATTATAATCATTTCACTTTTAAAAAATTGTTAATGCAAGCATTAACTACCTTTGACTATTATGGAAGTTAGCAGGTAAGATGGTACTTGTTACAAAATATAAGCAGCTGGAGGAGTACTTGTTACAAAATATAAAGTGAAGGGAACGAAATCATAATTATCCAAAATAAAAAAGGTGCGAGCGTAATTTAACAAATCTCAACAGAAAGTAACTGTAATTTTCCCTTTTCATATTAATTAAGTTTCAAATTACATATACAAAAGAATCTATTTCAACTCTATCATTTTTATTACTCTCTTCTTTTGTTGTCTTTTGAATTATTTAAATCTTACTTTGTTAAAAATTAGTAAAAGATTCACAGAATCTAGTTCGAAAGGAATCCCTGTGGATTCTCCCAGAAAACAGAAAAATTTAGAGTTATCTAATAATTGAATTGGTTTTATATACACATATACGTATAAAGAAAAGTCTCAACCTTTTTTATCATTTTAATAATTAGACTTTGAATGATTTTTGGCCTTTCCTTTTCATACCACCATAGAATGCCTAGTCATATCTGATATTTCCTTTTCTCACCACTATAGTCTGCTTAGTCAAATCTGATCTTAGAAGATTTTTTATTTTTATTAGGTAAAGTGCAAAATAAACAACACTCAATTATTATTCAATGAGCAAGAAACTCCATTCAACTACAAAAAAAGTAAAAAAATCCCTCAACTATGCAATACAAAAATACACCTCAACTATGCAATACAAAAATACAATTTTACCCTTATAAAAATAAAATATATATATAAAATTCAAAAAATATATATATATAATTCAAAAAATATATATAAAATTCAAAATATATATATATAATTCAAAATATATATAAACTTCAAATAAATTATATATAAACTTTGAAAAATATATATAAATTTTGAAAACAATATATAGAATTCGAAAAACATATATAAAATTCGAAAACAATTTATAAAATTCAAAAAATATATATAAAATTAAAAAAACTATATAAATATTGAAACAAATATATAAATTTTGATTTTTTTTTTATAAAATTCAAAAACATCATATAAATTTTGAAAATATCATATAAATTTCGAAATATATATATATATAGATATATATATATATATATATATATATAAGAAGACCACTAATTGATGTTGGTGGTTAGTAGTTTGATTCAATTCATTAGAAAAGATATAACATTTTACCAATATATATATATTTTTGAAATTTTTATATATTTTTTTAATTTTGTTTTTCGAAATATATATATTTCGAATTTTATATATTTTTTTCAAAATATATATTTTTCAAATTTATTATTTTTCTCTCCGAATTTTATATTTTGTTTCGAATTTTATATATTTGTTTCAAATTTTATATATTTTTTTAATTTTATATATTTTTTTGAAATTTTATATATTTGTTTCAAAATTTATATATTTGTTTTCAAAATTTATATATATATTTGAATTATATATATATAATTTATGATTTTTTAATTTAATTTAGGAATAAATATATCTGTTATAAATTGAGGGGAGTAATTGCACCAAATTGATAGTTGAAGGAATTTTTTGTAATTGGGGGAGTTTCTTGTTCATTTACCCTTTTTATTATAATGATTAGAAAAAAGATGCATGGTCAATGCGTTTGTATATATACATATAATCTATATTTCCTACATATAGCAACAGGATACTGTCCGTTAAATTCAAAGCTCAAGCTATAATTGATGTCATTTCCGACTTTTTGTCCAAAACTACAAGTCGTCTGTTGTTCTCAGCTCTGCAATTTTCTTGGACAGCCTTTGTGGGAAATTCTTTGGTAAGTTCAATTTTTTTTCCCATTGATTTTTGTGGGTTTTTCAGAAAGTAATTAAACATTTCTGTCAACTTCATATATCTAATCATAGCAATGTTCATTATACACAAGTACTGGTAGAAAGCTGAAGAAATTCCAAGGCTGATCCAAATTTTACTTTTTCTTCAATTTCTTTCTATTGATTCTTTTGGGTTTCTTAAATAAATGGTAATTGACTTCTCTTTCAACTGCATAAATCATACAAAGTGTTTTATGCATATATGTTGAAAGTGAATGATCGAAACTAAAGTAGCTTCAAAATATACTTTTTCTTCAATTTCTTTCTATTGATTCTTTTGGGGTTTTCTTGATTGAATGGTAATTGAACTTCTCTTCCAGCTGTATAAATCATACAAGTGTATATACATATGCATATATATGTTGGAAATTATAGAAACTAATAAGTTAAGACCAAATTATACTTCTTCTTCAATTTCTTTCTATGGAGTCTTTTGTGTTTCTAAAATAAATGGTAATTGACTTCTCTTTCAACTGCATAAATCATACAAGTGTTTTGTGCATATATGTTGAAAGTGAATGATCGAAACTAAAGTAGATTCAAAATATACTTTTTCTTCAATTTCTTTCTATTGATTATTTTGGGTTTTTCTTGATTTAATGGTAATTGCAATTCTCTTCCAGCTGTATAAATCATACAAGTGTATATACATATGCATATATATGTTGGAAATTATAGAAACTAGTAATAAGTTAGGTCCAAATTATACTTTTTCTTCAATTTCTTTCTATGGAGTCTTTTGTGTTTCTAAAATGGTAATTATATACATGTATATGTAGAAAGTTAAAAAAACTAATGCAGATCCAAATTATACATTTTTTTTTCTTGATCATAGTTCTTTTTTATGATACATAGACTAAAGTCTTCTTCTTCGTTTCCTTTTTTTTTTTTTTTTTTTTTTTTATAATTCTTTTAAGGTGAAGCATATTTGAAATTGACTTCAATGGTGGAAAATTCAATTGGGTTCATGGAAAATAGTCTTCCAGAAGAACTAGTGAAGCTATTGTTGTCGTTGGCATCGAATTGGGGCGACAAAACTGATGCAAAAGCATTGCAAGTTCTGCAATTGAAGGGTGCTATGACTAATGAAGTTTATCAGATAAGCTGGCCTAGATCCACAAGCATGGAAGATGTTCATCGAACCGTTTTGGTTCGGATCTATGGCGAAGGTGTGGGTATTTTCTTCGACCGGAGTGAGGAAATTCAGACCTTTGAGTGCATGTCAATGCATGGACAGGGGCCTCGCCTTCTTGGGCGCTTCCCCGAGGGGCGAATTGAGGAGTTCATTCATGCTAGGGTATGAAAAATATTGAGTAGTATATGATGGTATATTTAGTCTACACTTTATTACTTCAATTTGTGCTTTATGTGTGGTGAAAAAGTTAGTTGTGTCATTTTCATACTTTAGGTGTGAAATTTTTTTGATGAAAATTGATGTGGAAAGCTTTTTCAATCGATGTTTTGTATGAATATTTCTTCTATATATGTGTATTTTTCGATCATACGGGTTTGAAGGATAGTATAATTATCTTACATGATTATGTTCATTAGATGATTCCATTGTACCTAGCTACTTTCGTGATGCTAATTAACTATGATGAATGCGCTAAATGTCGATATAATATTGGAAATAGACTGAATTTATATCACCCTTCAATGGGAATTAGCAAAAGCATTGTCCAATTGCCTAATATATTCTCCAAACGCTTCATGATCTGATGAAAATTGATGTCTAAAGCATCACTTTTCGAGCGATGTTTTGTATGATTATTTCTTCTATATATGTGTATTTTTCGATCATACGGGTTGAAGAGTAGTATAATTGTCTTACATGATGAATGCGCTAAATATCGGAAACAGACAGAATTTATATACTCTTGAATTGGAATTAGCAAAAGCATTGTCTGATTGCCTAATATAGATTCATTCATGATCTCGATGTGAATGAGTCAAATTACTTATCTCTTTTTTTTTGGTAAATAATTCGAATTACTTATCTGTTGGTCTAGTAGTGAACCATCTCTCTAGGGATCGTGAAAAGATACCTAAAAAAGACTTCTTTTTTATTTTGGATTATCAGACACTGTCAGCTAGTGATCTCCGCAACCCTGAAATATCCGCGATTATAGCGGCGAAGTTGAGAGAATTTCATGACCTTGATATGCCCGGTCCGAAGAATGTAGTCCTCTGGGACAGAATGAGGTGATGATCTTCACACAAGTGTCAAATTTTCATATTTTTTCAAACTGAAATTAATTTTTGAGCCACTGTGTTCTACTGTAGAAAATGGCTTGGTCATGCAAAAAGCTTGTGCTCCGCTGAACATACTAAGGAATTTTTGTTGGACGCGATAGAGGAGGAAATCAACGAACTGGAAAAAGTGCTATCACGGGACAATCAGGAAATCGGATTCTGTCACAATGACTTGCAATACGGTAATATAATGATGGACGAAGAAACGAGGGCAATCACTATAATTGTAAGTTCAATAAAGCTAATTATTGTATATCCATCATGTTATCGTATCTAATTTTGAAGGTCTTCAGACGCACATTGTTCACTTCTCGGTTTTCTTGACACCTGATTGTTGTGATACACAAATTTTATAGCTAGGGATGGACAAATTCCGCATTCCTCTAGTGTAGCGCATATGATTAAGCACTCTTATATAAATCTTTACGGCATATCCTTGAGAAGTATGTACTGCTTTTGCAGGATTATGAGTATGCTAGTTACAATCCTGTTGCTTACGATCTTGCGAATCACTTCTGCGAAATGGCGGCAAATTATCATTCCGAAACACCTCATATATTAGACTACAGTATATATCCAAGTAAGGATTGTAACACATGTTTTTTGTTTATTTTTTTGGTGTTCTTTTGCCTTTGGCTGCACAATCGAAACTAATCAATTTTGCTTTGCTTAATTGGCAACAGGTCTGGAGGAGCGTCGAAGATTTGTGCATATATATCTCAGCTCTGCAGGTTAGTCCAATTTGTTTCGTGTTTGTTTCAATCTGTGTGAAAGACGATAACTACGATTTTAGAAATTCACCTTAATTAGCTTTTCCATTATGCCTAATAGCTCACGAGTCACCCTCAATTTTACATGAAAAACATGTTTATTATGCAGGAAATCGAACCGGTGACAAGGAAGTAGACTCGCTTATTGATGATGCAGAGAAATACACTCTCGCAAACCATCTTTTTTGGGGATTATGGGGATTAATCTCGGTATTCATTTCTGCAATTTCGTTGGTTTTTACAGTTCAATACAGTTCTAAAGTGACGGTTTTGACACTGATTAGGTTGTTCTGGTTTGTAGGCACATGTGAACAATATTGAGTTCGATTACATGGACTACGCGGGGCAGAGGTTTCAGCAGTACTGGTTGAGAAAGCCCCAGCTCTTGGGTACCTTGGGAGCTCCCTTGTGACAACGTAAACGATTCTGTTAGAACATGTATTCAGCGTCTGCTGTGCACCTCCTCCAGTGATTGACCGGAGTACCATATATATGGCATTATACCCGGGGTTGAAAATAATTCTGCTGGAACATATATTCAGCGCCTGCTGTACACCTCTTCCAGTAATTGGCCGGAGTACCATATATATGGCATTATACCTCGGGTTGAAAATATTTTTTCGGTGTTTATATTTATTGGAAGATGTAAATGATACTACTGATTAAAATAGTCATAATATCTGAATTGATGATGAATGTGTACACTTTTTTAGTCATTCTGATTCTACTTCAGTTCAAAAGTAAATTGATCCTCTATACATATTATGAACAAAGAATTATATATTGTTGTAATAAATGTAAACCGTTATGCTGTTGTTCATACCATGCAAGTGCTTTGTTTCTCATACTTGTTGCTTTTATTTGTTTGAAGATTTAAATGATGCTAATTAAAACAGACAACAGATTTGAATTTATGAGCAATGTATATACACTTGAAAGTCATTTTGATCTAAAAAGTGAATTGATCTTCTATAATTTACTGAACATGTCCTAGGTGTGTAACATTTTGCAACAAAAATTAAATAATAAATGAATAACAGTTATATGCAATATTAAAATATTTATCTGAATCTTACTAAGATTCAGATTATAAATGAAATGAAAAGGAAATGGGATTTCTCTGATAAAGTGAAGAGATAAATGTTGACTATGATGGTAGATGAATAAAAAGTTCAGTGTTTGTTTGGTACATGAAGTTAGTGTAAAATATGACCCGGTCTATGTTTGGCTAGTATGGTTTGGACTAATAATGACAAACTATGGTGTACCACATATTTCATTTTTCATACCATCTCAATAGATGGTTTGTGTGGTTTGATTTTGTGTGATAGAAACCAAAATTATTCTTTAACCCAAACCAATTCAATTTGATGTACCATTGTTTAACTCAAATCAATCCATTTTTTAATATATATATATATATAAATTCAAAAATGAAAATATTTTGAAAACATAAAATATTTTGAAAAAATATATTTCGGGGAAAATAAAATATTCGGGAAAACAAATATTTCTGGAAAAATAAAATATTTATTATTTTTTGAAAAATATACAATATATATATGTTTTTACTAGAATCTTTTATTTTTCCAAAAATATTTAATTTTTTTGTAATATCTTATACAAAATCTTTTATCTATGTTTCTACACTAACAAGTTGAAATTCCATTGGTTGTTGTATTATGTTTCATTTAAATTATAAAAAATATTGAAATTTCAAATGGAATAAGATTATAAAATTTTAAACTACATATATGAAGCAATTGAATATTTCTTGCAATATGGTGAAATATTATTATCCAATATTAATATTTTTTGTAAAAAAAAAAAATCATCCTTATATGTATTTTTATTTATATATTTTATTTTTTAAAACATATATATTTACAAAATGTTATTATAAATAAATAAAATGTTCCAAGTTAACAAACATGGTTTGGTTTCAGAATTTCAACTCATACCAACTCTACCAAACATGGTTTGGTTTTTCAGCTTTACGTTTTCTCACACCAAAACCATATCCAAACATGATTTCAGTTCAGAATAAAACCACACTAAACTCAACCAAAACCAAAAACCAACATCACACCGGTTGCCAAACAAGCACTCAAGTGTACAATTAGTTTGAGATTGATTTTGTAAAGTAGAAATAAAGTAAATTGAGCAAACCGTTTTCATCAAGCACCAGTGGTCTAGTGGTAGAATAGTACCCTGCCACGGTACAGACCCGGGTTCGATTCCCGGCTGGTGCATCTCTATTTTTTATTTTCTGAAAAAATATGTTATTATGTTGTTTACTATTTGTTTTTGAGCTTTTCTTTTGAGGTTATTTCATTTTCAGTATCAAAATATGGTTGAAACAACATGTTTTATTTATATTAAGTTGGAACTAGGATGCACACGGTTTAGTTTAGTACGGTTCTTGAAAATTTTGGAACCAAATAATTATCAACGGTTCCTTGAAAACATAAACTGTAACCATTAGTTACGGAACCAAACCATAAAATAATGGTTCGGTTCCGTAAGCCTGTCATTTCAAAATATATATAACATACATCAACATAAATTATGAAAAACAATCAAGTCAATTTCAAAACTAAGAACAAGACTATTAAACCAAAAATTATGTAAAACAATCCTTCCAATATCCCTTAGAGCAAATTTGTGTTTTTCTAGAATCCGAGGCAGTGTCTCAATGGATTTACAAATCAACATTGTCCAAGTTCAATGGTCTAATTTAATTTTTTTTCTCAAATAGTCCTCCATATTCCATGCCAGCGCGCACGCACATAATAAATTTTTTATTGAGTTTTTTTTTTAAATTTCAGACATGGCTTTAATTGAGAAAATTATTGAATGTCCACGAGTTAAAACAGAAAAGTTATGATCATAAATATGTGTTGGTTTACACATAAACATGAGTTCGTATTTGTGTGTGAACCAACACATATTTAAATATATAGAGGGGAGAGATAAACTAACCTTTTGTAGAATGGATCTAAGAGATGAGAGATTATAAAATATAGGATTTTTATGCATAGAGTATAATATTTGTTTGGATGATAAAACAATTATGAGAGTAAACTTATAAATGAAATGAAATTTCTCTGATAAAGTGAATAGATAAATGTTGACTATGATGGTAGATGAATAAAAGTTATACTTTTGAGTTTAGCGTACAATTTGTTTGAGATTAATATTTTAAAGTAGAAATATATTAAATTGAGTAACCAATTTTCATCAAGCACCAGTGGTCTAGTGGTAGAATAGTACCCTGCCACGGTACAGACCCGGGTTCGATTCCCGGCTGGTGCATCTCTATTTTTTATTTTCTGAAAAAATAGATTTTTAGCTAGAAAAGCCAATACTCCTTATTATTATTATGTTGTTTACTATGTGTTTTTGAGTTTTTCTTTTGAGGTTATTTGATTTTCAGTATCAAAATATTGTTGAAACAATATGTTTTATTTATATAAAGTTTGGAACTACAATCTCCAGTATATATAAAGACATTAATTAGACCTTAATGCAGTGTTTCATCATCTGAAATATTGGTCTCTCAAACTAGAACAAAGATGATTTATTGGGTTGGATAATACTTGGGTCCCGTTCCATGAGGATCATGTTCGTCTTCCCCAACGATGTGGTTCAATATAATTTATACACGTGACTAAATATTTTTAAAAAGAAAGTTAATGTCAATTTCTTTTGAAAAAGATTTTTGCAACATTTTCAACTTGTATAGGACCATATCATTGGGAGGACGAAATTGGTCATCATGGGGCAGGACTTAAGTATTGTCATTTTACTTATCACTAAGATCCTATCTCATGAGGACCAATTTCGTCCTCCCCTTCGATGTGGTCCATTAGAAATTGATGTTCTAAAATGATATAATATACTTAATATTTCAAAACTTCACACATATATATTTATTTACAGGGGTGTTCAAACAGGTTCGGGTCCTTAAAAATAGGAATTGGAACCGAACCGAACTCAAACCAAAATTTTAGTTCCGGTTCCGATTCATACTATCATTTTTTTTAAAAAGTAAAAAACACCAAATATAAAAAAATAATAAAATTTTATACATGTTTCTAAATTTAATTCGTGAAAAAAAAATATAATTCATAAAAAACTATTTAAAACATAAAAGAAAAAGTTACCAAAAATATAAGTAAAAAAGCTACCAAAAATATTTCTTGAATAGCTACCAAAAAATATATATATATATATATTTGTTAAATTATAAGTAACATATTATTAAATTACGGATTTCACTAAATCTTAGTTCTCCTCCTCCTTTCTTTCTCTCCTTTTTTTCTCATTTTGTCTACAAACCAAAATGTTAACATATATAAAATTATATTATCTTTTGATATTTGGTGTTTTTTTACTTTTTTTTTTAAAAAAATGATAGTACGAATCGGAACCGAAACCAAAATTTTGGATCAGGTTCGGTTTGGTACCGATTCCTATTTTTCAAGAACCGAACCGGTTTTGAATACCCCTATAAATAAATATATATGTGTGAAATTTTGAATTATTAATTATATTATTGAAAAAGAAAAAAAAAAGTAAACAAAATACTAAAAATGGGTTTTTACAAGATAAGGGGGCAAAATGATCAATATTTTTGTGTAAAACATAACCAATGAGAGTATTTTACAACTTTTAAAAAACACATGGTAGTGGTTAATTTGGAGCTAAACAAAACACATGGGGGTATTTTGCAACTTTTGAAAAACACAAGGTAGTTTGGGACAAAAAATAGTACAAGGGAATATTTTGCAACTAAATCAAAGCATAAGAGGGTATTATGCACTTTTGTCTATATTATTAAGGGTTAATAACAAAACACCCCCCCCCCCCCCGAACTATACCCTCTCTCTTACTAAACCCCCCTGAACTATTTTCTGTGCTGAAAACTCCCCCAAACTATAGTTTTTCCTGCACAGTTATAACACTGTTAAGTGAAATTGCACTGGGATCTCCTGAAGTTCCTGTTAATTTCGCTCGCGCCCTAAAATTTTATTTTCCTTGCAATGACACTCCCTTGAAGGGGTGAAATGACCGGAATGCCTTGGTTTTGTCTCCCTTATTTCATCAGATAAATATCTAGGTGGTGAAATTACCTTCATGCCCCAAGATTAGAACCCTATAATATTTGGGGATATTTCCAAATATTTTTTTCAAAATAAAAGTTAAAGAAAAGAGGTCGGAAATATTTTAAAACTTTTAAATAATAATAATAACTAATTAATATGCATTACTTGAAGTGTAACTCTAATGAATATTTTAAAAGATATAGAGTAAGGGGTTATAAATATTTTCATATTTTTTTTAAAATATTAATTAATTAATATACATTAATTAAAATGTAACTCTAATGGATATTTCATAAAATATGGAGTAAAAATATAAGACAAATATATTTCGGCAAACAACAAGTGTTAATCGTTAAGAACAAATTTTGTGACTTCCTATTCCAAATCTTCAACCTAATAATTACTCACTTTCTAAGAACTAATTTTTTACGACCGTATATATATATTGAAACTTTAAGGTAACAATTTTGCCACTCACTTGAATTTCTATGTCACACACTCACTGCTTCTAGTAAGGCTCCAACTTCATTTAAGGAAAATATTTTGAAAAAAATTTGGCCATATGAGATTCTCTATAATGATTGTGGCTTGTTGCTTGATGAAAGACAACTATGTAACTAATAATAATAATACTTACAAGAAGAAAACACATTCAAAAATATTATTTTGAATGAAAACTAAGAAATAAATGATCAACCTGCAATTTCCATCTTGATAAATATTCGAAAAACTAGACCATTCAATTTTAAATGAATCCAGTAGTTACAAGTTCTTGACAATCTTATTTTAAAAGGTTAACACTTGTTGTTTGCCGAAATATATTTGTCTTATATATTTACTCCATATTTTATGAAATATCTATTAGAGTTACATTTTAATTAATATATATTAATTAATTATTTTTTAAAAAAAATATGAAAAATATTTATAACTCCTTACTCTATATCTTTTGAAATATTCATAAGAGTTACACTTCAAGTAATGCATATTAATTAGTTATTATTATTATTTAAAAGTTTTGAAATATTTCCAACCTCTTTTCTTTAACTTTTATTTTGAAAAAAATATTTGAAAATATCCCCAAATATTATAAAGTTCTAATCTTGGGGCATGGAGGTAATTTCACCACCTAGATATTTATTTCATGAAATAGGGGAGACAAAACAAGGGCATTTCGGTCATTTCACCTCTTCAAGGGAGTGTCATTGCAAGGAAAATGAAATCTCAGGGGGCGAGCGAAATTAACAAGAACTTCAGGGGATCCCAGTGCAATTTCACTTAACGGTGTTATAACTGTGCTGGAAAAATTATAGTTTGGGGGGGTTTTCAACAAAAAAGTATAGTCCAGGGGGGCTTAGTGCACACCAGGGGGTTTAATTAGAGAGAGGGTATAGTTGAGGGTTTTTTTTTACTATTAACCCATACTATTAATTAAAGTGTAATGATTGTCTACTAATTTTATGCATTTCTCACAGTGTTAAATACAAAAAAGTGTAAACAAGGTGTACCACTTTATAAAAAGAATATATTTTTTTTAAGCTTTTATTAAATACCAAATAAAAAATAATAACAACTTCATATTATATTATATATTATGGATTTCTTTTTATTTGTATTGCTAATATTTTATTTAAATATTATATGTTTCAAGTACAAAATTGTACATTCATAAAATTACCAAATCATATTAGAACACTAAAATACAAAAGTTTTACTCCTTAAGTTACCTGTCCATCTAAGAGTAAACCTGTCAACGGGTCGGAGTCGGACCGGATCAGGGCCAATCCGATCCGAATCTGATAAGACAATTACCAACCCAATCCGATCCGATAATCCGATGGATTTTTGTAAAGCCAATCCATATCCGACTATCACACTTATCGGATCCCCGACCCGATAATCCGATCCGATAATTTTTTTTACAATTCTATTAACTGTTCTCTCTATCAAGTTTGTAATTATTGCATACCAAAATTAAACACATGTGACCAAATTGTTCTAATTGACTTTGAAATACATATATATAAACTCAACATAAACATTAATACTACTAAAATTTAATAAAATTCCTTTCAAAAAAAAGTTAATCACATTGATTCTAAGTTCTAACAGTGATCAATTAACATCATTTACATATCAAGTATTATGAAAATAAACCAATGGTTACTGGGAGTTGGGACAATTCCGAATGAAACTCCAAAACAAAACAAAAATCCTTAATAGGATGCATGGCTCGATTGTAGAACAAAAAATTATAATCGGTCGATGTATGTGCAAAAGTTGCTTCATTCTCTTTCTTCCAAAAAACACAATATCACTTCAAG
The DNA here is from genome assembly GCA_963922005.1 of Cornus suecica. NCBI lineage: Eukaryota > Viridiplantae > Streptophyta > Magnoliopsida > Cornales > Cornaceae > Cornus > Cornus suecica. Next base: position 18,119,267 of record OY998246.1, read on the forward strand.
TTATCCATGTCCTGCAAAAAAATATAAAATGTTAGTTTATGTACAAAAATATTAAATAAAGTTTAAAGTTCACTAATTTTTACTAATTACCACATTAAGATAAATATTTGTCAGGTCTAATCATGATTGGACCAACACTGGTAAGTTCAATCAAAAGCAATCAAAAACAAAATGCAAAATGCAACCAGAATTTAGAAAACAAAAGCAACACAACAAACCTTAATAATCCTTATCCAAAGAACCCCATGGTATACATTCGTCTATCAGACATACTTCTGCTACAAAATTATAGCATCAGGGAAAACAATAGCGCCATAGTGAGTCATTTTACAGGCAGAGAATTGCATTGATTGTACACTATGAATATATTACAAGGCTTGCATTCATGAAAAACTGATAAGCTAAAGTGAGCATAATTGACCCAATAAAGTTGTAACCAGGATCTTAATAACCTTTATTCTGTACAAAATAAGTAGTGAAGATTATAGCAAACAAAGAGCAACTACTAAATGAAAGTACTATAAATTTTAAAAAATAAACTGAACAAATATTTACCTTTTTGTTTTTTAGATGGAAGACAATCTTTTGTCACCATTAATGCTTCTACAATTTCGGGAAGTAAGGAAGCACGTGATTCGTCAATCACTCTACCACCAACACTAAATGTTGCCTCAGATGCCACTGTAGTTGCTGGAACAGCCAAAATATCACGAGTTATTCTTGCCAAAACAGGGAGTTTAGCACCATTAACTTTCCACCAATTCAGAATATTAAAGTTCTCATTTCTCGGAAATAATGGTTCTTCTAAATATTGTTCTAATTTTGACTTCCTACAAAGACATGTTCCAGCAGGCCTACCATGCAAATACCATACATCAAACCCATCAAATTTATTACCATTGGAAGTTCCAGAAGAGCTGCCACTTGCTGATCCCTCGTTGCATTGAACAAAATCAGATTCATTTTGAGGAGAATATTCATTGAAAATATCAAAAAGAGCACCACGAACTCTTTCCACATATTTATGTGCATCATCACCATGAAGTTTACCATAATAATATTGCACCACATCCAACTTAAATCTTAGGTCAAAGACAACAGCTATTGTTAACACTAAATAACACTCCTCCCAATACTTGTTAAAATTTATCTTCATTGGACCAACCATTAAACGAAGAAAACTATGCTCACTTCGTTCCCATTCAATCAATTCCAATTGAATATCACAAATTTCAGGAAAAAACAGATTTGATGTTGGATATTCACTTCCAGAAAAAAGAGTGGTAGTATTATAAAACATTTTCAAACAACCACTTAAAACCCTTGCCACTTCCCATTCCTCATTAGATGGGTCAAATTTATTATCATATATCAGTTTGTGTCAACCTAACAAACACCTCTTTCATTTATAACGCACTTTCAAGCATTAAAAAAATAGAATTCCAACGAGTAGGGCAGTCAATCTTTATCTTCTTTTTATCTCGCAACTTAAGTTGTGATTTTGCATTATTGAATTTTTGTGTTGCATATGGGGATCTTTTCAAATACTTCACCGTTTCTCTAACTTTATGAATAAAGTCTCCGATCAATTTTAAGCCATCTTGCACAACCAAATTCAATATATGTGCACTACAACGCACATGAAACAACTCACCATCTAAAGGTATCAAAGACTTCTCACAAAGCCAACTTTTCAAGCTTCTCACCATTCCATCATTAACACTTGCATTGTCAACAACAATAGAAAATAAATTTTTATCAAGATTATAGTCTAGAATTAGATCCATGATGTATCTAAAAAGTGTCTCGGTATCATGGGGATATTCTATGCATTTGTAAGCAAGAATCTTTTTTTTTTAATTCCCAATCATCATTGATAAAATGAGCTGTTAAACATATGTATCCAATATCTTGGTGATCAGCAGTCCATATATCAGTAGTAAGAGTAATTCTACCCGAAAATTTGTCCAACAAATTACACAACTTTTTTCTTTCTTTTTCATGAACTTCTAGTATATCAGCCCTTACCGTATTCCTTGACACAAGCTTAAACATTGGTTGGAGTCCATTCACAAATATTTCAAAGTATTCATGTTCAGCCATGTTAAATGGATAATTGTGTTTAATAACCGTTTTTGCATAATCCATCCGACTTTTCTCTTGATCAAACTTAAAATTCTGAATTTTAGTCGTCGACTCAGATAAATTTTTAGCCAAATTCAACATCTGTTGACCAATATTTCTATGGGTTTTTCCACAACATCTAGACAAATGACCTTTTAAGTGGCTGGTCCCTTTAGTGTTTTCTCCTACAAATTCTTTTTTGCAATGCTTACACCTCACTTTTTCTTCCCCCTTTGCATTTTTTATCTTATCAAATTCATCCCAAACTTTTGATGTCAATTTCCGCTTCCTGGGTAAATTTGGGGCTGAAAGGTCATGTATTTCAACAACACCCCCATCCCCATCTACATCATTTTCGTTTCCATTCATTATGAACAATGGGCACCAACCCCAGTGAAGAAAAATAGAAAAGAGAACAAAATGCTTACCCTCGAAGTACAGAACACAGCTATTCAGGGACTGTATAGTAATCTGGTTTTACTCAGATTTCAAAACCAGCTACCAAACTCAGCAAATCAGCAGCACAACAAACTTCAAACTCCGTTACAGCGTCTCATAATACGAAGCTAAGAAACACAGAACTAGAAACTCAGAAAATATGTCGTAATGAACCAGGAGGAAGGTAATATTCAAACCCAAAAAAAAAAACCAAATATAAAATACACATCTCTGCAGGCTCCACAAAACTCTCTGATTTCAAAATTCTTTCTTTCTTTTTGGATAAATACATCTTAACTAAACAAAATGTTTTACCTAAATCTATATATATATTATATCATACATATATATATATATATATATATATATATATATATATATTATTGGTATGTAAAAAGATATAAGGAGCTGACATAGGCTCTAAGTCCATCAAAATGAAAAGAAAATAAGGAACATAAATGAAGGTTCTTTACTGAAATTACATCACAATCGTCATCAATTCCTAGCAAATTTGTGCTTCAACATATTGAGTAAAAAAATTTGAAAATCTTGAAACCAATAAGCCCTAACTTATCAAAATATCTCAATTGATGTATTGGACTAGAAGATAAACTATATATAATTTATCACTGATAACTAATTAAATTGAACTTTAATTTCTTAGTTTTGATGTGCTATATATGAATAAAATTAGTGATGACTACTAAAATCATATATAACATATAGAAAACACACATATATATGTATATATATGCATAAGCGGTTTTGGGTGATCTGGTCTGGTCTCATCTTCTGATTTCGATCTTGGTGGTCTTGTCTGGTCTTGGGTGATTTTGTCCTAAATCTATTTTTTTTATAAAATTTGAAAATTATATTTAAAATTCAAAACATACTTTAAAATTTGAAAATATATATATAAATTTCAAAAACATATATAAAAAGTGAAAAATAAATAAATAAAAGTAAATTGAATCATACATATATTTGAATTTTCTGAAAAACTATATGAAATTCAAAATTTTGAATTTTATATAGTTTTTCAAAATTTATGTATTTTTTCCGAATTTTATGTATATACTTCAAAAGTTATATATTATTTTAGTTTTATAAAAAAAAATCAAATCATATATATATTTTTTGAATTTTATAAAAAAACAATCAATTTTTTTTACATTTGTTCAAATTTTATATTTATTTTTGAATTTTGTATATTTTTTCCAAATTTTATATTTATTTTTGAAATTTAAATATATATATATATATATATATATATATTTTCAAATTTTAAAGTAAGTTTTTTAATTTTAAATATTTTTTTCAAATTTTATATATTATCTTGAATTTAATATTTTATTTTCATATTTTATATATTTTATTTTTGAATTTTATATTTATTTTTGAATTTTGTATATTTTTTTGAATTTTATATATTTTATTTTTGACTTTGATATTTAATTTTTTAATTTTAGTGGGAGATGGGTTTTGCTTTCAAATTGGGTTTTGTTGATTTTGAAAAAAAGGATTTTTGAGGGGTTTTTAGGGCCTATTTGATTTCTGGTCTGGTCTGGTTTATCTGGCTGAATTGGTTTGAGCTGGTTTTGTTTGGTCTTGTGTGGTCTGGTTTGATTTTGGTGATGATTGAAATTCTGTTTGATAAATGGTCTGGTTTTTCTGGTCAGCTCTGAAAAAACTAAAACCAAACCATATATAAAATTCAAAAATAATATATAAAATTTGAAAGAAATATTTAAAATTCAAAAAAATAAATTTAATCTGAAAAAATATATATAAATTTGAAATAAAATATAAAAAAATTGAAAATAAATAAAAAAATTTGAAAATCATATATAAAATTTAAAAAAATATTTAACATTAGAAAAAAATATAAAAAATTTGAAACAATATATAAAATTATAAAATTCAAAAATAATATATAAAATTTGAAAGAAATATTTAAAATTAAAAATATATATATAAAATTCGAAAAAATATTAAAATTCAAAAATAAATATATAATTCAAAAACTATATAAAATTTTGAAAAATTATATTAAAATCTGAAAATATATAAAAAGGGGAAAAATATATAGATTCAAAAACAAATTTAAATTTCAAAAAACATACCTAAATTATAAAGTTCAAAAATAATATATAAAATTTGAAAGAAATATTAAAAATTCAAAAAAAGTATATAAAATTCAAAAAAATATAAATAAATTAAAAATATATATATATTACAGAAATAAATAACAAATTAAAATTTTATTATTTTATTATTAATTTTTGTATTATTTAATTCAATTTGCTTATTATTTATTTATTTATTATTATTTTTATGTTTTATTGAATTCTTTTTGTTTATTATTCATTATTTTTATTTTATTTATATATATGCTTTATTTAGTTTATTAATTTATCATTTAATATTATTTATTTGTTTGTTTAAGTAATTTATAAATATATTTTATTATTTATTATCAAGTTTTATATTTTTTCATTATTGCTTCAAAATTTATATATATATTTTTTAATTTTATTTATTATTTTCGAATTTTATGTATTTTTTCAAAATTTATATATGTTTTCGGATTTTATATATATTATTTTTGAATTTTATATATATATATATATATATATATATATATATTATTTTGTAAATTTATAAAATGGCAGCTAGATTTTATTACTGTGTGTGTATAAAATGGTCTGGTCTGGTTTGGTCTAGGCTGGTTTTGTTTGGTTTTGTGTGGTCTGGTTTGGTTTTGGTGCTGATTGAAATTCTGTTTGATAAATGGTCTGGTCTTTTTGATCTGGTCTGAAAAACAGACAAAGACAAGACAAGTCTTGGTGGTCTTGTCTTGTATTTCTGAGACCAACCTTACCAAACATGGTATGGTCTAAAAAATGAAAGATCAGACTAGAAAACCAATACCAGACCAGTTACCAAACGAGCCTAAAAGGTTAATATAAGGGTAGAATGATAATTTGATATCTAAAAGGTGGGTCTAGGGGGATACTGTGCTCACTTTTGAAATTTGAGGGGGACAGTTTACTCACTTTCATAGTCCAAGGGGTTATTGTGCTCACCTGTGGATAGTTCAAAGGTATTTTTCCATTTTGCTTATATTATATATATATATATATATATATGTATATATATATATATGTATATTTTACATGATCGGATTATTATCGGATCGGATTAGGCTAATCCAAATCCAATTTGTTAAAGAATCGGATTATCAGATTCAGATCATATTCGGGTTATCGGATTTTTTTTGCAATCCAAATCCGACTAATCGGATTGGATTCGGATCAAAATCCAATCCATTGACAGGTCTAGTTACACTATTTTAGATCATCAATTAAATCTCTAACAAATTCATTTTTATGAAGATTTGCCATGTGAAAAGTTTTCCATTTGAAATGTTATATTCAAGATTACACCAATTATAAGAGTTACAATCTTCATTTACTACACAAAATTAATCAAGAATGTGTCACCTATTTATTTGAAGAAGCTAAACACTCAAGAACAGAATCTCTCTATTTTTTCTTCTCTCTTTTGACAGCAAAAAACCTTCACAAAAGTCCCACAAAATTCTGCAATGGCAATTTGCCATAAAGTAAATTTATTAACTTTTTTATATCAATTTTATTACTTTTTTGTTTTTTTTTTAAGTTTTAAAGGCAAACATGGGAAATAAAATTCCAAATCTTAAATCTGTAATGGACTTTCATTTTATCTAGCGCTAAATGCTTTGTAGAATTTGCAAGTTTCCAAAATAATATATAGACCCTCTTAAAATTTTCATAAAATTTGTTTGTTTAACCTTACACATGTTCTTACAATAAAACAATATTATTCATTTTCAGGCATAAAAAGCATTTGGTGAATCTCATAAGTAATTTTATATTTTCTGTATATTATATTTTAAAAAATTATGCCATTGTGTTTTTTTTACAGAAGTTTAGAATTGTGAGTATTCATTATAATATATATTTGTTATGCCCAAAACAATTAAACTAAATTAATTTACAAATTTGTACATAGTATGTCATGTTTCTGTCATGTTTCTCTTTGCTTTTACGAGTCTAATATAAACTAATAATGTTATTTTTTAAAATTATACATACATGCATGTTATATAATTAACCTATGAATGCTTTGTAGAATTTGTATAGTCTTTTAAACATTATATCAGTGCTATTATCAATGTGTGACTTATTTTTTAAGGTTCCATTGGAAGTTTATCCTTCCCGTATATTTCTTTACTTATTTATGCTATATTACTTATAGAAACAGTAAAAGACATGGATAACTTGTTTTAAATCAATTCTATCTTATTTAATAAAATAAATATAAATGACTTCCATCGTTCATAAAAAAGATAAATAAATAAAGGTATTCAAAGAATGTTATAATCTAAGTCCACCATTCCATTTGAGAATCCGAAATAAAACTCAAATAAAAATCTAAGCAATGATGCATAATATACACTTAAAAAAATATTGAATAATCATTACTTTTTTCCATCACTTGCATTGAATGCACGTGTTGTTAACTAGTATATATATATATATATATATATATATATGAGTTCTCTAATTAATTGCTGGATCTTCCAGTTTCACCCAACCTCTGCCTTCCTCTTGCATGCATAGAAGAAACAGCTATCTTAGCAGACTAATTTATACACGTACACATCTTGCAGGTACACCTAGTGATTTGAAAAAAAGCTAGTTAATTCACATCATGGTCGATCAGAGAGTCTCAGACTGCATCACATATTGAATCCATTACTTCCTTCATATCCTTCATACTCTCACACAACTCAAAGTTAAAATGTAAAGGATATATAATATGATGTTATATATATATATATATACGAAAAATGATCGTTAACTTCATGGGGGAAATTCATCTCTGAAATGTATAGTGAATATTGGATATGATTATTTCAGGATAAATTACATTTTGATCCCCTTGAGATATGATATATTACACTTGTACTTTTTATTATTTGAATAACTACAGTTTCACCCCTCTAGTTCATCGGCATTCAATTCAGATGACCAGATAATAGGTGCTCAATATTGGTCATTTTTCGCCCTTATCTTGCGTTTATTATGTCTTTACATTCCGTTAGTTGGTATTTTTATTCCGTTTGTGTGTGTAAGCATGTTTTAGGAGCTTAACGAAGAAACAGAGCTAATCTCGGTGAATTAACTAAGTTTGTGTTCGTTTCTATCTCGAGAAAGGAATCAAGAGGTGTGTCAATGCAAAGAAGAGATACCAGAGGGCAAAATGGTCATGTCCAGACATCGTTATCTCACCGAAAGGCAAAAATGTCATTTCCAGATATTATTACTTCAACCAAAAGCATCGGGAGTCAAAGACGACCAATCTAGCTCAAATATGAAAAAACGGGTTTTTACAGCAAAAGATACATCATACCCTACGTCAGCAGAGGCAAAAAAAAAAAGGCAGACTGGAACTTAGCTACGCTTTGGTTTGTGAGCCAAAGGGGGGCCCTACACCCAAGCGTAGGTTCCACTTTATGGCCACATGATCCCTTTACATGCAGAAGTTGTTCCGGAATTTTTCAGTTTTGTTCCTGCTTCGTGATAAGTTCACAAAATCACTATTTTAAATGACAAAAATAAATCTTTAATTCACCATTTTATTGCATAAATGTTCTTATATATATCTTTTTATTTCTTATAGGTTTGAATTGGAAAAGATGAAGAAAATATATTAAAGTGAAGAAAGGAATGCACATGGATGGAAGAAAGAATATAATGCACATGGATGAAAGATGAAGAATATAATGCACATGAAGAAAGAAGAAAATGACTTGGAAAACATCAATATTCAAAGAAAAAGAAAAGAAAAGTAGATCTAACTTCACTTTACAAGATGTCATTATATTCCAATTTTCTCTATAAATAGGAGAGTAGTTGGAAATTGTATAGAGTTAGATGGTAGAGAGTGAGAAATTGTAGAGAGAATTTAGTCTTGTATCAAGTTTTTATTTTGTTATAATCTTTTTCTTAGTTAATGAAAATTTCTTCTATCATCATGTTTTATTCCTATATCATTATGCTAGCTTAAACATCTTCTCAAGGGAGTGATGAAGCCACCTTGGGTAAGATATACATAATTTTATTTTATTTCTTATTGTTTAATTCTCTTCCCGAATTAATTCTTTCAAGTGACAAAACCTACAATAGAGGTTGAAAATAGAGGAAGGATTCTCCGTGATTACCAATCAATGGAAATACGGGGAATGTCTACCACTATTTATATTTATTTATTTTTAAACCAAAACATTAGAGGGAGGATTTTCCGTGATTACCAATTAATGGAAATACGGGGAATGCCTACCAATATTTATGTTTATGTTTAATAGGTTGGAGGAGAATTTGCAATATAAATATATAATATTATTTATATAGACCCGGGTGGTGGATTCTCTTCCCTTGAGATTTCTTCCATCATTTGATAATTATCTAGTTATTTTAGTTTACTATTCAAAAATTCAAGAATTATTTTAAGTAATTTCTTTTTATCTCGAAAAATATAGTTTTGGATCCTAGTCTCAAACCGATTTCTAAGTTGAGAGTGGTTCGACCCTACTTATTGCTATACTATTTTAAGTAAAGTATTTGTAGGTATTATAAATTTTGTTGACCGGAGTTTGGTGAAGCAACGACAAAAGAAACATCAATTCACCAACCGTCACTTCGATATTTTAAGTGATCGATGATTCCAAATCTCTACATACAGGCTTATACACATATTTATATCAGATTTTAGAGACATTATTCATATATTATGAAATTACAGAAAATGGCAACCATTAGGGTTTCCCTCACTTGTTTATAAATATGAGAGGGTTATGTTTAGTTGAGAGTTCTGATTTTCACGCATGTTCATTCAGTTGGTGGCTAATTTCATTGCTTCCATAGAAGAGAATCACCATTGAAGACATAGAGATCCGGAGAAGAAGATTATGGAGAGTGTTTCTACACCGACAATGCAGTATCTTTCCGTCATAATCAACTAACTCGGTATCTAGGGTTTTCTCGCAAAACCCTAGCCAAGTAATATAGTTATAGTTTTATATTCAATTGTAGAGAGGGGAAACTGTGACTATACTGTAATGATTGTGTTAGATGAGAAACCGTTTTTATTCGTGATACAAGTTTATATATTTGAATTGATTCTTGTCCTAAACTTTTCGAATGTATTTATCTTACACAATCACAATTATTCACTATGGGCTGGAACTCGGATGCTTAATATGTGATTTTCTACACAATGGTGGTCATAAAACTCGAAACCCTAGGTTGACACAGGCCATGCCCTGATAAACTGATATAGACATGCTTTAATTTATTTTCATACTTTAATTTACTTTTATGCATTTACTTTCTGTTAGTAGTTGACATGCACTAATCAGTTTAGTCTTGAGATGGGTTGTCGCGATACGGTTAAGAGTAATCCTTTTTGAGGTCAAACTGTTGGCGCGGTGTGACCTGATTCACAATCAATGGATCGCCCTCATGCAATTGATATATAATTTGAACTATATTAAGCGATTAATGGTGGAGTGAGGAAATCCTAATTTTATCTCTTTCTAAATCACAACTATTATTCATTATTGTTTTTTGTTTTATTTTTATTACTATTAGATAATTCATAAAAATAAATTCTTTTCGGAAAAATATAATTCAGTATTTTTAAACTATTGATGTGAACAATCCTCGTTTGTGTGGGATCGATATTCCCCTACTCAAGCAAAATTGTCTACAATTAATCTATGTGCTTGCAGATGAGTAAAACCTAAAGTATCGTTAATGTGTTGTTTTTAACCACATATTTTGCACACGCCTGACGCCCATCACCAAAGCTGTGAAATGACTTATTTACCCATGATTATTTTTCGTTAAAAAATATCTAGTTGAGGGTATTTTAGCCTTTGAAAAAGTGATGATGTAAGCGTTGACTGAATTTAACTACAGTGAAAGTTTAACTGAGAGGGGTATTTGTTATAACTTATAAATTTGAACTAATTTAATTGTAATTATTCGAATAATAAAGAGTACGAGTGTAATATATCATCTGGAGTGTAATTATAATTTACCCTAATTTTTAAGAGTAACGCCTTTCACATCCAAATTAAGGTTCATTATTGTGTATAAATTTCTTACTCATCAGAATAAGGAATTATCACACATATAACTTGTAGATACTAATTGAGAAACACCACATTCAACCCAAATTATTATTATTATTTATAATCATATCAACTGAAAAGCTTTTTTAAATAAACATTTAAAAGGATATAATGCATTATAATATCATCTTCATCTTGACAAGTTGTGCATTTTTATTTTTATTTTCTAATGATTACGGTGGTTTTGGGTCTTTTAGGCCCAGTTTGGTAGATGGTTATGGTTCCACCTGGTATGGTCTAATCTTAGTTTTTAGGGACCAAACCATGTTTGTTTGGACTGATCTCTAAATTTAGAACCAGACCAAATGAGATCAAATTGAATAAAATGTGGTATTTTTGGAACTAGTTTTTTTGGTGGTTCCACATGGTTTGGTCTGGTCTTAGTAACCAAAATTAGATTTTTGAGACCAACGATTAAGACCACCAAAAACAAAAATTGAATAAACATAATAATATACAAAATAAATTAAATAATACATAAAAATAATAATAATAAATGAATTAAATAATATATAATAATAAATAAATGAATAAATAATACATAATAATAATAATAAATTAATAAAATATATTTTGAAATAAAAAAATAATGAATAATAAACAAAAAGAATTAAATAATACATAATAATAATAAAAATGAATATTATAATAATAATTAATTAATAAATTAATAAAATATATTTATAAATAATTTAAAATGAAGAAATAATAAGAAATTAAATAAACACATATTTTAAAATAAAATAAAAATAATGAATAATAAACAAAATGAATTAAATAATACATAATAATAATAAATTAATAAGTAAATTAATAAATAATAAATTAATAATATAATAATATAAATAAATAATGAAATAATAATAAATGAAATGAATTAAATAATGAAATAATAGTAAATAAAATGAATTAAATAATTAAATAAGAAATAAATGAATAGAATATATTTATAAATTAATATATAAATGAATAAAGAATAATATAAATAATAAATTAATAAAATATATTTATAAATGAAAAAATAATGAATAAAATAATTTTATTTTTTTAAAACGAAAAGATCATACCATAATGTTTTACCAAATATGGTATGGTTTAATGTTTGTGAGACCGTAACTATTAGACTAGATCGCTTACCAAACATATTTTGAAGTTCATGATCTAGACAAGACCAAAATAGAACAGATCAGAGCAGATCACACCAAACCAAAACAGACCACATTAGACCGCCTACCAAACATGACCTTAGAGCACTTCATAAATTGTCTTAGGGCATATGCAGTCGCTTTCATCCCACATGTATCAAATGATTATCGAGAATAACAATCAAAGGTTTTAGATGAGATGATAGTTAACATAGTATGAGAGTGGACAATATCTACAATGAAATTTTTTTCTTTGGTAGATCATTTGGTTATGTGAAAGTTTATAGTGGAAAGTGAAAGTAAAAAAATAAATAAAGTAAATAAAAGAAAAACAAAAATTTTATGATATTGATTATTATAAAATTGTTTGGAGAAAATTTACAAAGCATTCTCATACAATGTATGAATGGGATAAAACTAACCATAAAAGAAAGATACACCATTCCAAGTTTATAAAACACTTTCAAGAAAGAAGAAAAAAAGGATATTTATTATATAATGTTTTTTGATTAGATGCTAATGAAAAGAATTTTTCATTTAAATTTTTTCTTGTTTCTAATAACCAAACTTCTAAAGATTTATATTAAATTTTCCTTTCCTTTCTTTACCTGTTTCTTTGATCCAATTACCAAACCAAGCCTTATAAAATTATAAATGACCATGTTAGTTTTTTTCTACAGAAATAGTGAACATTTTTATTTAACTGAGAAACATAAAAATATAGATTAAATGACATATATAATCACTTTTAATATAGGGTCTTGCAGTTGAGTGATGTACACATATCTCTTCTACCTTATGAAGAGAATTCAAGTTTGTGCGAGTTTTTGCCAAGAAAATATAATTATATGCAAAATAATGCATAGAAGTTTTTTTTTAAAAAAATTAGGCCATTCTTGGTATAGAACTTTAAAATTTGTTCTCGAAAACAGTTTTTTAAGAACGAAAACAAAGAATAGATAACGGTTTTTTCGGTTCAAAATTTCACTTGGCTAGTAAAATTACAAAACAATTTTCAAAAAATAATAATTCAAAAATTAGCTTGGTTGCATTTATTATATAAAAAATAATAATTCTAAAGGACAATATAATAAGTTAGGAAATATCAAACATTTTCAAATTATAGGATATTATACTATTCTCATAATACTGAAAATAAGAAACAAATAACACACGTTTAATAAAAAATTTGTTTCCCAAGTTTCCTATAATAAATTATATATTTTTGTCTCATAAATTTAAAATAATATATAAAATTTTATATATTAAAAATATTTTATTATTTAATATAATATATTATTAATATCAAGTAATACATTAGTAAAATTGTATATAATAAATTATATATTTTTGTCTCATAAAATTAAACTGATAATAAAATTTTATTATTTAATATAACATATTATTAATATCAATTAATATATTAATAATATTATATATAATAAATAATATATTTTTATCTCATAAATTCAAACTAATATATAAAATTTTATATTAATTAAAAATAGTTTAACTTTAAATAATGTTTAATTATTTAATATAATATATTTAATAATATTATTATATATAATAAATTATATATTTTTGTTTCATAAATTCGAACTAATATATAAAATTTTATGTAGTAAAATTTATATTATATTAATTAAAAATATTTTATTATTTAATATAATATGTTATATATTTAATAATAATATTATATATAATAAATTATACATTTAAACATGAAACTTTTCATGTTAGTGAACGCACCCTTATTTTCTTATTTATGAGAACAACTTAAAATTGTTCTCCAAAAATTGATATTATTGAACTTGAATTTTAAAAAACTGTTTTATGTTTTTTGCAACTCAAAATATAGAAAACTATTTTCATAATTCCATACGAAATAGATCATTAGTTTCATGTATCTAACACTTGGATCACACAAATTAAATAGTATTATATAGGATTAATTACATAAATCTTTCTTAAACTTTGACTTAATTATAGACAATACCCCTAACATTTCATTAATATCAGTCACCTCTCTTAACTTTTGCTTTGTTCTAACATTTTTCCCTCTCCATTCGAAGTCAAATTAACCCTATTTGGTCAAAGAACTGATTTTTGGGGCTGAAAATCCTATTTTACCCTTACTATCAATTTAATGTAATTGAATGAAAATAATATACTTTATAAATATGGAAAATAAATCAAAATCCCCCATTTACGGTTTGTTTATTGTCAATAAAAACTTCATCTAGAACCCATGCCTTCACTCGTGCTCTGTATCATTTTGGTTTAGCCAATCTTTTGCTTATCAAAATGATTTAGCTTGTGTTTTGTTGACATTTTTTTATCAGAATTCTCAAGTACTATATCCATTGAACTCAATGGGAAACTTGATAAAGCTATACATATATAATGATACAAGAACAAGACTCTCTTTGCCAAATAGGACTTTCAATTTCTCTTTCCGATCCTTGTCTTCATGGCTCTTTGTATAGAGAAAAATTTGTAATCCCAAACACAATTTCTTCTTCAAATCCTAATTTTTGGAATCAAACCGTAGCACCCCCAATCCCAATCCCAATTGTGATGTGTAAGGTAACTATTGACTGTCATACAAAGGTGGTTTAATTTGTTTAAAATTTCTTATTCAGAGAGTCCATCAATATTCCATTCATAAATTTTTTTAGATGATACAGAAAATTGGTTTTGGAAGATTCTTTCTTCATATTGAATATCGACAGGAGGGGGTTAGGTATATCAATTTTTTGTAATACTGGTAGGGTTAATTGGTCGATGTGTGATCCTATTGATCTCAAAGGCATTTTCTAACTTGCGTATATCGTTATATGTGTCTTCTTCAGATGAGGTTTCAGAGTTATCAGTGTCGTTATGAGAATCAAAATTGAGAACTGTGAGGGTTTTTTCGTCCTTGATTAGTTGTGATTCTAAGGCTTTTAACAATTTATCAATTTGGGCAGAGGAGTTGCTTGTGCTTGGTTTGTTAGGTAGTCCTTGACATTTTGTAGGAAGCTTGATTAGAGGGGAATCAATAGTTTTAGTCACAGGGGTGGAAGCGTCAAGTTTGGATTCTATTTTGTCTAATTGAGAACCTAGCGTACTTAAATATTGATTGGTGAAATTGTTTTGTTCAATAATTTTTTTAGTATTAGGATCGAGTGCGGAGGTAACCACCTTAAAAGGGGAGGTTGGGATTTCGGTTCCCAGGTGGTTAACAATTATGTTTTCTAAAGGAGGGTGACTAGAAGAAACAATTGTTTTATCATGTTTTGTCCATTTATGTTTTGTAAGAACATTAATTTTTTTGTAGTAATTTGCAAGATAATCAAATAAACGAATTTCTAATTGGTTTGTTATCATGAATTTTTGCCATTTTTTTGTAATTTTTGTTCTCTCCTCATGCGTGTAACTTGTTTTATATATTTGTCGTCTTGCTTTATTTTCTTTGGACTTGGCTTCAACTTCTAACTTTAGAAGGTCATAGGAAAATGATTTACTTAAAACACATAGTTGTGGATTAACAGTTTCGGTCTCAAAGTCAGTTTGTGTAGGAGAGTGGTTAGAGATTGAATCTTCAGTTTCTATGTTTGGGACATAACATGGAGTAGATACTTGTTCATCCTTTTGAATTCCTTTTAATCTATGATCACGTCTGGATCGGTGGACTAGAGATTCTACAAATTCTGTATCATGGATAGTAGTATTTTCTCTAATTGGTAAGGGGGTGAACATCTTAGAGCTTGAAAGAGCAACTGTGTCTAGATCTATCAAATGTTAACTTAACAGTTCCATCAAGGAATTGTTGTACATGTTCAAGGTTTCGGACATCATTTTCGATTTTGGTTGGGTGATTTTCATTTTCAAGTAACCATTCATTTGGGAGGGAAACATCTTTCCAGGCAATCGTTTTTGGTATTCTAATATTTGCATTAGAAATACTGCTTTGAATTAATAAAGTTTGATCTTTAGGACTTTTGACTAGAGCATGAACATTTAAATTGGTTTTCATAGTCTTGTAGTAAATTCTATAAATTAAGCTTAGAGGCTGGGCACCTGCGAACATGACATATCCTGAAGTTTTGATGTTTAATGTTAAAGCTTTTAGTATGTAAGGGTCACTTAGGCTTAACTTAAAATTAGGAAAGTAATCAAAGTAGACCGGACCATTACATAGGTTGGTTTCAATGACACTAATTAAGCTTTGATTATAGTCGAGGAACCTAGCATCTCTTAGACAGAGAAGAATCAATGCATTTTGTCCTAAAATAGTTAATGGATCAACTGCAACTTGTACAAGACCAATATGGATAAAATTGTATCCTCTTTCGCGATGTTGTTTTATAGTTTAGTTTTTGGAGAAAATAATTGGCATTTTTCGTGTTCTTTATTTATAGCATATACTTGTTCAACAGTTTTGACTGTGTATTCTGTAAAAAAGGTTGACTTAATGAACCTGGTTTTGTAAATTTCATTTGTGGGTACTCTTGGGATATTCCAATCATTGTGACATTCAAGATTAGTGTAGGTGTGTTCTTCTTCATTAATTATGTCATTACTATATGGAATGAAAGGTAAGTTTGTTCGACTATGTCGAGAGGAGGAAGATCTAAATAAACGACTCATGATTAATCAATAATCCTATTAGCTGAACATTATAATTGTGTTTTATCATATTTTCAATATTTGTTGCATTTCATAACACATACCTTAGCCCAACGACATCACCGCTCATGCCCTAAAATGCCTAAAAGCTCACCAAGGGACTTAATGTTTGGTTTTACGGTTTATGGGGAGGTGGCACCAACAAACAGAGAAAGAGAAGATGAAGAACAATATAAACGGAACAGATAAAAGGCTATAGATTAACATAAACGTCGCTCTAATACCATAAACGGAAACAAATTAATTGAATTGAGCAGGAACAGATCACAGTATAAATATAGATTTAAATCAGAGAAATACAAGCAATTGTATAATATAAACAGTAAACAGTAAATATATTAATATATATGACACAACCGTCCAAGCAATTTATATTAAATATATAGATTAATTGAATTATAACAGTAGGATAAGTATATAGGATAGTAGTATAAGTATATAGGATACAACCGTCCAAGCAATTTAATAAATTGAATTGGTCTAGGCAGAGCGAGACTCAAAGTCTGTCATACACCGTAACTCTCTTTAGATTTAATTATAGAAGAATTTAAGACAAAGTATATAGGACATTATATTATATATATTTAATAATATATTATAAATATATATTTAATAATATATAAAGTTATATACATAAAATAATATATAAACTAATATATATAAATTTTTTGTTTTCTCAGACCAGACCAGAAAACCAGACCGCTTACCAAACAGAGTTTTAGATTCAAGACAAGACCATACTAGATCAGACCAGGCCAGACAAAACAAAACTAGACAAGACAAACCAGACAAAACCACTTTCCAAACGGGCCCTAAGTAATTTAAAGTACAGTAATATATGTGTATATATATACATATATGCATATATTTATGTTTTTTTTTCACATGAATTTGGAACTTTAGACTTAAAATAATTGTTTAATTTGAACAAAGAATAGTTGTGCAAATAAGTTTTAATAGCTCTAATGGCAGATAGGGTTGAATTCAATCAGTAGAGACAAATACAAGAAAACTCACTTAGGACATTTTACATTTTAGCATTTCTTTTTAATTTTTCAAAAAATAATATCTAAGGGTACTTTTGTCATTTGACACTTCCGGTGACTGGAAAATGAGAAATGAGGGTAAATGATATTAATGAAATGTTGGGAGTACCGTCTGCAATTAGGCCTAAATTTAGGGGAGGTATGTATAATTTACCCTATTATTCATACCATTTAATGTCAAAGTCATGGTCCAACCTAGGGGTGCACAAAAAAACGGTGGGATCGTAGAACAAGTCCAAACCGAACCGAGCCGGTGTTTTGGTTACGATTTTTAATTGGTTTTGTTTGGTTCCGGTTCTCAAAAATTAAAATTGTTCTAATTTGGTTCAGTTCCGATTTCAGACTGTCTGAAATCAAACCGAACGGATATAAATTAGATATACATATATGTATAACACACTTATACAATTACATTATATTTAATAAAATTATAAATTCATATAAACTTATAACAGCAAATAAATACAAATTAGTGTATTAAATAAAATTACAAGTTTATTCTAATAGTATTTTACCATTCAAACAAATATTACATGCATATAAAAACCCTATAATTTACAGTCTCTCTCATCTCTCACATCCAATCTCACCGCTGGCCACCATAACTTATCTCCTTATTACTATCGGCTTCTAAGCTTTCTACAAAATATTAGTTTCTCTCTTCTCTTCTATACATCTATAAATATGTGTTAGTTCACACACAAACACTTTTAACTTTTCTGTTTTAACTCGTGGAGCCATGTTTGAAATTAAAAAAAATGCAATAAAAAAATCAAGAAAACTCCATAAACAATTTCTTTAAAACACACTCTCTCTCTCTCATCCTCTTAGAAGTGTTGCGTGTGACTGAGTTTTGGGGGGTGAGGGTGTGTGTAGTTTTTGGTTTAAGAGTATTGTTCTTAATTTTGAAATTGACAGGATTGTTTTTCATAATTATGTTGATGTATATATATTTTTAAAGAACATCCTTATGTGATAATGGTTCGGAATCGAACCGAATTATTATTTTATGATTTGGTTCATTAATTAATGATTCCAGTTCTGATTCTTGTTTTCAAGGAACCGTTGATAATTATTTGGTTCCCAATTTTTAAAATACTATACCAAACCAAATCATGCGCAGCCGTAGTCCAACTATTAATTACAGAGAGTTAGGTTATAAATGCCTAAAGGGTGTCTATCAACTTTCACGGTTTCACCTATTCAATTCAGTCCTCCTACACAAGTATACAATCATGTACTGTATATATATATACACAGACATATTGTGCAAGATCCAACTAATTTTCATTCTTCAATCAACTCTACATATAAAATGATAAAAATGCCAACCAGCAAGCCTGTTGTGTATCCTCTCACTTTGCAATTTGCATGTAACATTAATTACATATCAATTCAGCTTTGAAAATGCCAACCAGCAAGCCTGTTGTGTATCCTCTCACTTTGCAATTTGCATGTAACATTAACTACATATCAATTCAGCTTTGAAAATGCCAACCAGCTATTGTATATATCTTACACATGGAGAAGATAATTTGGTACACAGGCTATTGCCATGTGATGCCCCAAACCAGGGTCGCAGCCGGGAAAATTATATAAGAGGGGCCAGATGTAATTTATTTATAAAATATATATTTTGTGGGCTATAAAGCGAATTTTTGAATTTTTTTGTAATGAGCCATATGTAATTTTTAATGGGCTTTTATGCAAAATATATATTTTTATAGCTAATTAATTAAAATTTTAAAAAATTTAATTAATGGCCCCCTCCAGATATAACCTACCTCTGCCCCCGCCCCCAACCAATTATTGGAAGATGTGTAATACAGTATGCGTTCAGATCGTAAAGTTTTCACATCAAGGTTGGCTATGAGATTTTTACAATTTTAAAAGATCCAAAGCGAACACTCAATATGAAACTCTTTATACATAAGATTAAAATATACTAATGTTGAAACACGCACAGAAGAAAAACAAAACAAAACAACTTTATAAATAACACAATGCATAAAATAATCAGAATTAACATGAACTATGATCGATTTGATGCGACTACTGTTTCATTAAGTTCGCGGGCAATTGATTTTACAATTAACAAAAGATGTTTACACCATTTTTTATTTTATACCAGTATTAGTTCTTTTCTAACTGCTAATTATAATTTTTCAATAATTTTTTCTTTCCTTAACTAGCTAAGAATGTCTAATTATTTCTCATTAATACATTTTCGCCTTTATCTCATATTTTGTTAATCTGTTTACTTTTGTAACCACAACATAAATAACCTTGCAATATTTGTGTAATTTTAATTTGAGTCATATTTGGCTTAATTTAACAAATTGATTTTTATTTGAGTTAGAAAAAAACAACAACTCTCTCCGTCCAAAATAAGTGTTTACTTTTGAAAAGACAAAACACTTTATTTAGTCAATTTACCAATTTAACATTCAAACATTAATGTTATAAAACATGTCCACTATACACAATCACATCATTATGGTGAGACTATGAATAAAGTTGATATTTCATCCACTAATACAACAATAAAGACATCTTCTTAAAAAGTTGGATTCCCCAAAAGAGACTTATAATTTGGGACAAAGAGAGTATTAAATTTAGGGATATTATCAGTAAACCCCCTTATAGTCTCAATTTTGATCAACTAACATCCCTCCAGTTCAGAAAATTCCCCTATGGTTACCAAAATGTATCAACTTGCCCCCCTCCCTATAATTTTGGACCAAAATACCCATGGAGTTTAATTAAATTAAAAAAAAACATATAAAATTCAACAAATATATATACATAATTCGTAAAAAATTATATAAAAATTAAAAATATATATATAAAACATTAGTAAAAAAAACATATAAAAATCGTAAAAAATATATAAAATATATAAAATAAAATAAAAACATATAAATTTTAAAATATATATATAAAAATAATTTGTAAAAAAATATATAAAAATATATAAAAAAACAAAACATATAAAATTCGAAAAGATATATAAAATTCATAAAAATATATATATAATTCGAAAAAAAAACATATAAAATTCAAATATATATATATATAAAATAAAAAAATCATATAAAATTTGAAACAAATATATAAAATTCGAAAAAAACAAATAAAATTCGTAAAGAATATATAAAATTCAAAAAATATATATATAATCCTTTAGCACACTACAATAGTATATTCAAATAAGATTATCCAAAACAAAAACGGGGTAGGTTAAAAGTGTTCTTCCACTATATTTGATTTTTTATTTCAAACAAAATTAGATGTCATAATTGAGTATAGTCATAGTTTTAAAATAATTTGTGGTGTAAAAAGTGTTTTTTTAGAATTCAATTATTTTTTTCCATTTCTATGCAATAAACAAAGCGCGGATTGAACTAACATTTTTTTAATATGGAGGGTCCAACATAATCTACCAATTCATGTGATTTAATAAGAAAGTTATATGATTTTATTCCTAATTAAAATTAAAATGATGTTTATGTTTTCGAGATATTTTATTTGATTGGTAATATGGTTTTTTTCAAATTTTATATATTTTTTATGAATTTTATATGCTTTTTCGAATTATATATATATATTTTTTCAAATTTTATATGTTTTTAAATTTTATATATTTTTTACGAATTTTATATGTTTTTTTCGAATTTTATATGTTTTTTTAAGAATTTTATATATTTTTTGAATTTTATATATTTTTCGAATTTTATATATATTTTTACGAATTTTAAATATTTTTTCGAATATTTTTTTTTAATTTTATATATATATTTCAAATTTTATATATATTTTTACGATTTTTTATATAGTTTTTTACGAATTTTATATAAAAAAATTGAATTTTATATATATTTTTACGAATTTTATATATATTTTCAAATTTTATATGTTTTTTTAAATTTTTATATATTTTTTATGAATTATGTATATATATTTTTTGAATTTTATATGTTTTTTTTAATTTCATAAAATTCCAGGAGTATTTTGGTCCAAAATTATAGAAAGGGGACAAGTTGATACATTTTGCTAACCATGGATGAGTTTTATGAACTGGATGGGGGTTAGTTGATCAAAAATAAAACTACAGGAGGGTTTACTGATAATATCTCTTATTAAGGCCTAAAATATTGTAAGAGTGGAAATGTCCAGCCAAACTGAGCCCATCTGGCATCAGGCCCATCAGGTTGCTGGCCCAGCAAGGTTTTTGTGAACCCAATAATGAAGCCCATTAAGAAAATGTATTTAAAGGAAATCAAAAATTAATAAAGTCATTCTTGAATGTGTTGAGCATTTTTGTGCATTTACACATTGGCGCCGTCTGTGGGAACCTCTAGAGGAGTTTCTGATTTTTCAAATGCCCTTCGGGATCTGTAAAATCGCCTCCTTCTTCCCATCTCAAAAAGAAAAAGCTGAGTCTGTTTGATAGGCAAAAGGATCTTCTATTTGGTAAGCTTAAAGATCCTCCACCTCCAAAAACCTCCACTCACTACCTCCCCGGACGAAGATGCCAACCACTCGTTCACAGGCAGGCATTTTGCCCACTGAGGACAATCGTGCAGAGGATTCCCAGACCATGGAGCAAATTCTTCAACGCTTGGCGGCTGCTGAGGAACGTAGTGTGGCCTTGGAAAAACAGAATGCAGAGCTCAGGGAGAAGTTTGCTCCACCAACAACTGCCTTACCGGTGGTTACACCTGACCCTCCGATGGCGGCGGTCGACCATTCTCTGAACCAACAGGGCAGTGACAGACCTGAAGAGCATGCCGAGGCTTCTCAGAGCTCAAGAAAGGCTCAAGCAGCCGACTAGTCTATAACCCCCCAGAAACTTCAAGCAATGATGGACGAATTCCAAAGGACAGTTCTCGGGGACTTGAGGTCCCGATCTACGGACGACATGGCCATCCAGGCGTCCACTGAATTGATACAGTCACCCTTCGTTCAAGAAATCACCCAAGAGTCTTTCCCAAAGAAGTTCGTTATGCCACAATTCACCCTTTATGATGGCACAAGGGACCTCGAAGAACACATATACCAGATCCATCAGAAAATGACCATGTACGCTGAGAACGAGTCCCTGCTATGTAAAGTGTTCTCCACAAGCCTTGCTGAGGCCGCCTTATTATGGTTTAGGAAGCAGCCACCCCGATCCATTGGCAGCTGGCAGCAGTTAACCAGGCTCTTCATCGCCTAGTATTATGGAAACAAGAGACAGAAGAAGACCATATCCTGCCTCTTCACCATGATCCAGGAGAAAGGAGAGTCATTGAAAAGTTTTCTATCCCGATTCAACATCGAATCCTCTTCCGTGGATAATTGTGACCAGCACTCTGCAGTTGAGGCATTCAGGATGGCCCTCATTCCAGGAACAAAGTTCCATCAGTCTTTGGTCAAGCGCCCTCCATCGGGCATTGGGGAACTAAACTCCAAGGCCCAGGGATACTTGAGAATTGAAGAAGAGGAAACTATCAGGCAAAGGAGATCAGCCTTTGTCGGTCTTGAGATTCAGTCCAAGGATCGGTTGATCAATCGGAAGCCATTAACTCCACCGGGATCGTCGGCGCCTCCGGGATTATCGGTCCCAAAACCATTCAAACGCCCCAGGTTCGAAGAAAGGTTAACACCCCTGAAGGTTAGCCTCGCAAAACTTTAACAGGAGAACAAAGCCAAAGGAATTTTCTAGCAACCCCCTACCCTGCGACATTCGCTTGACTAGAGAGACAAGTTGAAACACTGCGCTTTCCACGGTGACTTCGGGCACATCACGAACGAATGCCGCAATCTAAGGCAACAGGTGGAGACGTTACTACTTCGCGGGGAACTCCGGGATTACGTCCAACGAGACAGGCCAAGGACCGATCAACGTGCCCTCGGCGTCCCTCGAAACCCCTCGGATGCACAGCCGGTCAGGGTCATCAACATGATTCATGGTGGCCCCCCATCCAAAGAGACCGAAGGATCACGCCGAAGCTATCTGCGGAAAGCTCACAAAATGAGAAAAGTCAACGAGATCAGTGAGGCCCACAACAATACAGAGGAAATTCATATCACTTTCTCGGTGTCGGACCTTCGGGGCGTCCAAACCCCGCATGAAGACCCTCTGGTTGTGACCCTAATGGTGGCCAACTGTCTTGTGAAGAGAGTCATGATCGATCCAGGGAGCAGTGTCAACATCATCACCAAATGGGCTTTCGAAAAGCTCGAAGTCAATCCATCTGAAATTATGACATCCCGATGCCCCATCGCAGGTTTTGACGGCAGGAAAATAGAGCCGATCGGGGAAGTTCAGTTACCGGTGTATACCGCTCATAGGACCCTAAACGAGACATTCGTTGTGGTGGATGCCAAACCATCATACAATCTGCTCATGGGAAAGGGATGGATTCACCGAATGCAAGGTGTACCTTCGACTCTTCACCAGGTCATGAGATGTTTAAGCCCTGACAGTATAGGCACCATCGATGTCAAGGGCGACCAGGTGGCCGCCAAGGAATGTTATGCGGTCACTCTGAAGGAGATCCGGAAGGTGCAGGCCCCAGGGGTACCTCGATCGAAGGAGCAAAGCTCATGTTCCAAATAGCAATTAAAGGAGGGGGACCCGGGCACCCCAATTGTGGTTGAACCGCTACAACCGGTCTGTGTTGTGCCCGACAACCCGGAAAAAGTTAATTTTGCAGGTACAACCCTCACCGATTCTGAATTTGAGGAACTAACACAATTGCTGGAGGACAACTCTGATGTCTTCGTATGGGAGCATACAGACATGCCAGGGATCGATCCCGATGTTTCACAGCACTCATTGCATGTTGACCCAAATGTCAGACCAATCAGGCAAAAACAAAGGCGCATGGGGGCACATCGGAACCAAATTATAGCATATGAGGTATCCAGACTGCTCCAGGCTGGCTTCATCCGGGAAGTCAGGTATCCCGAATGGCTTGCCAACGTGGTGGTCGTTCAGAAGAAAAACGGCAAATGAAGGGTTCGCGTTGACTTTACCGACCTGAACAAGGCATGCCCGAATGACAGTTTTCCACTCCCAAAGATCGACCAGATGGTTGATGCTACCTCAGGCTATGATCGTCTAACTTTCCTGGATGCCTATTCAGGTTACAACCAAATAAAAATGAACCCGAAGGATGAGGAAAAAACCTCCTTCATTACTGAAACAGGTACATACTGCTTTAAAGTTATGCCTTTCAGACTGAAAAATGCAGGGGCTACTTTCCAGAGATTGGTCAACAAGATCTTTAAAGGTATGATGGGCACAGTAATCGAAGCCTACATCGACGATACTGTAGTCAAGAGCAGGAAGAAGGGGGACCATCTCATTCACCTACGCCAAGTGTTTGGCACCCTCAGGTCACATGGCATGAAGCTTAACCCAACAAAATGTTCTTTTTGTGTATCATCTGGACAGTTCCTGGGGCACATCGTGGACCGGACTGGGATCCAAGCTAGCCCGACACAAGTCAAGGCCCTAATAGAAACGAAGGAGCCCCGAACACATAAAGACGTTCAAGTCTTAATGGGAAGAGTGGTAGCACTTAGCATATTCATTTCACGACTCACTGATCGATGCCGACATTCTTTCAGGCAATAAAGGTGAAGAAGGGAGAGATCTGGGGTCCCGAACAATCGGAGGCCCTGGCGAGGTTAAAAGAATACTTGACCATGCCCCCCATCTTGTCTACACCAACTCCCGATGAAGTCTTATACCTTTATTTAGCAGTATCCTCCGCTTCAACAAGCGTCGCCCTCATCAGAGAGGACGGGAACCTTCAAATGCCAATATTCTACACCAGCAAATCCTTGGCTGAGGCAGAAACCAGATACAGCAGGCAAGAAAAACTGATTCTGTCACTGGTGAATGCCAAGAGAAGGCTAAGGCATTACTTTGAAGCCCACCCGATCGTCGTCCCAAGAGCTACACCCCTACGAGTTATTATGTCGAAGCCTGACCTCTCAGGGCGAATCTCTAAATGGGTCATCGAGTTGGGCATATACGATTTGACATACATTCCCCGGGTTTCCATCAAAAGATAGGCAGTGGCGGACTTTCTGCTCGAAAGTGAGACTGAGGAGCCATACCAGAAAAGTGAACTGGACACATGGAAGATCTTTGTGGATGGATCAGCCAGCTCTTTCGGATCAGGAATTGGCATGGAAATTTTAACACCTGATAGGACACGCCTTCATATGTCGGTGCAACTACAGTTTCCAGCCACAAATAACGAGGCAGAGTACGAGGCCGTCGTATCCGGTTTGAGGATAACCCGAAGCCTCAAGATTCAGTCCTTGGCAGTACACAATGATTCTCAACTAGTTGTCCGTCAGATCAACGGGGAATACGAAACAAAGAACCCGACAATGGAGTTGTATCGGGCACTAGTTTTGAAGGAGACAGAAAGTTTTCATAGAGTTACCTTTACCCAAATCCCCAGAAATGAAAAATATGAAGCTGACCACCTGGCCAATCAAGCTTCCTCAGCCGGAGAAGACCTAACCCGGGTTGCACTGTTGGATTTTATTCAGAGGCCCAGTATTCAGGAGCCCAAACGAGTAATGCTCATCCCATGGGAGCCCAGTTGGATGGATCCCTTGATGGATTACTTGCGGAATGGAACTCTTCCCGAAAATAAAGCTGAAGCTTATAAGGTCAGGAGGAATTCGGCCCAGTACTCAATCATAAACGGGCAACTCTACCGAAATTCCTTTTCCGGTCTTTACCTGAGATGTATTACACCATCAGAATCTAGAGCAGTGATGCACGAGATTCACAGTGGGGCTTGTGGAAACCACTCCGGTGGCAGGTCCATTGCCCATAAGATACTGTCTCAAGGATACTTCTGGCCCTACCTGTCTCGGGATGCCGAAGAATACGTCCGAAGGTGCAAGCCCTGTCAAATGCATGGGGATGCTATCCATCAGCCACCTGAGTTCTTGCATCCCACTATAGTACCACACCCATTCGCCCGATAGGGAATAGATATAGTGGGACCCCTCCCGAAAGCAATCCGGTCGAATGCGTACATCCTTCTGGCAACCGACTATTTCACCAAATGGGTGGAAGCGGAAGCCTATCCCACCGTCAAAGGAAGTCACGTCATCAAATTCATATGGACCAACATAATATGCAGATTCGGGCTACCAAGAACGATCATGATGGATAACGGAACAAACCTGGACAACAAGGGGGTTAGAGCATTCTTTGCCGAACATGGTATCAA
Source organism: Cornus suecica (assembly GCA_963922005.1). Taxonomy (NCBI): domain Eukaryota; kingdom Viridiplantae; phylum Streptophyta; class Magnoliopsida; order Cornales; family Cornaceae; genus Cornus; species Cornus suecica. The sequence goes on from OY998246.1 coordinate 18,146,190, forward strand.
CTAGAACACGTCTTCCGTCGGATACCCGCAAGGGAATGAGCAAGCGGAAAGGACAAATCGAACTATATTCAACACCCTGGCCAAAAAACTTGAAAAAGCCAAAGGGGCCTGGTTAGAGAAACTGCCCGAAGTTCTCTGGTCATACAGAACGACCCCCAGACAACCCACTGGTGAGACCCCTTTTGCCATGGCGTACGGTGCTGAAGCTGTGATCCCGACAGAGATCCGGGTTCCAACCCTCCGGAGCGAGGCATGGATTGAAGGACCAAGTAACCAGCATTTGGCTCAGAATCTTGATCTTCTGGATGAAAAAAGGGAGGCAGCCGGGATCAGGCTGGCCGCCTACCAACAGCAGGTCCGGAACCACTTCAATCAAAGAGTCAAAAGAAGAGAGTTCCAGGTCGGAGACATGGTCCTTAGGCGCAAAATCGGGCTCGTAGGCAAGCTCAGGGAGCCTTGGGAGGGTCCGTACACCATCTCCGAAGTCATCGGTCGCAGAGCATACCGAGTCCGAAGGAATATTGATGGCGGAATGGAACCAAACTCCCAGAACGCCTCTCGCCTCAAGAGGTACTACCCTTAATGGGCCAATTCCTGTCTTTACTTGGATCTTTTTATAAAAAGGCTACAACACCTGGTCAGTAAAAATCATTATTATGGCCAATTAAATAAATCATAAAAATCTGCTGAAGTGCCCGAAGTCACAACACAGATCCTGAAGAGATCATTGTTCCAAAAATAAACTAAGTGTTGCCTTGACCTTCGCATGGCCTGAAGTGACACAGATCCTGAAGAGATCATTGTTCCAAAAATAAACTAAGTGTTGCCTTGACCTTCGCATGGCCTGAAGTGCCCGAAGTCACAACACAGATCCTGAAGAGATCATTGTTCCAAAAATAAACTAAGTGTTGCATTGACCTTCGCATGGCCTGAAGTGCCCGAATTCACAACACAGATCCTGAAGAGATCATTGTTCCAAAAGTAAACTAAGTGTTGCATTGACCTTCGCATGGCCTGAAGTGCCCGAATTCACAACACAGATCCTGAAGAGATCATTGTTCCAAAAGTAAACTAAGTGTTGCATTGACCTTCGCATGCCCTGAAGTGCCCGAAGTCACAACACAGATCCTAAAGAGATCATTGTTCCAAAAATAAGCTAAGTGTTGCATTGACCTTCGCATGGCCTGAAGTGCCCGAAGGCACAACACAGATCCTGAAGAAAAAAAAAATATATAAAAATAATAATAATAATAATAATCAGGAATTGTGATATCATAAAAGTCAAAAAGTCAACTGGATAAAAACTATTATCTCTCATTCAAAATGGCCCCTGTGGCCAAGGCTTACAATGCGCTTCATAAACACTAAATCCTAAGGTTCAACACTGGTGCCCGATTCATTTGGGTTCACTGGAACGATGGCCCCATCAGGAGCCGGAGGATCAGGAGGGGCGGTGATGCTCATCCCTGGGAGAGGTTTGGTCAGGAACTCGCATAAACGAACGTCGTCTGGACCACCAACCGGGTCGTCGTACAGAGAAACGATGCCCAAACTCTCATCCAGTTCTTCCACCGAGGCAAAATTCCTTTCTTCGATGGGTTTCTGCATGTCACTGAAGCATGACATCCAACCAAACCCGATTCGGTACTGGGAGGTTTCGCAGAAACGCTTGTACATTTCGTTCCCACCCCGGTGGCACATCTCCACTACCGACCTCTCTGTTGCAAGGAGATTCTCCATCTCTGCCCTCTCCTCCAGAAGCTTCGAATTGGAGGTCGTCAAGCTCTCATTATTAGCTTTCAGGCTCTCATTCTCAGCCTTCAAGGCCTCCGTCTCAGCAAAAAGGGCCCGCCGAACCGCCTCCATTTCTTTAATTTTTTCTTGAGCAGCCCGAAGCTGCTACTCTGCAGCGACAACCCTCTGGGTCTGGACATCCAACTTTTCATTGGATATGGACAACTGGTTGGCGACCTTCATCCGGGAGTCCTCCTTCAGCCTCAGGAGTTCATTGGAATTCTGGAGCAACTTGGTGTCCTCCTCCATTTTTGCATTATAGGCTTGGGTCAGGTAGAGCATCTGCCAAAAGATTAAGTGTTAACCTGATAAAGAAACAAATAAAATATTAAATGCAGTTGAGGAATCTGTAGATTCAAGCACTACCTTCATTGTTATCTCTGGACCTGTCAGGGCCAACTCCTCCCGATCAATGGTTCTCAGTCTCTTTCGGTCAACGGGCGTCCAGATCTGTGAGCCCATAGCCCGAAGAGCAACGTCGTTGTTAATGGTTGCATGCCCTGCAACCAGAAAGTCACCGCCCGGAAGTCTAATCTTTAGCGCCCAGGGCACGGGTCGCTCCACTTCAGTTGCAGCCCCACTGTCATCCAGTACGATAGGAGATGATTGTGTCGTTGTTCGGGGCATGACTGACCGTTCGGGTAGATTTTCCTCCGATCGGGGATGTCGTGCCCCCGTCAGGCTCGTTTCCCCTTCAACCAACCGGAATTCAGGAGTGGGAACGTCCCCTGAAGGTCGAGCAACCTCCTCTGATCTTGGAGGAGGAGTCTGGCCGGTTTGAACATTTCCCATCGGTGGAGATGAAGCTACCGGAGTATTCTCCACCGGAGGCAAGAGAACAGGACCAGCCGGGGGGGTTGGAACACTCTGTGATCCCTGCCCGATTTGACTCTCACCAGGGGCTGAAGGCGTCACTTGAGATCCAACTGCCCGTTTAGGCCTCTTCTTCAACACCACCTGCGGGATTCTCAGCATCTCTGTAGACAGGGGCTGCAAACTAGAACCTGTCAAGAAACTGTTACACATCCTCGAAGGCTGTCCCCAAATCTTTTACTTAAGCAATTCAAAACGGGTTCTGATATAATTTGAGGTTTTATATTCATCGGGTGCTCCCAGAAACTCAAGCACATGGAGGCCTAACTTATCATTGCACTGATCGCAGTTGCATGACCCCTTATGGAATGGCTTGAAAGAAGGGAAAAGGTGTTGGTTAAACTCACTGGGGACTTTGAATCTGGATGAGCTTGGAAGTCTCCAACTCCCACTCACCAGGATCATTATTTCTTTCCACCCTTTGTTGGATTTTTCAATGCCATCACAGATTTTCCTCCCACTAAGGGGAAAGAGATTGTACCGGCCTCTGCACTCCTTTTGGGCCTGTATTTTGTAACATAACAGAAGTTCCGCCAGTCCAAGGTCAAGGCCTAGATCCTGATTGATCATCAAGATCATGGCCAAGACCCGGAAGAAGTTAGGTCCCACCTGAAGCGGGGCCAACCCTAAGGTAGCTAAGGTATAAAGGAAAAAGGGCTGGATCGGGAATCTAAAGACCTGAAGGTGAAAGGCCGACAACAAAATCTGATGATCCAAAACTCCCTCACCCTTCCTAAAATCATACTGTTTAGGGTAATTTTTAATAATTACCCCATCGGGTACCCCGCATTTAACCCTTAACTTTTTTAATACCGTCTCTAACCTATTCATAGGTGGAAGGGGATCAGCATAAAACTGATCTCCCGAACCCCTTGCAACCGGATTCCCAGCTGCTGTGATGTTTTGGTTAACCTCCGGTGGACTAGACACAATTGTCCTAACCACCTCCACTGAGGGTGAACTGAGGGAGGCATCCGGGTCTACAGAGGAGGGTAAACGGTCGCTTCCCGATCGGGTATCATCACTATCAGACATTTTGAAAAGAAAGACGCTAAGATGAAAAGAAATAACTTACTCTAAGATGAATCCCGAAGGATTTCGGACGCTTTCCTAAGAGAGGAGGTAGACTCTGGCAATGATAAGTAAAGATCTCAAGTGCAAAGAGTTCTCTGAAATTTTCAAGTTGTGAAACAAAATGAATCCAAAGCATTGCAGTCAGTATTTATAGGAATCTCAGGGGCGCCTGAAAAGCTGTGCGCTCGGGAAGCGAAGCGTCACCTCGCTTCACGTGCGCCTCCTCAGCCTCCCTTCTCGCCAACCGAGGCCATCTGGACCACGAATTTCAAACGTTACAATGATTGCGCAGCCTTCATATTAATTGCGTCAGCCACGTCACCCCGATCAGGGGTGATGTATCTTATCCCCACTCTGTATCATTTCTAATGGGCCAGAAAGATCGACGACCCATCACAAAGGATCGGGCCTATGTAAGAGTGAAAATGTCCAGCCCAACTGAGCCCATCTGGCATCAGGCCCATCAGGTTGCTGGCCCAGCAAGGTTTTTGTGAGCCCAATAATGAAGCCCATTAAGAAAATGTATTTAAAGGAAATCAAAAATTAATAAAGTCATTCTTGAATGTGTTGAGCATTTTTGTGCATTTACAAATATAGACAAAATAAAATAAAATTAGAACTCCTTAATATGGGAGGCCCTAGGTTGTACACACCCCCCTCCAATATTTGTTACGATAAGCCAGCAAGGACGTTGGATTTTAAGAGGGGGTGATTGTGACATCTCACATCGTCCAAGTATAGATCTGGTGATGTGCTTATATGTGCATGTGTGACTCTAATTAGTATGCGAGATATTACAAAAACATATATAGCTAGCAAATTTATCTTCTGACTTCAATCTCAATGCATTACAGAAACATTTTGAGTTCCAAGAAATAAACAGAATGTTGTTGGCTATGAATGCTTGCAACTGCTACCCATGAACAGCCCATCTATTTCCATCCCTTTGATGGATTGGATTAAATCATCTTTCACCAAAAATTCAATCTAAAGAAAAGAATATTTATCACCAATAGAATTAATGTTTTTGACATTTGATGTCATGGAATGAAAAAACAGGAGGGATAACACAGTGTGGTGGGTGGTTAGGTCGTTATTAATGGAGTTATGGTGCATCAAATCTCATGTATATATCTTCAAACAGAGACTATGTATATATGCCAAAGTTGACTTGAATATATATTTTGGTGTTATGTAGTATTTGGCATGTACAAGTAGGTAGCCAAGAGGCATGTTTACACTCAACCCCCATTTTCTCATTTTTGAAAATAGATAGCATGAGAAATTTAAATAAATGTTGAACCAGTGATTAATGGACATGCAATATGTATTTTTTTTTTAATGTGTCATATATAGTTAGTGTCAAGTAATAATTAATAGGACCAATGCTTCCGAGAGAAGCCAATTGGTACCTATCACACATGTTCACACTCTAGTTATAAAAATAGGATAATGTTATTAAGGCGGGTTTGAGAATTTGGTTTTGGTTTTGATTTTGGTTTTGGTCTTGTGATTTTGGTTTTGGTGGTCATGGGTGGTTTTAGGTAAATCTAAAACCTATATATAATATTTGGTAAGGAGTTGGCATTGGTCTTGGTCTTGGTATAATTATATATATATATATATATATATATATATATATATATATATTAATATGTATTAAAAATATATAAATATGAAAATATATATATATATAATTGGGAAAAAATATTAAAATGAAAATATGTATATAATTAAAAAATATTTAAAATTCCCGAAAACATTTGACATTTTATTTTTTTTTATTCTAAAAAATATATATATAATCAAAAAAAATATTTTAAAATGTGAAAATTATATATAAAATTCAAATAATATATCTTAAATTCGAAAAAATATATAAAATTCTGAATAATTTTATTATATACTGAAAAAATTTAGAAAAAAAAGGATATAAAATGGGGAAAAATAATTTTTTTTGAAAAATAATTTTTTTCCGAAAAATAATTTTATTCCCGAAAATTAATTTTTTTTGGGAATAAAATTATTTTTTCGGAAACAAAATTATTTTTCCCAAATAATAATTTTTTTCCAAATATTATATATTATTTTTTTTCAAAATATATATAGAGAGAGAGAAAAGTCAAAATTGATAGGCCAAAACCATGGTTTTAGTGGTTGGTTTTAAAAAGCTCAAAACCAAGTCCAAAACCCACCAACCAAACATGATTTGGTCTTGAATTCAAAGACCAAACCCAAAACCAGACCCAAAACCACCTATCCAAACAGGCTCTAAGACGATAGAATAAATTTAGAACATATATATCAACCTCTAGCTCCATTATGAAAAACAATATTTATTACTTTTTTTATATATTATTAAAATTAAAATGAATCTTTTTATCTCATTTCTCTTAAAGCAATATATAATTAACGATGAAGGATGTATAATCCTTTCGTCCCAAATGTACGGGAAAAAAACTTTTGAGAAAACACAAATTTTATATCTTTCTATTCAATTTCATCATTTTTATTTATTATTAAAATAAACAATATTTACTTATATCTAAGAATACCTAGGATTTACTTAATTTCTATCTCTGAAATTATTATTAAAAATTCTGATAACAAAAAACAGTAATCTGAAAACAATAAAATTGAATTTTCTAAAAATAATTATTTTTGTAATTGAATTTTCAGAAAACTGAATCAAGCAAATTTTTTTACAATTTTTTAATTTTTCGTTTTTAGAAAATCAAAAATTATTCTTAAAAATACAAATTAAACAAACCACTACCTTTCCATTCAATTGCATGGTACTATATATGACCTATTTTCCTCATATTAGTAGCAAAATAAAATAAAATTATATATATATATATATATATATATTTATTTATTTGCACAATCTAGGTTCTATATCGGAAGTGTTTTAAATACTCCTTCATATATGTCCGGCCAATCCCTGATTTTATGGCACACTTTTGTCACATCTCCACCAAATATGCATCTGGTAATGTCCATTGTACAAATAATTTAAAACGTAAAATTGATCTCATGCATGCATATAAATACTTTCGGGAAAAAAAATTGAAATTGATGTGAAAAAATTGGATGGACCAAAATGCAAAGTCATAGGGTCAATTTTTACCACGAATTTTGGTCATATAACGACACCAAATCAGACACAAACACACACTTTCTGACTTGGTTCACCAAGTTATGCACCTAACACAGACACACAAAATATATATGCAAAGTAATATAAGAAACACCCACAATTTACAGAAAACACAATTAATAATTTTCAACTTTTTACTATAAACACAAATAATACAAGGAATCTTTCATTCAGAGATCACACTACAATATTTACAAGCACTTCATCTCTGAATTTCGTACCTATACAAATGTTATACAACATCTTATATAAGCAAAATACAAAACTGCATATATCTGATGTGAATGATAACTTCATCCACCTAGGTTGTGTTGGCACCAATCAGAGGCTGCCAACACCAATTACACAGTTACACTCTCAACTGCAGATATGTCTTGACACTCTCTTGCAATGTCACATACCTTTTGAATGGTTGTATATAGTTTTGTGCCTAAAACTGCATAAACTACCTTGTCTGACCCAACCATTGTCCTAACCAGTCTTGTCTTGCCCAAGTGTCTGAGCTAAGTAACACCACCACGAGCCATCTCAATGTCAAGCATATGCCAGTAGTTCACAATGCTTGCATTTGCTGAGTCAATGTCAATGTCTCAGCCCTCTCATGCCTTCACGCACATGAGAGCACCTAAACTCGCCAAGCTTGACCCAAATGCCTTCACCAGCTAGCATGCATCGTGTCATGCCCTTATCTTGGTTTGTCAATGCCTTAGCACATAGGCATGTCGTGTCATGTATATGTCTTGAATATGTCAGCACCAACCTTTGTTTGCTTCCGTGTCACAGCCTTGCCCCAAGGGCAAATTGGCCTAGCCAAAGTTTGGTGTGCACATGGCTCGCCAAGCCAAGTGCATTACATACATACTAGTGTATGTCAAGTTAAGGCATCACCTTTTCAAAGGCAAGTTAGCACGCTCGTGGACATGCATGCATAGCTTGCCAAGCCACACGTGCTCCAATATGTTGCCCACCGTGTCATCGAGCCATCATCACCAATCATGCCACCGAATCATGTCAAAACATGTCAACAAGCTTCCCCATATATGTCTTAGTCAAGGCTTGCCACAACCTTGCTAAGTGGTTGGATGCCCACGGGAGTCGGGAACACACTCCTCCCTATACATGCAGAAAATACTCATAACCTTGTGACCAGAACAAACATCAACCATGCTTGAGGAGTCATAATGGCATTTTTTTCAATTTTTATGACCTCCAAACCCAAATCTTCTTGGCATATCATCTTCTTGGATCCTAAGGTTGCTTTAATTTAGTTCTTGCAATTTTCCAACACCTCTAAGTCATACTTCCAAAGTTTAACTTATTTACGAAAATGTCACTGTGTTATCTTCCATGTCACACTGGCATGCCACAACACACTTTGGGACATCACAGGGTAACACAAATAGTGTACATCACTCAAGTGAGACACTGATTATATGAGATGAAATATTTGTATTATAATGTCTGATGAGATCGTGATATTATACTTCGAATGTGTGCAAATATATATTAATGTGGACCATAGATTAGTATATTATTTGGCATACCCTCAGGCATGAACCTAGAAATTAAAAAAATAATAATTGTCCAATCCGATCCGGATATATTGGATTGGATTGGACATGGATCCAAAAATACCCAATCCGGTATTTTCTGGATCGGTTCTGGATTGCATTTTCAATAATTTGATTAATCTGGTACTGTTCATATATATTTCAATATATTATATTAATAATAAAATCACATAATATATTATTTTAAATTAAACTATAATATCTTATATCAATAATATACAATTCTAAAGTAAATTATAATATCTTATTTTATACTAAATAGTTATCTATATTTATTCATATTATTGTAAAAATGTAAGTCATTTATAATATTTTCATACATTAAAACATTCATCACTATTGCAATTTTCAGGAAAATATAATGGAAGATTTTCTATTAGTTATTTACTATTATAAAAGAGTAAGACCTCTAAAATATTTTTATACATTTATTCCATTTGAAAATTTTCAATTAAATTTTAATTTAATAAAGACTTTAATAATTAAATTAAAAAAATATCATTAAAGTATATTAATACATTTTATTATTTCAATGCATGTATTTTCTTTAAAATAAAGTATACACAACAATTAGAAAAGAAAATGAATGGATACCCAAATTTTAAATTTTTATAATTTCATAGTTAAATAAATATAACATATTATCTTCTATAATTATTACTGAAAAATTGTTGTGTTGTGAAATATCTTTCATGCAAGGTTGTAATATAAGTTACAACTTTAAGCTATATATGTATATTTCATATATTAATATAAGTCAAGTTTTACGCCACATGCATTCGCACATACTTTTAGCTAGTTACTTATAGAAGTATGAGCCATTTTTTAATAATTTTGAGCATTTAACGTATTTTAAAATATAATAAAATCTTAGAACAAAATATTATCTATCTCTATCATTCACCAAAAATAAGACAAAACACATAACAATATACTCTTAGATTATATTTATATATTTAAAATTAATATGTTTAGGAAAAAAATAACTAATAATTTATTTTAAAATATCATTAAATGATTAACTTATGAGTTATTGATTTATATATATGTGTGTGTGTACAAGTGCTGATGCAAATTGAAGTACAAATGGACGAAATTGAATCACTCGACTCTTTTGATATTGAATCAAGTATGTTTATTTATTCACTATATATTAAGTATATTTTATTTATTCACTACAATTTATTTCTAGTTATTTGTTAATAATTAACTAAATTTAGTTTTACTTTTGTAGCCATAACTACTGCTTGAGGAGTTTTGAAGGTAGTACCGCACTTTTGAATCAATCCGTTGAAGTTTATGGATGTTGCATGAATATTTTGTTTATTTACTCCAACTTTATTATTTTTTGTTTATGTACAATTTGTTACTATAACACTATCACTTGTATGTTTATTATCTATGTTTGTGTCAATTTGCTATTATGACACTATCACTTATATGACTTGTATATTTGTGATATATGTTTGTGTCAATTTGTTATTGTGACACTATCAATACAAGTCATTAGTATTGTTTATTATTTATGCTTATGTACAATTTACTCAAGTTTATTTTCTATATTTTTGGATCAAGTATGTTTAATATTGTTATTTGCTACAGTCTATTGTAACACTCACTTTTATTGGCGAAAGTTTATTGTCATACTCTTTGCTATATTTATTTTTTAATATTTGATTCCGTGAATTCGATTTGAACCAATTTGGCTCATCGCGATTCGGTTTAGATTGGATCCGTTGGGAAATAGATTGGATTGAAATCATAAATGATGAATCTGATATTAGTGGATTGAATCCAAAATATATCCGGTCCAATCCGATTCGTAAACCCCCCTATATACTATATACATTATATATAAATCAATAATCACATTTTATAAAAACATTAGAAAAAGAAAGAAAGTGATAGATCATTAATACGAGTATTATTACATGTTAGAGACCAAGAGAAAAGGCAGTCAAAGTGATTCCACTATACGCGCCCACAATATATGCCATCAGCGCTCGCTGATTGAAGCAAAGGCTGTCCAATTTCAGTGCAAACTAAAACCTCCGTCAACTCCATATCAATGCTCTCTCTCTCTATATGTATATATACATATATATATATATGACACGTACACACATGCAAGTATATATATATACAGGCACCCCCATCCATCACTCCCACACAATTAAACATGAAGTCCCTCACCCGCATTCAACTCTTCCAAATATCATTCTTCCTCCTATTATCCTTCACTCTCCTCCTCCACACCCTCTTATCCTACACCCCACTCCTCCACCACCGCCTCACCCTCTCCGCCGCCCTCTCCGCCCTCCTCCTCCTCCTCCACCGCCGCCTCTCCCGCACAAACCCCATCCTCCTCCTCGACTACTCCACCTACAAACCCCACCAGAACCGCAAATGCAACTTCCAGCTCTCCGAACACTTCGTCCGCCGCAGCGCGCGCTTTTCCACCGAGAGCGAGGAATTCATGCGCAACATCTACCTCAAGTCCGGCCTCGGCGACGAGACCTACGCGCCTCCCTTCATCTTCGCCAACCAAGACACCGCCACGCTAAAATACGCCGTCCTCGAGGCCCAAGAAGGCATGTTCTCCGCCGTCGATTCACTACTCTCCAAAACAAATATCAACCCGCGCCAGATCGATCACGTGATCGTCACGTGCGGGAGCTTCTCGCCGTCGCCGTCTCTCTCCTCTCTCGTCGTGAACCGGTACGGGCTCCGAGAGGACGTGAAGAGCTACAACCTGAGCGGGATGGGCTGCTCCTCGGGCGTGATCGCAATCAATATGGCGGGAAATGTTCTCCGAGGGTCCAGGAAGGTGCAGTACGCGCTCGTGGTCATCACTGAGAGTATCAGCCTGAACTGGTACTTCGGCGATAATCGGTCGATGCTCGTTACGAATTGCATCTTTAGAGTTGGTTGCGCCGCCGCGATGATGACGAATGATCCGAGTCGCCGCCGAGTCGCCAAGATGGAGCTGGTGCACTCGCTCCGGACTCACCATGGTGCGGATGATAGTGCGTACCGGGCCGCGTTTCAGGAGGAGGATAGCAAGGGTAATACGGGGATTTCACTTACTAAGGACCTGATCAGAGTCGCCGGTGTCAACTTAGGTGAGCAACAGAAAGAGTGCATGTGCACAGACTAACTTTTCTCTTAATATATCACTTTATTTATGTCATGTTATTTGTAGGAGAGTTCACGAACTCAACCGGAACTGGAATTGAATTGAACCGAATTAAATTGTCGGTTTCGGTTTGGTTTTATAGGGTTCGATTTTGGTTTTGGTTCCAAAATTCCAAGAATTGAAATTTTTAATTCGGTTCCGGTTTCGGCTCCGTGGAACCGAACCGGAACTGGAACCGGAATCGGTTTTTTTATTATTATTATTAAGCAAAAAGACTAGCAATTAACCTCTACAAAATAGAATAAAATTTTGTAGAAATCCAAACTACTTTTTTTATTCCACTAATTATATATTTGGATTTGCTTTAATTCAAATACTCTAATTTATAATTATATTATCTTATAAAATTGAGACTTTCTTTTAAAAAAATAAAAAATAGAAGGAACTGGAACTAAACGGGAACCGAACCGAAAAAATCGGTTCCGGTTCTGGTTTTTCAAGAACCGAAAAAACCAGTTCGGCGGTTCTTAAAAAACCGGAACGGAAAGGGGAACCGGTTTGAACAACCTTATTTTAGACGGAACCGGAATCGGAACCGAACCGATTTGAACTGCGTTATTTGTGTGGTTTTCCAATTATTTGTACCAATAAAAATAAAATTTAAAATTACATACCCTTTTGTGTCTATTTTCAACTAAATCAATTCATTCAATTAAATTTTTATATTTAAAAATTAAAGATTTTAGTCGTTGTGGTAAATTTCGGTTACAATTTATGCTGGTGGACTATAAATTCTCACTTGAAACCTGACATTAAAAGTTTTTTTTTATATAATTATAGAGAAAGTATAAATTGTTATTAGACTTTTTATATGACAATAATATGACAGGCAATTATAGTTTTTCATTTAATTTTTGTTATCGAGACTTTTTTTGTTTTGTTTTGTAGTGTTACTTATTTTTAGTTCATTTAAATTATTTACATATTATTTCTTTGCATCGTGATAGTTCATGTTTGACTTATTGACTTTATATAAATAAAGTTTATTATAGTTTATTTACCTGATGGTTAGTTTTTTTTTCTTTTTTTTTTTTAAAGTAGGGTCCATTAAAAATCACTAAACTTTTTCAATGCAAGAAAGATAATTTGGAAAAGTTATTTTTTTTTATAAAATTATAATCTGAAGTGAATAATTATTTTGGGACAATTGAAATTAAAATAAAATGATATTAATCTGAGACCAAGAAAATAATATATATGTGATATAAAAATTACATTATTATACAAAATTTGACCTTTATTTTTATCAATATTCTTTTGTGATGTTATTCAAGGTCACCTTTTCTTACAGAATATACTTTCTTTTTTAGGTGAGCACATAAAGATTTTGGCGCCAAAAGTGTTGCCAATGAGTCAACTCGTCCACTTCGTTTACTCAGTAATGGTGTCGGTGTTGACTCGTGGCGAATCCAAGCCGGTGGTGCCGGACTTCACCACCGCATTCGACCACTTCGTGGTGCACACCGGCGGGAAGGCGGTGATCGAGCAGGTGGGGCGAGTCCTTCGACTGAGTGACGAGTTGACCGAGGCGGCTCGGATGAGTCTGCACCGGTTCGGCAACACCTCGAGCAGTCTCGTGTTCTACGAGTTGGCCTATTTCGAGTGCAAAAGGCGCGTAAAGAGGGGCGATCGTGTGTGGATGATCGCATTTGGAACCGGCTTCAAGGTTGGGAGCTTGGTTTGGAGGTCGCTTCGTGATTCAAGCCACGAGGATGATAACCCCTGGAATGATTGCGTGCATCGGTACCCACTCAAGGTTTGCTGAGCCGGGCCACGTGGACCAATGGAAAGTAGTTGTTTGGTGGGAAATTATATTAATGGTGCTCTTGAAGTCTCTCTTAACTCTTAAGTGAAGAGAAATTACTATATTAATGTTGATGTTAAAGGCTCAGTGTTAGTAGTAGTTGAGCTTCTCAGTAAAAAGTTATTCAGAGTAATAACTGTAAAAAACAGAAGCTCACTGGCCTTACAGTACAGGAAATACTCTTTTTTTTTTCTAATATAAAATGGAGTTGGGAATATATAATGTAATTGTGCAATGTAAAATAACTACTCCTATATAAATAAAGAAAAAGAAAGTATATAAAGTTACTGAAGTTATATAATCGGAAAATTATTTTGAATGGTCACTGTACAATAATATCTAGGTATTTATTTGTTTGATTGTATTAATTATTTTTCTCATAGTTTTTATTCTAGATGAAATATTAGGTATTGCAATCTCAAATGATTGTTATCAAATGAAAAATTGTGATATATAGACGAGTGCTTAACTCGTTATGAATTCTTTTTTTTTTCAGTCCCACAACTCTGATCTCATTTCTTTTAGATATTTTTCTAAGAACAAATGCTTAAAACCCCCATTAATCATAAGATAAACCAAAACAAACACATTTAGGTCTATAATTAGCACTGTTTGTTTGTTAGGCTTTATTAGTTTTGTTTTATTTTAGAAATTAATTTATATTTGGGTAAGTTAGTTTTAGGTTTTTAAGATAAAATATTTCAAAACTTATTAAAATCAAATCTTTCTTTTTGTAAGTGATGAAAGACCAAAAAATATTTGATCTTTCCGCCATCATATTTGACTTTCTTCATGCGGGCCCCACCTCTCTCTCTCACTCCACGTGCAAAAGCCAAAAGCTACCCCTTTATAATTAAATTTTTTTTTCTTCCTTTCTCTCTCTCTCTCTCCTATATATATATATATATATAATTCATATACTAAAATTAAAAAATATGTATATAATTAATAATATATATAATTCAAAAAATATATTTAAATTTTGAAAAAAGATTTATAAATTTTGAAAATAATATATAAATTCCAAAATAATATATATATAAATATATAAAAAATAATATATATAAAATAATATTATTAAATATATATATTTTTAATTTTCTTATAGTATTTTGGAATTTTATATATTATTTTTGTATTTTATATAATTTTTGAATTTTGAATATTATTTTTATTATATATATTGAATTTTGTATATTATTTTTAATTTATATTTTTTTTTAAAAATTTATTAAAGTATTTTGGAATTATATATATATATTTTAAATTTTATTACAGTATTTTAGAATTTTATATATTATTTTTGTATTTTATATATTTTTTTAATTTTATATATTATCACAAGAATAATTTAAAAATAGAGATAGTTGTTCTTTGGGAATAGGAATAGTAACTCAAACATTCTATATATATTTATTATATCTTACTTTAAGAAAAAAAAAATTTATTTTTAAAGTTTATTATAAAATAAAGATTATTATATTCCAATATATTTATAATCAGTTTCAGATCAGATCATTATTTGGAACCAGACAATTTTGTCAAACATGATTTTGTTTTAGTTTTTCAGATAAAACCTGAAAGACCAGACCGTTTATCAAACAGAATTTCAGATCAGTATCAAGACAAAACCAGACCAAACAAACCCCTTTCCAAATAGGATTTTACAACTCTCTCGCTATATATATATATATATATATATATGCATCCTATATATGAGTACATAACAATACATCTGAAAATTCTCTCTCCCATCCTCTGTATCTTAATTATTGAGGTTCTCTTCCTACTAATAATAGGAGGTTGGTAATGGCATTATGAGAGTAGGATTAATGCAATACAACTAGTTATGGATTTGATTGGGTGAATTGATTATTTCAATGCAAGTCAACAAGTATTGACAGCCTACAATAAGATGATTGGAGGTTAGAAGTATTAAATTGATGAACACAAGTATCTGAAAAGGACGAGAGTTAGGTCATAGCTGACCCTCTTTGGTCGTGACGTGCTTCTGTTTCTTCAGCTTTGAGATACCGCCGGGTAGAAGTAGACATATCAATTGATTGGATTTTGATCCGAATTCGATCCGAATTTGATTTGATTAGTCGAATTTGAATTATAAAAAAAAATCGATAATCCGAATACGATCCGAATTCGATAATCCGATTCCTTAACAAATTGGATTTGGATTTGCCTAATCCGATCCGATTAATTTTATATATACACATATATATTATGTTATTAATATGTAAATATTAAATAGTATACTAAATTATGTTTCAAATTTTTTTTCCGCTTTTTCATTTTTATGTTTTTATAGTCATGTATTATAAGTATTGATTGTAAAATATATAATTTAGTGTTTAATATTCTTAAAAAATAACATAAAAATAAAAAAAATTAATAATTTTTTGTAATTTTTTTTTTTACCTAATCGGATCGGGTTATCGGATCGGATATCCGAAAATAAACAAATTCGGATTTGGATCAATTAAGTGAAAATCCATCGGGTTATCGGATCGGATCGGATCGGATATATACTAATCGGATTCGGATCGGATCAGGACAGATCCGATCCGAATCCAACTCGTTTACAGGTCTAGGTAGAAGTATGTTTAGCGTGGGTGCTATAATTTGAATTATAAATACAAATTTCATAAGCATAATAATGACATAATTTGAATTATAAATACAAATTTCATAAGCAGATATGTGAATTCTATAAAATAAAATTATAAGAAGAATTGTTAATTAATTTAAAAAATGATTATAACGTAATTCTACAACTGTCTTAACTTTCGTGCGTAGAAGAGAAGATGCGAAATACTAAAAATAAATTTGTAAGAAAATTAAATAATTAATATAAAAAATAATTACTACATAATCCTATGACCCGGTTGAGAGAGAGGGGCAAACTGGGGTTTCAAATAATGTTTACTTAAAAATTGGTTAGAGGAGGAAATTTGCACATTTTTCTTGAAAAATAAGGGGTGTTTTTATAATTTGTTTAAGGATAAAAATTGAACCTACGTGCTTATTTTTAAAATGTAGCAATCATTTTTGTACAAAATTTATATAGTAAGAAATATATATTTTTTCATTAAACCCATAATTAAATATAATAAGATGTATTTGATTGAATAAATACACCGTGAATGATGTCATATATCAATTTAGAAAAAGTCTGCTATTATATAATTTAAATGAACAATTGAAAAAATATATATATTGCAAAAGAATATTTGTAACACAATAATAAGTTTATTATGACGGATTCTTATCATACACCATATTCGAAGATAATCTCGAATGTATATGTACTGAATGTTACGATATTGGATCGAATCGAAATACTTACACCAATACTATAATCTAAAAAATACTCTCTTTGATATGAAACGACAAACGAGTTAAGTAAGCATGTTGTAATTAAATGAGTCAAAATGATTAAATGACTAAATAAGGAGTAAATATAATAAAAGTTTCTCCAAAAAAAATAAATTAAAACGTATAAAGAAAAAAGTAATTGGGAGTAATAAGAGGTTGGTGATGGCTGAGCAGAGACATTAATGAATTACAGCAAAGGTGTGAATATGATGCCATTAAAGTCCGTTTAATTTAATGAGTCATGTCATCAAATCTTTGAGAGTGGTTGAGCCACAATCAAATATAAATTACTAAAATTAAATTTAATTCATGTCGTGATAAAAGAAGACAACTATGGAGCTAGTGGTTACTTATTAAAGAGAGAAATAAGTCATGTTGTAATATTTCAATTTAATATATATATATATATATATATATATATATATATATATATATATTTTGACAATTGATATAGGGTAAATACCACTGACACCCCCTCAAAGAGACTATAATTCCACACGGACCCCCTCGATATTGAGTATTCCCACACGGACCCCCTCAGACAAACGGCCGTTAGGTTTACTAACATTTTATTGTGAAATTACTAATTTGCCCTTCGATATATATTTAAAAAAATCAAATAAAAATGAATATATGTAAAGACGATTTTACCCCCAACTAACATATAAAATCACGATTTTATATATAAAATTTAATTTCGAAAAACATATAACATTATAAAATTAAAAAATAATATATAAAATTTGAAAGAATTATTTAAAATTCAAAAAAAAAATTTAATTTGAAAAAATATAAAAAATGAAAATATAAATAAATTTGAAAATAAAATATAAAAAAATTGAAAATAAATAAAAAATTCGAAAATCATATATAAAATTTTAAAAAATATTTAAAATTAGAAAAAAATATATAAAATTATAAAATTCAAAAATAATATATAAAATTTGAAAGAAATATTTAAAATTCAAAAAAATTATATAAAATTCAAAAAAAATATGAAAATTCAAAAATAAATATATAATTCAAAAAAAAATAAAATTTCGAAAACTTATATTAAAATTTGAAAATATATAAAAATTTAGAAAAATATATATAAAATGGGGAAAAATATATAGATTAAAAACAATTTAAATTTTAAAAAACATATAAAATTCTAAAATAATATATAAAATTTGAAAGAAATATTTAAAATTCAAAAAAATTATATAAAATTCAAAAAAATATTAAAATTAAAAAAATATATAAAATTCAAAAAAAATATAAAATTTTGAAAAATTATATTAAAATTGAAAATATATAAAAATTTAGAAAAATATATATAAAAAGGGGAAAAATATATAAAATTCCCGAAATCTGTTTTTCGAATTTTTTTAAAACTCACAAATTCCCGATATATATTTATATACACATATTACTTAAGTCAATTATTGGCCATATATGTGTATAAATTGCAGTATACTTGTATATATTTACCCAAAAACTTAGTCTCAGCTCAATAATTTTTTATTTTTTATTTTTGAAATTTCTCAGCTCATCAAATTCCGGATAGTATTGCCATAAATTGCCATTTTGAATGAGGTAAATGTTTCTAGGGTTTCCATGGCGAGGAAGCTTCACGATAGATTTCTCACAGCAAATCGGATACCTAGGCCTCGTAGTTGACAGAGGAGGAGAGATTGATTTGGTGGATTTAGGCGGCTTGCACTCTCACATATCATGTTGATCTCTTCATATTTCTACTACAAAATCTTTGTACGCTCATAGATCATCTTGTCCCCAATGGCGGCCTTCGACCTCCGACGAGAATCGACAGCTTGACGAGCCTATTGGTGGCGTCTTTGCGATGAATCGGTGGTTTAAGCGAATTGGGTTTCCTCCATGAGTCAAACCAAGATCGATTTCAACTTTCCATGGGTGGTGAGCTTCGAATGAAGGAGAAAGTGATAAGATTTGGCGGTGGTGTGGAGGCTGAGGGAGGTGGTGCTTGAGGGCCGCCAGCGGTGGAGAAGGTTAGGGTTTATGAGGTTGAGAGATAATTAGGATTTGGGAATTTTGGGTCTGACTCATATTATTAAGCTTTGGGTAAATTTGATTAATGGTAATTTAGAAATATTAAATATAATTTAGAATTAGGGTGTTGAGAGATAATTCAATTTTTTTTTTATAAATTTTGAAAAATTTATATTTCTAAAATGTCATATTTTTCCCGAATATATATTTTTTTGAATTTATTTATTTATTTCGAATTTTATATTTTTTTTGAATTTTATATTTTTTTTCAAATTTTAATACAGTATATATATATTTTGAATTTATATATTGTTTTCAAAATTTATATATTGTATAGTAGGGTTTGTTTGGTTATAGAGTTAAGGGTATATAAGTATTTTTATATCATTTGAGGGCAAAATAGACTATTTATGGGGTGAATAGTGGCTGACATCACTAATTAACGGACCAATCTAACGGATTGGACACGGAAGGGGTCCGTGTGGGAAAAAAAATCAATTTAGAGGGGGTCCGTGTGGGAATATTCAATATCGAGGGGGTCCGTGTGGGATTAGGGTCTCTTTGAGGGGGTGTCGGTGGGAATAACCCATTGATATATATATATATATTTTTGACAATTGAGCAGGAATTAATGCTAGTTAGAGAGGGACTTTGTTTCAGAGTTAAAGAAGTGTAAGAGAAAATAGTCAAATATATATATATATATAGGGTTACTTATTAAAGAGAGAAATATATATATATATATATATATATATATATATATATATATATTTTTGACAATTGAGCAGGAATTAATGCTAGTTAGAGAGGGACTTTGTTTCAGAGTTAAAGAAGTGTAAGAGAAAATAGTCAAATATATATATATATATATATATATATATATATATATATATATTAAATTGAAATATTTAGTGTAAACTTTTAGTTAATTAAGAAAGTCAAGTAGAAGTATACTCCATCGCATCCCATAGGGTGCGTTTGGAAAGCCTGTTTTTTGTATTTGTTTTCTGTCTTCAAATATAATAACTGTTTTTGTATTTGTCTTTGTTTTTTCAGGAAAAAACTAAAAACAAAAAAGCGTTTGGATGAAGGTGTTTTCACCACTTTTATTTGGTGAAAATTGTATTTTATGAATTTGGTGTTTTCATTGTTTTTACCACCTAAACAGTGAAAAAACTCAAAAAACAACTAAAAGTTGTATTTGGTGTTTTTATCACTTTTACACACTATTCACAGAAAACAGTTTTCTTGGGGAAAAAACAGTGAACAGTAAACGCGTTTGCCAAACGTGTTTTTTTTTTAGTCTTGTGAACAGTAAAAAAACAAAAACAAAAAACAAGGTATCCAAACGGACCCATATTATTAGTTCACCTCCTTGGCTCAAATTTTTTTTAATCACATGCATAGGCGGAGCTAGGAAATCTTTTTGAGAGGGGCCATTTGCAATATCTATAACATATATGCAATTAAATAAAATTTTGACAAAAAATTGAAGAGTCATATGTAATTTTTTATAAATCTATCTGTAAAATATATATTTTTGGAATACTAAAAGAAGTTTTTTTAAAATTTGGGTGGGGCTATATGCAATTTTTTATAATTTATTTGTAAAATATATAAATTGGGAGGGGCCATGCCCCCTTGGGATGGCTTTAGCTCCGCCCTTGGTGACGTGAATAGTTGAAATATTTTGGAAAAAAAAAATCGAAATACCAATTTGATAATTTTGTACTATTTGTTTCAATATTATAGTTAAAATATATTTTGGTCAAATTTAAAAAATATATAAATTTACGTTATCAAATATGATTTCGATTTTAATTTAAAATATCGTGTAACAAAATACGTCTATTTGTTTTAATTAAAACCAAAATGCTATATATACCAAATATATTGGAGCATGATGGTATCACCTTTCATCCCAGATGGAGGTTAGGGCTCATGTGGCCGATGTTTATAAGTAGACCTGTCAATGAATCGGATTTTGATCCGAATCCGATTCAAATCCGATCTGATTAACCGAATATGGATTGAAAATAAAATCCGATAATCCGATTTTTTAACAAATTGGATTTGAATTTATGTCATCCAATCCGATAATAACCCGATCCGATATAAAATATATTTATATATATATAAATATATATTTGATATTTTTATGTGTATATATTTAATACTGTACATGTATATAAATATTAGTTGTTAATTATTTTATTATTTATTAATAATGATTGATCATAAATACAATTATTAGAAGTGTGAATAATTTAGTATTTCAGTATTTATTGATTTTTTTATTTTTGTATTTTTTTAATTAGATATTCTATAATGAAGAAATTTGAATATGAATTAACTAAGTGAAAATCCATCGAATTATCGGATTCGGATCGCATATCGGGAGTTTTTGTTATCCTTATCAATAGACTTGTCAATAATCCGATTATGATCCGAATTCGATATTAACCGGATATGGATTGAAAATAAAATCCGATAATCCGATTAGGATCCGAATCCGATAATCCGATTTCTTAACAAATTGAATTTGGATTTAACTGATCCAATCCGAATCCGATCCATTGACAGGTCTATTTATAAGTAGAGAACTAAACAACTTCAATTGTAAATAAAGTAGCTTTAACAACGTGTGATATAGTAGAAAGCCCAATAAAAATCCATGCGAGGTAGGGGGTCAGACTTGGCTGGGAATAACTCCAAACAATTCGAATTTTATAAACTGGGGCAAGGTACTCGAACATCGAGATTGAGATTGGATTTAAATTACAACCAATTTCTTTAGAGGTAGGGGTGCAAGTTGGACCGGCCCAATCCAAACCCGAGTCAACCCCCAAGTTCAGCTTGACCGAATTTTAAATTAGGTCGGGGCGGGTTGGAATTTTTTTTTTTTTTTGCTTTTTTGAAAAAAAAAGAAAAGGAAAATTAATGGGATGTGTTAACCGGGTTTGGTTAACCCTTTTTCTTTCTTTTTTTTTTTTTTTTTTTTTAAAAGGAAATTGGATGGATGTTATCCTAGGGAAAAATTTCGTTACAAATATTATTTCATTTCCAAAACAAGCAAAAAAAAATCCTTTTTGGTAAAAAGAATAAATTGAAAACCAATGTATACTCCTTATTTGATGAAAAAACTTTGCAAATAATTTTTTCCTTTTATAAAAGATAAAAATAATCAAAAAATATATATCCTTTCTTTCATATTACATTATATATATACAAACAAAATATCACACAACATATAATTTCTTTCTCTTTGTATATATATATATAACAAAAAATCAATAGGTTATATATATATATGTATAAATATATTTTGATGAAAAAAAATCAAAAAATGAGAGAGGATGGAGAATATAGGTATGATTTGGGCTCAGCCCGATCACGCTCGATCCAACCCGACATGGGACGGGCTCAGGCCACGCCCAACCCAACATGAGATGGGCTCAGCTGGATTGAGCCCGAATTTAAAATTTTTTGGGCTGGGCTCGGATAGCCCGCCCAAGTTGCAACCCTATATTTAAGTACCAACTTATCTTGACTCTTGAGTGTGTGCGATACTTGTGTTGTTGTGTGAAAAAAATATTATAATCAACATTAAATATTTGATTTATAATAAGGTATTCGCTTAACTTTTGGAGAGAGAAAATAAAAAAAATACTTTGAAACAATTTTTTTTTATGAAAAGTATCCTTTAAGATAATAGGAAACACACTTATGCTAATGTTTGAACACTAATCATAGTTATTATACGTTTTAGTGTTAAAAAACATGTCAAACATTGAACATATGATTACACTTGTAACAAGTTCTCTTTAAAATCAAAATAATTACACTAATCTTTCTTAAAATTTGAACGAATTACACGTTAATAGACTGTTTACTACTTTGATTTTCCGACCGCTAACAACACCCTTATGGACCGTTTGGGAACTTGGTTTTGGTCTTGGTCTTGTGATTTTGGTTTTAGGTTAATTTAAAACCTATATATAATATTTGGTAAGGAGTTGGTCTTGGTCTTGGTCTTGGTATAATTATATATATATACTAATATGTATTAAAAATATATAAATATGAAAAATATATATATAAAATTGGAAAAAAATATTAAAATGAAAAAATATATATAATTAAAAAATATTTAAAATTCCCGAAAAAATTTGACATTTTTATTTTTTTTATTCCAAAAAATATATATATATATATAATAGAAAAAAATATTTTAAAATGAGAAAATTATATATAAAATTCAAATAATATATCTTAAATTCGAAAAAATATATATAATTCAAAAAAAATATAAAATTCTGAATAATTTTATTATATATTGAAAATTTTTAAAATTTAGAAAAAAAGGATATAAAATGGGGAAAAATAATTTTCTTCCGAAAAATAAATTTATTCCGAAAAAATAATTTTTTTCCAAATATTATATATTATTTTTTTCAAAATAATTCATATTTTCGGCCATATATATATGTTGACCCAAGGTTTCCCACCATGGGTAAACATGACATTTTGATGATAACAAATCATTGTGGTGAATTTAATGTCTACTTGAGCTATGCTTAATAGGTTATTGATTCAAGATAAACTCAAGAGAGCTAGTGGATCCATGAGAATATCAAGTAAAGGTGCTTAGAGCTCAAAAGACATTGGAGACAAGGATGGAGATATCAACCCAAAGCTTAAAGAAATTGAAGATCAAAGAAATGGGTAAAATAGTATTGGGTGAGTGCTAGATTAAATGTAAAGTTATTTTTGAAATAACTTATTTGAAAGCTCAACTCTTAACCATATAACATATAGGATCATGCATATCATTAATGAGTCGTTGCATCATTAGCATTAGAGTATGAACATCATTTAGTCTTTGCTAAAGTTGAGTTAGTTCAAGTTTTCATAAGCTATGGAAGAACTCAATAAAGATGTTGTCCTAGAACCATTAACTTAACTCATATCACTTGAAATGGATTCTAGATGCATATTAAAGATTTGAACAAAATTGTTAAACCATGAAAAACTTTTGTTTAATATTGAGAATTTGTTTAAATTGGAAAAATATTTTATGATCTCAATATTGAATTTAGGCATGTCAAGGACCTGAATAAGTTTCTAAGATATCCTAGGAGTGTATCTAAGTCATTTCGGAAATATCCCAAAAGATTTCACGAAAAACCATCAAGTGGGTTAGAAGTTCGAAATGAAGCGTCACATTTAAACGACCATATTGCACTCAAACATGTGTCAAATGGAGTGATTCAAAAGCCTAAAATCAAGAACTTGAAGTCTTCTTTCCAAAAAGCTAAATAAAACCTTTATCCGAGTTACGAAACTCTAGTTATGACCAAAACAGTGAACTGTGTCGAAACTGGGTTGAACATCCCAGTCGACTGGGCCAAGAAGGCCAGTCGACTGGCTGAGTCAGAGAGTTACAAATAAATTTTGGAATGAATTTTTGAAGACCAGCCGACTGCCCCAAAACACCCAGTCGACTGCCTCATCCGAAATTTGAATTCTAACGGCTAGTTTCGGATCCAAAGTGTTCCAAAACTTTCCCAAACACGCCAAAACGGCTATATTGTGTTCTTATACTATATATATGCCTTATATGAGCCAAAAATGGTTAAGAGAAGAGAGAGAGATAGGAGTATGAAAAATCTATCATTTGTGCTTCAATTTTGAAATTATTTTTGGGTAGAAAACTCCTACATGAATCACCACATGAGCATCATTCATATTTTCTTCTTGTGATTCATTCTTCATACTTGAGTTGAGCTTTTCAATTGAGTATTTCATTTATGACTCTAAGTATGTGAGGAAGTGAGCTTTTAATTTCTATATCCATCTATTGAGAGATATTGTTGTACACTCAAATTCAATTCTTATTCATTTGAGAGTGAAAGTCCAAGAAGTTGTCTTGGCATGGGAATGGCTTGTTGAAGCTTTGTAAATGTTTCTCTCAACCTTAAAAAGAGAGGATTTGGTTGGCTCTCCACCCGCAAGAGTGAGCAATGGTCGGCTCTTCACCCGGAAGCAAGAGTGTTCGAAGGTTGGCTCTCCACCTGCAAGAATGAGCAAGGTTGGCTCTTCACCCGGAAGAAGGAGCGTGTAAGGGTTTGCTATTCACCCGGAAGAATTAGGCATGTAAGGGTTTACTTATCCCCGGAAAGAGAAGCACTATAGTGGAATCCTTGAGAGGTTATCTCAAGGCATGGAGTAGACCAAAGATTTGATTGAACCATGTGAAAATCTCGGTGTCTATGGTGTGCATTTTCTCTAACCCTTATCTCTTTACTTTAAAAGCAATTTCCATTTATAATATTGAGATTTATATATATCAATGCTATGGAATTGCTTGTGTTTGTGTATCCATGAAGAGGTTAGGAAAATGCATAGTTGAAATGAATTAAAATTGTGAACATGATTAGATTATAGCTTAGACTTCCTTCTCATTTAAATATAATCTATGTGCACACCAAGTGTTTGATAAAATTCATATTCAACACACCTTAGCATAATATGTTCATATGCACCCCAAGTGTTTGACACAATGCATATTGAATATATCATTCTTCTTAAGAGTTTATATGCACAAAATGTTTAATTACTTTTTGTAAACTATTCAAAATATTCTTTACGACAAATAACACTTTGCATCATTTCTATACATATGTGAGAAAAGTGCTTATACATATTAAGTTGTAATGAATGCTTGAACTAGTTCTCATTCTTGAATCCATTATGTATATATTTGGTAATACAATTTATTGTTCATGATTCAAAGTATGAAATGAGGTAGTCACTTAAGGATCATCTATCTAACTAAGTGTTTGACTAGAGCTCTACAAATATTACTTTTGTTAAAACAAAGCTAAACCGAAAAAGACTCAAAGTTTGTAATTGACCATATTCACCCCCCTCTAGGTGTCAATATGTGGCCAACAATATATATATATATATAGAGAGAGAGAGAGAGAGAAAAGTCAAAATTGGTAGGCCAAAACCATGGTTTTAGTGGTTGGTTTTAAAAGCCCAAAACCAAGTCCAAAACTCACCAACCAAACATGGTTTGGTCTTGAAATCAAAGACCAAAACCAAAACCAGGTCCAAAACCACCTATCTAAACAGGTCCTTAGGCCCTTTTTGGTAACCAGTTTTTGTTGGTTTTGTCTTGGTTTTTTTTTTTTTCAAAGACCAAACTTGTTTGGTGGGTTTTGTTTTTAAATTCAAAACCAAAACCACTTAAAACTTTGGTCTTGGATTTGGTTCAAAATAAAGTGAAACCAAGACTAAAAAAAAGTTGGTCTTTCTTGGTCTTAAGCCCACAATTTTTGACTTTTCTTTCTTTTTCTATCTCTCTCTCCTATATATATATATATATATATAATTCATGTACTAAAATTAAAAAATAATATATATTAATATATATAGAATAAACTTTATTTTTTATTTTATAATAATATATATAAAATAATATAATTAAATATATATATAAAAATAATATATATAAATATATAAAAAATAATATATATTAATATATATAGAATAATATATATTTTATTTTATAATAATATATATAAAATAATATTATTAAATATATAAAAAATAATATATAAAATTAACAAATAATATATATTAATATATAGAGAATAATATATATTTTTTATTTTATAATAATATATATAAAATAATATTATTAAATATATATAAAACTAAAAAATATATATAATAATATATATTTTTTATTTTATAATAATATATATAAAATAATATTATTAAATATTATATATATATAAATATTTATAAAATAATATATGAAATTAAAAAATAATATATATTAATATATATAGAATAATATATATTTTTTATTTTATAATAATATATATAAAATAATATTATTAAATATATATATAAATAATATATATAAAAAATATATATAAATAATATATATAAAATAATATATAAAATTAAAAAATAATATATATTAATATATATAGAATAATATATATTTTTTATTTTGTAATGATATATATAGAATAATATTATTAAACATATATATATTAAATATATATAAAAATAATATATAAATTCAAAAATAACAAATATAAAATAATATATAAAATTCAAAAATAATATATAGAATAATATATATATTTTAATTTATAATAATATATATAAAATTAAAAAATAATATATATTAATATATATAGAATAATATATATTTTTTATTTTGTAATAATATATATAAAATAATATTATTAAATATATATATAAAATAATATTATTAAATATATATATAAAATAATATTATTAAAGATATATAAATTAAAAAATAATGTATATATAAATAATATATCGAATATTATATATTATTATAAAATAATAATATATATATAATAATATATAAATTCAAAAATAATATATATTAATAATATATATTATTATTTTTTAATAATATATATAAAATAATATATAAAATAATTTTATTAAATATATATATATATATATATAATATTTTTAAATATATTATTAAATACATATAATATATTATATGTATTTAATAATATATTATAAATATATATTTAATAATATATAAAGTTATATACATAAAATAATATAGAAACTAATATGTATATAAAGTTTTTGTTTTCTCAAACCAGACCAGAAAGACCAGACCGCTTTCCAAACATAGTTTTAGTTTCAAGACAAGATCAGATAAGATCAGACAAAATCAAACCAGACAAAAGCAGACAAGACAAAACCAAACCAATCAAAATCAAACAAGACAAAACCAGACAAACACATTTCCAAACGGGCCCTTAGTGTTTTATTTCGACAAATCTTAAAGGACAAGTTAATTCTTCTCTTATATAAAAATGTTATACTATTAACAAAAATAAGAGCATTACTTACTTTTCACGCTAAAGGTCACTTTATAATAACTGAGAAACAAATTTAAGAGAATAAAATAACAGAAGTTGAAGAGTTTACTCATATGTAATTTGTTCAAACCTCATTGAAGTCGGCATATTTTACCCTTTAAAGTTGGATCATTTTGGACCAA
Organism: Cornus suecica; assembly: GCA_963922005.1. Taxonomy (NCBI): domain Eukaryota; kingdom Viridiplantae; phylum Streptophyta; class Magnoliopsida; order Cornales; family Cornaceae; genus Cornus; species Cornus suecica. The sequence goes on from OY998246.1 coordinate 18,174,135, forward strand.
AGAAAAAAAGTAAAAAAATAACTAGTATATGTAAATTAATTTTAATAGAGAAATATATTAAACCCAAAATAGTTTAAAATAAAATCATAGTTATAAAGTTGATGGTGTAAGTTGGTCAATAAAACTAGAAAAGAAATATATAGTGTTAATGATTTGAATACAATTTTGGACAAACAAAACGGTCTACTATAAATGAATGAAATAGAACATAAGTAAGAATGAATGAGAATAAAAATATAATGAATTTATTAGAGATGGCCCTTTTTTCATGAATGATATGAAATAAAATTTTGTTCTTTAAAAAATGTTTATGTTTATTTTCTATTACTCCGAAACGGCTATTAAAAGGTATATTTATGCTAATTGTGCACCTCTTTTGCTAATTGACTCTGAGTAGTGATAATAATTTTATATGACAAAATAATTTTTTACAAATAGAAGTTAATTCCATGCTTGAGAGTAATTTTACAGATTTTTTTTTTTTTTTTTTTTTTTTTTTTTTTTTTTTTTTTTTTTTTTTTTTTTTTTTTCTCCCACCAAATAGTTGTATTTGTAGCTATGGTAATGTGAACCAAAGATAAAGCTAACAAACACAGCACTTGTGGCTCAACAGAGAAAGGACTCAAAAGGAGGTACTGGTTGGTTTTTACTCTGTATCTCATGAAGTGCGCACGATAAGAAGCTATGCCAATTCTCCTCTATCCCTGTAAGTCTTTCTCTCTCCTCAACTCATCACTACCACTCTCTTACTTCACCACTCCTCACTGCAACATCAATTATCCATGTTTTTTCAGTTCCCCCAAAACCCTTTTGTCCAAAACCCCAGTTTTTCTTACAGGGTATACCAAAACCCTATCTTTTCCTTCAAATTCTTCAATTTGGAGAAATACCCATGTCCCCTTTTGCTCTCCAAATGAGGTTTTAGATGAATTCACGAGTACCCATTTGCCCGAAAAGTTCGAAAATGAGGGAATTCATGAGAATAAAGAGCTTGAATTGCTGGATAAGCCATCCCCAATGGTATTGAATAATGGGTCTGTCTCAGAAGTTGAGGTGAAGCCTGATGAGGAAGAGGTATTAAGGCCTTTCTTGAAGTTTTTCAAGCCTAGGGATTCTCTAGGACAAGTGAGTGATTCTGAGGAGGAGAGTATTGAGGAGGGTACAATTGAGGAAGAGGCTAAGAAGGTTGTGGTTGAGTATTATGAGCCAAAACCAGGTGATTTTGTTGTGGGTGTGGTTGTTTCAGGGAATGAGAACAAGCTTGATGTGAATGTTGGGGCAGATTATTTGGGTACAATGTTGACCAAGGAAGTGTTGCCATTGTATGAGAAAGAGATAGATTACTTGTTGTGTGATATGGAGAGGGATGCGGAGGAGTTTATGGTTCGCGGGAAGATGGGGATTGTGAGGAATGATGATGCTCTGAATGGGGAATCGATGCCCGGGAGGCCTGTTGTGGAACCTGGCACTGTGTTGTTTGCTGAGGTTCTCGGGAGGACGCTCAGCGGGAGGCCACTGCTTTCGTCTAGAAGGTTTTTCCGGCGGGTTGCTTGGCATCGAGTGAGGCAGGTTCTTTTCTCACTCTTGTTCAATACATTATGCCTATTTTGTGGTGGTTTCTTGCAGGTTTTGTACGTAAACTTTGTGGTGGACTTTGCATTTTCATGTGGTTTTGAATTAGTTATTGTTTTGCAACCAAATTGTTTTTATGTTCGCTCTAGTCATTTATGTTCAGGTATGCATGTGAATAGGAACATCGCTTGTTATCTGAAGTAAGATATTTGAGGCTGAAATAATATGTTTTTACAGTGATTCTGGAACATTTTGATTTGGAGCTAGGAAGCACATATATTGACAGGGGATATGGACACCACACCACACATTATGTCGATATGCCAAATTTTACAAACATAGGACACGGAAATGGCTAATATAAATTTTGAACTTCTATTAATATACTATTAATGAGAGAATCACAGAACTTTAATTAACTTATAAATTTCATATTGAAGTTAAGTTTATGTTTTTTGTTTCTTAGAAGTTGAACACTTTGATGTATGTTCATAAGGTTATTTCCAGGATTTGTTCCCTTATTTTATGCAGAAGGGAAGAATGTAGGATTTATTGGTCAAGTGTCTGAAATGTGTTGACTAAGTGTCTGAGATGTGTCGACCAAGTGTCCTAGATGTGTTGGCTAACTGTTAGAATAATATAATTGCTTTCCAACTAATGGTCACAACCATGAAGGGTCGAACACGTACTTAGATGTGTGCATGGAGTGTCGGTGGCCGACGAGGTGTTGGACACAGACACGACACCTCATAGAATTTTCTGTCCTTCTTAGTTTGCGAAAGAATGACTTCTATAGTTTCATTTTGCTGTGGTAGAATATGAATACGTCAGTCTGGCATTTTTGTTGATCTGGCAAAATGATTTGTTAGTTCTAGCATTTATGCAACCCATACTATACAATTCTGAGGCAAAGAGATAATGACTTGCTCACCATGCATGGATCACTTGATTTGGAGATTTAGTGGTGATCTATTTGTACTTCTCTTTGGTTCAAACCTTACTTTGCCAGTTGTTTGCTGATGAGTGATGTCCATCCACCTCCTTGCCATCTGCACTTGCTGCCTTGCCAATGGCATGTGCTGCCAACCACTTGAAAAAGCTGTTTTACTGCTGACCCACTGAGCTTGTTTCCGTAACAAAGGGCCTGCCCCGGTTCTCTACCTAATCTGAGATCCTACTCAAGTTTTGTGTCGGCAGTACGACTTCTGTCCTAGGTGTTTTTTGCAATTAAGATATCTGAAAAATACCCTATGCATTGATAAGTAGCGGTGCAGAAAAAGAAACTTTTTATTTGTCATGTCTTCTGGCAAAAATGATTCTTAATGCCTCTCACTACAAAGAATATGAATACTCTAAGATGGTATTTTGGTTTCATACCAAAGTGGCACAGTACTTTGGACTAGTTTGGGGTGGTTACCTTAGCAGATTGTGGTGGTTCAAAGCACCGGTTACAGCTGGGCACCGGGCAGGAAGCATTATGTTTCAAGTCAATAAGCTCCACAGGCGCTGGTAGTTGTGCAGCATGCTCTGGAGGCATGCGACAACCGTAGATGCTAGATATGTGTATGGCTGGGCATCAAGTATAGGTAATTGTTACTGAAGCTAAAAAGCAATGTATAGGACAAAGACCACTATAGTCAATGGAGTGAGTGTTATTCATGACTGACTGGGCAACATTTTCTTTGCCTTCTTATTAATTTTCTTTTACCATCACAAAAACTGAAGGGGGGAAAACAATGAAAGTAGATGAAGCTTGATGGGCAGTAATTGCAGATGGCAGAGTACCAGATGCTGGTGGTTATGAGTAATGCTCTGAAAGAAGAAGGAAAAGAGACGACCTTTTCTATTTTTAACTTTTCGTGGATTGCTTTGATGTGCTGCTTTAAAATTGCATATTATGTGCTCAAAGATCTATCTGCAGTTATGGAGCATATTTTTTTTTTTTGAAATCTTTGCATCAGTTGTTCATGGTCAACTCCTCTTTTTACTTTGAATTGATATTGGATGATACTTGTTGAAAGTTCTTTTCTAGTTTGTTCTTGAAATGTGGAATATTTTTGGCAGATTAAGCATCTTAATGAACCTATTGAGGTAAAAATTACTGAGTGGAATACTGGCGGTCTCCTAACAAGAATTGAGGTTTGGCTTTATATTCTCTCCCTGTATGTGTATGTGTTTTGTGTGCACATATCGCGAATTAATGATATAGTCTTGGAATTTGGTTTGGCAGGGCTTGCGAGCTTTTCTCCCTAAAGCTGAGTTGTTGAAAAGAGTTAACAACTTCAGTGATTTGAAAGATAATGTAAGTGAAGACCATTTTGGTTACTGTGTTTATCATATCAGCCTCTATTTTTTGCTGATTATCTTTGAGCTGGCATGATATGGAATGCCTTCAGTCTTTCAATAGAGATCAATTAGAACTCTTTATTTCTGGAGCACCAAAAATGTGAGAAATTCAAGTTCGAACTGATATTATGACCACATAAAAAATATTAGCAGTTAAGGAAAGCCCCTGAAGCTATTTGCTAGCCTTTTTTGTTGAGTTCGAAATATTATTGAGCAATTTTTGGGGAACTTACCGTATGAATACAATGCTTTTTCTGTTTTCCTAAACAGCTCTAATCTACACTTCTCTTTCTATCTTTTGTGCTGAGTCCAAGTAAATTATATCCAACTCCTAGATACACAGGAACCTACATTGCTAACCAGGCTAATGTGATATAGAGATTGTAAACTAAATTCTTTACCGCGTGTTAAAAAAAAAATTGAACTAAATTCAATGGTGTGTGTTACAAAGGTTTTATGATGTCAGATTGCTTCATTTTAGGAACAAAGTGGCTCAGCATTTGGTAATCCAATAATTCAATCTTTTCTCAGTTGCTAAGTCTGGGAGGGCAGGCTCAAGTTTTAGGCAACTATTTCCTGCAAATAATGTTGATGTTATGTGTATATGAAGTCAACATCTTCTAGCAATTAGTATTTGGTAGCTGGATACTGGGTAATAGACCTCTTGTTAGTTCCAATAACATGAAATATATTTGGAGAAACGAACTAAAGGTTCCTCAGTATAAGCAGAGGTTGTGTTCTGTAACTTAGAAGTGTTTAATCTAGTAAATGGACTATATACTGTTTGTTTTCATCATTCAAAGAAGAAATGGGGGAGATAAATCACTTATTCGTCCATTTATTATTTTCTCTGCACTTGCCAACAACATTTTCTGAGTAGAATATGCTATAATGTGACGCTGAACTCGCATGTAGGGAAATTACAATGTCACATCAAAGCTGTGATTCCTTTTTTATTGTATTGCAAACTTTGGAGTCCACGAGCTTAAATTACTAATCATCTGATTGTGAACAGCCTGTTTCCATTTAAAGACGCTTGATCATCATCATCTTGCTTTAAAAAACCATATGGATGCTGTTGGCCACATGAAATTTCTTTTTCCATCCTTTCCTATTAGGCAGTATGCACCATGTATTCTCTTAATGTAAGTTTTGTTGCCTACTTAAATACTTAAACCCACGTAAGCTTATGTCGGCCTTTTTGTCGCTTACCTTCTAAACAAACAATCCTATGTCTTTTAATAGGTACATCATCGGTGCTACGTTTAATATGACCTTACCACCTAAGTCTTGCTTTTATAATTTTATCATTTGCGTACCTAATTTCCCCCTCACACTTATATTGTTTATCTTCACTACTAGTGATTCCCAATATCCAACTTATCATAATTAAAAGACACTTAGAAGATCTTAATCTCTTGCTAGGCCATATGGGGTCCATCTAGGTGAGGGAGTATATATAAATGCCCTATGTTATGTATGTATAGTAAGTACAATTTATACTCCTGTACCAAATAGAACAATTTCATTACCCAAATATTATGGGAAATAGGAAACAAAAAGAAGCAAGTTATTAAATATGAAATGTACTTTATAAAAGGAACAGGTGTTGTATCAGTTCGTCAAAGCACTTGAATAATTAGCAGAAAAAAGTTAACTTTGTTAGCCACCTACTACTTTTAGGGCCCAGGTCTTAATTAAGGTGTACAGAGGATGTTGTTGGAACACTGAAGGCATTTCTCAGGTGATGCATTGCCTATCTTTTAATGTACCCTCAAGCAAACCTTGCCATAAGTGTTTGGGGTTGGTTACCAAAAATCAATTTTCATGCTATCTAGGATTGTATTTCATTAAATCACATGCTATTATTGCGCATTGTTTTATGATTTATTTCTTTGTTGTTTTATGGCTTTGCTTGTAGATTTGCTGGCTTTCTTATATTGGTTGAATGTTCTCTTCTTATTTTTAGTTTTTTGATGTGATAGGTGGGACGCAAAATGTATGTGCAGATCAGTAGAATAAATGAAGTTACTAATGACTTAATACTTAGTGAGAAGGAAGCTTGGGTCAGTTCTTCAATTACTTATCCATTATTATTTCTGTTTTTGTTGCTGGGTTCTTTCTATGATTGACTATTTCGTTTATCACCATTATAGATGCAAACTTGCTGACTTTCCTGTATATTGTTACAGGAAATGTTGCACCTACAAGAGGGAACACTTCTTGAAGGAACGGTTTGGAAACTTTTTCCATATGGTGCACAAATAAGGATAGGCGAAACTAATAGAAGGTGAGATTCAGTCCACAATAGGTTTGCAAACTAATCCTGACAGGTCCGATACAATTTGAATCCTCACACACTCTCTCTCCCCCTCTCTGGCCTTCAGGATTTGGGTAAACCATATCAGTGGCCATGAATCTGAGAAACAGAAACGTTAGTGTCTTACTTGGACAAAGAGATGGTAAAAAATACACTTCTGGAATAGTATGATATTGGTAGTTAACAAGCTCTTGTACCAACTGTCGCAGTAGTCTCATCATATACTAAAATCAGTAAAATAAAATCCCACATAAGAAACTGTAATGTTTAACATGGTTTGAAAATCTTTTCTATGTTCATCGACTAGAATAGATACTTCACTTTGTTACCATATTTTTTTTAAAGGGTAGAGGATGTAATTATATAAGACAAAAAATATGAGCATGCACACCTGTATCTTACATGTAGCCTTATTTTTAGTCCAACATGTGAAAAAATAAATTTTAAGTATGGGTGACGGTGAGGTTTGAACACGAGATATTTGACTCTGATACCATGTTAACTACCCAACTACTCTAAAAGTTTAAGATGTTAGAGAGGGTGTAACTTAAATGTTTATCATTCAACAGTTCTTATCACTACGAAAAAAATAAGAGTTTTCACAATGAATATTTTTTTATCTAAGCCACATCGGGTTTATATTGTCACCCACCCACAAAATGTATTTTTATTTCTCTTAGTAGAAGTTTGATGCTAGATTATTGAAATCTATAAAACACGGATACTTCCCCGGAGGTGCCGTGGCCGTTTCGGACATGTGTCTAGTACCATACGCCTTGGACACGTGTCCAATACTCCGTAGGAGTATTCTATTTTTGTAAATTAGTTTTTTTAATTTCGGACACGGTTGGGATACGGCAATGATACAATAATTTTTTTATTTTATTTTTTAAATATGCCGAAAATCTACTTTTCTTTCTTGTAATGGAACATGGCTTTTAGATTGCAAAACTACCGGTTGTAATGTCATTTGTTTCTTAACTATATAGCTAATATTTTTGTGATAAAATACCGTCTTTTAATATTTTTTGATAAATGAAGTTATGAACATATGACTTATATATCTAAATTAATGAATGATTCAATTTTCGTGTTTAATGTGTGAATCACGTTAGTTCTATAATCTCTCATTTGGTCCAATATGGGGTCTTACTTATTTATTGTTTAATGTTAAGTGAAATTGTAATTAACAAATTTGATGAATGATGTGGTGAAAATTATTAGTGTATTTCATGTTTCATGTTTAATGTGTGATGATATCATATCTTGTGTTTAATTTTTTTTAGTTTATTAACATTGTATATAATACATTGAGATTTCTCATATTACAAAAAAATTGATAAAATTATTTATATTATTTATTATTTAATTTTTGCGGTATCCCGCCGTACTCGTATCCTATTTTTTTTTTTAGATTTGCCGTATCCCCGTGTCCGTATCTCGTGTCCGTGCTACATAGATTGAAATGCACTCCTCACTGCATGGTACATTTATCTCTTTTTTCATCAGTATCTATAATTTTTTTACTCGAGGGAGTTCACTGTAATTGTGTAGTTGTGGGAATAATTATCTTGAAGTCTGTGAATTAATCAGCTTTTGTCTTTTATGTTTTTTAATAATTAATGTCATGAAATAATATTTAACTCTATACATTTCTTCATATTTTTCTATCTTAATAGTGGAGTTGTTCAAGTGATAGATATTTTAGGATATGATGCATTTCCAAAATGATGTGTATATATGTGTGTTTTCTAAATTCTTTCGAGTAAAGTTTTTCATAAAACCCAATGAAAGTTACTTTATAGTTGCTTGCCACTGATTTGAGAAATGAGAAATTTTTACGAGAAAATGTATTGGCAATTAAAAGATCAAAATCTAAGACCCTTTGGAGTATTTTAGGCTTCATATCATCTCCAACTTTTAGATTGGGATCCCATGTAGCATTTCCATGATCTGGAACTGTTACTTAACATATCAAAGGAAAATGTTGTCATGGTGTGAACATCCAGACTATAGACTTACTTCTATATCAACTTGCCCAAGACCTCCTGGAAAACCTCCCTACTCAAACTGTAACAGGAGATTGTCCATAGATACTCTACCTGAAATACTGTCCTGTCTTTTGTCCACTTTTGTTTATTACCGATGTAGCTCTGTCTGAAACTACTACAATGTTTTCCAGTGGCTTGCTGCATATCTCAAAAATCACGCGAGCGCGGGTTGCTTCTGTCAGCGACTTGCTTACAGTTGATGAGAAAGTTAAAGTTCTGGTTGTGAAATCAATGTTTCCAGACAAAATAGCTTTCAGGTACGGAGGAATGGGCTGTTGGGCCCTTTGTGCAGCACATGCATATGCTTGATTCATTGAAAATCACCTGCTCAGCGTCTCACTTATCATTGGTTACTAATTGATGTTACCATTTAAGCATCTTTGTAAGCACATCTACTTGCATATCTAGTTTCTGAGTTCCATCTTGACCACTCACACAAGATTTTTAACTTTTTTGTTACTTTCTTTTATATGTTGGAATTTAAATTTGTTTAAATAAAAGCCTTGAGAAGAAAATCACTATTATGTATGGACTTTAAGTTGAAATTTTGTTATTTAATAAACTGGAAATTTCATAACATCATTTCTGCATCTTGGAAATAAATAGAAATACGAGCTACTTCTTTCATGTGATCATAGCTGTGTTAGTTCAGGAATTATCTATGCATTCTACAATGTATTATATCCACTGATATCCTTCTTTGAGCATTAGCTCATTTTTAAAGATTGTGCTACTTTACCAAATCAGTGAATTATCACTGTGTTCATGAATTATCTATGCTTTTACAAAAATGTATCATCCACTGACATCATTCTTCGAGTCTAAGTTCATTTTTTTGTGCTACTTCACTAAGTCAGTGGTACTGCTAGGCTCGTTAGAAAGTGCATGTTGTAGAAAGAAGGTTACTTCATTTATCTGGAAAAAGAACAAAGTTGGAAAAACAAATAAGCGCACGTAACTTCTCCATGTGTTGGTGCCCTCTGATAGGTTAGAAAATGCAACACATGGTCTCTATAATTCATTTTCTACAGCTTAATCTTGCATTATTGAATCGGCTGTGTCTGGAAATGTTGTCTCATGTCATTAGTGGCAGAATGTTGACTCATAATTATTTCCCTTTTCTGATTTTGGTGCTTGCAGCATTGCCGACCTTGAAAGTGAGCCTGGCCTATTTTTATCAAACAAAGAGGTAGCAATGTTTTTCATGTGGACTCCTTATATCTAGCTTTCCTCCAAGTCTCATTTATCAAATATATTTGTTAAAATCTACGTCCTTTATGGCAGAAAGTATTCTCCGAGGCTGAGGCGATGGCGAAGAAGTACAGGCAAAAGTTGCCATCCTTCTCAGCAATTCGTAAGGTACAGCCCCTTTCAACCAATGACCTACCGCTTGACGATGAAGCGACTTTATTTTCCAATTGGAAATGGTTCATATTTGAAAGGGATAATGAACCAAAATGATCCATTGAGGTCGCTTCTTGATTTTGAACATGCAAAAAGGGAGAACTCCCGCCATTTCACTTCCCCATATCGAAAAAGGGAGGACTCCCTCCCGGTGGTCACACACGGAAAGAATGAAACATCTCGACTAGTGGGTGTTATTCACATCCATTTACTCAAAAATCAAAGTCACAGTGGCATGTGATGCATTGTCTCGTTTCAGATCACGAGTCATCGCAACTTGCCCAGAATCATAGCATCTGGTAGCCACACATCCTAAATGTGTTGTTCCCTTGTGCCATTTTTCTGCTTGATTTGTACTACTGGAACTCATGTATTCTTTGATATGTATTAGTCAGTTTAATAATGCATTTAGCTTTTAGTTAGGTTCCCAATGGGATGGGATAAAACTCATTACCATATTACACTTTTGAAGCATTATGAGCCTTTGTTTTAGGGTGAAGAATATAGCAGGTTCTTTTGTCTTCTATATCGGTTCGATCATGGCAAATTTTCTCGCCAGGTTTTCTTGAATTCTTTCATTGATTTAACATAACATAAATACGTATAACCGAAAACAAAACAAAAAATGAGTAAGTAAATCGGAGTTTGTTGCTTTAGACAAAATGGATGCATGACCATGCATTCGGTTAGAACATTTCGCTTAAGGTCTGTTTGGTTGTGCGGATTCGGAATTGCATTGGAATTGGAATTTCATGGTATTTCAATTCCACAAATGCAATTCCAAATTCATTGTTTGGATAAGTCTTGGAATTCAAGTATAATTGAATTTCGATCCCAAACCCAATTTAAATATAAAAGATCATAAATTTGGAATTATATTAGATAATATAAATATATATATATAATTCTATATGTATGAATATATATGCACAAGCATATGTATATATATATATATATATATGTGTATGCATATGTATTCATATTTGTATATATATATGGGTCTATGGCACATATATATGCATATGTATATATATAGGCGTATGTATATATATATATATGTGTGTGTATGTGTGTATATTTGTAATATATATGTAGGTGTATGTATGTATAAGACTTTATGTATATATATGTATGTATGTTTGTAGTTGTGAAAAATTAGTTGTTAGAGAGAGAGTATTTAGTTGGTTGAAGATTTGGAATTATAAATAACAACTTTGCATATGGAATTCAATTTGTGGAATTGGAAGATTTGGAATTGGAAAATATTTTGTTGTATCCAAACAGATTTACAATTCCAATTCCACGCCGGCCAAACGGACCCTTAGTATGCTTCCTGAAAATCGATGACATTGTATTGACACATAGTGACAAAACCTAGCACACTATTGACATGATATCATCACTGGTGCATTGAAGTCTTTCTGGTGTATGAGTGTACTAGAACTGGAGTTCACAATCATTTTGCTCCTTGTGTTTGATAGTATATAGTATATCTATACAGATGATTATTTACTCTTTATTGAGCAGCTGAGAAAAGTCAGATTATCTTATGTTACATGTTGATATAACAGTTTAATAGCATATTGACATATTGCTTAAAGAGCTTTGCATAAAAGTCTGCCATATTCATGGCTCAAAGGAGGATTTCCCAAATATGCTTCAGGAAACATGGCCTCTGTCTGTGACTTTCTTCCTGGAAAATTAAGAGTTGAGGCCTTACCAACCCTAGACCTATATGATTACAAGTATTGTATAATATATATATACATATATATATCATATATAATCTGTCTTATCTGGTATTTTATATAATCATGTGTGCTCTTTCTTTGTAACATATATATTTCTGTAATGATATAGAATCCAAGTGAAAAAAGTTAAGCACCCTATTCTAAGTAGGGTCTGGGGCTCCATGAAACTAGTCAAATACCACAAATAAAGGTTACCCAAAATGAGTCCCATTGAATTATAGTATATTACATTACACGAGGTCTGTTTGGGAGCTGGGGGGAGAATATTTTGTTGGAGGATAAGGACATATTTGTGAAGGGAAAATAGTGGAGGTAGACTCAAATATATATATATATCCAAGTCTTGTTGAGTTGTTATTATAATCATCAGTATCCATGTTCCTTATCTCACTGTAGACTGCATATTTTTGTATGTTAGTGGAGGAAGGAGACATACAACTTGAGAGAGAGAGAGAGAGAGAGAGAGAGAGAGAGAGTTGTGTGTTTAAGAATTGAATGATTGTTGAATCCCTAATACTAAATTTGGTCAAACCCTTTGAAATTGAGTTTATATTATATTGTTAGCTGATATCATATAATATAAATTGTAAATTCATGCAGTTGCACCCATTGTCCATAATATTATACCCAGTTAATTATTATACCCTGGGAACTAATCCAAACTTGCATTAGCATTATCCTTGAACACTCTCTCACTCCATATATATATATATATATAACCGGCTATTTTGCCTTAATCCGGAACCCTCATCTTTTTACTTGACTATGAAGTTGAGAAAATATTGATTAACTATTTTTTTTCATCAAATAACTACCAATTGGTGAAGCCCAAAACAATTAGGGGGTGTTACACAATTGGGAAATTCACCTTTTTTAATAATTGACCGTATCATATGACAAGTATCCTGATATTGAATATATTATTATTATTTTTTAACGGTGGTACTTGGGAATCGTCTTGCACGAATCCCGTGAATTAGTTACGATTATCAAAAAAAAAAAAAAAAAAAAAAACTAGAGTGGCACTTGATATGAGCACGGTGCCTTGAAGAACATATCTTCACTCTCACTAGTTTGAGTAAAGATCTATGCCATCAATGCAAGAATTGATGATTCTTCAACCCTAAGAAATGCAAACCTAACTTATCTCCATCTCTACCATTTAATATACTTAATTCATCAAGTTGCAGTCATGTCTCCTCTTTAGGCTTGTGAAGCTGTTTATTTATGTTAAACTTGTTAATTGAGTCTAATAGACTCTACTTTCTACTCTTTAAGGTGGTTAATATCTTCAAATTTTAATGTGTATATATATTATAGCATCCACCAATAAATGCTTATATTATCTAAAAATGCTGTCATGGTTCCGAAAATTGAAAGTGTGTTGTTTCATAGTAAATTTGAAAATTGTCACTAGAAGGTTTCTAGGGTTAATTCATACTTTATGGGAAAAATATTTGTATACTGTCACTTATATATATATATATATATATATATATATTGCATTTTAAAACATTATTGTAGGGGTTTCATTATATGTCTTACTCCCTCAGTTCCATATTAACAGTCTACTTTCCTAATTTTAGCTGTCTTACAGTCTCTAAATAAATTTTCACTTTCTTCAATCACGCTTCTTCCACTAATTTTTGTCTCATCTTAATTGCATCAGAATAAAAATGAAAAGTTACTTAACATCAATATAATACATATATCTCTTAGAAAGTTCAAAAAAAAAAAAAAGTCAATTAAGATTATTATTTTGGAACATCGGGACTAGTATCATTGGAAAATAAAAACTTACAATTCTGTTAAAAAAAAATAGAAAAAAAAAATAGAAGAGAAAATAATAAAGCAAGATAGATATTATGCTCAAATACATAGACAAGTTATATAAATGGACATCAATGAGTAGGAGAACACACTAACTTTACCCTAAAACCCTAATCGTCCATCTCACTCTCTCATGTGGCTGTGCATTTTTTTCTTTAGTACTATTCCCAAAACACACTCACTTGCCCTAGCTCTATTTCCAAAACAATCCCACTACATGTTTCTCGAAAAAATTATCTTATTACCAACGTAGAGTGATCACACAGTAAAAAAGATTTACATGCTAACTTTACGTCAGTAATTAATAGATGCTCCAATTAAAACACTCCCTCTACATGCACGCCCTGCTTAAACCCTATCCCTATATTTATATCACATGCAATAATTTATGTTACTAACCAAGAAAATATATATAATATATGTTGTATCCATTATCATGTCTATGTACCTATTATTTAGACATTTATATTAGGATAAATTATACTTACACCTCTCGAGATATGATGTATTACAGTTTCACCCCATATCTTTTGGATAATTATAGTTTCACTTCCTTTAGGTTACCAAAGCCCAATTCAAAAGATCAAAAAAGTGAAATGACATATATACCCGTGGATATTTTTCAATTAGGGTGTTAAAAATTTAATTTTTTGTTTAATTTGTCCCTAATTGTTCAATTTGGGTGTAAAAATTAGGATAAAATGAAAGTATTAATTTAGTAAGTTGGAGCCAAAATGCTCATAACAATAAATTTGGTGGTGTTTTAGATATTTCACCTAGCATTGATCGGGTTTGACTACACCGAAAGTTCATCCAGGAGGTATTTGTTACAATCTACAAACTTAAGGGAGTGAAATTATAATTATTCAAAGGACAGAATATGAAAGTATAATATATCATATATTGAGGGAATGAAAATGTAATTTCCCCTTTATATTATTATATATGTACTTGTGCGTGTGTTTGTATATATGTATCATATAGTAGTATGAAAGTAAAAGATATATATATATATATATATATATATATATATATGTTGCTTAATCTAAGCCTATCATACCTTTCACAATATCCTAAGCTAAACCACTCCATTGTCATCGAGTCTCCTCTTCCCCAGGCACTGTATCAGCTTCCTCCTTGAACTCACCACCTTATATTTAATTAATTTATTAAATAAGGTTTTAGTTTCTTTACAAGTCTTGAATATGCATTATAGAATACAGGTGGGCTAAAGGATCCAAGTCCACTTTAAAATGCAAATTAAGGACATTCTATTGCTTACATGAATATATGTGTATATATATTATCTTCTCCAATTTTATAAACTTGAGAAAGCTATTCAAGGTTGTGTGTTGAGGAAAAATAAAATTTGAAGTTTTGTAGCCTGACTAAGAATGAGTGAATACTAAATGATTTAATTAAATATTTAAACTAGCTTTAATTGAATTCGACCGTGACAAGTTCAAAGCTATTTAAATAATATTTCAATGCACTAAAATGCAAGATATGCTTAAAAACAAACTTACTTTTGAGTAAATTAGGTTATTTAGCCCAAGAACAATGTATTCATGCAGTTGATTTCAAGTTCTAATATGATTAAATCATTCTCTTTTTTTTTTTTGTTAGTAAATTTTGATTCAAAAGGAGTGTTTGAAAAATAAATTCAAATAGGGTTTAAAAGTACATTATGAAATGAATAAAATCATGAAAATAAATGAAAAATCTCTTTTAACCCCCAATAAATGAATAATAAATAACAATGCTACACAATCTGAATTGGTTGGAGAATCATTTTCTGATTTTCATAATAATCCAATTCAAGCATAAAGAATAAAAAGATTTCAGTAATCCAAAAAAAAAATATGACCTCTGACCACCAGATATATTTGAGTAGTGAGATTCACGTGATGTCATCTCTAACATTACTTTATTTTTCAAAATCAAATAAAATTATGTCTTATTTTTTCATTACACAATAAAACCAAAAACTCCACCACCCTCTAACCTAAAACCACCTATAAATAAACACCACAAAATCTTGGCCATTTTCACCACCACCACCGCCGCCGGCGCCGCCACCACCGGAGAAGCAGGGAGAAAATAGCTTATTACTGGTAAGAGAGTTTAAAACTCACTCACCATTTTCACAATATCCCATATAGATTTATACTCTATATCTATATATCTAACTTTTTGTTCACATGCATGAGTTTTTCAACACCACCGAAGTGTCAATTTTAAGCATCCCCCACCACCACAAAACCCTCTCTCACATGCACTTTGTCTCCCTAGACCAGTACACTTCCCACCACCACCACCACCACCACTGAAACCACCACCACCACCATTTCCATATCCACAATCATTAAAACCCTTTTCTTCATTCTCACTAACAATCAACTTTCTTGGCTCAAATGGACAAAAAATTAGTACCCATTTTGTTATCTTGCATTTCTCATTCTCTTCCCTGAAGTAATACACTTTCAACCACCATTATCATTGCCTCAACCCATTGAAAGCCTTATTTTGATTTTCACTATAAATCAATTTTGTGGGCTCAAATGGGAAATTCAATCCATTTTGTGACATGGGTTCTTTCACTGTTCTTGTTTGTGATTCTCTATATATCACCACCAGTGACCTCTCTGTCCTCTGATGGAAAAGCCCTTTTGACCCTCCTCTCAGCAGCTGAGCCCCACTCAAAAACCCTAACCTCTGTGCTCTCCTCTTGGAACCCTTCAAGCTCAACACCCTGTTCATGGCAGGGCATTACATGTTCGCCACAAGAAAGAGTCATTTCACTCTCTCTCCCAAACACATTCCTCAACCTCTCTTCCCTCCCCTCCCAACTCTCCTCCCTCTCCTCTCTCCAACTCCTCAATCTCTCCTCCACCAACATCTCCGGCTCCATCCCTCCTTCACTTGGCGCCCTCGCCGCGCTCCGCCTCCTCGACCTCTCCTCCAACTCCCTCTCAGGCCCTATCCCTCCTGAATTAGGCCACCTCGCTTCCCTCCAATTCCTTTTCCTGAATTCGAATCGATTTTCGGGTCCAATCCCTCCACAGCTTGCTAATCTCTCTTCACTTCAAGCCATTTGCCTCCAGGACAATGTCCTTAACGGCTCGATTCCGTCCCAATTGGGCTCATTGGTGTCCCTCCAGCAGTTTCGAATCGGGGGCAACCAGTACCTTACCGGGGAAATTCCGCCTCAATTAGGCCTCCTCGCCAATCTTACAATCTTTGGGGCTGCAGACACAGGGCTCTCCGGTGTCATACCATCCACATTTGGGAACTTGATCAATCTCCAAACATTGGCAGTGTATGACACTGAGATATCGGGTTCTATACCGCCTGAACTCGGGTTATGTTCCGAGCTCAGGAATTTGTACTTGCACATGAACAAGCTCACTGGCTCAATCCCTCCTCAATTGGGTAAGTTGCAAAAGCTCACTAGCTTGCTTATATGGGGCAATTCGATTAGTGGTCCAATCCCAGGCGAGCTTTCGAATTGTTCTTCATTGGTTGTCCTTGACGCGTCTGCGAACGATTTAACCAATGAAATACCGGGTGATTTGGGGAAGCTGGTGCTTCTGGAGGAGCTGCATTTGTCTGATAACGCGCTCACCGGCCTAATTCCGTGGCAGTTGAGTAACTGCACTAGTCTCACAACGCTGCAGCTGGATAAGAACCGGTTATCGGGTCCAATTCCGTGGCAAGTTGGCGAGTTGAAGTCGTTGCAGAGTTTCTTCTTGTGGGGCAATGCAGTTTCCGGAACTATACCATCGTCTTTCGGGAACTGCACTCAGCTTTACGCTCTAGACCTCTCGAAAAACAAGCTTACCGGGGCGATTCCAGAAGAGATTTTCGGTCTAGAGAAGTTGAGTAAGCTGCTTTTACTCGGGAATTCCTTATCGGGAGGATTGCCTCGGAGTGTCTCCAATTGCCAGTCATTGGTGAGATTGAGGCTCGGAGAAAACCAGCTTTCGGGTCAGATTCCCAGGGAGATAGGCCTACTGCAGAATCTCGTGTTTCTCGATTTGTACATGAACCATTTCTCTGGTGTGTTGCCTTCTGAGATTGCCAACATCACAGTTCTCGAGCTATTAGACGTTCACAACAACCACATTACAGGAGTGATACCGGCTCAGCTAGCGGAGCTTGTGAATTTAGAGCAGCTTGATCTCAGCCGGAACAGCTTCTCTGGCGAAATTCCTTGGAGTTTTAGTAATTTCAGTTACTTGAACAAGCTCATCCTCAACAATAACCTACTTACCGGATCAATCCCAAGGTCTATTCGGAATTTGCAGAAGCTAACTCTACTTGATTTGAGCTTCAATAGTCTCTCTGGTGCAATTCCACCCGAAATTGGTTTTTTGACAAGTTTGACAATCAGTCTGGACTTGAGCTCCAATGGGTTTTCGGGAGAAATCCCCGAGACCATGTCTGGTTTAACGCAGTTACAATCGCTTGATCTTTCACGCAATATGTTTAGTGGGAAAATTACAATTCTTGGGTTTCTTACTAGTCTCACTTCCTTGAATATCTCATGCAACAATTTCTCGGGTCCTATTCCGGTGACACCCTTCTTCAGAACACTGTCCTCGAAAGCATTCATTGAGAATCCAAACCTTTGTGAATCCACCGATGGAACTGGCTGTTCTTCGCGAGTCATTCGAAGGAATGGCTTGAAATCTGCGAAGGCTATAGCTGCAATCACTGTGATTCTAGCTTCTGTGACCATGGCAGTTGTTGCGTCGTGGATACTGATATGGCGGAACCACAAGTACATGGTAGAGAAATCCTCAGGCTGCGCGGCCTCTTCTTCAAGGGTGGAAGATTTTTCCTATCCATGGACTTTCATTCCATTTCAAAAGCTCAATTTCAGTATTGATAACATCTTGGATTGCCTAAAAGACGAAAATGTGATCGGAAAAGGCTGTTCCGGGGTTGTGTACAAGGCGGAAATGCCCAATGGTGATCTCATTGCAGTGAAGAAGTTGTGGAAAACGAAGAAAGACGAAGAACCAGTGGACTCTTTCGCGGCGGAAATTCAAACTCTTGGGCACATTAGGCACAGGAACATTGTCAAGCTCTTGGGTTACTGTTCCAACAAGAGTGTTAAGCTTCTTCTATACAACTACATTTCCAATGGGAACCTCCAACAGCTCATGCAAAGTAATAGGAACTTGGATTGGGAAACTAGGTACAAGATCGCAGTCGGATCAGCTCAGGGTCTCGCTTATCTTCATCATGATTGTGTGCCGACGATTCTTCACAGAGATGTGAAGTGCAATAACATACTCCTAGATTCCAAGTTTGAGGCTTATTTGGCAGATTTCGGACTCGCAAAGCTGATGAACTCTCCAAATTACCATCATGCAGTGTCCAGAGTAGCCGGTTCTTACGGCTATATTGCACCAGGCAAGTGCTCTTGCATTTCAGTTTCTTTTGATTCTCTGCAATTTATTTTGAAAAGTTTCTTAGTATAATTATGATAAGTACCACCATTTTAAGAGTTTGCTTTGAAAATGATTTTCCAAAATTGATATAAAGAAATTTTAGTGGAATTGTTCAAAGTCTAATGAATTTCATTGCATTGAAACCATATCTCGATTTTAAAGATTATTCTGCTTGGTTTACATCTATGAAAACAGTTCTCAAGAATTCTGAAAACAGAATTCTGTTGTCAGAGAACAAAAAAAAGACAATTCTTTAAAAACAGACATTTTATAAACTGGATTTTCTGAAAATACTTCTCCGAAGACAGAACCCAGTGATCCTTGGTACATTTTCTGCTTTAGTTTTCAAAAAACTGAAAACTGTTTTCAGAGTTGCAAACCTGGCAGGCCCATTCTTTCTATTGTTGCATTATTGTTTTCTAAACTTGGAAGAATATATATATATATATATATATATATATTTTAATTATTGGCACTTCAGGTGAATTGTTCGTGTTGAATTGGGTGATTCATTTTTTTCACATTAACTTTGGTTATAGTCTAATTTTTTTATATGATTATTGCAGAATATGGATACACCGTAAACATTACAGAAAAGAGCGACGTTTATAGCTATGGAGTGGTTTTGCTAGAGATTTTAAGTGGGCGTAGCGCGGTTGAGCCTCAGAATGGCGATGGTCTCCACATAGTCGAATGGGTGAAAAAGAAGATGGGAAGTTTCGAACCACCTGTGACAATCCTTGATTCCAAGCTCAGAGGCTTACCGGATCAGATGGTGCAAGAAATGCTTCAAACACTCGGAATCGCGATGTTCTGCGTGAACTCATCGCCGGCTGAACGCCCCACCATGAATGAAGTGGTGGCACTGTTAACTGAAGTGAAGAGTCCACATGAAGAATGGGGGAAAACTTCTCAGCCCCTAATAAAACACTCCTCAAACCAGAGCTGAAAATATTCTTTTTCACATGGTTTACTTCTAAGGTACTTAGTGATTTGATTTCTTTTGTTTCCCAAAGATGAAGAGTGTTGTTATTGTGGGAAATGAGAGGAGGGGAAAAAAAAGCTTTGGGTAGTGCTATTCTTGGCTTTGGATAATGGTGTTGATGTTTGTTGTACAGTTTTAGAAACATCAAGTGGTTTCATTTGCTTCATGCTAAGGAACTGTTTCATGTCATTTGTTTTTATTGTAGCAGGGTTTAAGAGAAATATTTGAAGCATTCTTAGTTTTGTGTTTTTTTTTTTGGTACAGATTTAGAAACATGAAGTGGTTCAGTTGCTTCATTCTAAGTTATTGTTGTATTTCATTGTTTCTTATTTAGCTGAGGGTTAGAGAAAATTATGAAGTTTTTTTTCTAGCTCAGAATGACTTTGTCAAACACTGTTTTGCACAAATATGGGTAGGGATGGCAATGGGGCGGTTTTCTCAATCCCCATCACCATAACCGCAAAAATTTTCATCCCCCATAACCGTTTAAAAATCTCACCATTTACCTCCATAATCGTCCCAAACCATCACCCCCGTCCCCCATAACCACCCCAACCCTCCTCATTAAACCGTTTTTTTTACCCTAAAAACAAACAAAATATAAATACATTAATACAATATTAAAATTTATATAAGAAACAACCAATTATTCAATTGATTTAGTCGGAATAATTTCTAAAACAAAATCAAAACAAGAAATTATCCAATTAATTTAATCGCAATAATTTTCTAACACAAAAACAAATTTAATAATTCAAAATTAACAGTAATTCAAATCTAAATAAACAAACTTAAATAAAAGTCTTCAATTATAACACAAGTCAAACAACATAAAATAATAATCTATATTACAATCATAAAATATAAATCAACAATCTTTGTAATAGGTTTAGAAATTAGGGTTTTCCATATATAGATATAGAGGGTAGATAAGGAAATAGTTATTTTGTTTAAGGATATTAATGTAATTTTACTATAAAAAATGAAAACAAATATATAACTATGTAATTTTAGTATAAAAAATCATAAAATCATAAATATTAATAATGTGGTTTGGGGCGGGGTGACTCTATCATGGAGGCACCCCTCAAACCGTCCCCTGTCCCATAACCGCCGGTTTTATTTTTTTAACCCCCATAACCACCCCATTTATAAATGGGGTGGTTCCCCTGCGAGGCGGGTGTTTTTGTCATCCCTAAACATGGGAAATGTCTTGAATGTGCAAAATATTCAAAACTCATACTAAGCTTGGTTCGTCATATCACTTGATACAATAAAGATCGATATGTCTGAGTTGAGTTCGTTACATCGTTACTGCAACTGTGAACCACGACTTCTAAACCATGTTGAAGCTGTGTGAGAGTGATCTTTACACTCACATTCACCTACAAAATAGTGTATGTGTGTGTGTGGACACTGGCCTAAAGTACTGTAAAAGAAGGGGATAGGAACAAAAATAAAGTGGAAGCAATAGACAGTCATGGAGCTCCAAACAATAGATATGTGTAGGGACACTGTTGCAAGCTAAAGAGAGACAAACAGTAACAGACCACTCCCTCTCCTTCCCCACATGCCCTTATGGGACAAAAGAAGTGTCTCCCCAATCTCTCATTTTCTTCACTTGGTCCATATCACTACTAGATTTCTTTTGAATAAATGTTGGTCAAAGAGAGATTTCTATAGGATAAGAATCAGCATTACATTTTTTTTTCTTTTACACACACATATATACTATACTAGTATATATATATATATATATATAATGTGCTTTTTACTGCTGCATTTGCTTGGGAAAAAATAAAATCAGGGATGGACGTATTAGAGATGTAACATGACATGTAACATTTGAGTTTAGGTACACCGAATGTTAGTGAAAGAACAAATATGTATATATATATAGCGAAAGAACAAATATGTAACATGACATGATATACACACACATATTTGTTCTTTCGCTAACATTCAGTGTACCCAAACTCAAATGTTACATGTCATGTTACATCTCCAATACGTCCACCCCTTATTTTTTTTTTCCCCAAGCAAATGCAGCAGTAAAAAGCACAGAATTATTGTTGGTTTATCCTCTTAGCACATACTATTGAGGATAACCGCACCGAATTACATATATACAAAATTATATAAATGCAAAACTATAACACAGTCGAATCAATTATATGATAAAACATTCAACTAGTATGATCATGGTTCGCCGTAACGGTATCGGTAACTGTAACGGTATCAGTATCGGTGTAACGAACTCGGGTCAGTATCGGGGTTACGTAACGGGACTCAATTATCGCAATCGTGAATTTTTTAAAATCTTGCACATCTTAACCAAAATATTCTAATTGGATACTTTTGGCAACATGAATTAATAAAGATGATTTTTTGATAGATTTAAGTGAATTTTATTTAATTTTTTAAAGAATTTTAATATAAAAAAATGAGTTATTAATAAATCTAATGGTGTCATCGTTATTTCAATGTTTATGATATACTTGTTATGATATTATTAAATTAAATTTAAATTTAAATAAATAAAAAATTGAAATCACAAAAGATATAATTTATTTCCAACAATGTAAAATAATTTTAAAAAAGATACATGGTTCACCATCAAAATGAATTTCGTGGTGGATCTTGTTGTTCTGGTTGGGGGTTCATGAAAAGATTGCCAATTTTGAGTTGTATCTTCAGTAGACATTTGATTCATCATTAGTAGACCATCTTCTCTTTATAGTTGATAAGGATGATTTTGACCCTGAGCATATTCCGATGAATTACTAGACTGATTTGTACTGATGTTATGCCTTTGTCCATAATATCCATAAGACATATGAGATTGAGGAGGCACAATGGAGTATTCCTCTGCATGAAAAAATCCATATGATTGTGGCAGATAATAGCTTTAGACTTGTACCGTATGAAAATCCATACTGTGAGCTTGGTGACTGCCCCAACAAAAATTCACCAAAGCTACGCATCATTGAAGAAGAACCATCACTTTGATGATCATTGTGTCTTTAGTTTCTCCTACTTAATTCATTGTCTTAACTCTTTTATCAAAATCGGGTTCAAATCAATTTTTTTTTTCTTTATTTTTCAATAATTTAATAATGGAGTAACATTTATCATATCATATACATAACAAAAAGCTTTTTAACCCAAATTTTTGAAAAACTTCAATTGTGTTAACCGTTACGGTATTTTCGGAGCCGGTGAGAATCGGGGTTACGGCCACCGTAACGGCCGTTACAGGTGTGAGAATCGGATAATGGGGCCGTAACGGCCTGTTTGCCATATGAAAATCCGTTACGCAACGGCCGTAACAGTGAACCATGAATATGATTCAGAAATTTGACCATATTCAATTAAAATTACAATTATGACCTGATGCATGGAAGAAGATCTCATCTATATTGACCAGAGAAACTAATACCAAATAGTTTTCATACAATTTTTTGCAAAAGGATTCACTCGTACATTTCAGGCTTCAAAACCCCAACATAAGGCAGGTTCCTGTAGATTTCGGCAAAGTCCAGTCCATAACCTACAACAAAATAGTTCGGGCACTGCAAAGACGAGATAACAAGGTGATTAAACTTGCCCACTAATTCAAAACCATTAGATACAATGACAAAAGGTTTTAGCCATGAAATTTTCAGAAAGCAAAATACTAACATAAAAGTGAACCAGGGATATCAGAAC
Organism: Cornus suecica; assembly: GCA_963922005.1. NCBI lineage: Eukaryota > Viridiplantae > Streptophyta > Magnoliopsida > Cornales > Cornaceae > Cornus > Cornus suecica. The sequence goes on from OY998246.1 coordinate 18,197,561, forward strand.
TTGCAAGTGTTCCAGTAAATTGCTATTATGTATCGTCATGTCCGGTGCAAACAAGGTAAAAAATAAAATGCAGGGTTAATCAACGTTCATGTCGATTACAAATTTAATGTCTGGTCCCCATTTCATTCTCCAGAAATCGGCTAGAAGTACAGTAACCAAGGATGTTTTTTTAGTACATTCTTCATCAAAGGCATGACAACACTGGTACTCGGATGTTTATTCCCAACAATAGAGATTAAATACTAACAAGGGTATCTGGGTGGGTTGTTCTCCATCAAAGCATCCTGACTCTAGTACTTTTGATTTTTGAAAGATCCTGGCAATAGAGGTTGAGCCTTGTGCAATCCAGCAAAAGGTTTGACATCCACATATAACATACCAATATAAAGACATACTCACAAATATTCATCACCAGGAAAGGTCGTTTCTTAAACTATTACCTCTGCAACAGTCCTTAGCCCAAAAAAAACAAGAAAGCCTGTGGAATTAGTTGTTCGGGAAAATAATCCAATAAATTGTTCTTGGGAAAACTTCTAAAGATGTACTGCTATGACTCGGAACACCATGCCCATTTCATATCCAAAGTTTATGCTCTCTTTAAACTCAACTGACTAGTCTTAGGTGAAAAAAATTATCTTTTCCTAGTTTAGATGGCCTATTTCACCCTGCAATTCAGTGGAAGAGGCAATAGCTACATGACAGGATATGTCTTCTAGTTCTCAACTAGTTATTACAAGTAATTTCAGTTACACTAGCAAGTCTTTTTTTACTGTCTCAAAAATATCAGACATGTGAAAACCAAAGCCACACTTGACCCATTAAATATAATGGTGAATCAAACAATGCCACATAGAAGAAGATACAGAGAATATATGTGTGTGTGTGAATGAATATTGTTGGCCCAAGGTTTTCAACCATGGGTAAATGAGATATTTTGATGATAACAAACAATTAAATGTGGTGAACTAATGTCTATTTGAGTTATGCTACTAAGGTTGTATATTCAAGAACAACTCAAGAGAGCTTATGGATTCATGAGAAGATCAAGTAAAGTTGTTTAGAGCTCAAAAGACATTGAAGGCAAGGATGGAGGCATCAACCCAAAGCTTAAAGAAATTGAAGATTAAAGAATTGGGTAAAGTAGTCTTGGGTGAGTGTTAGACTAAATGTAAAATTATTTTTGAAATAACTTATTTGAAAACTCAACTCTTGACCATATAGTATATAGGGTCATGCATTGCATTCATGAGTCCTTGCATCATTAGCAATATACTACGAACATCATTGAAGACACATTTATATGTATAGTATTTGCTAAAGTTGAGTTAGTTTAAGCTTTTATAAGCTTTGGAAAAACTCAACAATTAAGTTGTCTTACAACCATAAACTCAATTCATATTACTTGAAATGGTTTCTAGATGCATGTTAAGGCTTTGAACTTAATCAGTACAACCATGAAAAACTTTTGTCAAAATATTGAGAATTTGTCTAATTTAGAATATTATTTCATAATCTCAATATTGACTTTTGGGAATGCCAATGATCTTTAATTATCTTGATTTTTATCATTTGACATTTCATTAGAGGTCATGAACTTAAATGAGTAATCTTATAAGGCCATTTTTTTTTCTAGAGAAGATCAAGCTTATCATAGCTTTTGAAGTACCTACTCTTGGCATATTGAATTCTAGGACTTGCACTCAAAATGATTTATTAAAATGTCCCTAGAATAATTTGGCATTTACATTGTATTTAAATGTATTATTCAAGGTTGGCTCTTCACCCGCAAGAAGGAGCATATAAGGGTTTACTTTTCACCCGCAAGAAAAACACGATAGTGAAATCCTTGAGAGATTTTCTCAAGGCATGGACGTAAAACAAAGCTTTGATTGAACCATATAAAATCTCGGTGTCTTTAGTTTGCATCTTCTCTATCCCTTGACTCTTTACTTTACAAGCAATTTTTATTTACATTATTAAGTTTTACATATGAATGCTATAAATTGCTTGTGTTGAAGATTTTATGAAGAGGATAGTAAAATGCTTAATTGTGGTTTGATTAGTTCATGAATTTAATAGGATATGGCTTAGATTATAATTTCTCTACTTCTTTTTAGCCATGATCAATTTGCACACCAAGTGTTTGATAAAATGCATCTTCCTTAAACCATATCATTGAAAGTTTATATGCACCCCAAGTCTTTGACAAAATGCATATTTAACATATCATTCTTCTTGAGAGTTTATATCCACTAAATGTTTAATTACTTTTCATAAACTTTACAAAATATTTTTTTTATAAAAAATAGCACTTTGCATTATGTCTATATATATATATATATATATAAGAAAAGTACTTATACATATTTAGTTGAAAATCATACTTGAGTGCTTGAACTATTTCTCATTTTACTTGAATCAATGATGTATATAGTTAATTGAATAAATCACTAGTTCATGATTCAAGCTATGAAATGAGATAGTCACTTAGGGAATCATTTATCTCACCAATTGTTTCACTAGAGCCCTATGTATCTTATTTGTATAAAATAAAGTCAAACCGAAAAAGTCTCAAAGTTTGTCATTAACCCTGTTCACCCCCTTTAAGGGTCAATATGTGGCCAACAAATATATATATAGAGAGAGAGATCACCTCAAAGCCACAATAGAACTTCCCTTTACCCACAAGCTCAAAGTTAACCTTTCTTCTTGTTGGTTTATCAAGGAGAGTGCATACAGATATCGATGATGCTCCTTTAGATTTCAAGTGAGCAATGAGACAAGATAAAGTGTGTCCCGTATCCACAATGTCCTCAACCTGAGACATGGTAGAAAAACAAGTATAACTGACTTGGAATAAAAATATACATATCAACAGTAGAATCTCAACCTACTTAAAAATTTACAACACTACTTTGTGATACCGATAATCACCAAAAAGATAATTTATGACTGCCAGTTGTTACTACCTACATTAAAAATGGATAGTTTTACTGCACATGATGCAGTAATTCCGGGGTTATCTTCTTTTCCAGTTCTGAATGAGATCGTGATATCTCAACCGTTTGTTAAAAGCTCCACAACTATTGAATCCCTACACGAGTCGCGTAGATTTCGGATCTTGCAAATTACCTACAAGATTATCCCATTGATATTAACGCAACACAATACCCAAGTCGGAGGAGGTAGTGCAGGGCCCAAAGAACATACAACCACCTTGTTCTTGGTTGTATCCTCCACCAAAGACAATAAGTTTAATACAATTCCTACCTTGAACAAGAATAAACTGCATTGGTAATTCTTCGTGTCGGATCATTTCTTAGCAAGTAATAAGTACACGATGAGAAAGTAAAATGCATAAGTTAACAAGACCATAACTTTTAAGAAAACTCACTGAGATAAAGTGTGACAAGGTGGCCTTCAACGCTTTACTTGAGTTCGTATTCAATACAGTGCGAGTAGTAATATATAAATTGATTACCAGATCCCCCCACAAACAAAATTCCTCTAAGCCTTTCCATGGAACTACTGTCGCCCATTCGTACTCCACATTCACATACTGATATAAGACACTTACATCTGCAAATAACTTTAACCCACAATCGTTTCATTTCTAAAGCATTGTTGTGGAACTTATTTAGACCATATCTACCCAATTCACCACACAAACTGTTATCAAAGGCCCAATCCATAGAGTGCTAGAGAGGTCCTAAGGAGCCTAGGCACAAGGGCGAATGCATTTATCTTTAACGCATTCTTATTCCTCACTAAAGGCGCGCAAGTATCGTCATCACAGAGCGCAAAGTACCGAGTCTATATGGAGTCCAGAGCCTAGGCATGCCAAATTGACACCACGGAAAATACCATATTGATATTTGCACACACACATATACACATATACACATATTTCCATGACTAATTACCCCAACCCAACAAAATTTCATGCCATTTAAGCAATAACTACTCAAACAACATACATTGAACCTTTTGTCAACACGCACAAAACACACAGTACACACAATTAGTGAATTCAAAGGAATCATCATGAACAGGCTAGCATCAAAAATCAAATTCATACCAAAATCACATGCTTTCCCTGAATGTCAAGCTTCAAATCAAATGAAATCTTCGGAGCACCATTCGATTCGGTTCCGGATCCGTACGATTCGGCTCGAATGAAATCGACGGTAATTGGCACCTTGATCTTCCTGACGAGGTCGGCGTGGAAGAGAAATGCACCGGTGGCGACTCCGACGATGACCGGAGCCGAAGAAGGGGCCGTGACTGTGTCACTCAAGTCTTGGGTAATCTGGGAGGCCAATTCAGAGACTCGGGTGGAGACTTCTTCTTCGGTCCACAGAATTCTCTCTATGTCGTCGTCCAAAGCCATACGTATATATGTATGTGTGTGTGTATATAAATATTTGTATATATGTATGCATGTGTATATATAAATATTTGTATATGTGTATGTGTGATATAGAGAGAGAAATGAGGGTTCAGGTCAGGGCGCTTTAAACCCTAACCGAACGCGATACCGAGAGAGAGAGATGGTTATACGCAGAGCATATATGCGCAATACACGTGTTCAATTGTTGTTTCGGTTTATCGTTTTTGAATTTCCTTTTTTCTTCTTTCCGTATAAAGAAAAAAATGAAAATATTTATTATTTTTCAATGTTTGGTTATATTTTACAGAAGATAACTAATAAATTCTAGGACAAATTGCACTAACACCAATGAAATTTTGGTCAATTCCATCTAAATGTCGGTCAACGAGAGTGTACTCCCAATGCCCTTAAGATTTGCATTTTATTGCAATGACACCCCTGGATATATAAAATGACTTTAATGCTCATAATTATTTTAGTTTGCATACGAAATGTCTAAGTTACCATCATACTTAAACCCTACACCAATCACCCTTACGATTTATATACTATAATAGTACAAGCAATTTTAATATTTTTCATACATTTTGAAATCTATATTTATTTAAATAATTACAATTATTCATATACTTAACATTTACACTAAATGTTACAACACTTGTGTGATCTTTCCACAATATATATTAATTATTACTAAATATCACTAAACTATATACTATAATTTTATTTTTTATTTTTTTTGCATTTTTTCCCCTTTAAATTCAGATCTCTCATTCCAAATAAGCATCTTTCGTTTGTATAATTTATGTATAAGAAATTTTTACACCACAAGTTACATTTTTTTGGACTTCCCACTAAATATATCAAATATTACTAAATTCAACTAAACTATATTTATATCAAATACAAAACTCTTTTTAACTTCCAAAGGAATACATTAAGTATTACTAAAACCCACTAAATTATATATTACTTAAAAATTTAAAGTAATATTTATTTATTTTCCTAAATTTTTTATTTTTTGTTTACTCTTGTTACTTATTAAAATAATTATTCCTATTTATTTATACTTTAATGTTACAAAACTCTTTTGAGATTCCTACTAAAATTAGTAATTACTATTAAATAATTCTAAATACTAAATATAATTATGTTAGTCACTAATTAATCCTAGAGGGGGGGTGAATAGGGTGTTCAAAAAATAAGTCTAATTCTTTTCGAGATTGGAACACTCTCTAACAAAAAACAATATCACAATAAGCAAGTGAAAGATTTAATTTGAACTTCTCTAACTATTAATTTCAAGACAAGATAGCATACAAGATATTCAAGCAATTATGGCATGCAAAATAATCAAGTAAAGAGAAAGAGATAGAGAGATTTGACACCGTGATTTTTTCGAGGTTCGGTAACTCCTACTCCTCGGCTCAAGAACCCCTTCTTGAGACTTTTCCCGATCCTTTCACTATGGCCCTTCCTTCACAGGTGGAATGGCAAACCTTTAAAACAAGCCTCTCGAGCTTGTCCCTCAATCAAGAGAACAACCCTCTCTTGAACAATCGGTGGACTTCACTTGTCCGAGATTACAAATTCGTATGTAATCAATAAAATCACTCAAGAACAAAAACACTCAAAACCCAAAGGTTTTTATGGAAGATAAATCAATATAAGCTCAAGTGTTTTTGGTGATTTTACAATAGCTCTAGAAATGTATTCTCAAGGGGTATGATCAATGAATGATATTTGGAGAATAAGAAGAGATACTAGAGGTTTTGTTTTTCAAAGAAACTTGGTGAAAAATAGATTTTCAAAGCTTGGTTTCAATGGCTTTTGTAGAGAAACTTTCTGCAGAATTTTTGATAGCTTTTTTTCTCTTTGTATTTCAATCTCTTAATCTTCAATATACACATCTCATTCTATATATAGCATTGCATTAGGGTTTTGAAGAATGATTATAGTATTTGAAAGACAAGAGTCGTTTGAACACCATTAAACACAATCCACAAAACATGGGAAATGTTTTCTGAAGAATCTGCAGGTTTTAAGGAACTTCTAGTCGACTACTTCTCTGTTGTAGTCGACTACAATGGACCATCTAGTCGACTAGATTGAGTTCTAGTCGACTACTTTGGACCATCTAGTCGACTAGAATGAGTTCTAGTCGACTACATGAAGTAGTCTAGTCGACTCAAGCTCTTTTCAGTCGACTCTTTTGATGTGGATGAAAAACCTATAGCTACTGATTGTTTTAGTCGACTACTAGAAAATACACAGGTTTATTCTAGTCGACTACAACATGAAAAACATTTAATAAAAATATTTTTCTTTCCGTTTAAGTTCGGTAAAGCGTTTTTCATTTCATTTGAATTCGGTTCATTTTATACTTGAGCTTATACGATAAAATCGACCCATAAAATTACCTTGTTACAATGATCGCTTCCCGACCTATCTACCCCAAGTCTTGAGTCTTCGACTTTCGCCTTTGCCGTTGATTTTTCATTTGCGCTTCAATTTCTTTTACGGCTTTTCGCTTTAATTCAAGCTTTCTTTCCGAACTTGCTTTCCGAGTCGTTTTCTTTCCGAGTTTGTTTTCCGAGTCGTTCACCTGTCTTTTGCTGAAAACTTAAACTCGAAAATTCATTAGTATCAAACACTCTTCAATGGTTTGTTATCATCAATTTTGGAATTGTTTGCCGAAAGTAAATTTCAAAGCCAACAATCTCCCCCTTGATGATGACAAAACATTTTGTGTTTGCTTGGCATTTGGCGAAACATCAAGTGATGTTCCCCCTTAATATGTGCATAATATTTTGTTCAAATGCTCCCCCTTAGAAAATGAAATTTGCAATTTAATGGGCATTTTGATACAATATATAAATAGGCGCACATTTGAGATAACAAACATAAACAGCATATCATAGATGTTTCAATTTAATACAAGCCGTTTATACTAATGAAAAACATGGAAATAACAAACAAGTCGCAAATAACCATAACAAGCCACACAAAAACAGAAATTGCTAATGTCGGATAATGAAATACATGATAGTGCGATAGCATAATTTCTCCCCCTTTTTGTCAGCGTCGAGGGGCGCGTGAGCGAGGGTTCCTGTGTCCAAGAGTGAGGTCATCAAGTGACCCGGCCAGATTTGTAATACGGGTATACATTTCCTCATCATGAAGAACAAGGCGCTCATTGATCAATCGAATGGCTTCCGTATTCTGATTTACGGTCGTATCAAGGCGCTGAAGCATTTGTTCCTGCTGCCTAAATAACTCCGTATTGCTTTGAACAATCCCAAGAAGTTGGGTGAGAAGAGCAGCCTGAGAAGCCGAAGCACTGTCCAACGGAGGAACCGAGGAAGAGGCTTCCTGGCGCGATGCAGAACCGCTAGGAGCTGTACGCGAACGAGGAGCAGGTGCACTTTCAGAAATGAAATTTCCTTCCGCATCAGAAGAAATATGCATATGCTTGACATGAGTGGCGTCAAGAAAAATAGGGTGATGCTCGGACATTTCATTCGGAAATTTAAAGCCTTTCCGTTGCAGTAGATATGTAATGTGCGCGGGAAAGAAAAGCGGGCCAGATGGCTTGCGCTGACATGTGAGGATGACGGAACGAAAAATATAAGCTAAATCAACGCGGGTTCCTGTCAAAATGCAATAAACCAAAAAAGCCTCCATACGAGAAACACTACTACGACTACCAGTTTTAGGCAGAATAGAGTAAGTAATAACATTATGAATTAATCTAGCCTCGGGTAGTAGCATAGAAGAGGTAATACCGGCGTTCTGCGAAATTTCCTTGTCGACGCATATGGCCCGAACAGCCTCAATACAATCGAAACCATCAGCCTTATACCAATCCTTGGAGAAGTGGCGGATACCGTCATTCGGAAGCAAGAAAATGCGCTTGATTTCGTTGTCATCAACGGTCTCATCTTCACCACAGAAATTAAAATGAAGATGAGAGAGTAATTTCTCCTTGTGATTTTCAAGAGAAACGTAGAAGGCTTTGACAATTCGCGGAAGTACCGAAATGTCAAGAGAAACGAAAAAATCCCAACCAATTGCTCGGAACAACTCGAAAGTTTGAGCCCTAATTTCAGTGCATAAATCTTGTGTGACAATACGGCAAGGTGTAGGAGCACGATGATAAAAAACAGTGATGAATTTATTTCTATCATCATCATCAAGAAAAAGTACCTCAAGAAGAAGAGGTTCATTCGACTCCTCTTCGTCAACAGCCGTAGGAATGCGTGGATTGGTGGAGCTTTGGCCTCCATCAATGCGTGAACGTTTCCGAAATAGACCTCGAGTCTTCGGTGGCATTGTAGAAGATGATGCACAAATATATAGAGATATATAGATATATGATGGTGTATATATATAGATGTGAGAGAGTGAGAATGAAGAAATTTGGGTGAGGGAAATGGGTGGAGGATGATGAAAATGTGAAATTAATGAGAGATAGGTGAGGATTTGAAGGTATAGATGGTAGTAGGAGAGGGATTGAGAGGAGAGGGTTTGAAAGTGGGTGAAGGTTGAAGGAGGCGGATGGAGAAGATGAAAGGGGGTTTAGGTTTTATAGTGGGTTGAGTCGACTAGGTCTAGGTGAGTCGGTTAGATTGAGGTTTGAGTCGACTAGGCTGGGTTTGAGTCGACTAGGAAGGCAAAGTAGTCGACTAGAGTAAGGTTTGAGTCGACTAGAATATCTTTGAGTCGATTAGAATAGCAATGAGTCGACTAGAAGGTGAAGAAATTTCAATGGTGAAGCTACTGACCAAAGTAGTCGACTAGAATGGTTTGAACTGCACAGGATGAGTCGACTAGAAGGTGAAAAATGATAAAAATAGAGAAAAAATCAAAAAAAAAAAAAAAAAAGACACAAAAATATCAAGAAAATATGGAAAATAAAGATTATGACAGAGTTTAAGATAAAACATCAAAATCCATGGCCATACCAATTTCTCGACGAATTTTAGAATAAGATTCGTCAGCAAGTGGTTTTGTAAAAATATCCGCCAATTGATTTTTAGTGTCGATAAAGATCAATTCAACGTCACCCTTAGCAACATGATCACGTAAAAAATGATGCCTAATCTCTATATGCTTGGTGCGTGAGTGATGAATAGGATTCTTTGAAATACAAATCGCACTCGTATTATCGCATTTAATAGGCACGTGAGAGAAAGTAAGACCGAAATCAAGTAGTTGTTGCTTAATATAAAGAGTTTGAGCGCAACTACTACCGACTACCACATATTCAGCTTCGGCCGTAGATAATGCAATGGAATTTTGCTTTTTACTTGACCAGGATACTAGTGAGTGTCCTAGAAAATGACAAGTGTCGCTTGTGCTTTTTTGATCAATTCTACATCCCGCAAAATCGGCATCCGAATAACTAATAAGATCAATTGAAGTTCCACGTGGATACCAAAGCCCTAAGTTTATTGTACCACTTAGGTAGCGAAAAATGCGTTTGACCACAAGCAAATGAGATTCCTTAGGACATGATTGAAACCGGGCACATAAGCATACACTAAACATTATATCCGGTCTACTAGCGGTTAAATAAAGCAAACTACCGATCATGCCTCTATAATTAGTAATATCAACACATTTACCATTTTCATCTTTATCAATCTTAATAGAGGAACTCATAGGAGTTATGGCATGTTTGGTAGCCTCCATACCAAATCGCTTTAGCAAATCTTTAGTGTACTTGGATTGGCTAATGAATAAGCCATCCGAGCTTTGCTTGATTTGCAACCCTAAGAAGAAAGTCAACTCACCCATCATGCTCATTTCAAATTAGTTTTGCATACTTGTGGCAAATTCCCTACATAAAGAATTATTTGTTGAGCCGAAAATAATGTCGTCAACATAAATTTGGACAATCCAGAAATTATTCTTAATGGTTTTTGTAAAAAGTGTGTTATCAATTTTCCCTCTTGTAAAACCATTTTGAGTTAAAAACCCGCTAAGTCTCTCATACCAAGCTCGAGGAGCTTGCTTTAAACCATATAGAGCTTTAGCCAATTTGAAAACATGATTTGGAAAAAGATTATTTTCAAAACCGGGTGGTTGCTTCACAAAAACTTCTTCTTCTATGACACCATTTAAGAAAGCACTTTTGACATCCATTTGATAAAGAGTGAAATTTCTATATGATGCAAATGCAAGAAGCATTCTAATTGCTTCTAATCTAGCTACCGGTGCAAAGGTCTCATCGTAGTCGATGCCTTCCTCTTGATTATATCCTTGAGCTACCAATCTTGCTTTATTTCGAATAATTACTCCATTCTCATCCTTTTTGTTTCGAAAAACCCATTTTGTGCCAATTATAGTTTGATTTTCGGGTCTAGGAACTAAACGTCAAACTTGATTGCGTTCAAATTGATTTAGTTCCTCTTGCATTGCTACGATCCAAGAATCATCACATTGAGCTTCGTGGAAGTTCTTGGGTTCGATTTGCGATACAAAGGCCATGTGGTTGCAAAAATCTTTAAGTTGAGATCTAGTACTAACCCCTTTTGAAGGATTACCTATGACTTGATCAAGAGGATGATTGTGAACAATCCTCCATGCTTTAGGCATTGAGTTGGTCAAGTCATCATTGGATTGATGCTCAACTTCCCTCATTTCCTTTTGGCTACATGATGAGTTGGAGATATTGAGAGTATTTAGATTATCCTCAATCCCAATAACCTCATCTTCTTCTAGGTCAATTCTAGGTGATGGTGGTGAGGGTGATTCATCAAAGACAACATGAATAGACTCAACCATGGTTAGAGTCCTTTTGTTATAAACCCGAAATGCTTTACTCCTTGTAGAATATCCTAGGAAAATTGCTTCATCCGATTTGGAGTCGAATTTTCCAAGGTTGTCTTTATCATTTAACACAAAACATTTACACCCGAAAACTTTGAAATATCCAATATTGGGCTTTCGACCATTCCACAACTCATAAGGCGTTTTCCCCAACTTCATCCGAATAATAACACGATTAATTATATGGCAAGCAGTGTTTACCGCTTCCGCCCAAAGGCTTCGGGGAAGGTTGTGCTCATTTAACATGGTTCTAGCCATCTCTTGTAGAGATCGATTCTTTCTTTCAACTACACCATTTTGTTGAGGGGTTCTAGGGGCCGAGAGATCATGAGAAACACCGAGGTCATCACATAATTTCTCTAAGTCTTGATTTTCAAACTCCCTACCTCTATCACTTCTAATTTTCTTGATTTTAAAATATTTTTCATTTTGAATGACTCTATAAAATCTTTCAAGAATGGAGTGAGTTTTATTTTTATGAGCAAGAAAGTGAACCCAAGTAAATCTAGAGTAGTCATCAACTATAACAAGTACATAGAGTTTTCCGGCTAAGCTAGCCGTTCTCTCCGGACCAAAAAGATCCATGTGAAGTAACTCTAGAGGTCTAGAAGTGGAAATATCTTTCTTTCTCTTGAAAGAAGATTTAACTTGCTTGCCTACTTGACATGCGCTACATATTTTATCTTTCGAAAATTTAGTCTTTGGGAGGCCTTTGACTAAATCATTTTTGGATAAACGATGAATGAGGTCCATACTAGCATGTCCTAGACATCTATACCATAACCAACTATTTTCGCTAGATGTGACAAAACATTTAACATCTTGATCATACAATTCACATAGCAACAAAGTATACAAGTTTCCATTTCTTTTGGCATTGAACATTTGCTTCCCATCTTTCTTGATTATGCATGCATTTGTCCTAAATATAACATCATAGCCCTTGTCACATAGTTGACTAATACTAAACAAATTATGCTTCAAACCATCAACTAAAAGCACATCATCTATAGAGAGAGAAGAGGAAATACCGATTGAGCTAATTCCTATAATTTTTCCTTTAGAGTTGTCTCCAAACGTTACGTTTCCTCCTTCATATGGTTTTAGTGAAATAAACTTTGATTTATCTCCCGTCATATGCCTTGAGCATCCGCTATCAAGAAACCATTTTTCTTTTGATGCGGACTTCAAACATACCTACAAAACAAGTTCAAGTAACTTTTATTGGTACCCAATCTGTTTTGGGTCCATTTTGGTTAGATAGATATGCAATAGTTCCTTTTGGAACCCAAATTTGTTTCGTTACAACATTCTCTTTTCTATGAGAGCATGCAATAGTCCCTTTCGGAACCCAAATCATTTTTGACATAATTTTCTTCTTTCTATGAAAGCATACATTTGCTTTGTGTCCTTTTCTATTGCAATAGTAGCAAGTAACATGTTTATAATCATTTGAAGATGCATGAGATGATTTTTTAGTAAATATAGAGCTAAGTGATTTTCTCTTTTTCAATATAAGAGCATCCTTGTCAAAAACATCATACCCTAGACCACATTTATCAAATGATCCTTTTTGTCTTCCTAACATGATACTAAGGTTCTCTTTTCCTTTTGTAAATTTAGCTAAAACATTTATTTGATCATCAATAGTATTTTTCAACCGAATATTTTCCTTTTCTAGCTCAATGCTTTTGTCATTGCAAGAAACTTCTAAGTTTGAATTAGTGAGACTACATGAAGACTTAGCTTTCTTAAGAATGATATATTTTCTAGCTAATTTTTCAAATTCATCATGTAATTCTTCAAACACATCTTGCAATTCATTGTAATCAAGAAGAAGTTCATCATATGATAGTTTATCTAAATCACTTAAATTTAAATGTACCTCTTCTTCATTTGCCATGAGGCAAATGTTTGCCGTTTCCTCGCTACTTTTCTCCTCATCCGAGTCGCATGAGTCATAGTCCTCCCATGTGACGTTCATTGCCATCTTGCTAGGTCTTTTGTCGTTTTCCTTTTTGAGCTTGAAGCAATCACTTTTGTAGTGTCCCGGCTTTCCGCAATTGAAACACGTTGGGGGTTCCCTTTTGCTAGTCTCGCCTTTAGGTTCGATTCTCTTCATGAATCTTCCACCGTTTGCTTTCTTTCTTTGAAGGTGTCTCTTGAATTTTTGGGTGAACAATGCAATGTCCTCATCCTCTTCTTCTTCACTCGGCTCATTGATTTCATTTTTGGTGAAGGCTTGCAAAGCTATTCCCTTTCTTGGCTTGATGTCGTCTTCACGAGCTTTCAACGTTATTTCCCAAGTGAGTAAAGAGCCGAAAATTTCATCGAGACTCATGGTGTTGAGGTCATGAGCTTCTTTGATAGCTGTTACTTTTGCATCCCATTTTGCCGGAAGACTTTTAAGCACTTTTCGTGACGCATCGGATCTAGGAACAATTCTACCAAGATGATTTAGTCCATTCAAAATATTTGTAAAACGAGACATCATAGAATTCACATTTTCATCATCTTTCATAGCAAATAATTCATATTCATGCATGAGTATGTCAATTTTGGATTATCGTACTTGAGATGTTCCTTCATAGGTTACCTCAAGTTTATCCCACATTTCTTTTGCCGTTGAACAAGTAGATACACGATTAAATTCATTTGGACTTAAAACACAATTTAAATTTACTTTGGCTTTAGCATTGTACGACATGAGTTTACGGTCATCATTATCCCACTCATTGGGTAATTTGGGGACGGCTTTTCCATCAACAATTTTAGTTAATACAAATGGTCCTTCAAGAACTACTTGCCAAATTTGGTAATCAATAGCTTGAAGAAAATCTATCATTCTAGTTTTCCAATAGCTATAATTTGATCCATCAAACCATGGGGGCCTATTATTCGATTGACCTTCAACATGAGTGACTAAATTCAATGACATGATCGTTCTCTAAGACGGTTAAGTCTAAAATAAATAGAGATTAGGCTCTGATACCAATTGTTAGTCACTAATTAACCATAGAGGGGGGTGAATAGGGAGTTCAAAAAATAAGTCTAATTCTTTTCGAGATTGGAACACTCTCTAACAAAAAACAATATCACAATAAACAAGTGAATGATTTAATTTGAACTTCTCTAACTATTAATTTCAAGACAAGATAGCATACAAGATATTCAAGCAATTATGGCATGCAAAATAATCAAGTAAAGAGAAAGAGATAGAGAGATTTGACACCATGATTTTTTCGAGGTTCGGTAACTCCTACTCCTCGGCTCAAGAACCCCTTCTTGAGACTTTTCCCGATCCTTTCACTATGGCCCTTCCTTCATAGGTGGAATGACAAACCTTTACAACACAAGCCTCTCGAGCTTGTCCCTCAATCAAGAGAACAACCCTCTCTTGAACAATCGGTGGACTTCACTTGTCCGAGATTACAAATTCGTATGTAATCAATAAAATCACTTAAGAACAAAAACACTCAAAACCCAAAGGTTTTTATGGAAGATAAATCAATATAAGCTCAAGTGTTTTTGGTGATTTTACAATAGCTCTAGAAATGTATTCTCAAGGGGTATGATCAATGAATGATATTTGGAGAATAAGAAGAGATACTAGAGGTTTTGTTTTTCAAAGAAACTTGGTGAAAAATAGATTTTCAAAGCTTGGTTTCAATGGCTTTTGTAGAGAAACTTTCTGCAGAATTTTTGATAGCTTTTTTTCTCTTTGTATTTCAATCTCTTAATCTTCAATATACACATCTCATTCTATATATAGCATTGCATTAGGGTTTTGAAGAATGATTATAGTATTTGAAAGACAAGAGCCGTTTGAACACCATTAAACACAATCCACAAAACATGGGAAATGTTTTCTGAAGAATCTGCAGGTTTTAAGGAACTTCTAGTCGACTACTTCTCTGTTGTAGTCGACTACAATGGACCATCTAGTCGACTAGATTGAGTTCTAGTCGACTACTTTGGACCATCTAGTCGACTAGAATGAGTTCTAGTTGACTACATGAAGTAGTCTAGTCGACTCAAGCTCTTTTCAGTCGACTCTTTTGATGTGGATGAAAAACCTATAGCTACTGATTGTTTTAGTCGACTACTAGAAAATACACAGGTTTATTCTAGTCGACTACAACATGAAAAACATTTAATAAAAATATTTTTCTTTCCGTTTAAGTTCGGTAAAACGTTTTTCATTTCATTTGAATTCGGTTCATTTTATACTTGAGCTTATACGATAAAATCGACGCATAAAATTACCTTGTTACAATGATCGCTTCCCGACCTATCTACCCCAAGTCTTGAGTCTTCGAATTTCGCCTTTGCCGTTGATTTTCCATTTGCGCTTCAATTTCTTTTACGGCTTTTCGCTTTAATTCAAGCTTTCTTTCCGAACTTGCTTTCCGAGTCGTTTTCTTTCCGAGTTTGTTTTCCGAGTCGTTCACCTGTCTTTTGCTGAAAACTTAAACTCAAAAATTCATTAGTATCAAACACTCTTCAATGATTTGTTATCATCAATTTTGGAATTGTTTGCCGAAAGTAAATTTCAAAGCCAACAAATTATATTATCAAATTCCACTAAAATTGTTGATTATTGTCAATATATCTATACTGTTTATAAAGAAATATAAATCTTTTTATACATTCATAAGAAATCATATATATGTTATTAGATATGTAATACTTATGCTGATTATTAGTTATAACTCTTTAATTTTTTTTGTGAAATATTAATATATTATTCTATTTAGAATTAAATAGATTTTTCATTTCAGATATTTTTGAATTTTGTATTTAAAATAAATTTTATTTATTTATTGTAAATTTTTTGATAATAAGAGTGTGATGATAAGGGTAGTTGGTGTAGTGGGGTGAGGTGGAAGGTTTAATTATGGGGTAATTTTAGACATTTTTCATTCAAATTAAAATAATTAAGGACACTAAAATCATTTTATGCCTTCAGATGAGTGTCGCTACACTAAAATGCAAACCTCAGGGGGCATTGGGATTAAACTCGCGTTGACCGATATCATGGTGGAATTGACCAAAATCTTAGTGGATATTAGTGCAATTTACCCCTAATTCTACTTTTCAGACCAAACGACAAATGACTTCTAAAAATCTTGTCCTAAAACCACTAATAAGTGTCTGTTTGGCAACCGGTGCGTTACGGTGTTGATTTTTGGTTTTGGGTTGGGTTGGGTTTAGTGTGATTTTATTCTGAACTGAAATCATGTTTGGTGCAAATGATTTTAGTGTGAGAAAAACTAAAGCTGAAAAACCAAACCATATTTTGTAGAGTTGGTATATGGGCTGAAATTCTGAAACCAATCATATTTGGTAACTTGGAATAGTTTGACATTTTATTTATTTAAAATAATATTTTATAAATATATATGTTTTAAAAAATAAAATATATAAATATTTAATTTTTTTGAAATATTTAATTTTTTATAAATATTTATTTTTTTTGAAATATTTATAGATAAAATATTTTATATAAGATATTTCAAAAAATTAAAATATTTTGAAAAAATAAAAGATTTCAATAAAAATACATATAATTTGTATATTTTTTTTAAAATAATAAATATATTTTATTTTTTCCAGAAATATTTGTTTTCCCAAAATATTTTATTTTTTACGAAATATATTTTTTCGTTTGATTTTTTTGAAATATTTTATTTTTTCATAAATATTTTATTTTTTGAATTTATATATATATATTATATTATAAATGAATTGGTTTGGGTTAAACAATGGTACACCAAATTGAATGATTTGGGTTAAAGAATGATTTTGGTGTGAGAAAACAAAACTAACTATTGAGATGGTGTGGAAAATAGGGCATTTGGTACCAATGGTTTGACGTTGTTACACCAACACCAAGATTACCAAACATGGGTTGGGCCACGAATTTCAGCCCAAAACTATATATTTGACACCAACTTCTTCTACCAAACATACACTAAATCATCTATTTCTACTGTAACTAAATAAAAATTAATTTATTTATCACTCACTTTTGTTTTTTTATCTTCAACCCCTTAGTCACTATGAACACCCCCGATCTTAAAATAACAAATTTATTTAAGAATAGTAATATAAGCAAATTGTTTTATAGTTCCAGTTACTTTGTTATGAGTTTAAAATAATAATTAACTCAATTAAATTTAGGTCATGTTTGGATTATCTTTTCAAAAATTATTTTTAACTTTCTGAAGGGAAGATTTATTTTGAATGGTGTTTGAGAAATTTTTTAAAAGAGCTTATCGAGCTTGGAAGAACATTTAGAAAATGTTACGGGAGTACCAACTTCTCAAAATGGCTTATGCTTATCTTTTTCTTACGTGAAAAGCCGAAATCAAAAGCTTTGTCAAACGGGATTAAAGATAAAATATATTAAAGTTTGGTATATATACACATGTGAGCTATATTTGAATTTTATTACACTATGTACCATTGAGGTTTGGAGCATGATCTCAACGACCCTCTCTAGTTATCTTAGAATCAACCTATTGGTAAATCTTTGTATGAAAACTTAAATATATTTTACAAAAAAGGGACATAGAAAAATTATTTGGTTACGTTGCCTAAGAGAGAAATCGATGTTGTTACAGAGTTGACACTCAAAGGATAAGATAAGTTTTTTTACTGTGTGATGGTTGACAACGTCAATGTTGTGCTAAAACTTTCTGACAACTTCGTAAAAAAAGAGGTCAACACTGCTATTTGGGGCGGGTGGTGAATGGTTGGTGGTTGCCAGAATTCTTTCGGAGTTCGGTTTTGATGAAGAAATTTCCCATCATAAAAGATATATAATTGATATGAAAAGGATTTTCATTTGAATAGGTAATTTTTTTAAGGGTAAACATGATATTTCATATTATTAATTAAAATTTCTTATTTTAGTCATGGTTATAGGGTTATTCGATTAGACACCAATGATAGTCATCGTATGTAATTAAATCAAATTTGATGGGAGATAAGTATATTTTACTCTATTAAATCTTATATAAAGATTTTTTTTTATTATTAATATTATTATTCTATATTTTGTTTAAGTTTTAGAATGTACTTTTACGGTTCATATTAAAAATTTGAGTATAAGAATTATATTTAATTTAATGACATCATATTTTATTTAACAAGAGAATAAACGAAAGATTTAGTGATATAGGACCGGGATTAAAATTGGTTATCAAAAGTAAAACTTATTGGTCAAGACAAAAAATTCAGAACTTGTTTGTCCTTTGCAAGTATAGAAATTCTTAAAGCATATTCTGATCGCGAAAAATGATTTTCTTTATTATTAAAAAATAAAAGAAAAACACACCAAAAATATAAGACAATAAAAAAGAAATTATACGACTTGAAAGATATCTCATCGCGAAAATATCCTCTGATCGAAGAAACAGAGCCTTATTCTTTTCGTTATTATTTTATTTTTTTTGAGATACGTGAATAGGCAATTGGCGGTGGGTATAACAACATAAAATCCAGGCACACACTTTTATGTGAGTGTTGAAGAAAAATATTGTATTTTTAATGTTCACAATAATTTTGATGGGATAATTATACAAATCTCCCCCAAACTATGGTATAATTGCAAGCAGTTTCCTTAATATTTTAATAATATCGAAAACCTCCTTAATTGCACCTCCGTTATAACGTTTAACCCCTTTTATTTAAAGTCAATACCGGAAATTTACTTTATTAGTTAATAATGATATATTATGGACCAAACTCTCTATTTTATCATTGTTATTCTTGCAATTATATTTAAACTCCTACTTTTGCATTCAAAATTACTAGAATATCTTAACTTCTTTTAACGAATTGCCATCATATGTATTATATATAAACTCATTTGAGGGATTGTTTATACTTACTCTCTCTCTAAAAATCATTCATTCTCTCTATACAAGCTTTCTGTCATAACTTAAGAAAGATAATAGGCACATATGAAATACTAGTTGCTAGTACACATAATTTCTGTCAATATATTTGAGGGTAAGATAGTAAATTCACCATCCTATAGAAGATTCTCTAAATATCTTTATAAATAGGAGGGTATATACGTTATTTTACTATTATTTCTTGTCAGACCAATATTCCGATGATATGAAGGGAGACTTATGATATTATTGAAATATTAGAAAAAATTACATGAAATTATGCCTTAGTTTAGAGGAGAATTGTGTAATTATCCCTAAAGAGATTTTCCACACATTTCAATGTATGTGTTAAAGAAAAATATTGTATCTTTAATTTTCATTTCATTATTGACCTAAAATGATCCATGTCCCTTCACCATTTTAAAATGTCATGGATAAGGTGGTGAGGTCACCCAATAGGTCAGCTCTTTGGGAACTATTCAATCCTTTATTATGTTTAGTTGCTTTACTTGCGTACATGACACACCTTTGACCTTTACCTGTAAGAATTTAATGTTATTGTTACCCCACCACATGTATAGTCTCCAATCACTTTTTTTTTTTTTTTTTTTTTTATAACCGTGATGTCCGGGCCAGCTTACGCGCGCACCTCGACTAATTCACGGGACCCGTGCAAGGCGACCCCCACACGAATCGGGTAAGGCTCGGGCTATGTCCGCGGTCGTGGCCCTAGCGAATTGTTTGCACCTAATAGGAATCGAACATGAGACCTCATGCTTCTTGAAACACCAAGTCCCAAGTCTTTTCCAACTAGGCCAACCCGCTCAGGTTAGTCTCCAATCACTTATTTCATAAATTTTTCCGACAAGAAATGGATTTGGTCCAAATAATATTATTATAATTAGACACAAAGTAACCAAATGTTATATTTGATTTGTATTTATGAAAATAATTTTTTATTTTTGAAAAATTAAAAATCAGAAAATTATAAAAAAATTTGTTTAGTTCAGTATTTTGAAAATTCAGTTACAAAAATAATTATTTTTAAATAATTTATTTTTATTATTATCAAAAAATAATTCTCTGTTATTAGAATTATCAAGAATTAATTTTCATTTCATTATCGACCTAAAATGATCCACGTCCTTCACCATTTTAAAATGTCATGGATAAGGTGGTGAGGTCACCCAATAGGTCAGTTCTTTGGGAACTATTCAATCCTTTATTATGTGTAGTTGTGTACATGACACACCTTTGACCTTTACCCTGTAAGAATTTACTGTTATTGTTACCCCCACATATATAGTGTGGTTTGGAACATTGTTTTTATTTTTGTTTTAAAAATAAAAAAATAAGAATAATTTTTGTTTTTATTCTTATTTTCTCACCCAAAAGAACAAAAATAAAAAATATATTTGGGGTAAAAAAATACACATATTCTTACACAATTTTTCCTCTCTACCACAATTCATTTTTTTTGAAAAATCTTAAAAAGAACAAAAAAACAAGTTTTTGTTGTTCCCTTATTTTTTCTACTATTCACGAAAACAGTTTCCAAATTGAGAACAAAACAAACAGTAAAAAAGATTGTCAAACATATTCTGTTTTCCTGAACAGTGCCAAAAAATAAAAAAAACAAAACAAAAACACAGTTTCCAAATGAGGCATAGTCTCCAATCACTTATTTCATAAATTTTTCCTACAAGAAATGGATTTGGTCCAAATAATAATATTATTTTTTTCCCCAAATAATATTATTATAATTAGACACAAAGTAACCAAATGTTATACTTTATTTATATTTCTGAGAATAATTTTTTATTTTTGAAAAATTGAAAAATCAGAAAATTGTAAAAAAATTTGTTTGGTTCAATATTTTGAAAATTTAATTACAAAAATAATTATTTTCTAATAATTTATTTTTATTGTTATCAAAAAATTATTCTTTGTTATTAGAATTATCAAGAATAATTTTCAACTATACAAACCAGTAGCCTTAAAACCCTCTTTGGCATTGGCTTTATTTTTGGTATTTATATTTTCGGCCCGAAATCAATAAGATTTTCTTGGGCTGGAATATATTTAGTGCAATCTATTTTGTTTTTCACAATAATAACTCTTTGATGTTTTTTTACTATTTGCTTCAATAGGCCAAATTTAAAACAAATTTATAATTTAGCTTACCAAACATATTTCCGATTTTAACTAAAAACACCTGCAACAAAAACATGTAAGTAATTTGTTCCGACTAAAATGAAAACGCCAAAAATAAATTGAGTCCCAAACGGGCCCTAAGCTCCCCTATATAAGAACTTAACAATCCCAGAATGAAAAACCCACATCAGATAAAGCTCTTTAAGTTGTGTTTGGAGAGTGAGAAAATCAAGTGAAAACCACAAGTGTTTGTAATGGGATCAGAGGAAGTGAAGCTGCTTGGGTATCATGGAAGCCCTTTTAGCTGCAGGGTTGAGCTTGCTCTGAAGCTAAAGGGTGTCCAATACGAGTTCATAGAAGAGAAAGAACTTCATACAAACAAGAGTGATTTGCTTCTCAAGTCCAACCCTGTCCACAAGAAAATCCCTGTGCTCCTCCACAATGGAAAACCCATCGCTGAATCGCTAGTCATTCTCGAATACATCGATGAAACATGGAAAGGCACTCCCATCTTGCCCCAAGATCCTTATCAGAGAGCTATGGCGCGATTTTGGGCTAAGTTTGTCGATGACAAGGTATATATATCGCGTCTTTTCTATATATATATATATATATATGCAACTACATATTAGCTAGAAACCACTTTATACTTGTAAGTTAATTTGCTCATTTCAACTCTGTTTTTGCCTCAACTTAATTAGCTCGTATCCAGTGACGATATAGAAAACTATGTGAGGGGGGAGGGGAGGGTATTTTTCTGTAATTTAGTGGGGGCTATTCGTAATTTTAGCGGGGAATTTTGGCTAAAATAAGATTTTTTAAAGCGTATAATAGTAAAAAAATAAAAAATCAGTGGGGGTAATTGGCTCCAACTTGGCCCTTGATATATTAAAATTTAATTTTTTTTTATAAAATTCAAAAAATAGTTTTTTTGAAGTGTATTTCACTATCCCTTTTAAACTAAAACTCGTGGAGTTATTAGTAATGCCCCCGATCTCACTCATCCAAGCTCCGTAGCTATGAATTTTGCTTTAGTATTCTGCGATACCTAAAGTCATAGGTTTTTTTATTTTTTTATTTTTTTTATAACCATGATATCCGGGCAGCTTACTCGCACCTCGACTAATTAACGGAATTCATAATTTTAGTAGTTAAAAAATGTAAAATAATAAAAAAAATGAGATAATTTTAATTTTTATAATCCCTTCTCCTAGCATTACACTCTTAATATGGTAAGATTTCCTATGCATATATTGCACAAAATAAAATTTGTAACTTTGTGGTATAGTGCTCAATGGCAATATGGAAGGCCAATTGGAGCAAAGACAAGGAGAAAGAGGAGGCCATGGAAGAGGCACATGAGCACCTCAAAACCCTTGAAAATGAGCTCAAGGGAAAGAGGTTCTTTGGTGGCGAAACTATCGGATTGGTCGACATTTCTGCGATTTTTATAGCTTACTGGTTAGGTGTGATCCAGGAAATAAGCGGAACGGAATTGCTGACAGAAGAGAAATTTCCCGTTTTATTTAAATGGAGTGACGAGTACGTTAATTGCAGTGTTGTCAAGGAAATTTTGCCCCCGAGAGATGAACTAGCTGCATTTTTCGGAGCTCGCTTTGGTGGTGCTTCCAAATAGGTTTATATAGTGTTGCTGCATTTGCTAGCTGCTCATGTAGTTGGCAAATAAGCATCATACTGCCAACAAATAAACTCTTTGTTATATCACTACTGTTGTGTGTTTGTGTGTGTGTTTTTTAGAAGTTTGTATAGTACTTTCCTTTGTTAACTACAATGTATGATGAGACTTTTTATTAGTCTTGTTTCATGCAATATTTCTAGATGAATTGAAGTGACATGTTGTGTAGACAATGTTGTTCTGTAATTTCCTAAGGTAATTTCTGCTATCTAGAGATGATTTCATGGCTAGGAATTAGAATTTTCAATCTTTTCATATGTATATATATATATATATGTATGAATATATTCCTACTGGAGGAGACTTGGCTGAATTGTCCCCAAAATTTGTCATCCAAGTTTACAGAACTTCAATATTACAAGCACTATATGTACTTTAGGCAAATTGAACTTATATGACCTTTAGGTCTGTATTTTGGGTGATGGGAGTTTGGGACCTTTACTGCTTGTGTGGGAAGCGGTTTGGTCTAATCACTTATCTAAAATTTTGTTTGGTAAGCGGTATGGTCTGGTCTGAGAAAAATGGTATTTCCGAAATATATATATTTTTTCTAACTACTTACCACCAACATCAATTAGTTATCTTCTTTTATATATATTTATATATATATTTTCCGAAATATATATATATATATATTCAACATTTATATGATGTTTTTGAAATTTATATATTTGTTTCAAAATTTATATATTTTTTGAATTATATATATATATTTGAATTTTATATATTATTTTTGAATTTTATATATTGTTTTTCGAATTTTATATATTTTTTTCCGAAATATATATATATATATATATATATATATTCAACATTTATATGATGTTTTCAAAATTTATATATTTTTTGAATTATATATATATATATTTGAATTTTATATATTGCTTTTCGAATTTTATATATATTTTTCGAAATTTATATATTTTTTCAAATTTTATATTTTTTTCAAATTTTATTTATATTGTTTCGAAATTTATATATTTGTTTCAAAATTTATATATATATATATATTTTAATTAAACTACTATCGAAAACACAATGCAGACTAGAAATGCCTTGATCTACAGTTTTAATACACAATAACACAATATAATTAAATGAAAGCAGAATATAAAAAATTGAAGGCATATAAAGTGAAATGATTATAGAAATCTACATGCATATACAAATACATACATATATTGTATATTATTTTTCATCAGCAATTAGGATAAATTTTTTTTTTTATCAGTAGTTGAAATAGTAAAAAATGACGACTGACACACTAAAAACTTGGCAAAATCATCATTTTGATGGTCTTGAATTGGGTCAATTTTGGGCATGTTGGTTTTGAGTGGTCTAGTTACAATATTAAAAATCAAAGTTCACCAAACAAGGTCTTGTCTCTAAAACAAAGACAAGCTCAGACAAATGGGCCCAAAACCTCTTTCCAAACAAGGCCTTATCAAAGTTATGGGTTTCCTCTCCTAATTTACTTGTATTTATTTTCTTTTTATAAAATATTACATTCCAAAAAAAAGAAGAAGTTACAACAATAATATTTGTTTTAATATTAATTCGAGTATGAAAAGAAGAAGAGCAATTATTTTTGGTCCCCACATTTTCTGATAAACGAGCAATTATAAGAAGTCAAAATTAAAAATATGAAATCCAAACAAACATGTATCACTCCAAAAATTAACAATCTATGATGGTTTTGTTTGGAATGCATCAATACTATTATGTACTATTGATATTCATTTAATACTCATTTTTAATATTAATATTGTCCTCGATCACGATTGAAACTATCCTCGATATTGAAATCATGCAACCAATAAATCTAGCAGTACTGTCTTACTTTTCTAAGTAAAAAAATTGAGGGTTTTAAGTTCTGGTAAGGACAAATGAGTGTGTGTTTTATTGTGAATAAACATCCATTTTTTATTGTGTTGCATATATATATATATATATATATACTATTATCTATTCTATTTTTTTTAATGAAAGGATTAATTTATTACCATTGGAATTAAAATAAATAAATAAATAAAACAGAAAATAAATCAACTCTTATACAAGAACCCTCACTTTCTAGGGTTATTAATAAGCCATTGTAACCAAACACATCCCTTGGATACGCTAAATTTAAACACACCATTTAGCGCCAAAATTATACCAAATTCAAAAGAGAGAGAATAGAAAAAACACACTCACACACTGCTCAACAATGCCGACGATCTTCATCGCTCTTCAATGTTTCCAATGTTCCACAATGCAGGCAACTTCTCTCTCTCTCAATCTATATATATATATAATTTAATGTAGGTATACACACATAAATAAAAAATTGTATAGATCTATGGATTCGTTTGTATGTGTATAATGTATATATATATGATCGTCGAATTTGATATATACACATACATACATACATACATACATGGTTGTATAGATCTTCGGATATGTTTTTGTGTGTGTATATATATGTGTATGTATATATTTGATTGTTGATTTTGTTGGTATTTCGATATACAGGTGAAGCAACAGAAGAAGAGCAGCAACAAATGGGTGTGTGTGGTGTGCAACCACAAGCAATCGGTCCGAAAGGTCTATGCTCAGGGATTCATGGCCAGAGACGTTCGCAAATTCGTTCAGAGCTTCAACATGTCCCGCCAATTTGCCGAACAACAGGGCACAGAACAAACCCTAGATCCACCCGTAGTGCCGATGAACAATCAGTTTGATTCGAGCAGTAAGGACAAGAAGAGAACCGATTGGAGCGAGTATATTGATCCGGAGGACGATTACACTTACAAAATTGAAGAAAAACAAGGTAGTCATTCTTTAAGTTCAATGGAAAATCGTAATATATATATATATATATATATATATATTTTTTTTTTTTTTTTGTGTCAGTGTGTGTGAGCGAGAGCTTTAGCTCTAGATGTTGCAAATTAAGTTTCTATTTTGTAATTTTTGATTTTTTTTTTTTTTTTTTTTTTTTTTTTCTGATTTAGGGATAGCTTTATATAGTTTGAAGAGGAATGGCTATGAATGAATACTATTTAAGCCCTAAATGAAATGCAATTAGAAAGTCATAGTGTGTGTGTATATATATAATTTATTAAGTATATGAACTTATCTGCCTAGGTTTCGGATTAAGTTAATTTTACATATAATGTCCCCTTTTCTAATGAATTTCATTTAGTCATTACAAAATCATTGAAAGAATATGAAGAACAAATGATTTAGTGGAAGTCCTAGATGGAATTAAAATAGATAATTGACAAACACACACACATACAGAGAGAACAAATGAGTCTACGTCGAGGCCTAAAACAATGCGTTCCAATTGATGAGTTTCAAACACTCTGGAAATAGCAAGAAAGAAGTTTTGATTTGTAATAGTTTTTAAGAGGTTTTTGGTAAGTGATTATTGGATGATTTTGGTGTGCAGGAGATAAGTTTGAGCCAAAGGTTGTGACAGAGTTGCCAAAAGCATTGTTCAAAAAACCCAAACTGAATAATTACTCTAGTGATTCAAAACAGCTTTTGGAACCAGTCTTCTTAAAGAGAGGTTCCAATAAGCATATCAGCTCTCAAGGTAATGCCAGCTCTTACTTAGCCTCTTCCATTTCACTATATTAGCTCATACAACATGAAATTGAGTTGTATGCTTCAGTTCACTTGCTCAAATGGCCACTTATTTTCAAATATTACCAATCAAAACCCTGGAATGTGTGATTATTCTATGATTTGGTGGTTTACAGTATTTGATTTGTATGCCATCTAATTTTTTATTATTTATTCATTTTTTTTTTTTTTTTTGAAAGGGTAAGTTAGTATAAAACTTAAAGTACTTGGGGCATACCCTAAGGGGGAATGTACATTATGTCAATAGAAAATCCCCATATCCACCATATCTCTAGCATCCAAACACCTAAAACCTTGAGCTCAAGGCTACAACCAAAGCAACTACCTCTACAACTCTCATAACAAAGAAAGCTAGCAACTCTGGTCCATTTGAGGTTATAGCAGTAGTTTGACACATTATGAACCCAAAGCTTAGGGGTGAAGTCCTTTGCAGAGAAAACGAAGCCACCTCCTAGTATCCACCAGAACTGAAGTAGTCCTAGCATCCCCCAGCAGTTTCCATAGTGAGCAGAACTCCAAGTCCAAGTCATGGGCAAATAGGGTCTGGTCAAATCCATTCCTCCTGGAAGCCACCAGAACTGAAGCATTCCTATCATCCCACGCCAGTTTCCATAGTAAGCATAGTTTCCGGTCCAATTCATGAGAAAATAGAGCTTGGTAAAGACCATTCCTGTTGGATAGCAAGGTTTTCAGCAGTGTCTTTGAAACCTTTAGAAGCAAAGAGGGCGAGTCTCACATTTGTGATGTTAATTAGGATTTTTGGTTCTATCCAGAATGTTAGACTAACAAAACCATAGTTATCACAAATTGCATTAGATGACAAATAGATTAAGAAAAATAAGGAAATGAAATGTTTGAGGTCTAAAATGTATAAGCCCCAAGGAAAAGCTTGGCGTATAATCTAATTAACTTGGTTTCAATTATAAAAATATTGAGGAATCTCAAGCATTGATATAAAACACCCTTCTATTCCTTTCCATCCAAACTTCATAGACAGAAGCCGCTAGCATGAATTTGTTTAAAGTGGATAATAAGTTATTCTGTTGGAGAGAGGTGGAAGCCCATTGCAAAAGACCATTCTAATCTGCATGAGGCCATTGGATACCCCCTTTTGAGGAGATACCTTTCCATAATATGTTTGTGAAACTGCATTGGAAAAACAAACGGTCCCTACCTTCCATCATAGTGTGGCAATACTCAAAATCCTATTTGCAGAAGAAAGAGTTTGGTCCTGATTCTGTTAAGGGACACCATCCATAGCATGAAAGCATGTTTAGGCACAGCTGATGGAAACCAGATCATGCTCTTCCAGGCTATTTCAAGTTGTTTGAATCTGAAGAATTCCCGGGCAGACTTGATGGTATAGGGTCCTCTAGTGTGCACCCAAGTCACCTTATCATTCATAGAGCCATTGAGAGCCAGATCATATGGAAAGCTTTCTCTAAAGGCTCTCCAGACTCTGGTTATGGATTGTGGCAGACTCCATCTATTATTTTGAATAATAGTATGCCATCTAATTTGTTTGGTACTTTGCACTTGGTTTAAGCAATGGATCATTAGGCAAAATATAAGCATGCCCACCAAATTTATTTTGCTGGCTTGAATTGTTGTCCGTTGTTTATCTACTATTTTTCCATAGCAGTTACACCAATTATAAGCAGTAGAGCATGAAACTGAATATAAGCATGCCCACCCTAAATTGTTTCATTGCTTGAACTGTTGTCCATTTGTTGTGTAGAGTCTACTGTAGAACTTAAGTCATAAACTATATATTAGCAACAGATCATTAAGCTAAATTGTAACCATGCCCACCAAAAATCTTTTGTTTGCTTGAATTGTTGTCCATTTATTTTTCTAGATTTTACTGCTGCCCAAACACTAATTATAAGCATGCCCGCCAAAAATTATTTTGCTTTCTTGAAATGTGCTGTTAATTTTTCTAGATTTACATTGTTACTCAAACTAATTTTAAGGAAACAGATCACTAACTGAATATAACTATGCCCACCAAAAATTATTTTACTTGTTTTAAGTGTTTTTGATTATTTTCAAGATCTTACTATGGTACTTGCACTATAGTTATAAGCAATAGATCATTAAACTAGATATAACCGTGCCCAACACAAATTCTTTTGCTTGCTTGAATTTTTGTCTATTTATGTTTAGATTTTGTACCTAAAGATGTAATCCAAGTCACCACCTCAACTTTTAGCTTTTTCAAGTCAAACAGCTTGAGAAAGACTTGTAAGGGAAAAGCTTAATGTTTGCAGTATATATATATATATTGCAAGCATTTATTCTCACAGTTGAAAAGTTTTGCAGAGGAGCCAAGAAATTGCCAGACTAACCCTATCAAAGGAGCTTCCAAATGGAGAGATTATAAGATGCCAGATGAGGAGCCAAGGAGATGTCAACCAACGATGACCAAAGGGGTTTCTAAATGGAGTGCTTACGCAACGCAAGATGGCAGAGATGAATGTGCAGAGAACGAGCCAAGGACATGTCAACCAGCGACAGCGAAAGGGGCTTCTAAATGGAGAGATCGGATGACCAAAGACGATGACAATGAGCTTGAAGGTAAGGTGCCATGGACATGTCAGCCAACAGTGGTCCAAGGGCCTTCGAAATGGAATGACTACATTGCAGATGATGATGATGATGATGATGATGACGACTTGCAATTCAGAAGCAAGAGAGACTTTGCAGGTGATGTGCGTGAATGCGACCATGGTGTGTTAGAGACAGTGTTGAATGATCACAGGGTTGAAGAAGACATCCACCCTGATTTCAGGTGATCTCAGGATATCCTGAAACAGAATAGGCTGCTGCTGATGATTTGGTCCAAAGGCTCAAATATGAACCGAAACCTTCATTACAGTGGTTATAGACTAATAGCAAAGGAAAGTAGTATGGAATGTATGGTTGTAATTGAATAAATCCTTCTAACTGTAATAGATCATCATGTACACATTGCAGAGTGATGTTCTAATGATTTTCTTCTACTTCTAGTAGATCATATAGACATTGCAGACTATATATGCTTTTGTAGGCTCAAGCATATCAAACACTAACTCAAACTATCATCGAAACATGTGATATTTACATATTTCAAGAAGCCATTACAGCTCATGTCTTGCATGAATCAGTTTTCATGCCTTGGAATCCCAAACAGAGTTATATTCAGTTTCTAAGTCTCTAGTTTGTAGCCAACTTGTTCAATCAAAGATTTGCGATACAAATGAAGTGTTATAAGTGCTTCAGAACATAGCAATACTGTTTGTGTGTAATATAAAGCCC
Source organism: Cornus suecica (assembly GCA_963922005.1). NCBI lineage: Eukaryota > Viridiplantae > Streptophyta > Magnoliopsida > Cornales > Cornaceae > Cornus > Cornus suecica. The sequence continues at coordinate 18,227,472 of OY998246.1, forward strand.
TATCCATGGGTAAATCCCACAAGCTCAGAAACAACTCCGAAACGAAATTGCTTCGTTCCTAAGACCTTTTCATGGGTTCAAGCTGTAAGGAAGGGTTAAAACTCTTCAGAAACAACCATTTTCCTTTCCCTTTTTTGTCGCTCAAGCCTACTGAATATTAACTATCAAAGAACACATATATATCTCATAAAAGTCTACAAACAAATAGAAGAAAGTGAGCAGCAAAAATTTCTCAATAACTCGAGTCATGCAAAAACCTGAATTAAAGCCAAAATGGCATGTAGTTTAAGCAAAACAAAAGGATAAGATGATAATAGCCCTACTTCCCGTGTCTAGAGTATCCGTCCGCACCAAGTCAGGAGCCTAAGAAGGAAATCAGCAATCATCTTTCCAGGTATAACCCCAGAAAATGAAACAGATCCTACAAGGTTGGTATAGAACAAAGCCCCCAAACAATCAAAAACTCGATATCGCCCTCAATAAAACAAAACTATAAAAATGGGCCGACACCCATCAAAATATGTATGCATCAACTAATAGTTAGGATTCATTCGCCTCAATTAGATCCTATGCTGCTAAAGAAAGGACATCCTTGGCCTCGGCAACCTTTTTCTTCAGAGCATCTGGAGACTCAATAAGATGGAGTACCTCTGTTTGGTCCATCTCCAGCAGCATACCAGTGACTTTTCCTGCATTATCATGCTCAAGACGCTTTACCAGAGGAAACAGATGTTCACCCAGCATCTGTCATTTCAACACGAGATATACAATAATGATGAATCAGGCACAGCATTTCAAAATTGTTAAACCGGGAATATTTTAAATAGTGTTGCTAGTTCATTTCATGGGCATCAAAGTTTCTAGCCTACAGAGATCCCAAAATCCAATCAAAATACCATCACACTGAAGAAAAGAGAAATAAAAACAACATACCTTACGCTGATTCTCTAGAGTAGCAGAAGCCAAAGCCGAAGCAAGTGTTGACATGGCCTCTGGCCCAGATCGTGGGGCGTCCAATGAATTTCCCATGCCAGAAACATCACGATGCAATGTCACTCCTGGTCTCACCAGACCCCGTTGAACCATGATGGATGGGTGCATGCCATTTTGATTTGCCATGTATTTGGAACCTTGGTTCGAGTTGTAATGCATCACCTATATTTTTATTAACAACAAAAGTTTCACCATTAGAGAGGTCAATAATAAACATAATCATCTAAAATTGGCCAACCTAGTGTTTTTCAACTCCTTTATCACAATCAACCTGGATTTATCTTCCATCAACACTAAGGAATTCGAAAACTCTTCACTGACTGAAAACTAGCTCCATGATAAGTGAAGTTGTGAAATTAAATATTGCTCATTACATTTAAATTATAGTGAAAGAGAACCATCACGAAGCCAAGCTTTTTTAACTGATCTCGTTTACTATGAAATAAACTAGTAATCATCTACTGAACCTTGACTGCAGTGACATCAACACTTGTATCTTCTTCCTAAAACAAGACAAAAAGAGAAAAAGAAAATTGCTCAGTGAAATCAGAAAACGCTAATACACCTGCTGCTGCCGCACGTGTCGAGGATTTCCAGCTCTCCTCATGCCCAACTGCTGACCAGGTTGTCCATATCTTTGAAGTTGGTAAGGCAAAACAATATTTGGGGAAACACCAGGGTAAAATCCAGGAAAGAGTTGTTGCTGAAAACCATAGCCAGCAGGATGTGGGGGTACCAAACCAGGAGAGTTTTGACCAAAGTACAGCTGTTGAGGAGCAAGCCTAGGTGGGCCAGGGTAGATTCCAGCCATTCCTGTTGGCAAAGATGCCATTACACCAGGTGCTCCTATCTGAGAAAAACGTGCCTAAGGAACAAAAATTTTTACCAGTGAATACAGCTTGACATCAAGAGAATTAGAAAACATACACAACAAAACTAAATAGGGCAATAGTGTTTAAAGTAAATAATACATTAAAGAGCAGCAGAAATACTACAACATGGCAAATTTTAAGACATAAAAAGAAAAGTAAAACAGTACATATAGCAAAGAGAATACAAACAAAGTCTGCAGGAACTTAAAATCATTTATGATAACAAAATCCAATGATTATGATCAGACAAATGGTTGAACATGAACTAGAAAGTCATTTCCAAAATCGATTCATACAGAAGACCTCAAAACAGGTGAACAGACTATAATTTTTGGTTCTCAAAGAAATTTCTCATTTTTCCTTACTGTAACATTAAATTTTAGATTCCCTTCCAAAGATCATCCAGTAAGTAAACATGCATGAGAAAACCCAAAATAACTTCAGCATTGAATCCTAATACAAACCCCAAACTGCTGTTAATTATTTTTATGCATCAAATAGAAAATCTCTTCAATATCTTCCAAAGCAAATTGCTTTCCAGAGTAAGACTAGGGTTTTTAGTAGAGCGTTGATTTAACAAATATACTAATTCTTTTCTGAATATTTCTGCCAATCAACTTAATACTGATTCATCTGAAACAATGATGAAGTATAGAAGTTGGATATAAACTAAAACACATTCTTTTCTTGCAATTCAAACACCAATGCTGTAACTGAACACTGAACCCTCGATCGATGTATCTAGGATCAGAGCTCGGGTACTTAATACAATTTAATCATTTTTAGTTAGAGCACCACATCCATCTGAACTATGAACATGCATGTTCCTATGTCCGGAACCAAACCTAAAATTGCAAAAAAAAGAAAAGAAAAAAAAAAAAGAAAAAAATTGCGAAAATAACTACAGCAGATAAGTGCTTGAAAGATTGTCCACTACAACATAATATGTCCCAGCAACAATTGGACACCTTATTAATATATATACATACATATATATAAAAACAACAAGAATCTATTTACTCAAAAATAATTCACTAGCAAACGATAAAAATAATAATAACAAAGAAAGAAGAAAAAATCACCTGCATCTGAGCCCTCCTTTCTTCTTTGCGTTGCGCGACAGCAACATATAGAGGTTTCCACCCAATCATCTTCCCGTTCATTTCAGACAACTGAACAAGATTTAAGAGTCACCATTTCATATATGGGAAATGGAGAATAAAGAGATCTGCAAGGAAAAGAAAATGCAAAAAGAAACAGAAAAAGGAATATAAAAATCAACTTACAGCTCTTGCAGCTTCCCTCGGGGTAGAAAAGGCCACAAAACCAGCGCCCTTGCTCTCCCCACGTTCATCAAGCATGACCTGAAGAAATTGTTGCATAAATACAAATAGGAAGTTAGCTAGCTGCATAATTTTATCAAAAGAAGGAGAATGAGAAATTTTGTACAAGGATCATTCACAAATTTCAGTTTACCCACATATACCTTGCAGGATGTTACAGTTCCAAACTCGGAGAATAGCTCTTTCAGTTTTTCATCATTTATTCTGCCATCAAGATTCTTAAGATATAAATTAGCACCTTGTAAGGTTTCCAACTTATAACTTTTTTCCTGTTCGACCTTGGATTTAAAATCTGCCTCTCTTTCTGCTTTTCTCTGAGCCTTCCCCACGTACAAAACCTTGTCACCATTGAAAGAGGTCCCATTCAAGCTCTCAATCGCAGTTGCCGCAGCATCTGGGTTTTGGAAATTAACAAAACCAAAGCATCTGGACTTCCCATTTGCATCTCTCATAACAACTGTGCTAGTAATGGTACCATACTTTTCAAAAAGTTTCCTAAGGTCCTCGTCATTAGTGGTCTCAGAAAAGTTCTTCACATAAACATTTGTAAACTTTGATGATCCATTTGCTTGGTTCCTTTCATGACGATGAAGAAAAATACCAAGATATACTTGTTTATCATTTATCAACATGCCATTTAACTGTTTAATTGCAGTTTGTGCAGATTCCTCCTGATCAAACTGCACAAACCCATAGCCTTTTGATTTTCCATTGTTATCTACAGCTACCTTGCAAGAAAGCACATTACCAAAGGAAGCAAAAGTGTCATGCAATGCCTTGTTATCTATAGATGTGTCCAAATTCTTAATGAAGACATTCGCATGTCCACTTTTCCGGATACTAGGATCTCGATGAGAAAACATAATTCTGATAGATTTGCCATTGATGGGTGTAAAATTCAAAAGCTCCCTGGCATTGGCAGCTGCAATTTACGGATCAAAAAAATATCGAGCCCAAAATTAGCTAAATAATAACAAAGTGAAAAACATCACATATGCATAACTCTTCAATACTTCTACAAAACCATTAATAACCTGTATCCAATCACCCAAACAAACGACACAACTATTTTATCAACATAATAAGTTGGTATATGTAATAGCTCTTCCAGGTGTGTATTAAAGCCACAAATCAAAAGCATCCACTTAATAGCATGCCATGGACATATACACATAATATGCAATGGAAATAGACCAATAATATGCAATGTAAATACACTTCAAAGATATCTGACCCCTAAAAGCAAAAACAATGCCCTAACCCCAAGTTGAACTTGAAGATATAATTTCTGTAAAACATCTAAAAAGGAAAATATATCACACACTCAAACCTGAATATTTCCATAAATAAACAGTATAATACACGCACACACTATAATTTCTATTATATATAAATTATTCACAACTTAAAAACCTTAGCTCGTCACAGGAAAAAAACTATTGAAATTCACACAATAGTTGCAAGCAAATATCATATTGATAAAAACACAGTAACGTGAAATACATCCGTACATATATATATATATATATGTATATATATTCCTAATACACAAGATACTAAAACCCTAAAACCACTATCACGCAGCATCACCGCCGATCAAAGCATCAAACAAACAAACAAACAAAATCATCAACAAATTGAAAAAATCTACAGAAACAGAGCGCAATGTAACGAAGTCTCACCGTCTTGAGCGTTGCTGTAGTTCACATACGCGTACCCGAGCGAGACCTTCTTCGCGTGATCCCTGCAAACCCTAACCGACACCACCTGCGCCACCTGGTTGAACACGTCGTAGAGTTGCCCTTCCGTCACGGTGGCGTCCAGATCCCCCACGTACAGCGACGCATTCGCGAACCCCGCCGGCTCCGCCGTCATCGGTGGCGCCACCGCCGCCGCCTGATTTTGCTGCACCAGTGCCGCCGGCGGTAGTGGTGAAACCGCCGTCGACATTACTGTGCGAAGACGAGAACGAATCGAATCAATGTTATCGAAAACAACAATTGATTAGGGTTTGTGTGTGAGAGCTATGAGTTCTGATTTTTGGTTTTTGCGAAGTGAGAGAACAGAGGAAGGGAAGGAAAATGATGGAGTGAATGAAAAAGTGTGTATTGTATATATCAATGTGTCTATATTGTATATGTGTATATACAAATATATGTGAATATATGTTGTACATGATAGTGTTGAGAGAGAAAGGGTCCGTACCGGTTCAGTAGTGGAGAGGCAACGATTAGGACCGGGCACGTCTGGTACGATCACGTGGCATTCGGCCATTTTTATCGTGTCTTGCTATGACGTGTCACTTTGCCTTTATTTTTGGCTTATGACGATATTGCCCTCTATTTGATGGGAAGAAATGGAGGGAAAAAATTTAGGGTTAATTTCATAAAAACCCCATATACTATGAATTTAATCAACTAATCATTTTTATATCCGGATTGCCCCTTATACTTTTCAATTTCATCACCTTGCTCCATCACCTTCACATTTCAATCAAAATAGTTAGGATTAATTTTACTTATATCCCATAAAATTTATTTTATCTTCAATCAAACCTCTTCAAGTTTGAAAATTTTCACTAAGACACCTTAAGTTTGAAATATATATATATATATATATATATATATATATATATTGGAAACCTCTCGTATACTATTGAATTTAATCAACTAATCATTTTTATATCCGGATTGTCTCTTATATTTTCCAATTTCATCACCTTGCTCATCACCCTCACATTTCAATCAAAATAGTTATGATTAATTTTACTTATACCCCATAAATTTTACTTTATCTTCAATCAAATCTCTTCAAGTTTGAAATTTTTCACTAAGACACCTTAAGTTTGAAATATATATATATATAATTTGGAAAAATATATATTCTTAAGCATTCATTATCATGTTAAATACAACAAAATATATTATCTTTCTAATATTTTGATCAATTTATCACCATGTTAAATATAAGAAATAATAATAATTCTTATAATGATAAAATTATAATCAAAGTGTACCATTAACGGTAACTCTATACATTAAATATTTATTTTATTATTTTTTACAAGATAGGATGTGCTTTCACCAAATTATTAAATCAATCATAAAAAGTAAAGACTATAGTTATTTTACTATTTCTTACAATATATATTTCGAAAATATATATATATATATATATGTTAGAAAAATATATATATTTTGGGAAAAAATATATATTTCGGAAAAAATATATAGTTAGGGAAAATATATATATATATTTCGAATATATGTCAAAAAAAATATTTATTTATTTCAAAATATGTATTTTTTTTCGAAATATATATATATATTTGCACAATATATATATTTTTTCCGAAATATAAATGTTTTTCAAACTTAAGGAGTCTGAATGAAGTTTTTCAAACTTAAAAATGTTTGATTGAAAATAAAACATATTTTTTGGGATGTAAATGAAATTAATCATAATTATTTTGACTGAAATGTGAGGGTGAGAGAGTAAGGTGATCAAATTGGAAAGCCTAGGGGACAATCCGGACATAGGAGGGGTTAGTTGATTTAATTCAATAGCATAAGAGAGTTTTTTTAAATTAAACTTTATCATATTTATACTGCTTATAAAAATACGAAAGATTTTTATTTTTTTCAAGCATTTATCTCTACACATTCAATTGTAACCTTTTTTGAAAACGTATTTTTCTCTATAAATAGAAAAGAGGAGATAAAATAAAATTCCCTATGATATCTAAAGATAAGTATCATCTTGCTGAAGGATTCAAACTCTATTCAACTTTATGTATTTTTTGTTTCTTTTTTCTTTGTTTTTGTTTCTTTTTCTATATTAATCATTTTGGAGTATTTCTTTTAGTAAAATGAATTTTGTTATACCTCTAGAATCTAGATGATGAATTGAGGGTTATACTTTCAAATATAATTTTATATTATTATTTTATTTTTAGTATTGTGATACTGCATATTATAATATATATTAATGTGACAATATAGTATGTAAGATTTTTTTAAAAACTAATAAAACTGCATTAATTTTTTTAACTTTTATATGTACTTTTTAGGAACTTTAGATTTACAGAAATTACTCATTCAGAAAATGATGAAAACTATATATATATATATATATATATTTACTTCATTCATTCACCATGTGCACTATGCTTTTTCTTAGTATATAGAAATGGCGGGAAATGGAATCTAGAAAGGGAAGGGGAAAATAAAGGGTATAAAAGTCAAATTATTTCTAGGTGTAAAATGCGTAATTCTACCACATTCATCTAAATTAGGGCTATAAAGAAGGGAATCTTCTTGGGGTCAATTTCATTTTCACCTGAGGTTTGTTGTAATTTTACTTTTTTATCCTTTCGAATTTTAAATATTTCAATCACACCCTCTTAAATTTTCAGTCCTATTTACACCCCTCTTTATGATATCACCCTCTAATGTTATGTAAAATAACTAATTTTTTTCTCACAAATCACATGTTTTCTTTTTCTAAATATAATAATCAGGGATAAAGAGGTAATTACAAAATTATCATTAATATAATTGGCGTCCGTCTATGTCAAGGAGTGTAGATGGAAACCCTATTGTTAATTTTTCAAATTATATTGTGATTCTAACATATATGTAAGTGTCTACATATACTTCTCACTCATTTTGTCCTTTATAAAAATTGTTCATTAACGGTTAATCATTTAGTTAGGAAGGGAAATAACATTGAATAGAATTAATAATTTCTTAAATATAATCAAATCATGACATATTGAGCAAGCATGATAATTCAGTTAATGAGATGGACAATGTATGGTTTTATCACAAAATAGGTCATGGAGTTTTGTTTCACCTTGAAAATAGAAATTAGAATCGGAATTTCAAGAAATCAAAATCGGAACCATTAGTTAAGGAACCAAACCAAACCAAGCTATAAAATAACAGTTCGGTTCCGAACCACGGTTCCATTAGCCATTTCTTTCAAAATATATATAACACACATCAACATAAATTATGAAAAATAATCTTGCCAATTTTAAAACTAATAACAACTCTTAAACCAAAAACTACACTATTATGGATTATAAAATATAGGGTTTTTATGTATATGGTTGTAATATTTGTTTGGATGGTAAAAATCAATTAAGATAAACTTATAATTTTATTTAATACACTAATTTGTATTTATTTGGTGTAACACCATTTAGAAAATTAGGCAAAGTACATGTTCACCTCTGTGATATAAATTTCATTTACCTTTGGAGAAGCATAAAGGCACAGAGTAGTTAAAATGGATGAGAAGATCAAATCCTTTAAATTAATAAAAATGTATTTTTTTTTATCTTATGTTATTGACTTTGTCTTACATACGCATGCATGAATGGTTTATGATATAACTCAAAACCCCGTTGTCATTCATAAATGTAAAAAATATATTTAAAATAAAATTATATGAATTTATAATTTTATTAAATAGAATTTAATGGTATAAGTGAGTTATACATATATATAATTTATATCAGTTCAGTTTGGTTTCAAACAATTTGAAATCGGAACCGAATCAAATTAGAACTGTTTTATTTTTTGAGAACCGGAACCAAACCAAACCAATTTAAAACCGGAAGCAAAACACCGGTTCGATTTGGACTGATTCTACGATTTTTTTGTGCATCCCTAGTCCTATGGTTTAAAGAGAACATATTCACGTATATCTTTAAAAATTATATTAATTTACTATACTTCCCTTAAATGATTATAATTAACTTTCTTCTAATTACGCGTGTGGCTATTAGTTTTACTAATTGTTAATAATGTGTCAAATTTTTTGGCTTTCATATACGAAATAGGCTCTTCAAAATGCTGTGAGAAACTTCAATCCTAAACTTGTGCGTGAGACAACAATTATACTCCCACCTAATGGATTTTCCAACCATTTAATGTCTCATATGAATAAAATTCATGTTGTTGACGGTAAATGTTGTGACCTCAATTAATTATTTACACCCTCATACAAATCGAACATGAAATCTAATATTCTCTAAAATATCAAATTCTAAAATCTTTTCCAACTCTTTTTCAGATTATAACCTCCGAGTATGCTTCATATATTATAGGATAATTTGCATTGACACTTCCTGAGATATTGGTCAATCGCCGATAGATGTTGGCCAATGCACAATTTTACATAGATACCCCCTGAGGTTTGTAAAGTGTTGCAATGACACCCCTTGAAAGAATAAAATAACTTTAGTGCCCTTGATTATATTAATTTTTATGTTAAATCTCTAATTACCCCCTTGCATAAATCCTACACTTTACACATTACACCAACCACTCTATCATCACACTCTTATTATTAAAAAAATTACAATAAATAAATAAGATATACAATATATATAATTTTATTTTAAATATAAAAATTCAAAAACACCAAAAATATTTTGAAAAATATATTTAAAGGTAAATTATATCACTAAGAAAGTCCCATTATTTAATTATTGCTCTTAATTTTTAATATATTAGTATATAAATATTTCTCAAAATATATTAGAGGGTTATATCTAATAACCATCATAGGTATTACATATTTAATAAAATATATATAAATTTTTATGTATGAATAAAAAAAAATTATATATTTTATCCTATAACCCAACCAATAATTTTAATAAAACTTGATAATATATGAAAGTAAAAAAATCTCATCCAGCAAGATTGATACATTATCTTCATGATCTAATACCTCTGATATGCGAACTCAAAATTTTCCAAAAAGTAAGAGCTCAGCCTAGTCAAAATCAAATGACAAAAGTAAGAAAGAGAAGCACTGCAATACAATTCCTACATTATCTTCGAGTTGTAAAAGGGTCTAACCAGGACCATCTCCCTCGGACCTGGATCCCACATATATCGTTCTTTGAGAGTGTTGTAGACAATAAATTTCGAGTCCGATAATCAAGGAACGAAAGATAAACAAATCAGAATTTTTGATAATAGTGAGGGTAATCCTCTATTCTACTGTTTACAATAGAAAGAAAAGAAATCATCCGATTCGATCTCCTTTATGGTTTGAATCCAAGGACTGTGATGCTTGAATCAACAGGTATTTGGATGAAGAACGGCACGTTGTGATATGCTTCTTTTGATTTGAGAAGTGATATAGATAATGGAGAAGGGTTATAGAAATTATGTAAATTTTCTCTTTACTCCAAAAATCCCCTTCATTCTCCATATTATCTATATTTATAGATAACTTGCACCAATAGAATGAGGACATATGTCATACTTAGATAATATCATAATTATAATATTATAAATGTAATAATTATCTCTTTATAATAATTATCATCCAATCATTATTTGTTTAATTGAAAAATTATTATTATTATTATTTAATCAAGTGGGTTTGGACTTAGTTAAATAATTTGGATTAATCTAATAAAAATTGAGCTTAATCAAATTTGGGTCTTAAATTCAAGCCATGAAATTTCAGGGTCTACAAGTGTTACACGAAGCGGCCCCATAACTCTCGTAACGTTAAGTCTGCGGGATTCGAACCCACATTCGTACACTGAATACGGTTCGTCCAAGCACCAAAATTCGTCCTACCAACCAACTCAGCTACACCAACGGTGCTCTTCACATTGTATTCCATTGCTATACTGTAATGACAGGAAATGCCAAAAAGTGAAAAGGAAATGAACACACTAGACTCCCTCAATTGTGCCATCAAAACAGCCCTTTACACACTAGAGTGAGGGGTTTAAGCAGTGGCAAAATATATATAATATATATATATATATATATATATATATATATATATATATATATATAACATAACTAGGAAGATATTCGAGACATCAAACAACAAAAAGGTAGCCTATTTACATAGCCCATTCATTGTAATTGATTAGGTGTATAACTTTTACAATACGCATGCCGAAATAATTGTAATTCATTCCTCTGAAAAATGATAGAAAGCTACAAGAAGTCATAACTGTGTATTGAACATTCAGAACTGTGTGTCGTACCGTCTAAAACAATCGGATCGGTATAAAACTTTCCCGCCCATTGACCTCACTGTAATCCTGTTTCACCATCATCGTCTCTGATTCTCTCGCAAGTCACACCCGTTTTCTGCCTTCCATAGAAACAATAAAAAGTTTCAAGGCAGAGAATGCAACATTATAATGCGAAATATATAGGACAGGTGATTGAGATATATAGTTTATCTAGCATACATGAACTGCAAAGTATAGATGCTTCTTGTTCACTTTACGAAAACGTATCTATTTAAAGAGAGATGCCTATTATGTTTGATTCACGTTTCTACAGCAACAAAAATGAAATAGAGGGCCGGTTTTGAAATCATTGTTTTTGTTTTTGTTTTTGTTTTGAGAATTAAAAAATAAGAATAATTCTTGTTCTTGTTCTTATTTTCTTATCCAAAAGAATAAGAACAAAAAATATGTTTAGGGCAAAAACACATACATATTTTCACACAATTTTTCCTCTCTACCATAATTTTTTTTTTTTGGAAAATCCCAAAAAGAACAAAAAAACAAGTTTTTGTTGTTCCCTTATTTTTTTTTACTATTCACGAAAACAGTTTCCAAATTGAGAACAGAACAAACAGTAAAAATGATTGTCAAACATATCATATTCTTCTGAACAGTGCCAAAAAATAAAAAATCAGAACATAAACAAGATTTCCAAATGGGACTTAATGTTCCGTTTGGTAATAATATATGCTGAACTTCTTGGACTATTTACCTTTCCTCTGCGAAAAACACTGCCAAACTTTAAGTAGAAGGTGATCAGGGAGTCGCCGACAATGTAGTCAACATCTTAAAACCACTCCTGAAATGTTCAGATGCCAAAATACAGATCACCACTAAAGGTTGAAATGATGGCTAGATGTACAGATCTCTGGATCCTAATGACTCACTCCATATACATCACGACAATGTAGTCAACATCTTAAAACCACTCCTGAAATGTTCACAAGCAAAGCATTTTTCTTTTTTGCTAGAATTGAAAGAATGTTGTGAATGTGATAGTCCAAAGACATATAGCAAGGTATATATACGTCGGGCCTGTTTAATAGAGCTGTATTTGTGTTTGTGTTGAAATAAACAAAAAATATATTTTTTATTTTTTTGTTTATTCATCCAAAAACATAAGTATGTTTGGTAGGGATGTTTTTTGGGTCGAAATTGAAAAATTAAAAATCAATAATTAATAATAAAAATAATAAATAAAATATAATAATAATAAAAAATGAATGCAATAATAATAAATAAATATAATAATAAAAAATGGACTAAATAATAATTAATAAAATAAATAATAAATTACATAAAACATATTTAAAAATATAACAAAAATAATAAATAATAAATAATAAACAAAATAAAATAAATAATAATAATAAATAAATATAATAATAAATAATAAATAAATATAATAATAAATAATGAGTAAATATAATAACAAATAATAAGTAAATATAATAACAAATAAATACTTCATAATAATAAAAACAAATGAGTATAATAATAATAAATTAATATTAAATTAATAAAATATATTTTTAAATAATTAAAAATGAATAAATAATTTATAAATAAAATGAATTAAATAATGAAATAATAAAAAATAAATAAATAGAATATATTTATAAATTAATATATAAATTAATAAATAATAATTTAATAATATAAATAATAAAATAATAAAATATATTATAAAGTGAAGAAATAATAAAGAAATAAAAATAATAATACATAAATAAATATTATAATAAATAATAAATAAATACTGTTGCTCCAGGAGTTAAAAAATACCAAATTTCGATTTTTTCATTTTGTACTAAAAGGGGCATGTGTTTATTTAATATAGTTTGAAAACACTAACATAAAAAATCCAACCAAACATGTGTTTTAAACTAAAACCCACAAACAAAAACAAAAAAAGGTCAACCAAACAGACCCTAACGCATTGCAAGTCTCCTATTCTGCCCAAGTGAAGTGACTGTTTTACGTGAAATATATGTTATGCCCAAACCAATACCAAAGACAAACACACACACAATAGACACCAATATTTATAGTGGTTCGGTCCAAATGGTACCTACGTCCACTTTGAGAGATTTCACTAGCTTTCGGTTGAAGCAAAACCGATGATGGAGGGAGGAGGATACAACGTGATCAAACTCGACTCTACCTCTAACACTCTCTTACAACTCACAAAACACTCTCTGTGGTTTACTCTCTTTTCTTGCTCTATCTATCTTACTTCACTGTCTATATATTACACAAGTGTCCATATATATATAGCAGTAAGGATAGAATACAAACAACCCAACTTGCACAGGCGTGGGATTTGCATGCGGCTGTGATCCAGAAGTCTCCACGCGTGTTTGAAAAACTGCCAAAAGATCTTCAAGCGTGGCCGTCATTCTTGACGTTGAAGTGCCATGCGTGATGTTGCAAGTTGATTGTTTGCATACGGCGTAGAGAGTTGCATGGCAGTGATTGCATGCATGTGTATGGAACTGTCAATTATCCCCCTTCCATACCAATCAGAGGAGAATGTCTTCTGCTGCGCTTCAGTTGATATCCGTCCTGGCTATGTCTCTGCATAGCTCTAGCTTCTCTCGAGTAACCACCTTTGTCAACATGTCAGCAGGATTCTTGTCTGTATGGATCTTCACAATCTTCAATAATTGTTGCTCCATAACTTCGCGTATCCAGTGATAGCGAATGTCGATATGCTTTGTGCGGGAATGGTACATTGAATTCTTGCTCAAGTCCAGAGCACTTTGACTGTCACAATGCACTTTGTATTCTTTCTGACTAACACCTAGTTCTTGGAGAAATCTCTTCACCCACAACATTTCCTTTCCAGCTTCCGCTGCGACAATGTATTCTGCTTCTGTTGTAGATAAGGCAACACACTTCTGCAATTTGGACTGCCATGATACAGCTCCCCCTGCAAAAGTAAATAGAAATCCTGATGTAGATTTCCTGCTGTCGATGTCACCGGCCATATCTGAATCTGTATAGCCTTCCAAGACTGGTTCTGCTCCCTCATAGCACAAGCATAGTTTCGATGTACTCTTCAGGTACCTAAGAATCCACTTGACTGCTTCCCAATGGTCCTTGCTTGGATTTGAAAGAAATCTGCTCACAACGCCTACTGCATGAGCTATATCCGGTCTGGTGCACACCATTGCATACATCAAGCTACCAACGGCTAAAGAGTAAGGGATTGTTTCCATCTCTTCCTTTTCTTTCATCGAAGAGGGACACGATCTCTTGCTTAGGTTGAAGTGATTAGCCAGCGGAGTATTGACTGGCTTGGCATTTCCCATATTGAACTTTGCAATCACTCGTTCAACGTATTTCTCTTGTGACAATCACAATTTCTTGGCTTTCCTGTCACGAACAATCTTCATACCCAATATATGTTGGGCTGGGCCTAGGTCCTTCATATCAAAAGACTTGGACAGTTCTTGCTTCAGCTTGCGGATCATACTAGCATCCTGTCCAACTATCAACATGTCGTCAACATATAACAATAGAATAACAAAGTTACCATCCGGAAATTTCTGAATGTAGACGCATTGATCTGCAGTAGTTCTCTTGTAACCATGACCCACTATGAATGAGTCGAACTTTATGTACCATTGCCTCGGTGCTTGCTTGAGGCCGTAGAGACTCTTCTTCAGTTGCAGACCATATGCTCTTTCCCTATAACTTTAAAACCTTCTGGTTGGTCCATGTAAATTTCCTCCTGTAGATCTCCATGGAGGAATACTGTTTTGACGTCCATCTGTTCAAGCTCTAGGTTCAGACTAGCTGTCAATCCGAGTATCACTCGAATTGAGGTCATTTTCACCACTGGTGAGAATATCTCGTCAAAGTCGATGCCTTTCTTTTGTTGGAATCCTTTGACAACCAATCGGGCTTTGTGTTTTATCGGCTTTCCGTTGGCGTCTTTCTTCAGCTTGAACACCCATTTATTTTTCAATGCTTTCTTGCCTTTGGGAAGTCTCACCAAATCATAAGTCTGGTTCTTCTGCAAGGAACTCATCTCTTCTTGCATAGCTTGCACCCATTTACCTGTGTCTGTATGAGTCTTTACTTCCTGAAAGCATTCTGGCTCTCCTTCATCAGTAAGCAAAATATAGTCTGACTCTGGATATCTCCTCGACAGAATTAGAGGTCGGCCTCTTTCAGATCTTCTTGGCTGAGGCTTTTCAATTGGAGGAGCTACTTCTGGTTCTGTAGCTTCTGGTGGAGGGGTTTGTGGCTCCCCCTGCTCGATACCCTCAGGTTCTTCTTCCTCCTCTACTTCTGGAATTTCATCATTTGGGATCAACTGTACTGGTACAGGATCTGGGATGATGTCTGTAACACTGGAACTAGAATCACCGGGCTCTGTGGTCTTTTCAGTGTCTTTGTATATCTGGTTCTCTTGGAACACAACATCCCTGTTTCTGATAACCTTTTTCGATTCTGGATCCCATAGTTTGTATCTGAATTCTTCGTCTCCATAGCCGATGAAGATGCATGGAGTTGATTTCAGATCAAGCTTCTGTCTTTGCTCCTTGGATACATGTGCAAATGTTTTGCACCCAAATACTCTCAGGTGAGAATATGAGGGATCTCTTCCAGTCCATACCTTTTCTGGAACTTCGAACTGCAGTGGTACTGATGGTGATCTGTTGATCAGGTAGACGACGGCTCTAACTGCTTCACCCCAGAATGGCTTTGACAACTTAGCCATACTGATCATACTTCTAACTCTGTCCATAATGGTCCGGTTCATTCTCTCGGCTACACAATTATGCTGTGGGGTACGTGGGACCGTCTTCTCATGTTGGATACCGCATTCAAAGCAGTATGCTCGGAAGTCATTGGAAGTGTACTCGCCTCCATTGTCTGATCGGAGGCACTTTAACTTCTTTTCGGTTTCCCGCTCTACTATGGCGTGGAATGCCTTGAAGTAATCGAGTACCTGGTCCTTTGTTTTCAAAAAATATACCCACACCTTTCGTGAAGCATCATCAATGAATGTGAGAAAATATTTGTTACCGCCTAAAGAGTCCACTTTTAAGGGACCACAAACATCAGTGTGTATTAAACTCAACAACTCTGATCTTCTTTTGGTAGTTGAGTTGAAAGAGACTCTATGTTGCTTTCCAAATAAACAGTGATCACAAGGGTTTAATTGAATACCTTTTGATACTGCAATTAGTTTCTTCCTTGCCAGTGTAAGCAACCCTTTCTCTCCCATGTGTCCAAGTCTTTTGTGCCACAAATTTGGTGAAGTCTCATCTTCAACTACATTGAGACTGTCAAAAATTACTTTCACATGGGTTGTGTATAGTGTCCCGTGTACCTGTCCTCGGGTGACAACCATGGCTCCTTTTATCAGCTTCCAGGTGCCATTGCTGAAATGATTGCCGTAGCCTTCTCGGTCTAAGGTTGTGCCGGAAATGAGATTGAGACGAAGGTCGGGCACATGTCTGACATCTTTTAACACCATACTGCAACCAATACTGGTCCTGATCTGGACATCACCGATTCCCACGATCTTGGAGAAACTTGTATTGCCCATTCTCACTGTACCAAAGTCTCCTGCTTTGTACGAGGTGAAGAAATCACTGTGGGGAGTGGCGTGGTAAGATGTTGTTGTGTCAATCACCCACTCGGCTTCATTGCTTCCTGCGTGAAGGCATACCTCTTCATCGACTGAGCATATAGTGATATCTCCTTAAACAGTGACCATGGAGTCTCCATCTTCCTTCTGTGGCTGGTGGCTGCTTTGACCTTGCTCCCTTTGTAGTTTGCGGCAATTCTTCTTTAAATGTCCCGCGATACCACAATGATAACAAACATATTTACCCTTTTGTGGATTTTTGTCATTACTGGGTCTGCCGCGGGTTTGGGACCTTCCTCTGCTTCTGCCTCTACTTCTGCCTCTACCATGGCCGTAAGATTTTCCTTGACCTTCTGTGACAAAGGCATGTGATTGGTTCATGCCGGTCTCCTTTCTTCGGGCTTCCTCGCTGAATATGGCATCCTTTACTGTTGCCATAGTGAGTTTGCCGTTTGGTGCTAAGTTGCCGAGGGAAACCACCAATGTCTCCCAATTTGGTGGTAAGGAGCTGAGCAGAAGTAGGGCCTGAGTGTCATCGCCAAGATTTAACTCTACAGCTACAAATTGGTTCACCAGGTTCTAAAACTCGCTGATGTGTTCGGCTACAGAGGATTTGCTCTTCAGCTTCAAATTGACTAGTCGCATCATAAAAAGCGCTTTGTTTCGAGCAGTCTTGGCCTGATACATATCCTCGAGCTTCTTCTAGAGTTCGTAGGCGTTGGTCTCTTGCGCAACATTGTGGTCTATCCACTGTCTGATTTGGCCAATAGTCTTTCTGTGCATCTTGGTCCAATCTTTTTCCGCGATTAACGTGGGTTTTGCGCCTTCGTTTTCCAACGGGTCCGCCAAGTCCTTGCAATTAAGGAGATCCTCCATCCTGGGTCTCCATATGGCATAATTTGATGCCGACAATTTAATCATGGCTCCGGATCCTGAATCTTCCATCGAATCGGATCAACTTTAAGCTTTCCCTAACTTGTTTGATATGTTCGGAGTGGAATCACGCAAAACGGAGTGTACCGTTGTGTCCAGAATGATCAAAAACCTTAAGATCGCCTCTGACAGAGCTCAAATCCAACTTAGGATGAGTCCGGAATAGTTAAAAGAACGGCGAGGGGCAAAACTGTAATTTTGCAAAGGACTTGATGACGTGGCAGCAGCAGGGAGTGACACGTGGCAGTGTGACAGGGGTGACACGTGGCGGATGACGTGGCAGTGGCAGTGGGGACACGTGGCACAATAGAGGGATGACACGTGGCAGGGGGGGTGACGTCAGCAGTGACGTGGCACCCTTGATGACGTCAGCAGTGACGTGGCGCGCATGGAGGTGCGTGGCGCGCGTGGTCCTCATGCGCGCTGGAGGTTGAAGGAGCGTGGGCGCGTGGCGCCAAGAGTTCTAACGCGCGGTGCTTCATGCGGCGCGTCCGTTGGAGTTTCCGGCAATTCTCGACGGGAAATGGTTCCTTGTTTGATGGGTCGTTCGACAATATGATTTGTGTGGTGTTTTGATATGTATACTGGTTCGAAATAGAGGTTCAAAAATGACTCTGTTTAGCTCTAATGGCTCTGATACCACTTTGTTATGCCCAAACCAATACCAAAGACAAACACACACACACAATAGACACCAATATTTATAGTGGCTCGGTCCAAATGGTACCTACGTCCACTTTGAGAGATTTCACTAGCTTTCGGTTGAAGCAAAACCGATGATGGAGGGAGGAGGATACAACGTGATCAAACTCGACTCTACCTCTAACACTCTCTTACAACTCACAGAACACTCTCTGTGGTTTACTCTCTTTTCTTGCTCTGTCTATCTTACTTAACTGTCTATATATTACACAAGTGTCCATATATATATAGCAGTAAGGATAGAACACAAACAACCCAACTTGCACAGGCGTGGGATTTGCATGCGGCTGTGATCCAGAAGTCTCCACGCGTGTTTAAGAAACTGCTAAAAGATCTTCAAGCGTGGCCGTCATTCTTGACGTTGAAGTGCCATGCGTGATGTTGCAAGTTGATTGTCTGCATATGGCGTAGAGAGTTGCATGGCAGTGATTGCATGCATGTGTATGGAACTGTCAATATAACATTGCAAAATCTACCTAATACACAGCTTATGAACATATACCGACCACACTGCATGCTGATTACCTTAGTAAAGCGCTAGAGTGTAGACAAGATCAGTCTTGCTCAAAACATCGAGGTCAAACATTCGCAAAGCAAAGAACCTCCAAGGAAAGTAAGTCCTTTTCCCCTTTCCAGTTGGAAAAAGGAAACAAGAGTTTGTGAGCTTAAAATTGAAGGTCTTCGCAGATTTGATATGCACAGTTTTGCCGACCCAGTTCAATTGGACAACGCCTAAATTTCAACTTAGCTCTTCAGCTGCTGCAGAGCCATATCATTTCTTGTACCAAGAAACTGCTCAAGCATGTATCTAGAAAGGAGTGTTCCCATCATGAAATTTAAAGGTTAACAAATATATATCCATCCTCAGTTTCCCTTCCTTTCTTTCCCTGTGTTATCCAGCTACTACTTGATACTTTGACTTCCAATTGCAAGTCACATGTGCTTTCTCATCTCAGGTTAAACAGTACTTTATTCCGGCTTTACTAAATTAACCTTGACCGATAATGACTCTTCCTTTTTTACAAAGTGTTCTACAGCTTATAAGTCCTTGGCCAATATGACGTTTCAAGTAACTGTTTATAAACTCGGCTTGCCAAGGTCAACCCGCATCAATCAATAATGAATAATTCGTTTCAGTCCAATGAACCAAAATTTCAGTTCTTACTAAGGTTTAATCGAATCAAAGTAGTACAGTACCAATTCAAGTTGACTCAAGATTGCATGCTTGTTTGAAGACCATTAATTGCGTATTTGATGCTTGATTTAAGATTGAACCTTCTTTTAACACTATATGTATAGTAGACAACCTCATACTTTTTTATGCTATTTCAACCCAGTGACATTTCAAGTCGGGTCAAGTTTTAAGCCTTCGAGCATTAGTTTTACTAGACTTTGTAAAGACCTATAATATACCACTGTGACTGTCCTACTACTGGAAGTGTTGCTGCTACTGCTATTATATTTACTACTATAACATCTATTGCTTCATATAAAAGAAGGAAAACATAATATGAAGAGCACGGGATGTGCCCACACTTATCAACAT
Organism: Cornus suecica; assembly: GCA_963922005.1. Taxonomy (NCBI): domain Eukaryota; kingdom Viridiplantae; phylum Streptophyta; class Magnoliopsida; order Cornales; family Cornaceae; genus Cornus; species Cornus suecica. The sequence continues at coordinate 18,247,531 of OY998246.1, forward strand.
TCAGTATTTATAATGACCAACATTCAGTTTATTTTCCCAGTTCATCAATTTGGACTCCAAATAAAACTCGAGTCAAATCAAAGTATATAGCAATGCAGCCGTCCATATTTCATTTAAGTTTCACTGTTGTCCAGATGTGCTTACCAAGTGCATTCAATCAGCACCACATGACGAACGGGTAAAAACTAATTTTTCATTCTCAAAAGTATTAACTAGGAATTACTAATAGCTGCGGCAGTTTTTAAATTAAAAGCAGTGTTTGACTTGCCTCGTGCCGTTATTCAACAGAATAAGGTAAATGGGATCTTGGGATGAGAGCTGGAAAAGCTGCAGGACAATGTAGGCACAAGTAGTGATGCTGAAAAAGAGTGAAAATCCGTTATCAGCAGGAGGAAAAGGAGGGTTAAAGCTTAAAAATCCATTACTGGAATTGCCAAATAAATGGAGACATTCCGATATCTTTAGACATAATTGCTAAGTTTCCAAGGCCACGATGGACGCTAACTTATATAACCTTTTTGGCATGCATCATCCTAAATATATTTCAGATCTTTTAGTGGGTGGGGAAGAACACTATTGTGAGATTTGTCTTGCTAATCAGAATTACATGAATAGAAATTTGGATAACAGGATAAGATACACAAAATGTATGGGTATTGAGTGGCATGTAGCAGCACATGAGTGCTTCCTGTTGAAAATTTATGAGGCATGCAACATCCATTTTGCAGTCTAAATTAACGATTTCATACGACAAATTTCTGTCAGAACTGCCTAGCAGATGATTGCAGTGTACTCTTTTCTGAGAAATTACTGAAAATGATTCTATAAGACAAGTTTCTTTCCTTTATTTATTGCATCTTACTAGTTCTCCCAAGAGTCTTTCATAATTTAGAAAGAAAAAACCCCGACAATCAATCACCTGAATTGTGAAGAAAAACTAAGTTTTGTCCTTTTAAACAGCACTGGGAACAATATTGTGGTTAACATTAAAGTCCTAGGATCAATGAAACTTGTATACTTGATTCCATAATATAAAAACAAAAGTGAAAATAAAATTTCAGAAAAAGAAAAAGATTAACTGAGAATAAGTGATGTAAATGCAGCATTTTGTAACCATAACAGATACATATAGCTACATGGCCCACATCTAAGGCCAGCCAGACAACAATGTTCCATGGCTATGCAAATTTCATACAAGAAAACTATAAAAGACTGAAAAACTAAAAGAATTCTTGCTTGTGAAATTATTACTATCAAATACTACAGTTGCAATTCAGTCGAATTATATAGTGGTGGATATACTAATCCAAGAAGAGAATTTTACCTGCCAAAACATATCAATAAAGCTATCCAAACTAGTGCACTCAGCCAACTTGATTCTTTGTATGCTACCCAAACCTGATCACACACAAAAACGACAAAGGATACGGAATCAGATAAAACATTGTGCTTTTACAATCTTTTCGTCAGCTATAAAAGATAGATATATCAATTGTTTGTATCTGCCTAGCCTCTACCACTACAGAATTTATTGTCCCACCAACACCTTTTCATCAAACACTTATCTTATTTTGAGTAAAGGTCTATAAATCATATATATGCGCTGCCAGAAAACAAAAACAAAAAAACCTCAAGAAACAATTATATCACTAAGAAAAGTATGGGGCTTTTGAAGTTAAAGCCATTTTTTATTTTTCTTTTTTTCCCATTATTGGTCCACTGGGGCTTTTGAAGAGAATTGTTGTGGGTTGATTTCGTTAACATTCCAACTCTTACAAATTAAAGAAGGTAATATAGGTAATTTTAAATTAGCAAAAAGGACATGAAGGATGAAATATTTGAGAATCGAGACATACCGATAGAGCCACAACATTTATGTAAAAATCAATTAGTGTTGCTGTCATCCACCTGCAAACAGCTTAGCTGGTTAAATTCACGTTGTAGATATATGTGTACCTGCAAATATAGATTCTGAATTGAGTTGAAAGGAAGGCTCCCTCACCATGCCCACACACGGACACCACAATGCTGAGGTGATGCGTACAAAAGTTGCTTCTTATGAGAATGGAAGAAGCAATGAGAAAAGCTTAAAATCTGGGTACGTGGGTTTTACGGTACACAGAAAGGAGTGGGTTGAGGGGGGACGCTCTCTGCTAGATTTTGCAGAGGTCTGAAAGGGACACTAATTTGGCTAAGATGAATTCTCCTACACTTCTACATGTCTGCATGTCGGATCTGACCTGTTTCCAGAACCCCGTCCTTTTGGATGTGTGAGTGAGCGAGAGGTTTTAAACCTATTTAGATGAGTAATATGCATTTGCTTACACCAAATATATGCTTTAAAAATCACAAAGCTAAAGATTCCACCGATGAGCAAATGCCCCAGTGACTAATCCCAGAGACCATTTGTCGCTATGACGGGCAATACTTATCATCATTATCTTCTCATATTTCAGTAACACGGAGTCATTCAATAATTTAAGCTTTGATTCCAAAATTTTATAAATATGCATTTCCTCACCTGGGATTAAGCGATATGATTTTATCCTAATTTTTATTTCTTTGGTTGTTTTGAGAGGGATACACCTTTCGTGTTTCTAATCAGATGATACTTTTAGTTTATGACAACTCTAAAACAGTTAAAGTCAGATGTAGCTTGTGGTATGTGAACTCATATATAGCAGGCATCTGGATACATTATCTAAATACTCACAAATTCAGATTATTCTATTTATTATTTCTCCTTTATGAGGTTTTGAACAGGGTGCAAAGAATTAGTATTTCCAATTTTGGCCCATCTCTTAAAGGCTTAAACAAGGGAGATATTCCTAAAAAGCGGATTTCCACCAGAGGAGGTAGAATGATGTTAACCAACTGTAATTTACTGACTAACACGATACCACAACTCTCTTCTCTCTTGGACATCAGTTACTAACTGCAACTTAATTCTGCCTTCTCTTCTACACACCCGGTCCACCCAACCCCAAGAGCCATCCGACCACCTGTTATTGCAATCGTTGCTCCCACACCTCCATCACCATCCTTCCTATTGCTATAATACCAACAACTTCACCACCCAATCACTATTGCTGCCACCACATAATAAGACCGTACTCTTTATACACCACATATAGAGATTATAATGTACAGTGTATCTACAAGAAGCGAAGGAACAGGAAAAGGACTTACGGTGTCAAGAGCTCACTGCGAAAAGGAGAACCATCCGTCACGATAGTGTAAATCAAAGTTGCCAGCATTAAAACACCCAATGCGCTGAAAAGAACTCTTGCAGTTACCACAGACGACTTTTTTCCTTCTACACCTTCCCTAAATGAAAAAATATCTCAATGTATAAGCAGATCAGGTAATATGAGTTGAGTACCAAAAAGGATAACTGAACCATGAAAACACAAGAACCTGCATCATTAAGCAACAAAAGAAACCATCACAGTATATTGCACTATCAACCAATTTACCAGCACTCCTCCAAGCACACTAGATTAATGGGGAGTGCATTGGTGCAACCCTTAATTATTATTTTACCCTTTCTGAGACTTGAACTTGCTCATGCTTGTGGTCTGAAGGCTTTACCATAGCTCCAAGCGATTACCCTTTAAATTACCGCTGACAAAATAGCATAATTTGATCAAGTTATCCACACTTACTTGCTTCGATGCCGTAATAGAACATAGTACATTGGATCATTCAAAGATTCTTGAGATGACAGCTTAAGGAATTGCAAAACAATGTAGCCACAGGTAGTAATGCTGTAACCAAAAGAGGAGATCAATCAGAACTCAGTTGTTGACCAAGATAATTAGACGCTCAGAGAAACAAGAAAATTCCACTTCATTTCAGCAATAATTCATGAAATCTCTCAGCACGTCAGACATTAATGATGAAGATCTAGGAATCACAAGAAAAGGAACAATAAGGAGCAAACCTTCCAAAACATACTAACAGGATCATCCAAATTATTGCACCAATCCAGCTAGATTCTTTGTAGGTAACCCAAGCCTAATATGACAAGAATACATATAAAGGTGAAAAAAATAGTCTTTAAAAGAGAGAGGAAAAGATAGTTCAAATAAATAAATAAACGATAAGCTTCCGATGTAAACCATGTATGTTTCCAGGTATGCTAAACTTAGGGGAAAGAGTATCGATCTATGCATATCTCTACATTCCCCGAGGAGTAAAAAGATGAACAAAGAAGAGGAAAAATAGAAAAGGAAAACATATAATAAAACATTACAAGATGGGACAGAACTAATGAAGAAACTAGGAGGAAAATATGTTCAATGAACATATTTCCTGAAATCAAAGATAATACTGTACTGAAAGGCAGAACAATTTTGGCCCCATCATGTTCTCACTGGTTATCCTGCCACATATGTGCAAAAACTTGCATATTCAGACATACATCTGCAAAAGTATGTATATCTCTCCAAATTCAATGTAGTTTTAATTGCGAGCAAATAAGCAGTAATTCAAATTTGTTTTAATCTCTACCAAGAAATATTCTAACCTATAGAACTAACAACAAAAGTTGATTTTGCCAGCTTAAAATTTTGAAATTTGAAGATTTAGATGTAAATTAATTTAATATTTTAGTAGAATAAAGCCAATTATGAATGTGCAGTCAACTAGTAATTTTAGCCATGTATGAAATTGCTCTCATACCCCCAATGCTACAATATTGATATAGAAATCAACAAGTGTTGCTGCCATCCACCTGTGACAAGTTCCAAAAACATTAGTTAAGTCAGTAATGTTTCCTTCTTTTAAATAACTTGCTATGATGCACGTTAACAACAGTATATTGGCAAGACAAGTAGGATATTAGACTTTTTGTAAGGGGTGTATTCGTTAGTACTTACGTAAGTAGGTATTCATATAGTTAGACTACAATAGAAGGATGGATACGATTGATTCATTCCCTCTCTCTTCTTTATGCTTAATCTTGTTTTGATTTTCTCATAATTCCAACATTGTATTAGAGTTTGGTGTCTAAAGCGTCGGGTGCGTTGTTGAAACCTTAGGGCAATTGAGTCTGATGGGTTTTATGAGAGTCCTAGATGGGAGTTGTTTGCAAGCAAGCTTGGTGTTCAGGTGTGCAATTGATGTTCTTTTGGTGCTGGCACTGTATGTGCTGCTAAAGTGGGGTGCTGGAAGCCTTTGAAGGAAGATATATGTGTAAGGTCTTTTTCTTTTCTTTTTTGTTTCCCAAGAAGGTCACATAGAATAAATGAATAATCCTTCCTCCTTCACAATCAATTATCATATATTCATATACTCTCTCTCCCCATATTAGTGTCCAGAACAACACCTTTCGAGGAAACATGCATTTTATGCTTTGCCCCCCTCTAAAAAATTATTAACTAATCCTTTCAAGTTTGAGAATACTATATACAAATTACAATCTAGTTTGAAAGTTAAGAATTTCAATAACATTTAAGAAAAGATGCAAAAGTACTTTGTTTGAATTTGTAAGGGAACAGGTATTTTGGTACAGCCTAAACAGGAAATATGGACAACTAAATTGGGACGGATCCCACCCCACTATAAGAAATTACGAGTATATTTGATAAAAACAATTCAAAATTCTCTTGGTAAAAAATAAGAACAATACTTGGGTCCTGTCCCACGAGGACGAAGGGAGACTGCTCATGTGGTCCAATACAATTTGAACACGTGGTTAATATTTTTAAAAAATGAAGATGGACATAAAATTCATAAAAACTTGAATTAGTGTCAATTCCTTTTTAAAAATATTTTGGCCACGTGTCTAGATTATATTGGACCACATCAGTGGGGAGGACCAGACACGGACCTAGAAAATTAGGTGAGTGGGGGCAAAATTGTTATAATTCTAAATTCAGTAGGGTCTTAGAGTGTTTTGAAAAAAATTCAGTGGGGGCATAATCACAATTATTCCAAATTTAAGTGTAATAAACACAAAAAAAGAAAATTCCAGTGGGGGCGGTGGCCCCCACTCACCACAACATATGTCGGTGCCTGGGGAGGACAGACTTCGTCCTCATGGGGTTGGACCCAATTGTTGTTCAAAAAATAAATCAATTACCAACTTTTCTCTTCTCTTCCATCCAACAAAAAAACACACAATCTTGATCCTAGTCTCCTAAAAATTGTCTCGTCCATCCAACCTTATCTCCGTTTCATCCAATTATTATCCTTCCTATTGATCAAAGCCTAAGAAACAATTACTATATAGAAGCTGATAACAATAACACTTGGAATTAAACAGAGCATTCTAGACATCGATGTCAATACCTAATCACATGAGAGCAAATTGATTTCATAATAAGGTTAAATTTTTGCAGTAATCATTAGTGCCTCAAATATCAGTTCAAAAACTACAATTCCAGCAAATCCTACTCATAAACGCTTGTTCACAAAGTATCATTCAATATGAATTATGTAATATCTGTGGTTTTGTGTATGTATACATGTATACATATATATATATATATATAGAGAGAGAGAGAGAGCATACGGAGTAAGGAGGCTTTTACGGAAAGGAAGGCCATCAATGGTGATAGTGTAGATGAGAACGGCCAACATCACACATCCTAATGCACCGAATAGAGTTCTCAAGCCCACAGCCACCGATATACCCATCGCTTTGTGTGTGTGTTTGTGTGTGAATGGCAGGAGAAGAAGAAGAAGAAAGGAAAGAAGAGTTGAGAGACGAAAGTTGTGGAAATGCCATGTCCACGTCTTACTGTTGAATATAACAGAGACGAAACAGTACGACGTCGCTCATCAACTACCTATTTTATTATAAATAAATAAATAATGAAAATTTAACGATTCTAAAAGATTGGACTGTTGTTTGATAAAATGAAAATTAATTATCTACATAATAGACTTTTTGAGCACTGTGAAGATACGTGGTGTTAAAATTTCTTTTTTTTTTTTAATATGTAAATTATTAACCTTCAAACTTCAGGAATAAATTATACAATCACTTGAAATTTCACCCATAAAATAAATTAGCTTTTTTCAAATGAGAACTGCATCATTTATGATAGATAAGTTTAGGAGAAATTTCTTATCCTATTTTCCCCAAAATTTTGGAGGGAAATTTTTAGTTTTTGACGAACGATCATATCATTTAACCAACATGTTTGACATCAGATGCTACATTCTGATGATTCAAACATGAACCGGGGGAGTAAAACATTTTTGTCATCTTTCAAAAGCTTATGAAATGACATGTTATATAGCAATTATACACAATAATAGTAGCACATAAATGGACCTATACAGATTACCACACCATGCCACAGTTTTGTCATCTTTCAAAAGCTTCCAGAAATGACATGTTATTCATAGTTTGCGGTATTGTCCGATTCTTAACGCTTAGGAACCTAAAGTGTCAATACCGACGTATTGTCCGGTTCGTAACGCTTTAGAAAATGCCGATACCGTTATTTAACACCGATACTCATCTTAAAGACTGATATTATCCGAGTTCATTATACCGATACCGATACCGCCAACCATGCATGTTATATAGCAATTATACACAAGAATAGTAACACATGAATGGACCTATATAAATTACCACAACATGCCATTTTCCTGAGTCCAATTATTATATATCCTAATTTATATATGTTGAAGTGCCAAGAGCAAATATAACACCTGCCAAGGTTGTAAGATTTTTACCAAGAAAGCACTATAGATTCGAAATATCCACACAACTATAATCATAGAAAACACTGCTGAAATAAAAGGGGGAAAAAAACTTGAAATTCCAAATCATCTCACAACTAGGAACAGTACACATCATGTCATTCCTAAGAATCTTAATCTCTCGAGGCATAGCCTACTATCTTCTCAAATGCCAAAATGTGATAGCTAAAAGAAAAACTTGGAATCGCAAACAGAAACAGAAAAATTGGAAGTTAGGCATCCAAAGAGTTGAAGATGAATCTGTCAATATCATTTGCCTTTTCCAACTCAACATGCACAGCCACCCCCTTGTTCTGTCTCTGAGACAGCTTCAGGAATGCCCTGAAAATATCTGGACCCAAAAAAAAAAAAAAAAAAAAAGTAAAGACTTAGGAGAGCCAAGATTTGAGCCTCTTACAGAATGTAAAACTGACTAGTTTGCAAAAGGGAAGATAAATCATAGGAACCAAATTTTATAAAGAACCAAGTATAATATTACCAAGTGAAACGAATAGTTTGGATAAAGAAAAGGGCCATATATAATAAGTTCAACTCCCCAAGGAACTCGTTGAACTAGTTCCCATCATCGCTTTCTATATTTATTTTTACCATCAACAAAATAATTAAATTACTGCAGTTTCTAAATTTTATTGCAGAACAAGCATCTCTATCACCACAAAAATAACGAAACTAAGATCGGCTTTATTCTATTCTCGACGTATATTATGGCCACTATAGCTATCAAGGTCTTTTAGAAATGTATCAGTTCCAATTATCAGTGTATCATTGCAACTAATTGCATGCTACCGCAAGGCCCTCAAACCAAATGACCGGCACAAGACTAAGTATGAATGCAACCACCATTATGAGAACCCAAAATGTAACACCAAGGGATCAGCCAGGGTGGTATCTCCTTCCACTGCCACTTGGAAGATTAAGAGTAAGCAAATGCGTGTGTGCGCGAACACCCCCCCCCCCCCCCCCCCCCCCCCAAAAAAAAAAAAACAAAAACAAAATAACAATAGAATTATGAACCACAAACTTCAAACATTGCCCAAGGTGCACATGTGCACCTTTCACTATGCCTAAGTTCAGAAAATTTATACTTAATGAAACCCATGTTCCATTTCTGTAAAAAAAGAGGAGAAATAACTTACATATCCTGCTCATGCTCATTGGCTAAAGCAGTCTTGGCGATACAGAGGAATGCAACATCAACATTGTAATCCTCTTTCGCAGATGTCTCGAAGTAAGGTATGTTCCCTTTTGCAGCACACCAATCCTTTGCTTTCTTCTCAGAAACCTGTATATAAATATTAGAGCCAAATGTGGAGTGATAAACACCAGAATTTAAACAGCATTGTGACTGTAACTCCTTACCACTCGGCTATTTCCACCATCAATATCAATTTTGTTTCCAACTAATATAAATGGAAAAACCTTGGGGTCAGTTGGGTTTGCCTGCAGCATAATGGAATCATGTCAGCAATAAGACTCGTGCCTACAACTGGGCCACTCTTTTCTTATTCTTGAGGGCCACCTAAATTTAATGAAAAATCGAGAACCTTTCAACAAAACCAAAATACTAAAAAGCATCAAAAAAATACTTTCTTCAAAAAATATTTCATTTATTTTAGCATTCTTATGGGCCGTTGAAACATTACCAAAAAAAACATTTTAATTCCAATGAATCAAGCATAACTATCTTAGAGACGCAAAAAACTACTACGTTTATGATATCACTTTTACTAGGTATATTTGACTCACTCTTCACAGGTAAGAGGTAGCACAAACAATTTAAGCACATTAATGTATATAAAAGTGCTAACCACCCAACTGCTCTAAAAGGTTAAACTGTAAGAGAGGGTGTAACTTAAGTATTTAATTACTTCAACACGCCCCCTCACGAGGGGGCTTCTTTTTGGTCCAACTTGTGTAACAATTTTTAATATGGGTTATGGTGAGGTTTGAACACGAGACATTTGACTCTGATACTATGTTAACTACCCAACTGCTCTAAAAGCTTAAACTATTAGAGAGGGTGTAACTTTAGTATTTAATCCTACAACATGTCCCTCACATGCGGCCTACTTTTTGGTCCAATACGTAAAACAACAACCTTATTTTTTTTTTTACGGTAAGGTTTGAACACAGGACTTCTGATATCATCTTAACCACCCAACTGCTCTAAAAGCTTAAGTTGTTAAAGAGGGTGTAACTTAAGTATTTAAATACTTCAACAAAAAGCAATACAAAAATAAGGTGAAACAAGAGTGGACTTAAGAGAGCTAATTAAGTAGCTCTCCTAACCATTGAAATGAGAAAGCTGAATCTCTCACGTGCCCTCTTGCTTCAGCTGTCTGGAAATGGCTTTCAGAGCTGCTGGGATAGAATTAGCAACAATTTTCTACCTTTAATCAGCTTTTGGACTGGTTTCTCAACAAGCAGATCTCACAAAAGGCTAAGAGGAAATTGTATGACACTGTTATTTGGCAACTATGGTATGAGAGGAATATGAGATTACATAAGCATAATCACAGGTCAGCATTTGAGATTTCTAGGATTTTTTGGTGGGAGGTCTTGCTTGCAGACTTGACTTTAAGGGATTAGTAAGTTGGAAGTTGCAAGTTAGTGTCTGCCTCTTGCATTGCATTATTGCTTGGCTAGGCTTCTGTTGTTAGTCCATGGATTGTAAGCTATGGCTTTTCTGTCACCACGGATATGCCCTTGAGGATGCATGTTTAATTGTTTTGGTTTTATGAAAAATCTCCAACTTTACCTAGAACCACAGAAAAAGGATCTATATGAAGTCGCTCTAAGAGACATCACGCAGAAAGGGATATGTTATGGCCTCCACCAGAACCCTGGCTAGTCAGAAAATCACATGGTACCTGCCCTATATGCTATGAACTTCATAGTTTCTCAGTGTCTCTTACATTGTTCAATTACCAATTGCTGTGAAAATGTTCTCATGCGCACCACAGAAATATTTGACCCGAGTGCTTCAAACCGAAATATAAAATCTGACTCAAATTTTAACAAGGGAAATTAGATGTCAACTAAAAACAACTCTCAAAAGTTGGCATACCAAATATATGGATATATTGTAACTTGGACACTGTATGCAGTCAAAACTTGAGAGGGAAAGACAAAGAAGAGATAATGAATAATACAATAATAGAACAAGCTATTCGGCAAACAGAAACACATTGACCGTAAACAAATACAGAAACACACATGCTCTTCCAGATAAGTTGATCTAAAAAAGACTGGAAGAATACAATGGATTGGATTGTTTTTTCTTTAAGGAAGACGTGCTTCTTAAATATCCTTGTTTGGTTGTGCTTGGGTGCATCTATATCCTCTCTGTAATCAGTATTAGTTGTAGTTTAATTCACGATATTTTGTATAATCAGCATTGCTTCCTCAAAATGGACGTGGTGTTGAAGGAAATTCAGTATGGGAATATAGGGTGATCAAGCTGGAGGCAAAAGAGTCTGGTCATTGATTTCGCTATGTCTCACAGTAATAATGTTCTGCTTGATAGTTCTGCCTGAGCAAACTAGTTCTAGGACTTCAGCAGAACCACTCCAGGTAGGCATGTACGACATTAAGTAGTATAAGAATTTCTTACATCAATTATTACATCTTCTTCTTTTTAGGTTAGCACGCCAAGTATTACATCTTAGTTACTCCGAAATGAATAACAATAATAACCGCGATGGAGCATAATATATCACCGACCTGCTTGAGAAATTCTTCATGCCAAGTGTCAAGAGTATCAAAAGACCTCATGACATTAACATCGTACACTAAAACGCAGCAATCTGCCCCTCTATAAAATGCAACGCCAAGGCTCTGAAATCTCTCCTGCCCAGCTGTATCCCATATCTACCAATGCAAAACATACAATGTTATTAAACACCCCGCAAAAGAGTAACTGTCTATAAAAATCCAATTAAACCACATAAAAGATGCCATTGGCCAATGTTGGACCCATTCGTCGAGGGAGTCAAGCGGGGTGAATGAGGTACATACTTAACCTTTGGCATTAATTGCACAAGGGATTTCCATCATACTCAAACCCACTTTCTCACACTCGGACTGGGCTATATAACTACTGCACCAAGCAATGGTGCCTGCTCTAATCAAACCACACAATTAACCAGGAAGAAACAAAAAAGAAAAGCAGTGTAAAACTAAGAACCCACTTGTAGAGTGACAAGCCTGTCATCAATTTGTAGCTCCTTGGTGAGAAAATCAGCTCCAATTGTAGCCTTATATTGCTGACTGAATTTCTTGTGTACATATCTAAATATACAGTTAACGAACCACAAAGACCAAAAAAAGGGGTATTCTTGAGGTTTGGTTCAATTACTCACGACGGTTTTTTTAGCCATTTATTACACTGTATACCCTTGAGTCAAGGTTTGACGCATGATCTCAACCACCCCCTCCCGTTATCTTGGGGTAGAATCCTTTAGTGAATTTTTGTAAAAGTTAAAATATTGTTCAGTTATATGACAAAAAGGACAGAACATATAAACAAAAATACCCTTTAGTCGGTGTAATAAAATTAACTGTGTAATAAAATCAATGATAGCCGTCATGCGTAATTGAATCAAAACCCCAGCGGAGGTCACTGTATTTTATTCTACAAAAAACATAACCTACCACAAACTATAGCCATAATAAACCTAGATGCGGTTAATTAGAATTTCAAAAGTACTTGATTCCCTGCTCAGGCTGAAAAAAAAAATACAGAAAAAAAAAAAAAGCAATTTCGGACTCACAGAGGCAAAAATGGAATTACATGCTCCCAAACATTGTCTTATATATCAGAAACAAGGTAACATTCAATTCTCAAAAGCAAATCTTCTAAACAATGTCAACAGTGGACATTTAACAAACAGAAACCAAAATGCAACCATCTATAGATTTTCATTGAACTAAATACAAAACTTCGATCTGCAATGATTGGGGAAATATAAACATAAACATACACATACATACATATATATACACAAATACACGTACACACACATACATATACACACAAATACACGTACACACACATACACACAAAGAATTATAGATCTCACTGATCAATTTGTCAATTAGAGGATACTGATTCATCAATGACGTCTTTCCAACCCTGACAATTACCACAAAAATTCAAAATCAAAATTCAGATTAAATAAAAATAAATAAATAAACAAAACCTATCAACAAAATCAAAATCTAGAATTCGAAATTTCTGAAAATTGAAATAGTGATCGTACCCACTGTCGCCGAGAACGATGACCTTGAGCAAGGTTCGTCTACGCACTGACATGGCGGAACAACAGAAGTAGAGAGGGTTATACGAATCTGTGCCGACTGTTTTTAGAGAGAGAATTTTCCCGAGAAAAAGTTTATAGAGAGAGAAACAAACAGAGGGAGAAAAAGGGGCGCCAATTTGGATTTTCTCTCTCTAAAACTCTCTCAAATTATTCATAAATTTTGGGGACAATCGACAAACATAACAACCATACGAGAGCTGGCCACTTGTGTTCTCACTTTATTTTAAATTCGGGGTTTGCACAATGTTACAGAATTTAATGAGTATGATTTTGATCATTACTAGGGGTATTAATTAACAGCTCAAAACAAATAATATATCCACCTATATCTATACTACCGTTAAAAAAAAGTGAATAATTATCCAGTATTTTTAATTTAAATATTTTATATGATTTTCAATCCAATTTTTACTTGAATTATAATTATAAAATTTAATTAATTTGTATAATTCCAATTAAAACAAAATCCTATTTGGAAGCACCAATACTTATTTATGTATGAATTATGTATTTAAATTTTATCTCTAAAATTTTATTATTTTTTAATTGTATTAAATTATATTAAATATATAAATTAAAATTTTAATTGAGATAGAATACTAAATTTTAAAATTTATTTTTTATTTTATTCATTTCCCTTATTATAATTTAATGGTAATTAATAATCTTGATCCAAATTGAATAAAAATATATTAATACTAAATGTCGTCTATAAATATATTTAATAATCCTAATTTTAAATGAACTATAATATTGAATTACATCTATAATTGTAACAATCACAATTCTAATTGCACATAATAACTTTCGAGACGTAAACTTGTACTGTGATTAAAAGATATTGTAATTAATACTCCTAATCCTAATTGGATTAAAAAAAAATCGAATCATGTCTATAATTGTATTTAACAATTCTAATCCGACTATAAAACTGAATTCCATCTACTAATTAATAATCCTAAAATTTTAACTTTGGACGCGTAAATCTAATTGTAATGGAATTAAAAAGTTATTATTTCAAACCCTATATATATATATATGGAATCAATGACTCTCCTCTTCAAAACCCTATTATCAACTCCTCTCCATCCTCCTCTTTTGCTCAGTCTTCTGTTTCCTTCTTTCAATTTGTTGTCATTGTTAATAGATGTGCATACGGTTCGGTTCGGTTCCGTTAGGAAATCAAAATCGAACTGTTATATCCGATTCCTTAAAAATGAGAACCGGACTGAACCGAACCGAACCATTTTTTTTTGTTCGATTCCGGTTCCTACTACTGTCTTTCAAAAAAGTTAAAAATGTCAAGTATCAAAACATAATATAAGTACAAAATAAATTAAATAAGGTATCTCAACTATTACAAACCCAAAATTAATTATATAATTAATGAAATAGAAGTAATTATTTCAAAATTATATCTCCTAAAATTATAGCCATGTAACTATTGACTTATAAATTTTAAATTATATATAAGTCAAACTATAATCTAATGAATAAAAAAAATAAGAATAAAAAAAATCAGTTCTGTTCGGTTCTACATAGTTAAATTATGAACCTAAAAATTCAATTTTTTAAATTTTGGAATCGTAACCGAACCGAACCACCTTGCAACCAAACCAAAACATCAGTTCTAATTTGGTTCAGTCCGGTTATTCAGTTCTTTCGTTTCTTTCTGCACCCCTAATTGTTAGCAAATGTAAGTGTCAAAAATTCACTCACATCAAAGATGCTCTATTTAGGCTCAAATGGCCATATTTATATATCTTACTCTCATAATGCATTTCCTATTTAATAGGATCATGCCCCCATTTTGTCTAATAACTACCCACTATCTTTTGATAGTGGGTCGTTACTTCTTGCTTATTCAAGCCAATAATGGGCTATTTATATTACATGGGCTTGAAATTATGGGCCATACAATCATTTACATACATAGGCCTACATATTTATGGATTTTCCAAACGGTTTTGAGCCCATTAAATTTCTGCTGTCTTCATTAGCCCCATTCGGGTCGGGCATATGAGCTCATGGGCTTGACCCGAATTGCACTGATATTGTTGTTTTACAACTGTGCAAGATGACGTCAACCTCATTTTTGCGAGAAGGCGTGTGGATTTCAAATTTCAGAAAAGCGACTGCATGTTCCGCTTTCACCGTGTTTGAGGCCTTGGGAACCGATGCGCCTCCTCTGTCATTTAATGCCGACTGTTGGTATGTCTGACTGTATATAAACCTCTTTTTGGGCTTCATTTCTGATTCTTCTTTTTTCAATTCTTGTGTGTGATTTACAAGTAGTGTTCAAGCTTCCACCGTTGTTCATATCTTGGCCGTCGGAGCTTCTTCTACCTCCCCGCCGGTACATTATGTGTAAGTTGTCATCTCCTTTTCATTATGTCTGGTGACGACACTTCAAGGTCGACCGAAGGAACGATTCCTCATGAGTATGGAAGATCTGATACACCGAGCCCCCCTTTTGCAAACCCATCTTCTTCATCCTCTCCTTCTTCTTCTTTGCCCATATCCAATCACCTGAAGCTACCCGGCTTAGGAGTTTCTGCGCCGGACCAACAAGAGGGGGTTTCCATTTCTAACCCGCATGAGGGAGTAGACGCATCAACCAGTCTGCCTGTAGGAGCCCCTATCCCTGCTTCTTCTGTAAGGGTTGAGGCACCTGAAGTCATACCTGTTGGGATCTCCACTGAATCAGCCTTTTTTGTGGCTGAACCTCTTGAAGCCCATGAGAGGAAAGCCGTGAACATTAAGAGTCTGAGGAGGGATTGCAAGATCCCAAATGAGGTGATCCTGAAGGAGTATGACCCTTCCTATGATTTTAGGACGGGAGATGGAGCGGGTCCGGATGAGGTGTTGTTGTCCGCTCTTCAGATAAAGGCGCTTCGATTCCCTCTTCACCCTCTATTTCACTTCATTTTCTTTACCTTAGGAATAGCCCCTCTGCAAGTCAACCCAAACTTCCTCCGAATAATTTCAATGTTGATCTTGATAAACAGAGACAAAAAGTTGTCCTTGGGTCTGGCAGATCTTCTACTTTGTTATAAAATTGTGGACTTGAAGGATTGTGAGGGGAGGTACAACTTTTACCCCTATAAGGGTCGGGCGATCTGCCATGGGACTGGAAAAATGGAGAAGTATTGGAAGGAGAAGATGGTTTTAGTAAAAGGTGCTTGGTTTTATCCATATTCTAGAAAATGGTCGATCCCGAGTTTTTTGAAGCGTCTGGCCCTTCTTCCATTCTCTTTTATCCATAAGGAGTCGTGCCTCTGCTCTGGGTGTGATCAGCTCAGAGCGGATTTTGTGTATAAGTTTTTGGGTTATGATGATACTGACATTGTGGCTCAAGATGTAGAGGCCCGTTTTTCTTTACTGAAGTCTAAGGTCTGGTCGAACCGTAAATCATGCGCTGACCTGCTTAATCCTGCCAATTTGCAGGGTATATCAAGGTTAGGAGCCAACTTCAAGATCATGATGGATCCGATCAGACCGGTAATCGATGATGATGAGGATGAGGTGGAGGAAATAGCCGCGCCACCAGCAAGACAAGAACAAGTGCCTCTGGATTCTGATCCTCAGGCTGTGACCATTGTTGTGGCGGGCAATGCTTCTGGGTCTGCACTTGTGCAGACCACTATCCCTGAATTGCTCCACCCCTCTTCTGCCCGAACCAGACCAGTGGGGGAAGAGAGGCCCACTAGGAGAAGGAAGCATAAGGGTAAAGACAAGAGTTCTGCTTCCTCAGACCAATCAGCTCCCAGTCTTTCCTCAATGTCTGCAATGATAGCTCGGGCAAAAGACCTTTGGACGCCAGAAAAGCTTGAAATGCAGAGAGAGGCCAACCCTGACCTAATTGTTGGTCAAACTCCGGGCTTGTTACTAGGGGTATGTGTCTGTTTGATTTCATGTTTATTCCTGCTCTTATCTTTAATGCTGATCCACTTTGCCTTAAAATTTTCTTTTTAGGCTCTCTTCAGTGTCAATGCATTATGCCTTGCTCACGAGGGAGATGTGAAGGAAGTCGAGCGCCTCAAGACCGACTTGGCTGAGAGGGATGACAAGGAGAAAGAGCTGAAAGCTCAGCTGGGGGATCTTCCTTCCAGGGTTGCTCAGCTGGAAGAAGAACTCGCACATGCAAAAGAGCTGAATGCTAAGCTGTCCAGTGAGAATGAGAAGCTTGCATCTGACCATGAGGCTCTTCAACACCAGTTTGTCATCTCCCAGTCTGCCCTGGAGATGTGTAAGAAAGGAGGTCTTGACATGCACCAGCATTATTCAAGGATGAACAGGATAGTGGCTGGTGAATTCTGGCGGAAGGGCTTCATTGTTGGAGAGAAGGATCCAGCAAGGAGGAAGATCAAGGACCCTGATGCCATGGATGAGGTGTTAGGGGTACAGAGACCATATGCCAGCCCCGAGCCTAGTCATGCTCAGAACCTTTTCACGGAATTCCTCAAAGGGTATCTTCCTGCTGACCCCCTCAACCCCTCTATAGAATTCTTCCTCCGACCACACATGTAGATTCCTTAGGGAAGGACTTCAGCGGTCCAAGCCATACTTAGGCTTCTCTATATTCATTTTGTAATGCTGTACTTTGTACTATGTCCTTTGGGCAATTTTTGTAATACAAGACAGCGATTTTGCTTATTAATAGGACATGCACTTTTATTTGCTTCTGTCATTTAATGTTTAATTCTTCTGTTGATGTGAATCAGGCTAATTTGCCTCTACTTTAATTTTTTTACTCCTTTGTAAGTATGAGTCAGACTTATAAGCCTCTGTTATCTCATCACTTGGGAATTATTTTCAATTTCATTCCTCTGGAATTGTGAGTCAGGCATATAAACATCTGTCATCTCACTACTTAGAATTATTTTCAATTTCATTCCTCTAGAAGTGTGAGTCAGGCTTATAAGCCTCTGTCATCTCACTACTTAGGATTTATTTTCAATTTCATTCCTCTGGAAGTGTGAGTCAGGCATATAAGCCTCTGTCATCTCACTACTTAGGAATTATTTTCAATTTCATTCCTCTGGAAGTGTGAGTCAGGCTTATAAGCCTCTGTCATCTCACTACTTAGGAATTATTTTCAATTTCATCCCTCTGGAAGTGTGAGTCAGGCATATAAGCCTCTGTCATCTCACTACTTAGGAATTATTTTATTATTGATGTTTATGAATCAGGCTATTTGATTGCAAGAAGGATGACCATCTCTTATTATAATCAAGAAATTACAAGGATAACAACATCTGACTGAGTCAGAATAACAAACTTGGAAATTTAAAAACATATCAGTAAAGCTAGGCTCAGATACCTCTGCTTAATTATTCTGAAATCGAAATGAATGTCAAGGATAGTACCTCTCCAGTCGTGAGGCATTCTGTGAATTGGGTTCCATATTGCCGTCATTATTCCTGAGGCGATAAGCCCCACGTCCTATGACCTCTGTGACTGTGTATGGCCCTTCCCAATTCTTCCTGAGGTTTTCGACTAACCTGATCTTCTTTCTTAATACCATATCGCCCACCTGGAACTCTCGTCTTCTGACTTTTTTATTGAAGGCGTTCCTGACCCTTTGATGGTAGGCTGCTAGCCTGATGGCGGCTTGATCTCTTTTTTCTCCGAGCAGATCCAGTCCATCAATGAGCTGTTGATTGTTCAGTTCCTCCTGATACAGCTCTGTTCTGGATGTTGGCACTATTTGCTCTGTTGGAATGACTGTTTCTGTCCCATAAGCCATCGAGAATGGTGTTTCTCCTGTAGGGATTCTTGATGTCGTCCTGTAAGACCATAGTACCTCTGGAAGTTTGTCTGGCCAAATTCCCTTATGGTCTTCCAAATTCTTCTTCAGGGTATTCAGTATTGTTCTGTTGGATCTTTCGGCTTGGCCATTTCCTTGAGGGTATGCGACTGATGATGTTCTTAACTGAATCCCATGTTCATTACAGAACTGTCTGGTCCACTGATTATCCAGATTTGTTCCGTTGTCGATCACTATCACCCTTGGCACTCTGAATCTACAGATGATATTGGTCCATATGAACTTGATTACATGCCTGTGAGTGATGGTGGAGTAAGATTCTGCCTCAACCCACTTTGTGAAATAATCAGTTGCTATCAGTGCTTGATTTACTAATCTGAGAGCCATGGGAAGTGGTCCAACTGCATCGATCCCCCATTGCGCAAATGGGTGCGGGCTGAAAATGGGGTTCAGCAGTTCTGGTGGAGGATGAATGAAGTCTCCATGGAACTGACACTTTTTGCATCTTCTAACATAAGCTTTAGTATCCTGGGAGAGATAAGGCCAAAAGTATCATTGGCTTAGGACTTTGTGGGCCAACGCTCGTCCCCCCGAGTGATTTCCGCATGATCCTTCATGGATTTCCTTCATTATGGATGATGCTTCTGAAGGCGTGAGGCATCGAAGGTATGGACCCCCAAAAGATCTTCTATAAAGTTGGCCATATAGTAAGGCATATCTGGCTGACTTCATGCGAATTTTCCAAGCCTCTGCCTTATCATCAGGAAGGGTACCATTCCTGAGGTACTCTGTTATGGGATCCATCCAACTCGACTCCCAAGGTATTGCGCACACGACATTTGGGTGATGGATGCTCGGGACGTCAAAATAGTCGATTGGGGCGACTCTGGTCAAATCTTGATCATTGATTGACGCCATGTTGGCCAACCGATCCGCATTTTCATTTTCTTCCCTAGGGATCTGACTGAGTGTATACTGCTCCAATCTGTCCAACTCCATCTGAGCCAGTCTCTTATATGGCTGCATCTTTTCCCCTGTGTCATACTCACCTTGAACTTGTTTGACCACCAGTTGTGAGTCACTAAATATACGGAGCCTTCTAATACAGAGGCTCTGAGCTAGTTGTAGTCCAGCTAGGAGTGCCTCGTATTCAGCTTCGTTATTGGTAGCAGAAAACTCCAGATGGATTGATTGCTGGATTCGGGTTCCGTCTGGTGTTATAATTTCTAGTCCAATTCCTGAACCTGCTGAACTAACCGATCCATCTATATAGAGCGTCCACTCGGGTTCATCTGGGTCCTGTAGGATTGACTCTGGTTCTGCTTCTAGGAGAAAATCAGCTAAGGCTTGACCTTTGATGGTTGTTCTTGGCACATATGTGATGTCGAATGTCCCGAGTTCCAACGCCCATCTGGTTATTCTTCCCGTCATATCAGGTTTGGACATGATGGCTCTTATAGGTATGGTGGTTGGTACCACGATTGGATGGGTTTCAAAATAGTGTCTCAGTCGCCTCTTCGCATTGATTAGAGAAAGAACGGCTCGCTCCGCCATAGTGTATCTGGTTTCTGCATCAGATAGGGACTTGCTGCTGAAGAAGATTGGCTTCTGGCACTTTTTGTCATCCTTTACAAGTGTTGCGCTGGTTGAGGCTGCCGATATGGCAAGGTACAGATGCAGTGGCTCTCCTGGATTTGGTGAGGCGAGGATTGGTGGATTCTGGAGATACTGCTTCAATTTTTGAAAGGCCTCGGCTTGTTCTGATCCCCATATGCTTCCTTTTCCGCCTCTAATTGCCTGAAAAAATGGTCTGCATCGATCCGTCAATCGGGATACGAACCTGCTCAGTGCGGCTACCCTTCCTGTTAAAATCTGGACCTCATTTTGCTTTTTTGGCTCTTCGCAGCTTATCAGAGCCTTGACTTGTGTTGGGCTGGCCTCAATTCCTGTTCGGTTGACGATACGGCCGAGGAACTGTCCGGATGAGACTCCGAACGAGCACTTAGCTGGGTTGAGCTTCATCTCATATTTTCGGAGTGCATCGAACACTTCCTCCAGGTGCTTGAGATGGTCGTCTTTCCTTCTGCTTTTTACCACTGTGTCATCAATGTAAGCTTCTACCGTTGTCCCCATCTGGCTTTTGAATATCCTTCTGACAAGCCTTTGGTAAGTGGCACCTGCATTTTTAAGTCTAAAAGGCATTACTCTGTAGTAGTACGTACCTTCCTCGGTAATAAAAGATGTTTTCTCCTCGTCAGCTTGATTCATCGGGATTTGGTTGTAGCCGGAGTATGCATCAAGAAAAGAGAGTCTTTCATATCCTGATGTGGCATCCACCATCTGATTAATTTTTGGCAGAGGAAAACAGTCCTTCGGGCAGGCCTTGTTTAAATTGGTGAAGTCCACGCAGACCCTCCATTTCCCGTTCTTCTTTCTGACTACCACCACGTTTGATAGCCATGATGGGTATTTCACTTCCCTTATGAATCCAGCTTCTAGCAGTTTTCCCACCTCCTCGGATATGATATGGTTCCTTTCTACCCCGAACCTCATCTGCTTCTGCCTCACTGGTCTGACCTCTGGATCAACGTTTAGGTTATGCTGAGCGACCGAGGGATCTATGCCTGGCATATCAAGATGAGACCAGGCAAACACGTCTAAGTTTAGCTGGAGGAAGTGGATCAGCTTGTTCTTTTCTTTTTTCTGGAGGTATGAGCCGATAAATATGACTTTGGTGTGGTCCGTCTGACTAACATTCACCTCTTCTAGGGGCTCCGTGGTTGCCTGAGTCTCCTGACCCTCAGAGGAAGGGTCTGACTGTAATTGTTATTTCTCGTTGTATAGGGCCTTATCTGATGTTTCCATGGCTTGTTTGTCCTTTGGATTCAGATCCTTCAGGGATACTGAATAGCACTCATTTGCTGTTATCTGGTCCCCAGGGATATCTGTCACGTCCACTCCATTCGGATCAAGACACCGCATAACCTGATGAAGAGTTGAAGGGACTCCTTGCATCCGGTGGATCCATCCTCGTCCCATCAGTAGATTGTACGATGGCTCGACGTCCACCACAACAAAGGCTTCTTTCAAGGTTCGGCGTGCAACCGATACTGATAAGTGGACTACCCCTATTGGCTCAACGCGTCGTCCGTCAAATCCGGCTAGAGGTGTTCGAGTCGGGCATAGCTGCGATGCATCAATTCCGATCTTGTCGAATGCCCACTTCGTCATGATGTTGGTACTGCTTCTTGGATCAATCATTACACGTTTGATCAGGCAATTAGCTACCAGAAGAGTGATTACCAGAGGATCTTCATGGGGTGTCTGAATGTTCTGCATATCAGCCTTTGAAAACGTAATTCTTGGTTCTTCTTGGATGAGGGTTGTTTGACACACTTCGCCGATTCGTCTGAGTTTATGTGTTTTTCTTATCTTTGACCTTCTGCTTCCTTCGGCCTCCAATTCTTCTTCACCTCCTTGGACCATGTGGATGACCCTCACTAGTTGTCCTGCTGTAGAGTTATTCGGCTGTGTCCTGTGTGGTTTGTCCGGTCTCGGCTGATCCTTCATTATGTAGTCTATTAGTTCCCCTTTGGCGATCATTGCCTCGACCTGCCTTCGGAGGTTCCTGCAGTCGTTTGTATGATGGACATACTCACTGTGAAAGGCACAGTGCTTGGTCATGTCCCTCAACTCCATCGGTTGTCTGATCGGCGGAGGTGGTCTGAAAATCCCTTTGCTTTTGTTTTCTTGGAAGAGTTTTCCAAGGTTGGTTTTGAGTGGGGTGGCTCTTTCTTCTGTCCGTTAACGCTTGTCTGAAATTCTGGATGATGAGGTTTGTCGAGATGGCTCGAGTCGTTGAGGCCTCTGATCCCTCATCCTTTCCTTGGACTTTGCCTCCACCGTTACCAGTGAGGCTCTCCTCTGCCTGACTGATTTCTCCTCTTCTATTCTGAGATACCCTTGTGCTCTGGAATTGAGTTCACCGATGTTGACAGGGGGCCGTTTTACCAGTGAAGAGTGGAATTTTGTGCCAGGGATGACCGCCATACGGAATGCTTCTACTGCTGATAATTGGTCGCAGTCATCAATAGAAGACATCTCCATATTGAATCTGGATAAAAAAACTCTTGAGGCTTTCTCCCTTTTCTTGGGTCATGGTGAAAAGGCTTGATATCGTTTTTCTCTGCCTCCGGTTACTGAAGAACTGACCGATGAAGCGCCTGCAGAGGTCATTCCAGCTACTGATGGATCCGGGGGACTGCTTCCTGAACCACAGAAGTGGTGCCTCTGTCAAACTGGTTGAAAAGACTTTGCACAGAAGTTCTTGGTTCCTCCAATAAACGGTCATTTTGGTCTGCACCTGGTAGATATGATCAAGTGGATCCTTCGTACCATCATAGAGTGTAAAAGTTGGTAGTACAAACTTCCTCGGGAATTCTGCTGTCTCAATTTCTTCTGTGAATGGATATTGGGTCATATCTGTCGTTGCATGGATGACCAGATCATCAGGGGTCTGCAATTTTAAATCCTTCATCACATCTCTCTGGATTTTGGCAGCCATTTCATGCAGGTCATTCAAGGTTGGGACATGTACTGCTAGTATTCCCCTTGTTATGGGATGAGAGGATTCTTCCTCTTCCCTCGGCACCTTGTCCCTTTAGGTGGCTGATACGTTTCGCTCATGATGGGAGTTGGAGGCCTCTGGCTCGTCGTTCCTTGGTTGATCTATACTATTTACTAGATTGGAATTTTGGAGAGGAAAAGGGCCCTGAGCCACTCAATGGAGTAGTTCAGCATTCTGCTACTCAAGGGCGGCGTTTCTCTGCTCTACAGCTTCCAACCGCCTTATGACTTCTTTGAACCTAACTTCATTGTTCGTTGATCGAGTAGACACCATGTTTTTTTTCAATAAAAAATGAAAGTGTTGTGAGTGGAAAATATTTCGAGATTCCCACAGACGGCGCCAAATGTAAGTGTCAAAAATTCACTCACATCAAAGATGCTCTATTTAGGCTCAAATGGCCATATTTATATATCTTACTCCCATAATGTCTTTCCTATTTAATAGGATCATGCCCCCATTACATGGGATCATGCCCCACTTTGTCTAATAACTACCCACTATCTTTTGATAGTGGGTCGTTACTTCTTGCTTATTCAAGGCAATAATGGGCTATTTATATTACATGGGCTTGAAATTATGGGCCATACAATCATTTACATACATGGGCCTACATATTTATGGATTTTCCAAACAGTTTTGAGCCCATTAAATTTCTGTTGTCTTCAGCAACTCTTCGGTCAACTCTTTCCAGTGTTTGTTCATATGTTCCATACTCTTTTCGGCCCATTCTGAGACACGTTCTCTTTGATTTCGTAGACTACTCAATTCAATTGATTTTTTCCTTTGATATTTTACGGGGGAAGTTATGTTTCATTGTATGTATATATGTTTGGTAGATAATGATTATTTTTTCTTACATCAAAAATTATTCTTATTAACTTTTAAATTTATTGTAAATTATGATTTACTTACTCTTTAACTAGTATATCTATATCTATATCTATATCTATATCTATATCTATATCTATATCTATATCTATACTACTATTAAAAGTACAAACCCCCTTTATTATTTCCAAACAATTTTTTTACACATATTAAATCAACAATAAAATTAAAAATTAAATAGGTGTCTTTTAAAGTTAAATAGGTGTGATGGTTTATATTATGTATCAATCGTACCTCTTTAACATATTCATCATCCAAAACAGTTATGTTGCTTTACTCTAACGGTCACCTTTCAAAACCCTCCAAATCACGTTCCTTCATCATTATTTATATTCTACATCCTTATGTACATAACCACACACACAATTCTACACCATACATGATTTCTCTTTCCTTCTCGTTTTCATTCTTCCATTTAGCGGGAGTTCTATTTTATTGCTATGATTAATTTTAGTTTTGCAATGCTATGATAAATTTTAGTTTTTCAATTATAGTTATATATTCTTGTTGTTTGTTATTATTACAATTTCATTGTTAACTTTAATTTTTCATAAATTATAAATTATAGTTTTTCAATTATGGTTAATTTTAAATTTTCATATATAGTTATATATATTTGTCGTTTGTTATATATTGTATTTGTGTATTTTTATTTATTGTAGGGGAGTGAGAGAAAGAACCGAGGATATGTTGTGTATGGTTAGTGAGATATAAATTTGAATTCTTAATAAATTAATTATTGTTTAGCCCTTGGCTTTAAATGTATTGATTTACTATAATTTTTCTTTGGTTTTATTACCCTTTAAAGTTTTACCTTTTATGAATTTCTCATTTTATTTTTATATTATTTTTTTATTTTTTTTCAATATAAATTGATAGATATTGAATTTGATCAAGTTTAATTTATTTATTTCATATTTTTGCATCTATATCTATATGCATCTTTTAGTTATATTTGAATTGAAATTCAATTATAACTCTTTAATCGATTTCTTTCTTATACACTATTATTTATCTTTTAAGATACATATGTTATAACTTATAATCCTAGCAAACTCTTGTATTGAAATTCAATTGTAATTCTTCAATAAATTTCTTTCATATACACGATTATTCATCTTTTAAAATACTTATGTCGTAGTTGTTATATTTAAAACTCTTATAATTACAATACTTATGTTATAATTCTACTACGTTTAAAACTCTTCCTAATATTTTTGAAATTTTGAATTTTATAATGGTTTTCACCATTTAAGTATTTTTCCACGCTCACCTAACCTCGTAAGTGAGCCGCACTCATTTTTTATTTTTTTATATTTTGTTTTAACTATATTAGGTAAGTCAAATATATTTTATTTTTACCGTGATTGGGTCCTTTACTAAGGGCATAATTAAATTGTTTAACCAATAACAATTAGAGTCCTATAACATTGGTGTTTCAAAAAAATAAGGATTCTTAATGCGTATGTAATTGAACAAACCCAACAGACATCTATTTTAATACTATAGTAGGTAATTTTGGATAGGTGTTTTAAGGTAAAGATATAAAATAGTAACATGTCTATTTTAATTTATATATAGATGTTCTTCACATCCACCGCACGTGCTTTTTTTAATAGTAATATATATATATACATACATACATACATACATACATGTACAAATCTTACTAAAAGTTTTAAAACGATAAAAGGTGTTTCTCCACTACGATGGGTACTCAAAAAAAAGAAAAAAAAGGGATATGTCATTGTGGTTAATTTTTATTAATAAAAAAGAACTTCACTTTGGGAAGAAGTAAACGTTGACGGTTTAAAAATGTGTGTGTATATAATATATATATATATATATATATATATATATCTATTTATAAATGTACGAACTTCTTTTATTATTTATAAATATTTTTTAAATAAAAAAATATCAATTATTAATCATTTAAATACACATACCACTTGGTTGGTTGATTGTGCATGTTGAACAAAAAGACACATATATTTGTAATAGGCCTATCATTTATAACACACATTTTATACCGAAAGTTTACGTAGTTATAAATCATGTCTTTATAATAGTCGTACACGTTCTATAAATAAAAGTTATCAACTCTAATTTGATATACGCAATATGCACACATTACTAAAATAAATAACTGGTATATCTTTCTCTCTAAGTATAATTATTATTAAACTCTACATCTACAATTATTATATATCTATTATATTTCTCTTTTAATATATATCTATTTATTATATTTCTCTTATAATCTTATTCCACTTCACATTATTTTCTATATAATTATAATATTTTTAACATTAACTCTACAATTAGTACATATATATTTTTATATTTCATTCATTCACCATAAGACATTCACCATGTGCAGAGCACACGTTTAATCCTAATATATATATATATATATATATATATAATATCAAATCACAAAGTTGAGCATTAATTAGAAGCTTAAAAACTGGAAAAATACTAATAAAAACTTCAAGTGGCAAATTATAATTGAGCCTAGTAGATAAACAAAATAAATTTCACAAATACTTTCCAACAAAGCTAAATTAAATTATACTTGACCCTAGGAGATAATAAAAATAAATTTCACAGATGTTTTCCAACAAACCTAAATAAATATAACATGAAAAGAAAAAGCTAGGCCTACACTCTATTTACATTCCAATCCACTGTAATAAAACTTTTTCTGCGATAAAAATATTTTTTTTTCGAAAAAAAAAGAAGAAAGAAACAAAAGAAACCTTTAAAAATGTAATTATTAGTTATTATTACTTCTACCACGTACAATTTATAAAAATTAAATATATATTGTGATATTGCAAAAAAATCTGAGGTTGAAAATTATAAGTGGGCAGACATTATTATTATTATTAAATATTAATAATACCGATTTTTTTTGTGAATCTTTTGTGGGAGCCATGTGGGAGAAAAGATACAGGTCTTTCTGAATTTCGAAATTTTGGTGGGCCAGTAAGTTAGTTAAAGAAGGATGGGCCTTTTTCTTCCATTTTGGAATTTCGTAAGGAGTTCTGTGAATTTGTAAGGATTTAATTGGGGCACTATTATAATTTATAAGTACTAAATATTTAGCAAGCAAAATAAAAGAAATTGAAAAGCCCATTTAGGGAATTGCCCCCTTTAGAATTTTTTTGGAGAGGAGGCCTGGTTGAAAAAGAAATAAAATAATTAAATCTAAATTTAAAATTTTTGTGACTTATTTGAGTGTTGATTGTGTCCAAACAGTGATACATCGAAACAAATTTAAGGGGACATAGTTGAGATTGGTTTATAAAATAAATAAATTTAAAGGTTTGTTTTTACAATTTTGCCTAAATATTAATATAAACAAGAAAATCCGTGCCGATGGTGCTCATGGCAGAATCCATTGTGAATATTCATTTAATTATATACATAATTACATACATGTACATTTATTTCAAATATGTGTGAGTGGGTATATATATAATTGGGACATTTATATTTACCTTTCTTCAAGAATAATTAAACATTAGTTTGATTGGTAATTGAATATGTTTGGATAAAAGATGAGTTTGTAATTGAATATTTTCGCTAAGAAAATAGAATGTAATTGAATTCTTATTCAGTACTCCAATTAATTGAGTATTTTAAATTAAAAATATGTTTCGATAAAATAATAACGAAGGGATCACTACGTACGGTTTACTAAAAATATGTTTCGGTAAAATATAATGAATTTTATTTGTTTGTTGAGATATCATTGTATTTATAGCACAATAGCAGATTTTTTGCATATAGTTTCTTTTGTTTATGCTTGCTTGCAAAGGTCTCATAGCAATGTTATTTTAGTCAATTCAACTTCGAGGGAAAATGGCAAGAAAGGAAAAGAAAAATGTTTATATTGCAAGTCCAAAGTCAATGGGTACTATGGACATTTCCTGGATATCAGAAGGGGCATATGCGTCATTGAGATGTCTTTGTCAATTTTTTTAAACATAATGGCAGGATTGGACCACACTTAGGGATGGCAATGGGGCGGGTTGGGGTGGGTATCACCCGCCCCGTCCCCGAACCCGATTATTTTTTCCCGCCCCGTACCCGCCCCATCCGCGATTAATTTTTTATTTCCCCGCCCCGCCCCGCCCCGTACCCGCCAACTCCCCGCCCCGCCCCGATTACTTTTTTTTTTTTTTTGAATGGTAAGAAACTCACACACCACACCCACAAATGCCTCCTAAGAGGCTCGAACTTCTCACCTTCCCAATTTGGAAGTGAGATTATACCATTGCAACACATGTGCGCTGGTTTACGTATTATTTTTCCCCCAAATAACAATAAAATTCCAAAATCAAACCTAACTATAAGAGATCAAAATCAAACAATAAATCTATATGAAATCAAAATCAAATATTTCAAAAGCATAATAAACAATCCGTCAATACATGTTTATTCATATATATAGATAAATATATATTATATAGCTAATCGGGGCAGGGCGAGGGTGCCCCATACCCGCCCCGATTATAATCGGGGAATTTTTTTTTGTCCCATACCCGTCCCAATTAGCTAAACGGAACGGGACGGGATAAACGGGGCGGGGCAGAGCGGGTTTTTTTGCCACCCCTAACCACACTTGCCAAAATTACATCTACCCGTAATTTATCCAAACCTAGGAGTGTCGATATAAATAAACCTTGTATTTATATGTCAAATGAAATAGAAATTCGGTTAATCGGTCATTTTCATTTGTGTCCTCCTGCAGAGGTTACTCTCTCAGCCATACACGTGAGTCCGTGACATTTATTTGGTCAATATTCAAAGTTATCTCGATGATATATATATACATATATACATTAAGATTATTTTATGCTCCAAGCCTCCAACACAAGTCTCACTCGTACAGATTATATAGGTCCATTTTATGCTCTTTGAATGATCAACACCAAGACTATCAGTGAGTGGTTCCTGTGTCAAACCTTCATGCCAGTCAATGGTGGTTGCATCATTAATTTATCTCTATTCAGGGGTGTAGAACCTGGTCATTGAACTATTTATTATATTTTATAAGTGGACAAGTATATGTATATACACACGTATATATCTTATTTTATTTGCTTGGCATATATATATATATATATATATTTGTGTTGATATTTCTTGTGACCTTCTAAGAACCAACCATGCACCCTCCTGCATAGTGAAATTGGTTGGAATGATGAATTTTTGGTGTCTAGATAAATCGTATCTAGGCTTCGAACGTGGGTTCGAATCTCCGTCACTCCGCAAGTGGACGACTAAAATGTTATAGGAGATATGGTGCCGGTTACTTATAACACCCTTCAAAGGAAAAACTCCTTATGATCTAGGCACTAGGGAGTTCTTCCTTAGGGTTTATGCCTTTTTTCTAAGAACCAACCATGGTTTGCCGTAACGGCCGTTACGTAACGGATTTTTGTATGGTCGATACGGTTACAGCGGTGTTAACCGATTCCCACACCCGTAACGGGTTACGGCTGTTACGGTGACCGTAACCCCGATTCTCACCGGTTCCGAAAATACCGTAACAGTTAACACAATTGAAGTTTTTCAAAATTTTGGGTTAAATTTTTTTTTTGTTATGTATATGATATGATAAATGTTACTCCATTATTGAATTATTGAAAAGTAAAGAAAAATAAAAAAAATTGATTTGCACAGGTTAAGTAATCTTTACAGGTGAATTTTTGTTGGGGCAATCACCAAGCTCACAGTGTGATACAAGTCAAAGTTATTATCCGTCACAACCTTATGGATTTTTTCATGCAGAGGAATACCACATTGTGCCTCCTCAACCTCAGATGTCTTATGGATATTATGGACAAAAGTATAACATTAGTACAAATCAGTCTAATAATTCATCGGGATATGCTCGGGGTCAGAATCATCCTTATCAGTTACAAAGAGAAGATGGTCTATTAATGATGAATCAAATATCCACTGAAGATACATCTCAAAATTGACAATCTTTTCATGAACACCAATCAGAGCAACAAGATCCACCACGAAATTCATTTTGGTGGTGAACCGTGTACCTTTTTTAAAATTATTTTATATTGTTGGAAATAAATTATATCTTTTGTGATTTCAAATTTTTATTTATTTAAATTTAAATTTAATTTAATAATATCATAACAAGTATATCATAAACATTGAAATAACGACGACACAATTAGATTTATTAATAACTCATTTTTTATATTAAAATTCTTTAAAAAAATAAA
Organism: Cornus suecica; assembly: GCA_963922005.1. Taxonomy (NCBI): domain Eukaryota; kingdom Viridiplantae; phylum Streptophyta; class Magnoliopsida; order Cornales; family Cornaceae; genus Cornus; species Cornus suecica. Next base: position 18,278,119 of record OY998246.1, read on the forward strand.
TAAAATTCACTTAAATCTATTAAAAAATTATTTTTATTCATTCATGTTGTCAAAAGTATCCAATTAGAACATTTTTGGTAAGATGTGCAAGAGTTTAAAAAATTCACGATTGCGATAACCGAATCCCGTTACATAATCTTGATACTGACCTGAGTCCGTTACACCGATATCGATACCATTACAGTGATCAATACCATTACGGCGAACCTTGGAACCAACACATGCAAGAACAGCCTTTAGCTATGTTCCTTTCGCTTTCCCTCCTTTAAATTCAAAGAAAGGTCAAATAAATTAAGTTATGATAAAATACTGTGACCTCTCCCTTTGACGCAAATATACACAGGAGTATGATTTATTTTTATTACACTAGATACCCTTATTGCATCAAAATCTTTCTTAATTACCTTAATCAAAGGGTATATTTGTCAATATATTATGTCTTTTTGTCATAAAAGAAAAGAATATTTGTGTTTTTACGTAAAATTTCATTAATAGATTAGAATTTATGATAATGGAAAGGGGCCTTTAAAATTATGTGTGGAACCTCATGTGTATACAATATAATAAATTATTAAGCACAGTCATTATAAATAATTGAATTAAATCTTAGAGAAAGTCAGATGTATTTTATCTTTAATTCTATGATGATTACTGTCCATTGATCATAATTAATCAGGGGCGGAGCCATTTATTGGCTAGGGGGCCATGTTCCAAAAAAAAATTAAATTTATTTTTAGCCCCAATGTATATATATATATTATAGATATATTTATAAAAATTGCATATACCCCCCAAGTTTTTTTAAAAATTCCTTTGGTAATCTAAAAATATAAATTTTACTAATAAATTTATTAAAAATTTCATTCCCCTCCCCCAAGTTTTTTAAAATTCTTTTAATAAGCCAAAAATATATAAATTTTATTAATAAATTTATAAAAATTTGCATTGGCCTCCTAGATAATTTTCCAGGCTCCGCCGCCATAAATAATGTGACATATACATAATGGAGAGCTTTAATTTGCAAATCATAAGGCCTCATTTGGAGACTTTGTTTTTGTCCTCTTAAGAACAAAAAACATTATTGTTCTTGTCCTTGTTTTCTATCTTAAAAACAAAAAAACACAATTTTTGTTTGGGACAAAAAAACAAAAAACACAAGTCTTCTTTTTCTCTTACATACACACATTCACACACACGATTTGCAGTTGCAGATGGTGTCGAAGGTGGTGGAGGGGGTTCAATGGTGGTGGAGGGGATTCGATGGTGGTGGAGTTGTAGTTGTAGATGGTGGAGAGGGGTTCCATTTAGGGTTTGCAGAGTCGAATTAGGAGTTTCGATTTGGGGTATTGGGTGTCGAATTGGGATTTCGATTTAGGATTCGAAGAGTCGATCTAGGGGTTGTGGTGGTGTCGGCGGGTAGTATTCGTGGTGGCGGCGGCAGGTGGTGGGGTGGTGCCGATTGGTAGTGGTGACTAGGGTTCTATGTGTGTATATATATGTATATGTGTGTGTGAGAGAGAGTGAGAGTGTTCGATTTGGAGGTTTGATGGTGGTCAAAAGTTGTTGTTGGGGGTGGTGGCTGGAGGTGAATGGGTGGTGCCGATTGCAGAATTATTCGTGACAATTTTCAGAATTTATTTTATTTATTTATTTTTGAAAAATCCCAAAGAGAACAAAAAAATAGATTTTTGTTGTTCTCTTATTTTTTTTTACCATTCACGAAAACACTTTCCAAATTGAGAACGAAACAAATAGTAAAAAAGGGTTGCCACACACGTTCTGTTCTCATGAACAGTGTCAAAAAATAAAAACAGAAAAAAATAGCCTTTCCAAACGCAGCCTAAATATTCATGAAAAGACTCACTTCAATTCGTGTAGTTATTATCAACTTCATAATTGTTGTGTTTATTATTTTTAAATATATTTTACAAAAATCATGAAAAAAGTCATATATATATATATTAAACTTTTCTTCATTGGCATAGTCCTTGTAATTGAACATTTCTATGGGTCCGTTTGGCAACCCGGTTTTGGTCTTGGTCTTTGATTTCAAGACCAAGATCATGTTTGGTTGGCCGGTTTTGGACACCCTAAAACCAACCACTAAAACCTGGTTTTGGCCCACCATTTTTGACTTTTCTCTCTCTCTCTCTATATATATATATATATATGGCCGAAAATATGAATTATTTTGAAATTTTTTTTATATTTTTCGGAAAAAAATTAATTTCTGGGAAAAAATTATTTTTTTGAAAATAATTATCTTTTTGGGAAAAAAAAAAATTTCGGAAAAAAATTATTTTTCGGGAAAAAATCATATTTTAGGACAAAAATTAATTTTCTCCCAAAAATTATTTTTTCGAAAATATTTATTTTTTGGAAAATAATTATTTTTTTCGGAAATAAATTAATTTTTGGAAAAAAATCATATTTTCGGAAAAAAAATTAATTTCCGGAAAAAAATTATTTTTTCGAAAATAATTATTTTCCGGAAAATATTTATTTTTTCGTCAAAAAATAAATTTTTGGAAAAAAATCATTTTTTTGGGAAAAAATTAATTTTCGGAAAAAAATTATTTTTTCGACAAAAATTATTTTTTCGAAAATAATTATTTTCCGGAAAATATTTATTTTTTCGTCAAAAAATAAATTTTTGGAAAAAAATCATATTTTTTCGAAAAAATTAATTTTCGGAAAAAAATATTTTTTCGACAAAAATTAATTTTTGGAAAAAAATCATATTTTAGGAAAAAAATTAATTTTCGGAAAAAAATATTTTTTCGAAAAAAATTATTTTTTTGAAAAAATTAATTTTTCGGAAAAAATTAATTATTATTTTTTCCGAAAATTAATTATTTTCCAAAAAATTATTTTTTATATTTTTCGGAAAAATATTTTTTTCCCGAAAATTACTTTTTTTCCAATTTTATATATATATATATTTTTCATATTTATATATTTTTAATACATATTAGTATATATATATATATAATTATACCAAGACCAAGACCAAAACCAATTCCTTACCAAACATTATATATTGGTTTTAGATTTACCTAAAACCACCCAAGACCAAGATCAAGACCAAAACCAAGAGCAAAACTAAAACCAAGACCAAAACCAAATTTCCAAACTGGCCCTATGTTTCACCTTCCGCTTTTGTCCGCAAGTGTCAAATGAGAAATATTGTGATATGTGAGTTCCCTTCATGATTAAGATATATATATACACACACACACATATGTACATCATCATCTACAGTTTACCTTGATCTATTTGGAGAAATGGTCAACCATGTCAAATTGAATTGAGGTTTAATCATTATCGGCTTAAATAGCCCATAAAGTGATGACAGGCATTAAAATGTTAGCAGCCATGCATTGTGGTCAAAGGGAAGGTTCATCCCGTGCAAGCGCTCCAATGTTTAAGCATCAAGTGAAGCGAGATATTAGCAAAAACATATCATACAGGCCAAATAACTTATCTCTTACATTATATATATATTTTATAATCTTGATGTCCGGGTCAGCTTACACGTGTTAGGATTTTTATACCCGCCCAAGACCGAATCGAAAACACACACAAATAATTGCAAACAAAATCACACACACACACACACACCGACATATAGATTTATACATGGTTCGGCCAAATCAGCCTACGTCCATGAAAAACACCAATAATCACTATCAATGAGAGGATTACAATATCATGATCAGCAGATGAACAACTCACACAATACAATAGGGCTGACCCTGTATTTATATGATAGATTGAGTGGTGAACAAGTCAATTGGTATCCTAAACCAATTCGAATAAGGAGTCTTCAATTCAATCTCCTATACAAATAAGGATTGTTTGGTAACTAAGTTTAACTTTCCCCACAAGGAAATGACTCACAAAATATAACAATCTCCCATTTAACGACTTTCCATCAAACAATCAACTCCATCAAAGATCAGTGCATTACGACGCCCTCATTTTTGTCCTTAAGCTTGAAGACCCCCTAAATTTAAGCACAACTTCAGTTTCTCTGTTGTCACCACTTTGGTCAACATGTCGGCTGGGTTTTTTTTTTCCCTCTTGCTTGAATCTCAACTCTCGTAGATATCTCAATATCCACTTCACTAACTCTCAGTGTTTCTTCCTGGTATTAGGCATGAACCTGATCGTAGTTCTCACTGCAGCAATATCTAGCCTTGTGCAGACCATGCGACCTCTATTGTGTTTGGCCTCTCTGTCTTGCAACCATTGTCGCGTCTGACTTTTACTTGCAACATTTGCCGCGTCTGACTTCTCTTTCCCTTTCACTGAGAAACCTTCCGGTTGCTGCATATAAATCTTATCCTTTAGGTCACCATGGAGGAAAACAGTTTTAACATCTAATTGCTCTAAGTGCAAACCCTCTGCTGCAACAATGCTAAGAACTGAACAAATGGTATTCAGTTTCACAATTGGAGAAAAGATGTCGGTGTAGTCGATTCATGTTTTTGCTGAAAGCCTTTAACTACAAGTCTTGCCTTGTATCTCTCGGAACCATCGTGTTCCTTTTTGACCATGTACATCCATTTGTTATAGAAAACTTTCTTTCCTACCGGCAGCTCGGTTAGCTTCCATGTTCTGTTAGAGATAAGGGACTTCATCTCATCTTTCATCACAAGCTCTTATTGGCTCGCATCTGCTGCACTACATGCTTCATCATAACATTTTGGTTCACCTCCATCTATGAGAAAAAAATAATTCATGTATCTCCGATTTGGCATATGCGGCCGTTAAGTCCTCCTAGATATAGGAATAGGAGTCGGAGACTGCGGTGTAATATCCTGTTGAGTATTGATTTCTACAATCGGTTCATCTGACTGAAGACTCTCAACTATCTGTTGTGCCTCTTTACTGTCTTGAACATCTTCTAACTCAACATACACAGGATCACTCTATGCTTCAGGATTTGAGGTTGTCGTGTGCTTGTACTGGTACATAACTTTTTCATTGAATACTACATCTCTGCTTCGGATCACCTTTCGGTTCTGATCATCCCACATGCGGTAACCAAACTCATCACCTCTATATCCAATGAAAGTGCATTTATGTGTTTTAGGGTCAAGCTTTCCCTTCACATGATCACTAACATGCACATATGCTACACAACCGAAAACTTTTAAATGTGAAAGTGTTACCTCTTTACCGCTCCATACCTCTTCTGGTATTCTGTGCTCTAATGGTATTGATGGACCTTGATTCATAAGATATGCTTTTGTCCTGACTGCTTCTGCCGAGAATTATTTCGGCAACCCTGCCTATATGCGCATGCTTCTGGCTTTCTCAGTCAATGTCCAATTCATACGTTCTGCTATGCCATTCTGTTGTGGTGTATGTGGAACAGTCTTATCTAATCTGATACCATTCTCATAGCAAAAGTTCTTAAACCCGAAGTCTTCGTATTCTCCACCATTATCGGATCTCAATTTCTTTATCTTCAATCATGTCTCGTTCTCCACCATGTCTTTCCATTTATTGAACACATCGTACACCTCAAATTTATGTTTCAAGAAGTAAACACATACCTTCTTGGAATGGTCATCAATGAAAGTCATGAAATAAGACTTTCCGCCAAGAGATGAGACATTTGTTGGCCCCCAGACATCCGTGTGAACTAGCTCAAGCTTCTCCTTTCTGAGATTTCTATTGTTGCTTTGGAAACTAACACTCTTCTGCTTACCGAATATGCAATTCTCACTGAAGTTGATGTTAATCGATTTCAAACCTGGTAGTTTTCCCTTTAAGAGCATAACCTTAGCCCCTTTTCACTCATGTGACCTAGCCTCTAGTGCCACGGGTTGTGATCCTCCTTGCCTTCTGTAACTGCAATCAATATGCTAATATTGGTGGTTGCGTAGAGCGTACCTTTTTTATTTCCTCGTGCTATAGTCATAGCCCCATTGGAAACCTTCCACTCATCTTCTCTGAAAGTGGTTACATAACATTCACTCGCCAACTGGCCTACTGAGATCAGGTTCTTTCTCAAGTCTGGAATGTGTCTCACATCCCTTAGCTTCCATATCGATCCACTGACTCTGATATGTACTTCACATTTTCCTACGACACTGCAGGGCTGATTGTCACCTAGATGAACCTTTTTGAGGTTACCATATACATAACTCTTAAAGAGCTCTCGACTTGAGGTGGCATGAAATAATGTTCCATAGTCTAAGATCCAAAACTCTGTCTTGCTCTCCAAAGAGCATATCAACGCATCATCTGCTTATTCTGAGACAATATTCGTTTTAGTCTTGTTTTTCGCTACCTTCTGCAGGGATCTACACTGGTCCCTGTAATGATTAGTTTTGCCACAATTCCAACACTCAATCTCTTTCGAATTTTTGGGACTTCGAGAATGTGATATTCCCTATCTTGACTTGGAACGACCACGTCCATAACTTTCTCATTTCTTTCTACTTGAACATTTACCTATGCTTTGAACATTCAATGCTGAGTCACTGTTAGAAGAGTCTGTTGTTTGCCTTCTGATTTTTTCCTTGAGGTTCATGTTGACCACGGAATCATACTGTAACTTTTCTTTTCCTGAAGAGCTACTAATCGCAACCACTGTGTTGCTCCAACTCTTCGACAATTAGCTTAGAACCAAAGCCGTTTTCATCGCACTAGAGATAGGTATATCAACAGATTCCAACTACCCAACAATCTCATTTAGAATATTAAGATGTTCACCAACCTTTCCATTCTCAAACATCTTCAGATTGACCAATCTTTTGATGAGATGTACTATGTTTGTTGCAGACGGCTGTTCATACATGTTAGAAAGGGCGTCCATGAGATACCTTGTTGTCTTCTCATTCCTTATGTTGAAAGCAATGAACTTTGACAACATCAGTCTGATCATACCGAGAGTCTTTCGATCCAGGATTTTCCAATCCTCTTCTTTCATCGATTCTGACTTCTACTATTCCAATGGTAAATACAAATTATTTTCAAATAACAAGTCCTCAATTTGCATCTTCCAAAAAACAAAGTTTGTACCGTCAAACTTGTCGATAATTATTGCATTTTCTTCTGCCATAACTCCCGCTGAGCTATTTCAACGTGTTCGGAGTTGACTCATGCAAAACCGATCACACGGTTACATCTGGAATGGTCCAAAACCTTAAGAACGGTTTCGACTGCATAAAAAATGGGTTAAAAACTAATCCAAACGGGCAAAAAAACAAATCAACACTAAAAGACAAAAAGTTGATGTCACTGTAGCGACTCGACACTTTAGCGACGCGTACTGTAACAACTTGGTACTATAGCAACTCGGTGATTGCAAACGTGTTCGGACTTCGATTTCGACGCGGTTTGCGGTGCCGATTTCGTCTTGACGAGACGAAACTGACCGTGTGTTCGGAGTTTGATTTCGAACAATTTAAATTTTTGGATTTGGACCAGATTGGTGGTTTTTGGTTCTGCTTCAACCTGAAAGCTCTAATATCACTTGTTAAGGTTTTTACACCCGCCCAAGATTGAACCGAAAACAACAACCAAAATCACGCACACACATACCGATACAAAGATTTATACGTGGTTCGGCCAAATCAGCCTACATCCACGGAAATCACCAATAATCATTATCAATGAGAGGATTATAATATGATGATCAATAGATGAACAACTCACACAGTGTTTCACTCACACGTGTATCGCTCACTCCGGTGTTTCACTCACACCAAGAAAAATATTAATATGTATTTTTCTCTTCTGCGTACACAATATAATAGGGCTGACCCTATATTTATAGGATATGTTGAGTGGTGAACAAGCCAATTGGTATATGATATATGCCAAATATTGTACATTTTAGGCCCTTATCTTACTATTGTTATGTCTTTACATTCCATTATTTGGTATTTTTACGTCGTTTGTGTGTTTAAGCGTGTTTCAGGAGCTTAATGAAGAAAAAGAGCTAACTTTGGTGAATTAACTAAAGACATATTTATTTATATCTAAGAGGAGAGCTTAAGAGGTATTTTCAAGAGAAAAGTGAATTCAGGATGGCAGAAACGTCATTTTTTTGAGCCGTAACTTCAAGAATCATGACAAGCTAGTCGAAGGAGTTCAAGTGACACAATTATCAAGGAAAGTTGGTTTTAAGTATTTTGCTACACCTGACCTACGCCCACAACAACAAAAAATGGCTAGAAAGTTCCGTTTCTACTCTCGGAGCAGACACGCTTTGATTTGGCCTACGCCTCAGGCGTAGGAACAGTGTTTTCAACACAAATTTTAGCCAACTTGGGGCGGCTATATCTCGATCAAAATAGGTCTAAATGGGGTGATTCTTGATCCTAACATCTAGAGCTTGAAGTCATATTTCTAACAAGATATTACACGCCTCCATCCAATATGTGTAACTCTAGATATGATAAAAAGAGTGAGACGTGTCTGCAGAAAAAGTTGAAAATTTTATATTCGGGCCAAAATCCTAGTTTGACCAGAATTGATCCGAATTGACCTGAATGATTTTATATTCGACTCCAGCACCTATATGTACATGTTTTAGACATATTATACATGAGATTAAAGGGTTTTACTCAGTTTGGAAGGAAATCACATAAAAGGGGAATCCTACTCTCGATAGGACATGAAGTCAATTTAGGATTTCCCTCACCTTTGTCTATAAATACCAAGGTCTGATACATATTTTGGGGACTTCTCTTCACATAATTTTAGAGCTTTCAATTCCATAATTTTTAGAGCAGCCTCTGGAGATTCATTCAAGAAGGAGTCATTCAAGACCTAGAGATCTGGAGAAGTAAACCATGGAGGGCGTTTCTACATCAATGATGCAGTCACCTTCTACCATGAACAACTAATTTGGTATCTAGGGTTTTCTAGCAAAACCCTAACCAAGTAATGTAGTTCTTTTATTTATTTTCAATTGTAACGAGGGAAAACTGTGACCATACTCTGATGATTGATTGTAAATGAGTGACCGTTTTTATTCTTGACACAAGATCTTATATTTGTTCTAAATTCTTGTCTTATATTGAATGAATATATTATCTTACTCAATCATGATTATTCACTATGGGCTAGAGCTTGGATGTTTAATTCATGATTTTCTATACAATGGTGCTTAACACTTGAGACCCTAGGTTTACACAGGCCATGCCTCGACGAGGTATCATAGACTTGTTATAGTTTAATTTCATGCATTAGAAGTAGATTAGAGTAGAGTAAATAACATGCACTAGTTACACTATATCCGGAGATGGGTTGTAGCGAATTCGATTAACGGTATCCTTTTTGGGGTTGTATTCGACTATTTGCGGTACAACTTGATTCACAGTTATGGATCACCCTCTTGCAATTGAGCAAGTAAAGAATTATATTATGTGGTTAATGGTGGAATATGGAAACCCTAGATTTTATTTCTATTGTTCTTATCTTAATCTATCTTTACTTGTTTTATTAGTTAATTAATTAACCAATTACAAAATAACAAACTATATTTTTGTAGCAATTCAAGAGTATTATTTTACAAGAATTTAGAATACGACTTAGTCTCTGTGGGATCGATAACCTTTCATAAGTCATTTCTATACTGCAATTGACTCGTGCGCTTGCGATAGGTAAAATCTAAGCCGTCTTAAGGGTGTGTTCTTAACACATATTTTTAGCCACTCTAGGCGGACATCAGTATCCTAAACTAATTCGAATCAGGAGTCTTCAAATCAATCTCTTATACAAATAAAGATTGTTTGGTGGCTAAGTTAAATTTTTCCCATAAGGAAATGAGTCACCAAAAATAACAACACGTACCTCGACTAATTCACGGAACCCGTGCAAGGCGACCCCCCCACGAATCAGGTAAGACTCGGATTATGTTCGTGGTCGTGGCCGTAACGAATTATTTGCATATAGTAAGAATCAAACATGAGACCTCATGCTTCTTGAGGCACCAAGTCTCAAGTCTTTTCCAACTAGGCCAACCTGCTCGGGTTTATATTATATCTTTTCATTTCTACAATGTTGCACTTATATGAAGGTTGTTGGGATCGTTGGGGGGTCTGTAGGATCGATATCGTAGAATCGTAAGTATGATCTTAAAATTCTATCAAAATGTTATAAAAATAGTTTAAATTAACTCCTTAACCAATGATATCTCAATAATAAAACAAAAATATACTCAAAACATCAAATATAAACAAAAACATCACCCTAAAGTCGATTTTGAAAATATTACAAAGAATTTATACATATGATCTTAATTACACTCTTATTAATTTTAAAAGTATTGATTAATGTATAAAAAAAATCAAAGATAATATGAGTTATAACTTTTCGAGCAGATTTTGTTTAACATTACACAAATAATATATAAGCTTAAATTTTCTATTACATCTCCGAGACCAGATGTATGCTTCCTTGATTGGGACATCATTTTATTATTTTTTAAATATTTTTTTTGTACTATGTATTAATATAAAGTCTTATATTTTTAAAATTCTAGGATTAAATAAATATTGATAGACTTTAATTATTATTATTATTATTATTATTATTCTTTTTATCATTTTAAACATAATAACTAATGCATAAGAGTAATTAAGTCCCGTTTTTTTTTCTTAGTAATTATATAAGTTTAGTCTATCATATACTATTACTGTATATTTCTTTTGAAAAAAGGTTGAAAATATTCCTAACCCCCTCACACTTTTAGAATAGTATAGAAAGATATAGATTGGGTTAGGTTTGGGCCTTAAAAGTAATTTTTTTGTTTCCCTTTACAAAAATTTGTCCTTTTTATATGAATAGCCCAGCCTAAAACTTATTTTTTTCACCTAAAAATCTAAAAAATACATACAAATAGTATAATCGTAATAGGATCGTGATGATCCTACCGATCCTATGGCGATTTTACCACCATGAGAGATTTTTGTGCGATCCGGATCGTTGGGGGTCATAGGATCGTGATTTTAACAACCATGACTTATATTCCCTTAGTCCCATATTAGTTGTTCATTTTCATAACTTTATCCGTTCCAAAATAATTGTCCACTTTCGAATCCCGATACAATATATTCTTATACTTTCCCAAATGACCCATTTTCATTAACTTCAAAAAGTAATAGATCCCACAAAAAGCTAAAACTATACTTTATGTTTAAGGACAAAAATGACAACACAAAAATTCTAAAAAAATGTTGAAAAGTATTGTGGGGAGGAGTAGTATATCTATATATATAAATATATGTTTGAAGTGAGAGCAGGAATATATGTCCATTAGGGCCAACACCACGTAAAGCCTAGATGATATATCATTTGTATCATATCCTCTTTTAATTTTGGATACATCTATACATAAGACATAAAAGAATACAAACATATAATTGACATTATATAGAAAAGATGTTTGAAATCACTCATCTCTCTCTCTTGTATATGAGAAGGCATACACCATATTTTTTATTTTATTTTTTGATAAGTAATCCACATATGGCAATAAGTGTTTAATATTATTGTTATAGTTATTATATGAAAAGTTCTTTTGCTCATCGATAAGTAAGAAATTCATTCACATCAATTATGATAATTGTCTGATGTGATTGGTATATATAAAGTAATGAATTCTTGCTCACATGCAGGCACGGAGCCATGTGTGCCATATAGGGCACTTACCCCCCATGATTTTTGTTAAAAATTATGCCTTGAATTCCTATTCCAATTAGGATTCTATTTTAGAGTTGTATTCTATAAGGTAATTTCTTGTTAGAGAGAAATTTTGTTCTCCAAGGAGTTGTAATCCTTGTCCAACAAGGAATTGGGTTTGAACTCAATAAATAGATAATTAGATTTTGGGTTGACACTTATGAGATTGATAGAGATGTAGCCTCATGAGGGAGTTGATATGTAGAGATAGATTTACCGGTTGATAGAGTAGGAAAATACTGGAGGTCACTGATAGCAAGGAATTAGGCTCGTAGTGGTTGTATTGGTACTCTATTGTAATTTCTTTACGAATCATAGTTCAATGGCAACAAATTAGTATCAAAGCTTTCAGTTCGAAGCAAGGATGGCAACCAAATTTTTGGAAATTGAGAAGTTCAATGGCATAAATGATTTCAACCTGTGGCGGGTTAGGATGCAGGCTCTGTTGGTACAACATAGGTTATCTAAGGCGCTGAAGGGGAATGATGCACTGCCGAAAAAGATTAAAGACAAAAATGAAGTTATGGAGAAAGTACATAGTATGATTATGTTGTGCTTTGGTAACAAAGTTTTTTAAGAAATTATTGGAGAGACTACGCCAGATGGTGTATAGAACAAGTTGGAGGCCCGATACATGACGAAATCCTATACGAACCGCAACGGTTATATACTCTACAGATGCAGGAAGGGTCGTTTCTGAAAGACCATATTAACGAGTTAAACAATATCATCATGGATCTGAATAATATTAATGTTAAAATAGAGGATGAAGATCAGGCCATAATTATGTTATCTTCTCTAACACCCTCGTATGAGAACTTTATCGATACAATGATGTATGGTAGAATTGAGTTGTCTATGGAAGATGCAAAGGCAACTTTGAATTCTAAAGATTTGCAGAGAAGGACGTCTGAGGGCAATACAGATTGCTCTGGTGAAGGGTTGGTTGTTTTAAGTTTAGGAAGATAACGAAATTGAGATGCTTTCGGTGTCACAATGAAGGGCACTATAAGAGGGACTGTCTGGAGGGTAAACATGTAAAGGGAAAATCATCTGAAGTAGCTGATGTGGTAGTTGCAGATGGTAGTGATTATGATGGTGGTAATGTTCTCACGGTTTCCACTGGTGGCTCTAATGGAGAGTGGATTCTTGATTCGGGATGTCGTATCAAATTTATCTGAATAAAGACTGGTTTGCCTCTTATCATTCTATTGATAGAGGGGAAGTTCTTATGGGGAACAATGAGCCTTGCAAAGTTGTGGGTAGTGGTACAATCAGAATCAAGATGTATGATGACATAGTGAGAACACAAACTGATGTCAGACATGTATTAGAATTGAAGAAAAATCTGATTTCCCTGGGTACGCTGGATTCTATCGACTGCACTTATAAGGCTGGAGGTGGAGTCATCCGGGTTGCAATGGGTGCTCTTATGGTGATGAATGGACTGAAGAATCATGATTTGTATGCTTTATAGGGTATCACAATCACATGTTCAGTTGTTGTATCGTCCTCATATCCAGATTTAGATACTACCAGATTGTGGCATATGCGGCTTGGGCATATAAGTGAGATAGGGATGGATGTTCTGAGTAAGCAAGGTTAGAAAAAAAGAAATTTGGATTTCTGTGAACATTATGTCTTCAGGAAGTAGTGCAGAGTGAAGTTCAGTACGGGAATTCACCGAACCAAAGGTATATATTAAATTATATATATTCTGATCTTTGAGGTCCTTCTCAAGTTGTTTCACATGCTAGTAATAGATATATGATGACACTGATTGATGATTTTTCTTAGAAAGTATGGGTTTACATTTTAAAGCACAAAAATGAAGTTTTTTTCCATGTTCAAGCAGTGGAAGACCTTGGTTGAAAAGCAGACTGGAAAACAGGTTAAGCGCTTGAGGACAAACAATGGATTGGAATTTTGTGACACAAATTTTTATGAGTTCTGTAAGACTCATGGGATTGTGAGACACCGTACAGTGAGGAAGACTCCAAAACATAATGGAGTTGCAGAACAGACGAATAAAACACTGTTGGAGAGGGCACAGTGTATGTTGTCTAATGCTGTTTTAGACAAAGTGTTCTGAGTTGAAACTGTTACCACAACTTGTTACTTAGTGGACTGGTCTCCATCAACTGCTATCGACTTAAAAACTCCAGAAGAGGTATGGTCTGGTTTCCCTTTTAGTTATAGTAATCTGAGAATATTTGGGTGTCCTGCATATACTCATGTGAATGAGGGAAAGCTTGAATCGAGGGCTAAAAAATGCATATTTCTTGGTTATGAGCCCGGGGTCAATGAATACAGATTGTGGTGCTCAAATGATTTTGGAAAGAAGATACTTGTCAGTAGGGATATGACATTTCATGAATATGCGATGCTTACTCCGCATAAACAAGTAGTTGATTCAGAGAGTGTTCAGGGTGTCAGTGAACAGTTGGAGCGTATAGAGGTTCAGTTAGAGGATGATCCAAATCAGTCGAATGATGAACAAGTGGAGTTGTAGTAATATAGAGTGGCTAGAGGGAGAGAGACTAAACCACCTCAGAATTATGGATTTTCATATGCTGATTTAGTGGCTTATGCACTTAGTGTGGTAGAGAGTATTGATGAGCAAGTACCGTTGCCATGAGTGAGGAGATTGAGTCTCTTCATAAGAACCAAACTTGGGAGCTCATTAAGAAGCCTAAGGGACAAAAAATTGTGGGATGTAAATGGGTTTTCAAGAAGAAAGAAGGAACTCCAAGGGTGAAAGATGCGAGATTCAAGGCATGCTTAGTGGTGAAGGGCTATACACAAAGGGAATGAATAGATTTCAATGAAGTGTTTTCTTCTTTTGTGAAACATAGCTCGATCAGAATATTACTTATTATGGTTGCTTTGTACGACTTGGAGCTTGAGCAACTTGATGTGAAGACTGCATTCTTACACGGTGAGTTGGAAAAACAGATTTATATGCATCATCCTGAGGGGTTTGAGGTTCTTGGGAAAGAAGACCATGTTTGCCTGCTGAAGAAGTCCTTGTATGGGCTGAAACAGTCTCCTAGATAGTGGTACAAGCGATTTGACACCTTTATGGTAGGGAATGGCTATTCTAGGAGTGACTTTGACAGTTGTGTGTATCACAAGAGGTTTTCAGATAGTTCGTATTTGTACTTGTTGCTGTATGTTGATGATATATTGATAGCTTGCAGAAACATGTCAGAAATCAAGAAGTTGAATGTTCAACTTAGTGGTGAATTTGAAATAAAAGTTCTTGGTGCCGCGAAGAAGATTTTGGGTATGGAAATTCACAGGGATAGAAGAGCGGGAAAATTATATTTATCACAGAGAAAATACATCGAGAAGGTGCGGAAACACTTCGGTATGCAAGTAGTGAAACCTGTGAATACTCCATTGGCAACCCATTTTAGACTTTCAGCCGGATTGTCACCATAGACCAAGGAGGAGGTGGAACACATGTCTCATGTTCCTTATGCTAGTGCAGTTGGTAGCATTATGTATGCGATATTATGCACTAGGCCAGACATTTCACATGTGGTTAGTGTAGTGAGCAGATATATGGATATACCTGGTAAGGTCCATTGGGAGGTTGTGAAGTGGATATTGCGGTAGTTGCGAGGCACTGCAGATGTAGGATTAGTCTATGACAGATGCAGCAACACGTCTACAAGTGTTGTTAAATATGTTGACTCGGATTATGCTGGAGATCTTGATAGGAGGAGGTCCCTGACTAGTTATGTCTTCACGCTTTGTGGGAGTGTGATCAGTTGGAAGGCAACTTTGCAGTCCACAGTTGCATTGTCTACTACAAAGGTTGAGTACATGACATTTACAGAGGCAGTGAACAAGGCTATATGGCTGAGAGGTTTGGTTAGTGATTTAGGCTTGCAACAAGATGATTTGACTGTATTTTACGACAGCCAGAGTGCCATACATTTGACTAAAAATCAAATGTTCCATGAAAGGACCAAACATATTGATGTTAGGTTGCACTTCATCAGAAATGTGATTGCACATGGTGTTATTGCAGTGAGGAAGATCGGGACAGCATATAATTCGGCTAATATGGTGACTAAGGTCATTCCTACTATCAATTTCAAACACTATTTGGACTTGATTGGTGTTTGTAGTTACTGAGGCCCTTAGGGGCATGTGGAGAGGCGAAAGGAATAACTGGGATTACAAGCTTGGAGAATTCAAGACAAGGTGGAGATTTGTGATATTTATGGCCCGAATTTGCATTCGGGTCGCAGGTTGACCTAAAAATTAAAGGAATTTTTTTGGACCCGTTTTATTCTTATGGGTCGTGGCCCTGTTTAGTCTCTTTTGTAGTCCATTATAAACATAAGGGCAATTAGGGTTTGGTGTTTGTGTGTGAGAAAAAAGAACCCTAATTCGCAGAGAAAGGAACCTAGGGTTTGAGGGTCTGTACTTGTAATCTCTTGTTTCTTATATAATGAAAACTTTCACCGGATCTCCCAAGGATGTAGGCACGACTTGTCCTGAACCTTGTAAATCTTTATGTTCTTTGTGTGGCGTGTTTATTTTCTGTTTTGATTTCGTATTAGTTTCCGCCGAACAATTTTTTTTTTCTTTTGCATTTATAATAGTAAGATTTTTTTTTAAAATAAAATTATAAGTAAACTATGAGATTTGCCCTCCATAAAACTTAAAAAATAATTCTGTTACTGCCTCCCATGGTAAAATAATATCATAAATTATAATAAAATCAGTCTTAGATTCAAAGGTTGCCCTCTAACTTTTTTTTGGATCCGTCTCCCTAAGTGTGATTGACATAAAATTCATGACAATTATATCCAATAATCATTATGCTTAGTGCCGACAAATTTTTTTACTCACTTTTACCAATCGTTTTAAATCCAATATTATCTTTATTTGTTTGTTTAAATATGTAATATTTTCTTTTTAATATTGCACAATAAGGTTTCCTCACATAACAATTTCTCAATCTCCAATAGTTGATTTCTCTACCCTTGACCCCTTTATTCATGGCACTAGTTGGTTCTTCCCCCCGACAACTCTTTCTCTTATCCCTGAACTATCAACCATCCCCCCCACATTCTCCCTCCATGGAATATACTATTCTATGGACTCTATCGCCCAATGGAAGGTTTTCCTTAAAGAGGACAATTCCATTTTTCTACCTCCATCACCTCATGTGAATTGGAACCATCTTGCTTGGAGCTCCCTAAGCATTCCTAAACATAACTTCATTTTTTGGCTTACTGTCCATAACCGTCTATCTACCTTAGATCGAAGCTTTGTATTTTCATCATCTACCTTGTGTCCCTTGTGTCAGTTGATGGAGGAAAGCCATAACCATTTGTTCTTTTCATGCCAATTTACTTACCGATTTGAAATTTTATACAAGAGAAGTGTGGAAATTATCTCTCACCGATGTCTTGGAATGCCTTTCTTGAATGTGCATCTCACCATTGGAAGCCCAAATCTAGTATCTCCTTCATCTCCAAGGTTGCTCTGAAAGCCTCAGTTAATATCTTTTGGAGTGAAAGAAATGCTCGAGTGTTCCGAGGAGTGGCATTTTCCCAATCTCAGACCCTTAACAACATCATCAGTACTATTCGGGAAAAACTCTTATCTTTACAGTTGAATGGTCACTACATTCCCGATTCCCTTGCTCATGAATGGAATCTCCTAAGGGTTGAAATTCGCCCTCCACCTCGCCCATCGGATTCTTCAGCAGCAATCGGTACCGATATCAATTTTGATTCCACATATTCTTCGTCCTTGCATCTTCTAGTTGATTGAGCAATACTAGGTTTCGAGTTTCAGCAATTCCGCCTTAAGTTTGCTTGTACAAGTGTTTGAGTTTGTTCACTTATTCATCGTTATTGCCTTTTTGGCTTAGGACCTATTTAATTTTTCATCCCTATCACACAGTAATTATTATTATCCTAATACAATTTGCTTGAAATTCCAAAAAAAAAAAAAATGTTGACGATGGTTTCGGGAAAGACAAGACATTGGTCGATCAACCAAATAGTGCAATCTCAAAATGCAAATCCTCCTTTTAAAATATATAAAAAGTCAAATTATGCAAAAAAATAAAAAAATAAAAAAACTAAAATAGTTGGTGGGATCCTAATCTAATGGACTCTTTAGATCACACTAGTCTTATAATAACAAAATATTGAACCAACAAAACTTCATACCATAAATTAAGAATAAGTAAAAATTACACTTTCACCGTTCTTATTTGAACATATTATACTTTTCTCCTTTTTGTTTGAATAATTACACTTTCTCCCCTCTAAATCATTTTCGGTGACATAAAATTAGAAATTACCCATTTATCCATCCTATTATATTACAACTTTATTTAACAAATATCTTAAATATGTATTTACCTATTTACCCTTCTAAACTGCCTAAGTCAATATAATATTTACATTTTTTTCTTTCTAACCTAAAGTAACAATTAACAATTAATATATTTATATATACATAATGTATGTATAGATTGATCAAATAGATTGGAATCATATGGGTCCTCAACCATCATCATCAGAATCTGACCTACACTAATAATTAAGAACTGTTAATATATATTTATATATATAGATTGATGAAAAAGATAAAACATGCGAGTCTTCAACTATCATAAGAATCCAACCTACACTAACAATACAAAATTGATACGTATGTGTGAATATATACATATGAGTTAATTTTAGTAAACCCTATGGTTTAAAAAAAAAAATCACTTTGCCCTCTTCCTATACAGAAATTTTTTATACATTTATCAAATTATATCAGCTTACCCCTTTTCCAATAATTTTGGACCAAAATACCCCTGAGATTTAATGAAAAATAATTTAAAATTCAAAAAAACATATAAAATTCGAAAAAAATATACAAAATTCGTAAAAAAATATATAAATTCAAAAAATATATATATAAAATTTGTAAAATATATATATAATTCGAAAAAAACATAAAATTCAAAAAAATCATATAAAATTCAAAATATATAAACAAAATTCGAAAAAAATATAAAATTCAAAAAAACATATAAAAAACATATATAATTCATAAAAATATATAAAAACATATAAAATTCATAATATATATATAATTCGTAAAAATATATATATAAGTCGTAAAAATATATAAAATTCATAAAACAATATATAAAACTCGAAAAAATCATAAAATTCGAAAATATATATATATAAAATTCATAAAAATATATAAAAACATATAAAATTCATAATATATATATATATATAATTCGTAAAAATATATATAAAAGTCGTAAAAATATATAAAATTCATAAAACAATATATACAATTCGATAAAAACATATAAAATTTGAAAAAATAAGTAAGAAAATGTAAAAATATGAGAATATATTAAGATTACAAGAGAATACAAGTAAGAATATATAAATTTCGAATTTTATATATTTGTTTCAAATTTTATATAATTTTCTAAATATATATGTTTTTTTCAAATTTTTTATTTTTTTAAAATTTTATATATATTTTTTGAATTTTATATATATTTTTGAATTTTAAATTATTTTTCATTAAATTTCAGGAGTATTTTGGTCCTAAATTATAAAAACAGGACAAGCTGATACAATTTAATAAGTATTAAATTGAAACCACGGTTTACTGAAATTAACTAACTCTATATACATATATATGTATAGATGGATGAAATAGATTGGAACCATGAGGGTCTTCAACAATCATCAGAATTAGAATTCAAAATAGCAAAAGTTCATTACCAAATCTAGTAAACTAAAATTGTAGACAAATTCATAATTTTCGAAACCCTAGATCTGAACCCCCAAACCACAAACACATACATATTTACACCATCTCAATAAACCTAACAAAATCCCCTAAAACACCACAAAAGATGGACAATAGAAACTCATGGCCGCGACGGCGCTGCTCTGGAACCTCCGACTTCGACTCCATGGTGGTTGTGTCTACAAATTGTGAGGCGAATTAGGGTTTGTGTATGGTGGAGGCGGAGATAGTGGAGGGTTGGTGGTGGAGGGGTGAAATAAGCTCCGAATTAGGGTTTGAGTTTTATATTGTATATCTGTGTACAATAAGCCAATACTCTTTAAATTGAATGAAGGAAGCATGGTAATGTGCACAAAGCTCTCGTTTACAAAATAAGAATGGAAATACATATTTGTTTTTGTATTCCTCATCTGTATACCCATTTTCCATGTAATTACATTCATATATATATATATATATATATATATAAGAACATTTTTGTCCATTGGAAAATTTAAAATGATGGGCAAAATGATCTTTTTATTAACTGAGGGGTTAATATAGTTGTTTTTTTTAAAAAAATATCTTTTATTGGCATTGACTGCGTCGGAAGTCTATTGAAGAGAAAAAGTGTAACAAAAAATCAAACTAAAAGAGATTAAACTGTAATTATTCTAAAAAAAAAGAAAAAGTATAATATATTCAAAACAAGAGAATGTGAAAGTGTCATTTTCCCTGATAATAATGGTGACCACAATTTTACGCACACTACAATTTAATTATATAGGTGTAAAGTGATATATACCATACAAGGAAGCTACTGATGAACATTCCCACATGAACTCACGTCATGGAGTGACACAAGCCTATATGTAACTATGTATTTCACATCAAAGGTAGTTTGCACTAACACCCTTGAGGTTTGAATTAATTGCACTAAATGATCGGTTAACATTTTTTTAACAGAGACGTTCCTGAGATTTGTAAAGTGTTGCAATGACACCCTCTTAGAGGCATAAAATAACTTAAATACCATTGATTATACTAATTTGCAACTATAATGTCTAAGTTACTCCATTCCCTAAACACCACTTAACCCACTACACCCACCTTAATTTACTCTTATTATTTATATTTTAAGTGATTTTTATTTTTTTATACAATCTTTCATTTTTATTTATTAAATAAAGTTAATTATCCATTTACTTAATAACATTCACACTAAATATTACACACGAAATGTATTAAATATTACTAAATTCAATTAAAATATATTTACACCAATTAATACAAAAAAAAAATTCAACTTCTCACAAAATACATTAATTATTATTGTATCCCACTAAAATATATACTACTTAAAATACTAAAGCCATATTTATTTTTTCTATAATTTTTTTTGTTTAATCTTGTTACTTATTTAAATAATTATATCTATTTATTTATTTTATATTTATACTTAAATGTTACAAACTCTTTCGACATTCCCACTAAAATTAATAACTATTATTATATTTAATAATAGATATAATTATATTGTCAAATTCCACTAAAATTGTTATTTGGCTATAACATTTAAATTATTAACAAGGTTAACCAAGCAAAAAAAAGTTTTTAGAAAAATAAATATGACTTTGGTATTTTAAGTGTATATAGTTTATTGAGATTTTTTAATAATTAATGCATTTTGTGGGAAATTAAAAAGAATTTTTATTAGCTGGTGTAAATATAGTTTAATTAAATTTAATAATATTTAATACATTTTGTATGTAACATTTACTGTAAATGAATAATTATATTTTTTTATAATAAATAAAAATGAAAAATTAGATAAAAAGAAACTACTTAAAACATAAATAACATGAATAAATTAAAGTTGGTATAGTGGGTTAAGTGTAAGGTTTAAAGAATGGGGGTAAGTTAGATATTTTACATGCAAATTAATATAATCAAGGGTACTTAAGTCATTTCATGCCTCCAAGGGGTGTCATTGCAACATTTTACAAACCTTAGGGTGTCTCTCTATTAAAAAAACGTTGACCGACCACTAAGTAAAATTGACCCAAACCTAAGGGGGTGTTAATGCAAATTACCCTAAGGTATTCTTAATGTAACATCAAGCACTACAAGTGGTACCAATAAACAAACTCACTATATTCTACTAGGAAAGTGATCACGAAAGTTCAATAGACTCAAATAAACACAAGAATATATACATGCATATATATATATATAGACAAACACACACACATACATGCACCAAATGAAAAGCAAGCATAGTCTCCCAAATTATAGTCTTTGGTCCTTATCCTCTCTCACACCACCATGGCTGGCTCCTCTACTTCACTAGCAACAAACATCTCTCAAACTGCTCAAAACCCTAATCACACTTATTCTATGGATACATTTGATCATGATTATCATCATCATCATCATCATCATTATTGTTATGAAGATTTTGAACCATTCGATCATTTTCCATTTCTTGATCCAAAGGAAGATCAAACGTCTGATATTCTCGCTGCAGGTGTACCAACAAGCGCGGTCACACCAGATTTGGCTAGTGAAAGCTCAGTTGGTTCAGTTTGTGGCGTGCCTAGAAGCAATCACATGCAAGTGTAAGTGTCTAGCTCAGTGATCATGTTATATATGCAATATATATATACATATATATAGATCGAGTAATAATCTCTTGCTTAACGGTGAACAAGAAATTCATCTACATCAATATATATACAGGTATTATTGATTATTTTTGTTATTCTACTTACTTTGTTTTGTTATTATATATTATTGTAGAAAATCTGAAAAAGGGTTGAAGAGAGTGAAGAATATGGATATGGGAATAAGGATTGCGTTTCGGACCAAGTCCGAGGTTGAGATCATGGATGATGGATATAAATGGAGAAAGTATGGGAAGAAGAGGGTTAAAGATAGCCCCAATTTAAGGTAAACATATAATGTTCAATACAATTAACGTGTGTGTATATATATATATATATCATTATATGCAATTAACCTTAAATACTACTATATATTAACAAGTCATTTTAATCGATCTCCTCTCCATCTTCTTCATTTTTTAAAATTTTTTTTTAACATTTAACAATGAATCATCAATTATTATATTATTTTTTTGAAAGTTCATCAATTGTTATATGGTTGATAGGCATTCTTTATATCATTTTTCTAGTTAATTTCTGTATTAATTAGTTCACAAAGTAAAGCATAACTAACGGAACCTTGATTCATTTCCAAATTATATATATGGACCGGAAGACTATTTTGTTTCAACTTGCCTAGCTAGTACAATTTATTCTTGGTTTCTTGCTGACATTTCCTATTTTTAGAATTGACTTTTAATAGGTGATAGACTGGTAGTCAACTTCCTTTCGTGGAAGCTTCCTACGTAATTATTATATTATATATAGGACAAAATTAATTAATTAATGATATAAAGAAAATGGAGTATTTTTCTTTTTTGTTAAAGCTCTTCATCTTAAACTACCAATTCCATTTATTTAGTGTCAAGTTTGTTGGAGAGACCTTCCCAGCATCTGCAGACCCCTGGTTGGCCCATATATAGAAGCATGGATAGGGACATATATATACTGATAATATACATGTGTGTCTTGTTTTTAGAAGTGGGATTTATCTTTCCTTCAATAGATACCCTTGGAAGTAGTCTTTTTTACATCTTAAAATCTAGACAAATTTTAATAGCTGTGTGTGAAATACTAATTAACCATAGTAAGAAAAGTTAGAGGAAATAGTATCTAATCTTATTTATTATTAATCGTGTGTAAGAATCATTAAGTGTACGTTATTTATTTCAATAAACAATGTTGTTGATTTCTGTCATATTAAAAACTCAAGGGAATCAATGCTTGGAATGCATTTCTGAAAGCATTTTTCTATTTTCTAGAAAACAGTTAATCATAAAATTATACAAGAATTATGCTTGGTTGAATTTTTTGAAAATTATTTTCGGAAAACTCGGTTATAAAATGCATGGTTTCAGAGACTCTTTCTCTTGTTCTTAGAAAACAATTTTATGTTGTCGGAGTTCTCGAAAAGAGTTTTCAAAGATGGATACCGAGCATGCCCTTAACTTATAGTCTCTAGTGGTATCTCATCTTCCTCTCAAAGTGAGAAGTGCAATGTCAAGTTTTAACAAGGATAAATCAAAGACTTGTAGTCTAAATTGTCTATAAATTTTTACTGTGTCATGCTTTATCTTTCTCAACCTGTGCATATATAATTTATAAATTATCTATCTGATATATATGAGCAAAAATTTAACAGGAATTACTACAAGTGCTCAAGCCAAGGATGCACTGTGAAGAAGAGAGTAGAAAGAGACAGAGAAGACTCCAAGTATGTGATTACAAGCTATGAAGGAATGCACAACCATGAAAGCCCTTGTGTTGTATATTACAATGAAGTGTCTTTCACTGAATGGTCTTTGCAAAATTTGCACCACTTCTGATGAAGACTATACACCCCTATATTTTATATGTGAATGTGACATATTAATTATGAAATTATGTTAGTTCATTTCCTTTAGGAATGCAATATAAGTTTATCTTAATTAGCTCCATGGAAAGCATCTTGTATCATACTTGAATATTACTACGATTTAGCATCTTAAGCTAAGGGTGAACAATAACCTTTTTCAATCACAACCCATGTGATTTATTAAATAAATATCTTTTGACATGTCATTCTATTTTTGGGGTGTTATTAAGTCAGTTTTTAAATAAAATAGTGACCATAAAAATATTTTTGTGCATGCATATCCTGGTCTGTTTGATATAATTTTTGCTTCTGGTTTTACGTAAAAGAAAAAGAAAAAAAAAATTTATTTTGAAAAACTGATTCCCCCAACTTCTTTAAAACTCTCTTCCAAGGCCCATAAACTCTTCTAATTTTTTTGTCAAACATCCCTTAAAACAGTTTTTTCCCTTTAGGAAACCAAAAACATTATTTGGTTCAGAGCTGGGTTGAGTTCACCGGTAAGTAATCTTGAATGAGTTAGCATTTAGGCAAATACAATGAAGATGTGGAGAATTAGCAATCCGGATAGAAGAAACAGAAAAGCAATAACGATTCGGACACACCAAGATAATTTGAACCACGTCGAATAAATATCCACCTGGTGACTGAAATATGAACTAGCAAAGTGCTAGACAATATCGATACATATGCAACATATGCAAACGTTTGGACCACGGTTTTTCAGTAACTATTCCATCACCAGGCATAACTTGATACCATATATAAGTAAAGCCAAAAAATAGTTACTGCAACCAAACTTGCAAAATTGTTTTGGAAGTTCATCAGCATTTGCCAAGCGTGTCTGCATCTACTCACCAACCACGGTTTTTCAGGAAGTTCCTGGTTCTCTTTCTCAAGCGAGTAAAGACGATGACCACACAAGCAAGAACCCATGCAGGGACTCTCCCTTCTGAGAAGTTCAGCTTTTGCATCCATACCGGAGTGTCCTTCATAATGAATATTATCATGAGGGTTACAACTATAACTCCCAACAAGATCTTGGTAATAGGTTTGATCATGGAGTCCTGAAATGAACCATAAACGGAATAAGAAATTCACTCACTTCAGGTATATAAGCATACAGCACAAACTAATAAACCATAACACACTAGCACAAGCATGATACATACATTTGAATCAACAAACATGTTTTGATTATCTGACAAAAATGTAACAATCATATTTTCTCCTCTTACACTACACTAACGTTGTGTCTTTAGTTAAACCACATGCTAGAATATTATTCCTTGCCATCTCAATCAATATTGATTTTCTATTCCTTTTTATTCTGTTTCAATTTTTATCCATCAAAACAATATGTACAATATTATCAAGAATCTTTATGTGTATACGAAATTAAAGGATCCTAGTCTTAGTACTTTATAGGCCTACTTCAGATCATTGCAATATTATCTTCCCATATAAACTGTTCGGAAAACAATTCAAATTTAGGTGAGAGAACATTAACGAGTGTGGGGGGAAGAGAGAGAAAGAGAGGTCCAAAAAGTCCATCAAATAAGTGGAATAATCAAGAAACTTACCTACATACAAATCATGCTTTCAGAGCATTCCACATCCAAAATCCAATGAAAAGGGATGGATCCATTACAGTTACGGTCTTTTGGGAGCATGAAATTTATGAGAAGGAGAAAAAAAGTAATAACAAATCTCCAATCGCAAGGGGAAAAAGGACGAGATCATGGTCAAAGGAAAATTTGAAGGAACATGCTGTGAAATAAGTGATAAAAGAAGGCAATGCTTATACCAATTCTGTCGGAAATGCAAGAGTGAGCAACTGAGAATTTACACACTTTAGGCAGGGAATGAGTACCTAGTTATTTACCACTTTATGATTTTAAAATTTGGTCTGCCCTGCAGTTCTAGACCAGAGTGAATATATTCCCATGGGACTTTTATGAATAGAAGGCTTCGTGGTGGTAGAGCCGTATTGCAAAATATTAGATTAACTGCCCATTTTCAGTCTTTTATTACCATTATGGTTGCAGCTCAAATGGTTTTTGATAAGGAACTTCCACAATGTTTTCAGGATATGAGTGATGGATTAATCTTACTACATTACACTTGCTGACAAAATCAAAAGTTCTATTGTTGCTCCCCCTGTATTACCAACCTGGATTAATTGTTCAACGTTTAACCCGAACGGGTTGGCCTAGTTGGAAAAAAATGATCTGCGAATACCTCACTTATAACAACATCCTCTTGACCTTAAAGGTCTCAATTCTATTCAGGCATGCAAATCAACAGCGACATTCGCGCCATGCAAGCATTAATAGAACTGAGATCAGACATTTTAAGAATGAGAGGTGCATCGAGTGATTTAATTGACTCTACAAGTGTTTTCTCTTTTCAAATCGGACTGCCATTAGGAGATAATACGTGAAAGTTTAAACAATACCCACTAACAAAAAAAAAATTAAGCTGCATCACTTGGATGCCTCCAAATATTAAACTAGGCACATTTTCACAACTTCGAGAAACTATTGCACTGTCCAGAACCACATTTCAGCTATACTGATACATTTGCTTATGTGTTTACTTATAAAGCTCCGGAACCATGTCCATACAATAATTTCTCTTTTCCAAAACAAAAAAGAGTTCAACACTTTTTAATCATCATATGCAATGAACATTCCCTTCTGACCAACCCCAATAACCATCTTCACAAAAATCAACCACCCAATTACAAAAAAAAAACAGAAATTGTGATCTTCACACACCCACAATTACAAATT